>CM051826.1:106758210-107958210 GCA_028451465.1 Erethizon dorsatum
TAAACTTTGAAACTCTCTGTGTTATATTTCCTGGGGGTAGCATGTAGGAACTTGTACTGACAAGCCAGATTCCTTCAGATGTCAACGATTGTGATATTTTTCTGGATTTTCAAAGCAGTTAATTTCATTATAAATATTTCACAATCATATGAGAAATAGGTTATTAAAAAAGTGGAACTTTTTTTTAATTTACTATGGTTTATTTTTAATTATGTATATTTATGTCCTCTTATTTAAGCCAATGATCAAGATCCAGACCCACCAAGGAACTTGGCAAGCCATGATCATAGGACTTTTTATGTGTAGTGATTTTGTTACAGAAATATCAAACCAAATGGAAGACTCTTAGCACCTGAGGAGTTAGAAGGCAACTTTTATTAGGCTAGCAGGCTTATGGGAATCAGGTCCAAATCATCAGTGCTGTCTTGGGGTAGGGCCGTTTCGTATATAGGTTTTCGGAAGGAAGTACAAAAGACAGATAACATGATATTTTACGGTTGGTTACATATGTCTTGTCATACGTTGCTAGGCAGGCTTGGGTTAGGCAAGTTAATTGGGGGCTTTCTATCCTATAACAGGGAGGTTAAGGCTAGGGTGAGCAGGAGGAATCAATCACTGTCTTAGACTGAGTCAAGCTGTCCTTGAAATGATAAGTCTCTGGGACTTGAAAGTAAGCAAAACATCACTGTCTGGCTGAGTTACACTTATCTTGCAGCTGGCACCTGGAATGTTAAGGCTTGTTAAGTTTTGTAACTTTCTAATTATTTCTAATTATGGGAACAGGCTGTGTTTCTCAGTCTTATCCTTGAGTAGTGTTAGAAATATACTAGTATTAGAAATATAAGTTTTTTAAAATTTCCTTTACAATTAAAATAGCCTCTACATTTCCCCCCTTTTTTATTGTGGGGAAGATTCTTTTTCCTCGGTTTTCTCGGTACTAAGGAGCTGGTAAGGGGAAGTAACTTTTAAAAGGAGTTGGTGGTGTGTAGCTTTAACATGTTCAGTCAGGAAGCAAGTCAGAATGTGAATCATATAAGGGCCTAGAAAAAGGACTGTTAGGAGGGCCATTAAGGGCCTAAGTAAAGCTATCATCCATGAGGGGAGAAAGTTTAGGGATCCTCACCAGGAAGAGTCACCCATTATATTTTTGTAACAGAGAACAGAAGCAGCCTTCTGGTTGGGTTTTAGTCTTTTGGAGTTGCAGCCCAGAGAATGATAATGAACACTGAAATTGACAGGACAAAAGGAACTGGGAACCTAATAGAATAACAGTTAAATAATAGTTAAGCCATTATATGTTAGTTTAATAGGAGTTAAACTAAGCAGTCAACAGGAATGAACATAGGAAGAAAATAACAGCTGTTCTCAAACTTGGAAAAGCAATTGAGGGTACTCAATCCAACAGTTACACCAACATAGAAAAAAAACAAAGGCAATTTTGTGGGAAACTTTTCAGTCCTCCAGGGATGCAGTCCAGAGTCATGTAGCAAGCACCAAGATTAACAGGAGGAAAAAGACTAAGAAAGAAACTGGGTAACAGAACATGGGCCAATTAGGGCAGGTGTTTCTGTGTATGATGTCTGTTTAATCTTTAGCTGTGTGTTGTCTTGTCAGCTTTCTGAGTAATGAAAACAGGGCTTTGAGTGCATTACCTCTTTAGGGTGGTCTTTAAGGGGGCTGACTCATCAGGATAGGCCTTACAGCAGTCATCAGGATAAGCCCGCTTGATCCTGGGGTGGTGAATCCAGGACTAGATCTCTGTCATTTTATTTGTACACTTTAGAGGACTTTTTAGTCTTAGTGGGGAATGCCTCTGGCCAGCCAGAATAAGTGTAAATGAGGATTAACAAATACTTGTAGCCCTGGCATGGCTTAATTTTATGAAGTCTGTTTGAAGAGCTTCAAAAGGAGAGAGTCCCACATGTTGGATCCCGGATAGTGGTTGGAGGCCTGTTGAGGCCTTAGTACTTGTACAGATTTGGCACTTTTTGTTGACGGCAGCAACCCAGAAGCTGGGCTATAGCAGTCTTTCCCCCATGGGTGATGTCATGGTGACATTTAACCTAGTTGTAGGCTAGTTTCTTTGGAATGATCATTCGATCCTCTGGTAGAGCTCAGACACCATTTGGGTCTGCATGAGCTCTTTTTTTGTGTGTATGTCCATTTTATTTTTATTTAGTGTAACGGAGGGGACCTCAGTGCAAGCTGAGAACAGTTTTTGGTGGTATTTTATGTAGAGTTTTTAAATTTTGACTAAATAATTGTCTTTTTAAGCTGAGGCTTTAGTGGCCATTTTGGCAGCCTCATCTGCTTTATGATTACCAAGAATAACAGTGTCCTTTACTTTTTGGTGTCCTTTGTAATGGATAATGGAAACTTTTTCAGTTTCCAGATTGCAGTCAGAAGTTGAGAAATTTTATCCTTCTTTTTAATTTGTTTTCCTTCTGTCATCAGGAGTCTGTGTTTCTTGTATAACATCCCGAGGACATGCACTGTAGCAAAGGCATACCTGGAATCTGTATAGATGTTTATCTTTTTGTCTTTTGCCCAATTGAGGGCTGTACAAGTCCCCAAAGCTCAGCTCATTGAGCTGACCAATTTTGGAGAAGAGGTCTGGCTAGGAGCTCCTCTTCAGTAGTTGTAACAGTATAGTTGGTCCTACCTTGTCCATTTTTAACAGAGCTACTTTTATCCGTGAATGAAGTATACTTAGCATCTGTTAATGCCACCATTTGGAGTTCAGACTGGCTGGCAGAGAGCTCATCTGTCAATGCAGGGCAATCATGGTCAGGCTGTCTGAGCTCTGTGGGCAGATATGTGGCTGGTTTTAGAGCCTTAATTGGCTGGAAGGGGAGTCGGGGATTTCTGACAAGCAGTCCTTGGTACTGAGTAATGTGGCTGTTCAAGAGGCAATGATGTGCCCAACTGTTGAGCTCAAGAACAGCATGTGGCACCTGGACAGTCAGGTTTTGTCCCAAAGTTAATTTGTCTGCTTTCTTGATCAGGAGAGCTGTTGCTGCAAGTGTCCGCCAACAGAGAGGCCATCTTTTAGATACTGAGTCTCATGTCTTAGACAGGTAGGCGACTGGCCTTTCCTAGGGTCCCACTGTTTGAGTTAGGACTACTGAGGCAACATGTTGTTTTTTGTCCACAAACAGGTTGAAGGGACGAGTCACATCTCAGATTTCTAAAGCTGGAGCTGAGGCTAGAGCTCTTTTTTTTTAAATAAAACCCTAGATACCTGACTTTCTGCTTACAGATTTGAGCCTTTTTCCAGGAGACTTTGTGCCCAGTGACACACAAATTGTGGAGGAGGGCCCGAGTTTCTCTCCAACAGTCCTCTATTGTGGGGCTTCCAATTAGGATATCATGCATGTACTGCAAAAGTGTGCAGTGAAATCTCTTGTGGGGGAACTTGGCTAGATCGGCCGCCAAGGCTTCCCCGAAGAGTGTGGGAGAATTCTTGAAACCTTGAGGTTGATGAGTCTGTGTGAGTTGCCCCTTTTGCCCTGTATGAGGGTCCTCCCTCAAAAGCAAAAGCAAACAAAAGCAAACAAAGGTTGTATGGCATGGGCCACTCACAGGCAGAAGTCCAAACAGGGGAACCAGGCAGCATCAGGAGGAAGCAGACCCAGGAGAGTGTATGGGTTCAGGACCACTGGTGTAAAGTCACAGTGACTACACTGATGACTTGAAGATCCTGCACTGGGTGAAAGTCACCATTTTTTTTTTTTTTTTTTTTTTACTGGGAGCAGGGGAGTGTTTCATGGAGACTGACAGTCTGTTAAAACCCCTACCTGCTTTAATCTGAAGATGTGGGGTAGGTGAGCTCCTCTTGACATTGGGTATTGTTTTACAGTAACAGGAGAAGCACTGGGCTTGAGTTCAGTTATCAGGGGGGCATGGTTAATGGTCAGCCCCTGCGGTGAGTCTTCCGCCCATACATCAGGAAACATGTTTTTAAAACCTCAGGATTACAGTCTTTGGGCCTGTTTGATGGATATATTCGCCAATTTTCTTCTCGGGGCACAGTCAATGTCAATATCAAGTCTGGAGCCTTGGGCCTAAGTGTGAGAGATGCTGGCTGGTTTGGAGCAAAGGAAATAGTTGCCCCCAGGTTTGAGAGAAGGTCCCATTCCAGAAGAGGGATGGGGCATTCAGGCATGTACAGGAATTCATGTTTGACAAAATGTCCACCCAATCTCACAGGTTCTGCTCTGTCAGAACTTTTACTCAGTGGGGATTCCCGTGGCACCAACTACTTGAATCTTCCAGGAGGTTAAAGGAGCAATGGGCCGAGTTAGCATAGAATGTTTTGCCCCACTGTCCACCATGGAAGTTATTGGTTTGTCCCCAATTTTAGCAGAGACCATAGGCTCCCAGGGGCCCAGAATCAATCTGGCAGAGCCTGGTCATCCCTATGCGCCATTGTTACAAAGTGGGAACAAGGATTCAGGTGGAGAGTGCATGTTCGGCTTCCTGGAGGCTTTTTGATCCCTCAGGTCGAGGGGGCATTTGTCTTCCCAATGTCCCAGTTGTTTACGCTGAGCACATTGTTTTGGAGCCAAAGGTAGGGATGACTGCCTGTCTCAAGCTGGGGTCCCTGTGAGGCTTTGCTATTGTTTCCCCGTTGGAGAGGTTGATTTGCCTGGGGTTTCTCTGGGAGTGGCTTTCCCGAGTAGGAGGGGGTGTGATGTTTCCAGCTGAGGAGATTGGTGGAGCTGAAAGACTGATAGTACAAAGTGGGTTGCTGATTTGGTCCCCTCTGGCTGCCAGGGTATCCTTGGAGAGGCATCTGGAGATGTGCTGAGCAGAGCTGGTGGCTGACCGGACTTCGTTTAGGGGACCCTCGGGGACTAGGCTGAGCCAGGCGTGGTGCAGATGGCAAAGACAGAGCTGGCTGGGGCACGGGAAGTGTTAGTGGCAGCAAAACTGACTGAGGAGCGGGAAGTGCCCGAGGCGGGGTGGAGCTGTAGAGTCTGGGAGAACGGTCAGCAGAAACCTGGGCTGCAGCAATGGGAGTGGTGCACTTGGTAGCTGGCTGGGAGCCGCTTTCAGGGGTGGTGGGGTCACTGGCAGATTCAGGTTGTTGCCCATATACGGCGGTGGAAAATCTTGTACTAGCTTTACAGGCAGGAGGGGTATATTTTAGCAGTTTGACAGTCTATCATAGTGACCAGCTATGTATCACAGTGATCAGCCATTTTTAAGAGACAAGAGCCACCAGATCTGGGATAGGAACTGTTACCTGGACAACTAACAAACTGAAGTATACTGGCTGGGGGCATTTTTGTTATATTCTTATACCTTGGGTCCTTGTTGACTGTGGAGGACTGGGCCGAAATATTGGTTGTCCTCTCAGTTTAGCTACTCTTTTAGTTTTGGCCTCTAAACCTTAGCTGTTGAACACCCAGAAGGGAAGATCAGCGGCATTAGTGTTGTAGTAGGTTTAATTATTATAATTTTATCTAAATATCAAGCACCTTGAAAGTATAAAGTATAGCAAAGCACTGTTATTTTTATCAATTATGGTTGTCCTAACAGTTGAATCCCTATAGAATGTTAACAGATAACAGTTATATAGTTCTACAAAGAGAACTTGAGATCAAAAGCCATACATAATATTTCAGCATGACAATCATGATAACATTATTTTTTGTAACACATTTAAATGTCTATCTTAGTATTGAATAGAGTAACATACAGTAACATTACAGAATACAGTATTATATATCACATAAGTTTTTAGGGCTACTATTTGACTGGTAATTTCATGTTGATTTGACCATTTTTTTTCCATGGGAGTTTTAGAAGGAACAGCCTGAGCACCACCAAATTAACAAGTAACCATACATATATTTTTCCTTTAATAAATTATTTTCACAAGCTTTCCTCGACGTATGTAAACTTTCTAGCCTTGTCGTTATCTTTCTTTTTATCTCTTTAGCAGGACAAGACTTTTATCACACAGAATCCTCTCATATCAAAAGCATATCTCTAAAAAAGTAAATTAATTAATTAAAAAAAGAGAATGCAGGGCCGGTGAGATGGCTCAGCGGCTTAAGCGCCTGCCCCGCAAGCGCAAGGGCCCGAGTTCGACTCCCGGAACCCACATATGAAAAAGGGGCCGGTGATATCGCTCAGCGGCACGGGTGCCTGCTGGTGCACGAGGTCGTGAGGTCGACCCCCCCGGTACCCACAAAAAAAAAAAAACAAAAAAAAAACCAAAAAAAAAAAAGAGAATGCAAAAGCATATCTCTTACATTTATAGTCTTCTTAATATTTTTTTTCTCTCTGAATTACCATAACCTTTTACAACAAACGTGACTGTAGCTGCTTGGATTTTAAAGTGTCCCCCCCTTTTTTTTCTCAGATAATAAATTTGATTAATTGTCAACAGAACTCTGAGTAACCTTGAATCAGTGTTTTGACTTTAAAACAACAGAGCAGAAAGCAAGTTAACCTTATAATTGCCATTTAGGAGTGGGTAGTGCACAAGAAATATTTTATGCATATCAACGCAAACTGAAAACCAAAAGTATAATTACCAATTAGTTAAAATTTGTAATTTGATTTCTCCTGTAAAACTTTCTTAGATGCTTGCAGGCAGTGCCAGGCTGTTGATGTCAGGGCTGGCCTTGGGGCTCCTGAAGCTGGGAGGAGAGCTTGGGGTCTGTCTATTTTTTTTTTTTTCCCAGTTCCCAGCTGAGTCCCAGGTGACTTTGGACTCATGCACTTTATTTTGTATATATACATACATACATATACACATATATATTTTTTCCCAGTTTTTATTCTGGCATGGGATGTTTGGCTTTTCCTGTTGTGGATTATTTCCACAATTTTGACTCTTTGAGAGTCTTTTCACAGTGGGCCTTTCTTGTATTCTCGGCATGCAGTGGCCCCTTTAAGAATCTGTAGGTGTCTAGACAGAAGATACATTTAAGGGGGTGAACAACCTTTTGCTTATGTTGTCTGCTCACAATCAGTTTACACATTTACACAGGCAGGCAGAGGCTAATATATTCTAGCCCCCAATCCCCAGGGGTGAAGTCTGACTGAAACTTAAACAGAAACTGACTGTCCTAGCTATCACAGGCTGCTAGCATAGGCTTCGAAGGTTGATCAGGTCCTCACTTTGTCCACAAAGGGGACGGAACTGACAAGCTGAAACTGGAACAGAAACTGACAGGCTGACTGAGGGATGTCCCGGGGGAATTCCTGCCTTATCCGAAGGGCCTGACCTGTTGCGTTCTGTCTCCTCCTATGGGTCTGATGAGGTCTCTGCTGCTGCACAGGGGCTCCCTCCCCATGACCTCTGAGGAGACGCTGAGAAGAAGATCGGAGGGTGTGCCATCTTGTCCGCAGGTCAGAGGTGAGTCCCTGCTGTGGCCCGCAGCCCCCCCCCCCACCGGTGACCTAAGTGGTCCGCACAGTGTGTTCCCGGCCAATGATGCACCAAGAAATGTTGCAGAAATCTGATGTCAAACCAAATGGAAGACTCGTTGCACCTGAGGAGTTAGAAGGCAACTTTTATTAGGCTAGCAGGCTTATGGGAATCAGGTCCAAATCATCAGTGCTGTCTTGGGGTAGGGCCGTTTCGTATATAGGTTTTCGGAAGGAAATACAAAAGACAGATAACATGATATTTTACGGTTGGTTACATATGTCTTGTCATACGTTGCTAGGCAGGTTTGGCTCAGGCAAATTAATTGGGGGCTTCCTATCCTATAACAGGGAAGTCAAGGCTAGGGTGAGCAGGAGGAATCAATCACTGTCTTAGACTGAGTCAAGCTGTCCTTGAAATGATAAGTCTCTGGGACTTGAAAGTAAGCAAAACATCACTGTCTGGCTGAGTTACACTTATCTTGCAGCTGGCACCTAGAATGTTAATGCTTGTTAAGTTTTGTAGCTTTCTAATTATGGGAACAGGCTGTGTTTCTCAGTCTTATCCTTGAGTAGTGTTAGAAATATACTAGTATTAGAAATATAAGTTTTTAAAATTTCCTTTACAATTAAAACAGCCTCTACAACTTGGCATTGTGAATTGTGTGCATTTGTTTTCAGAATGAAGTTATTTTAAAAATGTGCATGTTTTGTAGAGGTGTATGAGCAAAGGAATGCTGGATTTTGATCTTACTCACAATAAGCATGCCAGATATATTTTGCTTTCCTGAGAAAAGTTGTACTATCTTTACTCCTTCTGTAAATCTGTTGCCTTTCTAAGCATAATACCAAAGGCAAATATCCTGAAGAAAAGTGATAGATTTACTCCAAAAAATTTAGAGCTTCTGTCTGCCAGAATCTACTATACACAAGATTGAAAGGCAACTGACAACTGGGAACAATGGGGCAACACATATGGTGAACAAAGGATGAAACTCGTTCTTATAAAGAGCTCTTAAAAAAAAGCATTCGGTACATGCCAGGCTATCATTTCTTCTGGGAGCTGAGTATGGTTATTTTCTTTATTTTTCATATAAAGAAATTAAGGCAGGGAGATTTTGTAGTACTCAGCTTTTCTGTCGCTTGTACAAAATACCCAAAATCTACAACTTAAAGGAAGAGAGGCTTAATTTTACTCATGGTTTCAGATGGTTCAGTCTATGGCCAGCCAGCTTCAAGGCAGAAACATCGTAAGTGAAGGGTGTTGCCAAGCAAAGCTGCTTAATTCGTGATGGCAGGAAGAAGAGAAGGAAAATAGTATCAGAGACAAAGGGGTGAGGGACCAGATGTAGATCCCACAGTCATGCTTTCATGACCCACCCAAACACATCCAGAAGTGTACTTTACCAATCCCCTAAGGCGCTTCCAATCTAATCAAGTTGATAATTAAACTTAACAAGCATACAAGTCTTAACAGTTAGTGATGAAGGAAAGTTTCAGACCCTGGTAGTAAGACCCCAGAGTCTATGTGCTTAACCTCTAAAACTACACTGTTCTCCATTCCCATAACAGAATGTTCACACCAAAATATTAAGTGATTTTCTCTAACTGGTGATAATGTGGATACATTTTATTTTTAGTTTTCTAAAATTTCTCCAATAAAGACATTTCAATTTGTTAAAAAATGAGCATAAAATTTCCTTTAAATTACCTCTTGTTCCATGTAAGATTTTTTAAAAGCACCATTACAGATTTAGAAAAGAGAAATTTGGATTCTCCCATCCTTCCTCAATTGTCTTCCTCAATTTCTACTGAAAGGTATATAGTAGGTGGTTATTTTGATCTTAAAATGGACAGTTATCGATAATGTCAAATTTTCAGGTAAATTTGACTGATGTTTTATTCATAATTTCTGTGTGACTGTTTGTCTCATTTCCTGGACAAATAGTTATCTTTCTTCTTGTCTTCAACCTCCTCACATTAATATTAGACTATATGTTATTCTTTCTTATGTATTTTCCATATTTTTCTTTTACAAAATGCCTCTCTTGTTTTTATATTCTTTTGAAACATAATCTTCTAGTGTTCATTCTTCAAATCTTTCACTTTTCCATACAGTGGAATTTTTGGTATTCCATTTACATGGAATTCGTTGTGAGAAATGGAAGATACCAGCTTGCTTATCTTATATTAATTAACAGAATTAAGGTTAGATAACCTAGTTCTCAATAATTGGTAGTTTCTTTTTGAGTGTTTGTTTATAAACTCAGATTAATATTTTTACTCTCTCTAAACATGAGACTTCTTAGTTAGGATCTTGTTCCTGAACAGTTAGACTTTTCTCCTTTCTTAGAAAATGATCTCTCTCTGCTTTAAGTAGTCGATTTGTATTTGGAGATGCTGCATAGTACTAGATGATTTAAGCTGAGAAAGAAAAACAACAAAAGATTTCTAGCACTCATTCCCTATCTAAGCGAAGTTCCAACAACTATTTAGTTTAAGTGTGTAGAATTTCCCATCTTGCTTATACATAGCAAGCAGGGATCAGAGACCTTGAGTTAATGTCTTTAATACTGAGGAAATATTTTGAGATTGCAATATTGCAGTAGACTTGTATTGTAACAGATTGGGTGGTTTGATTTGCTGTAGTTCTATGATTTGAACACTGAGTGGCACTAGAGCCTAGGTCACAGATGAAATATTGATTCAAAATTTAAAATTCAGGGGTCTATTGATAAAGAAATGGTTTTGGAAAGTACTAAAAGGATCAGCCAGAAGTATTCTGAGCAGAAAAAAAAAAAAAAGAAAAGAAAAGGAAAAAAAGAAAAGTTAGAGGATCACTTATTTTTGGGAACTGGAATGTAACCAGACTCTACTGCTTCTATTTGCAAATTATTTGAAAGCAAGAAATTGATTGCTCTTGAAATGACCAAAGATGATTACCCTTAATTTAACCCATTCTTTAATATTTCTCATTTTTCTTTTTCTTTGTAGGGAGGAAGTATCTATACTTAGAAAAAAGTTTGTAGATAGAATATATCCATTTATGTTGATCTTTAAGCTTCTGTGCCTCCGTAGTTTACGATATCCACTCTGAGCATTACTTCTGAACTCAGGCATCCTTAGAGACTTTTATATTTTTAAATGTGTGTTTGTACATTTATCTAAATTTAGGAGTTGTCAGTTGAGTTTGAAAAACATGAGAATTTGTTTATTCTGGAGGAGAAAGAAAATCATTCTTATGTTTCTGAACCTTTAAAAAATAAATTCTCTCCCAAGAGAATTTCTTTACTGAAATCTAATTGGCAAGTAAAAATTATAAATATTTAAGGTGTACAATGTGATGGTTTGATATACAGTACATATACGTTGTAAAATGATTACTACACTCAAGCTAATTAGCACTTGCATCAACTCACAGTTATAATTTTTTATTTTCAGCTTTATGGAGACACAGTTGACAACTAACAATTTTATATGTGTACAATATACAACATGATGTCTTAATGTATTTATTGTGAAATGATTACCACGATTTAGCTAATTAACATGTCTATCACCTCACATAGTTATCCTTTTTTATGGTAAAGACATTTAAGATCTCTCACACCAAATTTCAGGTATGCAGTGCATTATTAATTATAATCACCATGTTGTACATTAGCTCTCCTGAACTTAATCCTGCTTAGCCAAAACTTTCCTTTAGACCAGCATCTCCCCATTTCCTCCCTGTGCCATCCCTGGCAACCATCATTCTATTCTGCCTCTATGATTTTGAATTTTTTAGATTCCACATATGAGTGAGATTATGTAGTATTTATCTTTTGGTGCCTGGCTTATTTCTGTCTGTCCAGGTTCATTCATGTTGTTGTAAATGATAGGATTTCTTTCAGTTTTCAGCCTGAATAATATTCTGTAGTATGTCTGTACTACATTTTCTTCATTTATTAATTCATCAATGGCTGTTTAGGTTGACTCCATATAATGACTATAGTGAATAATGCTCCAGTGAACATGAGAATATAGATATCTCTTTAAGACACTAATTTAATTATCTTTGGGGAAATACCCAGAAGTGGAATGGCTAGATTATATAGTATTTCTTCTTTTAATTTTGGAAAATTTACAGACTGTTTTCCATAAAGCCTGTATGTACCATTTTACTCCTACCAACAATGTACAAAGTTTTTTTTTTCTTCATCCTCATCTCTATTTTATTGTTTTTGTAAAAGCCAAAGGTTTGAGGTGGTATCGCACTGGGGTTTTCATATGTATTTCCCTAATGATTAGTGATACTGAGTTTTTTTTTTCCTCATATATCCATTGGCCATTTCTGTGTCTTCTTTTGAGAAATATCTCATTAGGATCCTTTCCCCCTCTTACAATTAGGTTATTTGATCTCTTGTTATTGAGTTTCTTGTATATTAACCCCTCATCAGATATATGGTTTGCAAATATTTTCTCCCATTCTATGGGTTATCTTTTCATTTTGTTCATTGTTTACTTTGCCATGCAGAAATTTTTTTAGTTTGATGTAGTTCCATTTGTGTATTTTTTCTTTTGTTACCTCTTGTTATGGGCAAAAACATTGGTGAGACCAGAATCAATAAACCTTTCCCTTATGTTTTCTTTTAGTACTTTTAAATCTAATGTTTAAGTCTTTAACCCATTTTGAACTAATTTTTGTATATGAGAGACAATAGCCAAATTTTGTTGTTTTGCATGTGAATATTGATATTTCCCAACATCTTTATTGAAGAGACTGTCCTTTCCTCAATATGCACTCTTGGTGTCTTTGTCAAAAATCAACTAACTATAAATATATATTGGACTTTCTAGCCTGCTATAATGTGTCTATTTTTCTGCCAGTACCATACTGTTTTAATTATAATAAGTTTATAATATGTTTTAAAATCATGGAGTGAGATTCCTACAACCTTGTTCTTTCTGTTCAAGGGTTTTTTTGTGTATTTAGGGTCTTTTGTAATTTCACATGAATTTAAGGATTTTTTTCTGTTTCCTTAGAAATGATGTTATAATTTTGATAGAGATTGCATTGAATCTGTAGATTGCTTGGGTAGTATGACGAATATTTTCAAAATAGTTTTTCTTTTAATCCATGAACCTAGAATATCTTTTCATTCATTTGTTCTTTTTTTTTTTTTAATGTGGGTACCAGGAGTTGACCTCAGGACCTCACGCTTGCCAGCAAGTGCTTGTGCTGCTGAGTGATATCGCCGGCCCTTTTTTCCTTTATGTGGGTACTGGGAGTCAAACTCAGGACCTTGCACTTGCCAGGCAGGCGCTTATGCCCCATTCATTTGTTCTTTCTTCAGTTTTTTTCACTAGTTCTTTATAGTAGTCACTGCATGGATTTTTTATCTGCTTGGTTAAATTTATTCCTAAATATTTTATTCTTTCTGGTGCTGTCATAAATGGGATCATTTTCTTAATTTCTTTTTGGATAGTTTGTTATTAGCATGTAGAAACAATACTAATTTTTGAATGTTGTTTTGTGTCTTGCAACTTTACTGAATTTATCAGTTCTTTTTTTTTTTTTGGTAAAGTCTTTAGGGTTTTCTGCATATAAGATCATATTATTAGCAAACAGAAAATTTCACTTCTTCCTTATTCATATGCTTTTTATTTCCTATTCTTAATGAATCACTCTGGATAGGATTCCTAGTACTGTTGCTGGAACACTGTACTGTGGTTTTGTCCCACAGCAATGAAGAATGAAACCGAGGGTGGAGGAGGATGTAGTGTGCAAGCAAATTTATTTAAAAGATGTAAAGGCAAGAAAATAAAAGATCTAAAGGCAAACAAGTAAAAGATATAAAACTAAAGAAGTAAAGCTTCTGCTAGCCAGGAGGAGGTTCTGAGTAGGGTACCCACAAGGGCTCTTTGTCTAGGGGTTTTTAAGGGATGTAGAAGGGAGCTCAGGCCATTGTGTAAGCCGTATTATCTCTACCCTGTAGGAAACTACATATTTTTGGGGTTGGTCCAATCTATGTAGTGTTCATGCAGTGTCCACCCATGCATTCTCAAGCCAATGGCCTGCCTTATCATGCTCTGCAGTCCCAGACAGCTGAAGGACACCTGACAGATGTTTTTGTAAGATCCTTGCTGAGTGACTCAGCAGACTCCATCTGGGGCTTTCTGACTCCATTCTGGGGCTAATAGAATAATAGAAGAGAATCCTAATTCCTGTCTTACTAATCCTGTTACAGCACTATTTTGAAAAAAGTGGTGAGAATGGGTATCTTTTTCTTGTCTCTGATCTTAGAGGAAAAACATTAGGTTTTCACTATTGAGGATGATGTTAGTTATAGGTTTGGTATATGTGGCTTTTATTGGTTTGATGTACATTCTGTCTGTACTTAATCTGCTGAGATTTTTATCTTGAAAGAGTGTTGAATTTTGTCAGATGTCTCTTCTGCATCTATTGACATAATCGTCTGATTTTTATACTTTATTTTGCTAATGTGCTAGTTCACGTATATTAGCTTGCATTTGTTGTTGAATTTCATTTGCTAGTATTTTGCTGAGGTTCTTTGCTTTTATGTTTTTCAGGAAAATTGGCCTGTAAGTTTTTCTTGTTGTACTGTCTTTATCTGGCTTTGGTATCAGAGTAATGAATGGCTGCCTCATAAAATGAGTTTGGAAGTATTTCTATTCCTTCAATTTTTGGGAAAGTTGGAGAAGAACTGGCATTACTGCCTTAACTGTTTGATAGAATTTAGCAGTGAAGCTGTTTGGTGCTGGGATTTTCTCTGAAACTTTTTGTTATTGGTCTCTGTACTTACTATTTGTCTATTCAGATTTTCTTTTTCTTCATGGTTCAATTTTGGCAGTTTATATGTGTCTAGGGACTTACCCATTTCCTGTAGATTATACAATAATTGGCATAGAATTGTTCATAGTAGTTTTTTTATGATCTTTTGTATTTCTTGATTCAGTTGTAATGTGTCTTTTTAAATTTTTGATCTTACTTGAGTCATCTTTCTTTTTCTCCTATTTGGTCTAGCTAAGGGTTTGTTGATTTTATTTTTCAAAAAAATTACTTTTGTTGAGTTTTCTACTGTTTTTATAGTTACTATTTTATTTATATTTGCCCTGATCCTTTTTTTTTTTTTTTTTTCATTTGGGTACCAGGAGTTGAACTCAAGACCTTGCGCTTGCCAGGCAGGCACTTATGCCGCTGAGCTATCTCACTGGCCTTTGCCCTGATCTTTGTTATTCCTTCCTTCTACTAACTTTGGGTTTAGTTTTTTCATTTTCTAGTTTTTTGAGGTAGAGTATTACTGGAAATATTTTTATTTTGTTGATATATGTATTTATCCCTGTAGATTTGTGTGTTAGGATTGCTTTTGCTGCATCTCATAGGTTTTGGTATTTTTCCATTTTTGTCTGGTATTTTTAATTTCTTTTTTGTTTTTTCCACAACCCACTGGTTATTTAGAAACATATTTAATTTCCACATACTTGTATACTTTCCAACCTTTCTCTTGTAATTTATTTCTAGTTTCATGCTACAGTATTGTATTCTGAAAAGATACTTGATGTGACTTAAATTCTCTCAAATTTATTAAGATTTGTTTTGTGGCCTAATATATGATCTATCCTGAAGAACATTATATGTGCACTTGAGGGGGAATGTTTATTCTGCTACTGTTGGACAAAATGTTCCTTATGTGTTCTTTAGGTCCATTGAGTCAAAAATGTAATTTCAATATTTCCTTATTGATTTTCTGTCTAGATGATCTGCCTATTGATAAAAGTAGAGTATTGAAGTCCTCTACTATTATAGTATTGCAATTTCTCTCTCCCTTCAAATTATTTATTAGTTGCTTTATATATTTAGGTTCTCTGAAGTTGGGTGCATATATATTTATTGTAGTTATATCTTCTTGTTGAATAAAGCCCTTTATATTATTACTTTCTTTGATGTTTTATAGTTTGGACTAATGTCTCTTTTGTCTAACTATAGTCATACCTGCTTTCACTTGTGTAGAATATCTTTTTTTTATCCCTTACTTTCAATTTATGTGGGTCTTTACTTGTAAAATGAGTCTCTTGTAGGCAACCTATAGTTGGATCCTTTTTTCTTTTAATCCATTTAGTCACTTTATATTTTTATTGGAGAATTTAATCCCTGTACACCTAAAGTAATTCTCTTTAAAAAATTTTTTTTTATTTTATGTGAAGTAATTATTGATACATAAATACTCACTCCTGCCAGTTTGAAACTTGTTTTTGGATTTTTTTTTTTTGTCCTTCATCTCTTCCTTTATTGCTGTCTTTCTCTGTGGCTTGATGTTTTTTCTGAGGGTGGTATGCTTTAAATACTTAAAAGAATATTTATGTGACCATTACAGGCTTTTTCTTTTAGTTAACAAGAGGCTTACATATCTTAAACTTAAAACAGTTTACATTAAGATGGTAGTAACTTCAATTTCAAAAACTCTGCATTTTTTACTTTCCCCCACCTTTTATGATTTTGATGTCAAAATTTGTGTTTGTAGTCATTTGTATTCCTTAACAATGTACTGTAGCTACTGTTGTTTTTAATAGTTTTATCTCTTAACTTTCCTAGTAGGGATAAAATTGCTTTCCACACCACTCTTACAGTATTAGAGAATTTTGAGTATGAGAATGTCTTACTTATGCCATTTTTCCCCTTTAATATATTTTTATTATTTACTATTAATCATTTATTTCATCTTAAAGAACTCCATTTAGCAGTTCATATAAGACTAGCCTGGTGGTGATAGACTTCTTTAGCTTGTGTTGGTCAGGAAAGTTTTATTCCGTGCTCATTTATGAAAGACGGCTTTGCCAGGTAAGGACACCTGTTTGGCAGTTTTTTTTTCAGTGGTTTGAATAGCTCACTCTCTTCTGGCCTACAGGTTTGTGTCAAGAAATCTGCTGAAAGCTGTAATGGGGCTCTTGAATGTGATAGAGTTTTTATTTCTTGCTGCTTTCAGTATTTTTCTTTGTCTTTAATTTTGGATAATTTAATTGTGAGGTATGTGTCTTGGTGAACCCTTCTGTGAGTTGAATTTGGTGACATCTGAGCATTCTGTACATGGAGATTGTCATCTCTTCCTAGACTTGGGAAAATTTCAACCATTATTTCTTTAAATATATTATCTAGGCCTTTTTCTCGCTTTTCCTTCTGTATCATTTATTATGTGAATGATAGTTAATCCCAACAGCTTTTTTATTCTTTTTTCTTCTCTAATTAGGTAATTTTGAATGTCTTATTTTGAGCTCACTGATTCTTAATTCTGCTTGATCAAGTAGACTGTTGAAGCTTTCTATTGATTTTTTTCTTTCAGTTACATTTTTTCTAGAATTTTAAAAATTGCTTCTCTTTCTTTTACATACCATTTTGTACACAAATTGTATCCAAACTTTTACTTGGTTCTTTATTCATATATTGTTGGAAAGACCTGAAAAATTTTAAGAGGATTATTCTGTTTTTTTAAATTAATTAATTAATTAATTTTTCTTTGTTTTTTGTTTTTGAGGCAGGGTCTCACTGTGTAGTTCAGGCTGGCCTTGAACTTACCTTGTGGCCTAGGCTAGCCTTGAGCTCATGGTGATCCTCCTGCCTCAGCCTCCTGAATGCTGAGATTGCAGGCATGCACCACCACACCTGGCTTCAAGAGGATTATTCTGAATTTTTTGTCAGGCATTTCTTTTTTTTTTTTAATTTTATGGAAAAAAAGTAAAACAAAATTTCATAACAAAATAATTGGAGAATAACAATAGTTAATACATTGAGTATTGTTATCTTTAAAGTAGTTAATCAGAGTACAAGATATGGGCATAAAAAATTCTCAAAACGATTTTAGCCAATCCTTTCTTTTCAATGAATTAAGAGAAACTAGACGTATAACTATCTTGTATTTTGTGTTTTTCCTTTTCCCTTCCTTCCTTTCCCCTTTACCCCATCCTAGTTCCTTTTTCCCTTTGAACAATTTCTACCCATTTCACAACATCTATTGTATATTTTGGACCTTATTTACTCTTTCAGTTTCTCACACCAGGGAGACAATACAGTGTTTACACATGTGAGTCTGATTTATTTCACTTGTGAGTGTGGTCTCCACTTGGATCCATTTACTTATAAAAGTCTCAAGTTTATCCTTCTTTATGGCTGAGTAGTATTCTATTTTATGAAAAGACCATTATCCTTCTTTATGGCTGAGTAGTATTCTATTTTATGAAAAGACCACATCTTTTTTATCCATTCCTCAGTTGATGGGCATTTGGGTTGTTTCCAAGATTTAACTATTACAAATTGTGCTGCTATTACAATATGTGCAACGTGGTTGCACATATATTGCTGTGGTATGATGTTTTTAATTCTTCTGGGAAGATACCCAAAGGGAAATAGCTGGGTCGAATGAGACCTCTGATCCTAGGTTTTTGAGGAATCTTCATACTGATTTCCACAGTGCTTGCACCAGTTTGCCCTCCTACCAACTGTGGAGAAGGGTTTCTTTTTCCCCACAGCCCCACCAGCATTTGTTATTGATTGATTTCTTGATGATAGCTATTCTTTCTGGAGTGAGATGGAATCTCAGTGTTGTTTTAATTTGCATTCCTTGAATGATCAATTATGTTGAACATTTTTTCATGTATTTATTTGCCATTTGTATTTCTTCATCTGAGAAGTGTGTATCTCAGATGCCCATTTTTTTTATTGGGTCTTTGAATTTGGGGGCCCTGATTTTTTTCAATTCTATATATGTTTTGGATATAAGTCCTTTGTCTGAGGGACAACTGGCTAAAATATTTTCCCACTCGGTGGGTTGTCTTTTCACTCTGTTGGTGATTTCTTTTGCTGTGCAAAAACTTTTTATTTTATTTTATTTTAAAGGGAAGAAAAAACAAAACAAAACAAATCAAAAAAGAACAAATTTTTGAAACAACATAATAGGAGGGTAACAATGGTTAATGCATTACGTATTGTTATCTTTAAGTTAGTTATTCAGGATACCAGATATTAGCATTCAACTCTCCAAACATTATTGGCACAAACCTTACTCTTCAATGAACTAAGTAAAATTAGTAGTGTATCTATCTTAACCATCTTATATATAAATACAATTTTTTCCTTTCCCTTCTTTCTTTTCCCTATTTCCCCCACCCCAGTCTCTCTTTCCTTTTGACCAGTTTCTTTTTGATTCACCATGTCTATTGTACATTTTGGATCTTATTTACTCTTTCAGTTTCTCATACTAGAGAGACAATACGATGCTTACACATGTGTGTCTGGTTTATTTCAGTTATGAGTATTTTCTCGAGTTGCATCCATTTACCTATAAAAGACTCCAGTTTATCCTTCTTTATGGCTGAATAGTACTCCATTGTATAAAAATACCACATCTTTCTTATCCATTCCTCAGTTGATGGGCATTTGGGTGGTTTCCAAGATCTGGCTATTACAAATTGTGCTGCTATAAACATGGGTGCACATATATCGCTGTGGTATGATGTTTTTAACTCTTCTGGGAAGATGCCCAGAAGGGGAATAGCTGGGTCAGATGGCACCTCCAACCCTAGTTTTTTGAGGAATCTCCACACTGATTTCCACAGTGGCTGTACCAGTCGACACTCCCACCAACAGTGAAGAAGGGTTCCTTTTTCCCCACAGCCCCTCCAGCATTTGTTATTAGTTGATTTCTTAATAATAGCCATTCTTTCTGGGGTGAGAAGGTATCTCAGTGTTGTTTTAATTTGCATCTCTCGAATGACTAGTGATGTTGAACATTTTTTTGTATATTTATTTACCATTTGTATTTCTTCATCTGAGAAATGTGTATTCATCTCAGATGCCCATTTTTGGAGTGGGTCTTTAAATTTGGGAGGTCTGATTTTTTTGAGTTTTCTTATATGTTCTTATAGTAATCCTTTATATGTTTTTATAGTAATCCTTTGTCTGAGGAACAGCTGGCAAACATTTTTTCCCACGTTGTGGGTTGTCTCTTCACTCTGTTGGTGGTTTCTCTTGCTGTGCAAAAGCTTTTTAATAAGATGAGATCCCAGTTGTTGATTCTTTGTGATAGTTTCTGTGTGGTTGAGGTTTTATTCATAAAGTCTTTGCCTATACCAGTGTCTTCAAGAGTTTTAGCTATCCTACCTTCCAGCAGATTTAATGTTTCTGTTTTAATATTTAGATCTCTGATCCATTTTGAATTTAGTTTAGTGCATGGTGAAAGATATGGGTCTAGCTTTAATCTTCGGCATGTGTAGAGCCAATTTTTCCAGCACCATTTATTAAAGAGGCTATCTTTCTTCCAGTGAAGGTGTTTGGCACCTTTGTCAAAGATAAGGTGGCTTAGTATGTCTGGGGTTGTTGCAGCATCTTCTAATCTGTTCCATTGATCTTCAGGTCTGTTTTTTTTTTTTTTTTTGCCAGTACCACACTGTTTTTATCACAGTAGCTTTATAGTATAATTTCAAGTTGGGGATTGTGATGCCCCCTGCCTTGCCTTTGTTGCCCAGAATTGCTTTTGCTATTCTAGGTCTCTTCTGATTCCAAATGAATTTTAGGATTGTTTTCTCTAATTCTGTGAGATATGCTGTTGGAATTTTGATTGGAATTGCATTAAATCTGTATAACAATTTTGGAAGTATGGCCATTTTCACTACATTGGTTCTTCCTATCCAGGAGCAAGGGGTATCTTTCCATTTTCTGATATCCTCTTCAATCTCCTTTTTCAGAGTACTGTAGTTTTCAGTGTATAGGTCTTTTACAGCCTTTGTGAGGTTGATTCCTAGGTATTTTCATTTTTTGGGATGTTATTGTGAAAGGTATTGTTTCCCTAATTTCTCTTTCAGTAAGTTTGTTATTTGTGTACAGAAAGGCTATTGATTTTTGACTATTGACTTTGTATCCAGCTACACTACTGAATTTGTGCAAAAACTTTTTAATAAGATGAGATCCTAGTTGTTGATTCTTTGAAGTATTTCCCATGTTGTCTGGGTTTCATTCATGAACTCTCTGCCTACACTTATGTCTTTAAGATTTCTACCTATTTTCTCTTCTAGTAGATTTAGTGTTTCTATTTTAATATTTAGATCTTTGATCCATTTTGATTTAGTTTAAAGCATGGTGATAGACATGGGTTTAATTTTAGTCTTTGACATGTACAAAACCAGTTTTTCCTGCACCATTTATTAAAGAGGCTATCTTTCTTCCAGTGAACATGTTTGGCCTCTTTATCAAAGATAAGTTCACTGAGTGTGTTTGGAGTTGTGTCTGCATCTTCTAATGTATTCCACTGATCCTCAGGTCTGTTTTTTTTTGCCAGTAGCATGCTGATTTTTCACAATAGCTTTGTAGTATAATTTCAAGTCAGGGATTGTGTCGCCCCCTGCCTTGCCTTTGTTGCCCACAGTTGCTTTTGCTATTCTAGGTCTCTTTTGTTTCCAAATGAATTTTAGGAATGTTTTCTCTAGTTCTGTGAGGTATGCTAATGATATTTTGATCAGGATTGCATTAAAACTGTATAACAATTTTGGGACTATGGCAATTTTCACTATGTTGGTTCTTCCTATCCATGAGCAAGGGATGTCTTTCCATTTTCTATCTTCTTTAATCTCCTTTTTCAGAGAACTGATTGATTCCTAAGTATTTCATGTTTTTGGATGCTATTGTGAAAAGTGTGGTTTCCCTAATTTCTCTCTCAGTGAATTTGTTGTTTGTATATAGGAATGATATTGATTTTTTTTTTAAAGAGAAGAAAAAAAACAAAACAAATCAAAAGAAGAACAAATTTTCAAAACAACATAATAGGAGGGTAACAATGGTTAATACATTACGTATTACTATCTTTAAGTTAGTTATTCAGGACACCAGACATTAGCATTCAATTGTCCAAACATTATTGGCACAAACCTTACTCTTCAATGAACTAAGTAAAAATGGTAGTGTATCTATCTTAACCATCTTATATATATATATACAATTTTTTTCCCTTTCCCTTCTTTCTTTTCCCTATTCCAGTCTCTCTTTACTTTTGACCAGTTTCTTTTTGATTCACCATATCTATTGTACATTTTGGATCTTATTTACTCTTTCAGTTTCTCATACTAGAGAGATAATACGATGCTTACACATGTGCTTCTGGTTTATTTCACTTATGAGTATTTTCTCGAGTTGCATCCATTTACCTATAAAAGTCTCCAGTTTATCCTTCTTTATGGCTGAATAGTACTCCATTGTATAAAAATACCACATCTTTCTTATCCATTCCTCAGTTGATGGGCATTTGGGTTGTTTCCAAGATCTGGCTATTACAAATTATGCTGCTATAAACATGGGTGCACATATATTGCTGTGGTACGATGTTTTTAATTCTTCTGGGAAGATGCCCAGAAGGGGAATAGCTGGGTCAAATGGGACCTCCAACCCTAGTTTTCTGAGGAATCTCCACACTGACTTCCACAGTGGCTGTACCAGTCGACACTCCCACCAACAGTGAAGAAGGGTTCCTTTTTCCCCACAGCCCCTCCAGCATTTGTTATTAGTTGATTTCTTAATAGTAGCCATTCTTTCTGGGGTGAGATGGTATCTCAGTGTTGTTTTAATTTGCATCTCTCGAATGACTAGTGATGTTGCACATTTTTTTGTATATTTATTTGCCATTAGTATTTCTTCATCTGAGAAATGTGTTTTCATCTCAGATGCCCATTTTTGGAGTGGGTCTTTAAATTTGGGAGGTCTGATTTTTTTGAGTTCTTTATACGTTCTCGATAGTAATCCTTTGTCTGAGGAACAGCTGGCAAACATTTTTTCCCACATTGTGGGTTGTCTCTTCACTCTGTTGGTGGTTTCTCTTGCTGTGCAAAAGCTTTTTAATAAGATGAGATCCCAGTTATTGATTCTTTGGGATAGTTCCCGTGCGGTTGAGTTTTTATTCATAAAGTCTTTGCCTACACCAATGTCTCCAAGGGTTTTACCTATCCTACCTTCCAGCAGATTTAATGTTTCTGTTTTAATATTTAGATCTCTGATCCATTTTGAATTTAGTTTAGTGCATGGTGAAAGATATGGATCTAGTTTTAATCTTCGGCATGTGTAGAGCCAGTTTTTCCAGCACCATTTATTAAAGAGGCTATCTTTCTTCCAGCGAATGTGTTTGGCACCTTTGTCAAAGATAAGGTGGCTTAGTATGTCTGGGGTTGTTTCAGCATCTTCTAATCTGTTCCATTGATCTTCAGGTCTGTTTTTTTGCCAGTACCACACTGTTTTTATCACAGTAGCTTTATAGTATAATTTCAAGTTGGGGATTGTGATGCCCCCTGCCTTGCCTTTGTTGCCCAGAATTGCCTTTGCTATTCTAGGTCTCTTCTGATTCCAAATGAATTTTAGGATTGTTTTCTCTAATTCTGTGAGATATGCTGTTGGAATTTTGATTGGAATTGCATTAAATCTGTATAACAATTTTGGAAGTATGGCCATTTTCACTATATTGGTTCTTCCTATCCAGGAGCAAGGGATATCTTTCCATTTTCTGATATCCTCTTCAATCTCCTTTTTCATAGTACTGTAGTTTTCAGTATAGAGGTCTTTTACATCCTTCGTGAGGTTGATTCCTAGGTATTTCATTTTTTTGGATGTTATTGTGAAAGGTATTGTTTCCCTAATTTCTCTTTCAGTAAGTTTGTTATTTGTGTACAGGAAGGCTATTGACTTTTGAGTATTGACTTTGTATCCAGCTACACTACTGAATTTGCTTATTAAATCTAGCAGTTTTTTAGTGGAGTTTTTGGGATCTTCTGTGTAGAGTATCATGTCATCTGCAAATAATGATAATTTAACTGGAATGATATTGATTTTTGAGTGTTGACTTTGTATCCAGCTACGTGACTGAATTTGGTTATTAAATCTACAAGACTTTTGGTGAGTATTTGGGGTCTTCTATGTAGAGTATCATGTCATATGCAAATAACAATAATTTAACTTCTTCTTTTCCTATTCTTATTCCTTTTATTTTTCTCTCTTGTCTAATTGCTCTGGCTAATGTTTCCAGAACTATATTGAAAAGGAATGGTGATAGTGGACATCCTTATCTTGTTCCTGATTTTAGAGTGAAAGCTTTCAGTTTTTGACCATTTAGTATGATGTTGACTGTTGGTTTGTCATAGATGGCTTTTATCAGATTGAGAGAAAGACCATTGATTTCAATTTTCTGTGTGGTTTTTATAAATGGGTGTTGGACTTTGTGAAATGCTTTTTCTGCATCTATTGAGATGATCATGTGATTTTTGTCCTTTGCTCTGTTGATATGGTGTATTATATTTATTGATTTGCGTATGTTGAGCCAACCCCGCATACCTGAAAAGAATCCTACTTGGTCATGGTGTGGAATCTTCTTCATGACTTGCTGCATTCTGTTTGCCAGTATCTTATTGAGGATTTTTGCATCTATGTTCATTAAGGAGATTGCTCTGTAGTTTTCTTTTTTGGTTGGATCCTTCTCTGGTTTTGGTATCAGGGTAATACTTGTTTCCAGGAATGAGTTTGGGAGTATTGCTTCCCTTTCTATTTCATTGACGAGTTTGAGGAGTAATAGCATTAGATCTTTTCTAAATTTCTTGTAGAACTCAGTTGTGTATCCATCAAGACGTGGGATTTTCTTTGTTGGTAGATTTTTAATTACATTTTCAATTTCATTGACTGATACTGGGTTATTTAGAATTTTTTTTTTGGTGGGTACTGGGGGTCAACCTCAGGACCTTGCGCGCTAGCAGGCGCCTGTACCACTGAGCGATATCACCAGCCCCTTTTTCGTATGTGGGTTCCGGGAGTCGAACTCGGGCCCTCGCGCTTGCCAGGCAGGCGCTTATGCCGCTGAGCCATCTCACCAGCCCTATTTAGAATTTTTATACCTTCTTGATTCAGCTTTGGTAGTTCATATGTATTTAGGAATCTGTCCATTTCAACTGTGTTTTCCATTTTATTAGAATAAGGTTTCTTAAAGTAGGTATTGATGATCTCCTGGATTTCTGCAGAATTTCACCCTTTTTGTTCCTAACTGCATGAATTTGAGTCTTTTCTTTCCTTTTTTTGATAAGGTTGGCTAAGGGCTTATCAATTTTATTTAATCTTTCAAATAACCAACTCTTTGAGTCATTAATTCTTTATGTTGTTTTCTTAGTCTCAATTGCATTAATTTCTGCTCTGATTTTTATAATTTCTTCTCTTGTACGAGCTAAGGTCTTGACTTGTTCTGCTTTTTCTAGAAGTTTGAGATTCACCATTAGGTTGTTTATTTGATCTCGTTCTGTCTTTCTGATATGGGTGTTCACCACTATATATTTCCCTCTTAGGACTGATTTCATTGCATCCCATAAGTTCCAATATGTTGCATTGACATTACCATTTAGTTGCAGATACTGTTTAATTTCTTCTTTAATTTCATCTGTGACCCATTTGTTGTTCAGTAGGGTGTTATTTAATTTCCATGTGTTTATGGAGTTTTTGTGGTTTCTTTTGCTGTTGATTTCCAATTCATTGCCCTATGGTCAGATAATATGCATGGGATAATTTCAGTTCCTTTGCCTTTGCTTACACATGTTCTATGGGCAAGTATGTGGTCTATTTTGAAGAATGTCCTGTGTGCAGCTGAGAAGAATGTGTACTATGATGTTGTAGGGTGGAAAACTCTATAGATATCTATTTAGTGCTTTTGTTCATGGGTTTGGTTCAGTTCTGAGATTTCTTTATTGATTTTTTTGTCTAGTTGATCTATCTATTTGTGACAATGGGGTGTTAAGGTCCCCCATTACAATTGTGTTGGTGCTCATTTGATTTTTTATGTCCATTAATGTTTGTTTTATATATTTGGGTGCTCCTGGTTATAACTGGCATGCTGTCGGATCCTTGTTTTTCCCTTCTGTTTAATTGCTAGCCCTGCCTGTTGGCTTATTCCAGTTGGTGTTCTTGGTTTTGTGCATATTGTTATCTCTTTCTACAATGTCTGGTTTGGTGGTCCTGAATTTTTTAGTTGTTCTTTGTGATGGAAGTATCTTATTTCTCCATTAATTCTGAAAGATAGTTTTGCAGGGTACATCAATCTGGGTTGGAAGTTATTTTCTTTCAGGACTTGGAACACTTCACTCCAAGCTCTCCTTGACTTAAAGGTTTGTGTTGAGAAGTCTGCTGTAATTATGATGAGCTTTCCTTTATAGGTGATTTGTTTCTTTTCTCCATCAGCTTTTAATATTCCGTTCTTGTGCTGAATTTCTAGAATCTTGATTATTATATGCCTTGGTGTAGATTTATTTTGGTCATGGTTAATTGTAGTTCTGTATGCCTCACTTATCTGTATGGCAAATTCTTTTTCCATACTTGGGATGTTTTCTGCTATTACTTGTGTGAACAGTTTTTTTATGTCATTTGTGCTGGCTTCTGCTTTTTCATTGATTCCAATCAGTCTTATATTATTCTTCTTTGCATCATCTTGCAGCTGTTGGATTGTTTCTTCGTGGTCCCTTGTTATTTTCAAGAGACCTTTCTTTTCATGATTACTAGCCAGAATCCTGTCTTCTAGGTCTGAAATTCTGTCTTCACTTTTGTTGAGGGGATTTTGCCAAGTTTGAATGGGATTTTTGATTTCTTGGATATCTGTTTGAATCTGTTTCATGGATTTCATTTCTTTCCTATGTTGGGCATTCATAGTTCTATCATTTTCTTATGCTTCTCTATTTTTTTTTAATCTATGTCTATTCTAGTCTTGCTGAATAAGTCTTTCATTATGGACATCATCTCTTTTTTTACCTGGGAGATTATTTCTGATCTCATTTCCTCTATAGTCTCATGCACCTGTTTTCGAACTTCTGCTGCTATCATTTCAGAAATTTCAGAAGGATGGTCTTCATTTTCTTCTACCTCATTGTCCCTCGGACTGGTTCCGGGTGGGCTGGAGGTCTGGCTTGGGTTTTGCTCCTGTGTCTTGTCATTTTCTATTTATTTTATTTTATTTTTTTATTTTTTTCTGTGTTGATGCCTGTATATTTCTTATAGTAGGTAGCTTTATCACTACTATTGAAGCCTCCCTAGGAAATGTCTGTTCTTCAGAGGTGTTCTCTACACATAGGAAGTTCTTGGTTTTTCTGTCTGTCCCAAGATCCTACCTTCCCAATTTATTAAGATGAGATGTTGCCATCTATTTGGCTCAGCCCCCAGTCCTTTGGTACTGGACTATGGTGGTGGTTATGACCCCAGACAGTAACAGTATTGTTTTAGAAGGGAGAAAAACTAATTACAACTAGTATGACATCCTGGCTAAAGTATTACAATTAGCAGTAACAATAGCATCATGCATGGCCTAGAATCTGACAAACTGTGGCACCTCTTGATTTGGTATCTTTAACCATAGAGGCAAGACCTACAGTTATATAACAAAATCCAACCCAAATCAGGAACTTGTATGCAATGAGTTTCCCCCTAGTAGCGTGATTTAACTCTGTAGCGGGGAAACATAAGAGGAATAGGGGGCAAAACAGAGAGAGAGATGAAAAGAAATATAGTTGAAGCAAGGATGGAGGACAAAGGATGATCACACAAGCTTTGGGAAGCTGGAGAAGAGGGCAGGAGAAAAAGAATGAAGGAGAAAGCAAAAGATTATTGAAGCAAATCAGAAAGGTTAGGGACAATGTTCACTCACCTGAAGATATCCTAAGATGAAGAGAGATAGGCGAGGAGAGAAAGAAGACAAATAGAATAGAACAAAACTATATGTATACACCTAAAAAAGAAAGAAGAAACAAACAAAAAAACGCACCAAAACCCCCAAAAAAACCAAAAAAGAAAAAACCCAACCAGACAATAAAATGGAAGCAAAACACACAAAGAAAAAAAATTCCTCTGGTGTCCACTGTTCTGTGGTAGTGTCCAAATCAGCGTGCCACCAATTCTGCAACAGGGTTAGTACTGTTTTGGATGCAGGGCTGATATTGGCCTCTGGATGTGGGAGCTGTGGCCGGTCTTTAGCCAGCAGCTTTCTGGATGGCCCATCCACTACCCCTTACCCTGTTTGTTTCTGTGTTGCTCTCCTGGTTGCTGTGGCGCCCTCAAATAGAAACAGCCCAACGTGGCTCCCAGTCCTGTATACAGTTGCCCCCTCCCAGACCTTGTACAGCCTGCTCCATTGCACACCACTGGCTCCTGTCATGCTCTGTCCTCCTTGTCCCATGCGGGTTGTCTCAAGTCGGAAGCAATGCTGACTTCCCGGCCCAAGGGTGCTTGTGTTGCTGGTCACCGGTTGCAGGGCAGGGAAGTGCTTGTCCCTGGTGCCAGTCCCTAACCTTGTTGTTGCTAGAGGTTCCAGTTAGCAGTTATTGTGCTCGACAGAGAAAGAGAAAGAAAAGGAAGAAGAAAGAAAAGAAAAGAAAACAAACAAACAAAACCTGGTGGCCTGCCAGGGAGGGAGCAGTCATTCACCCCTGTGTATGCCAGCGAAATTTGTTGCCAGGTTGCAGTGTCCTCTGTTTGCAGGAAATCAGAAGAGGTGAGAGGCCTTATATTCTAGAGCTTCTTATGCTTGAAGGTTGAATGGTGCTTCTAGCTGTGTTCCATGGTCTGATGAGACCACTGGGTGGAGCCTGTGTCAGGTAGTACTGATGGCTTGCTACTGCAATTGTCTCTGATTGGTAGGGTTGCAGGTTGTCTTCCCTTGCTAGTTGGTACTGTTGTTTGGAATCTGTAGTTGGGCAGGGCTGTGTGGCTCTGAGGACATGGTGGAGAAAAGCTACTCATTGCATGGCAGCTGGGATGCAGAGTATAAGAGATGACAACCAGTGACAGATATACCCTCTAAAGGCACCCCTTTGCTTTTTCCATCTAGGATTCACCTTGTAGTTTAACAGCACATTTAGCCATGAACATCAGTGGATAATACACTGATGAGTAGAGCAACCCTGTCTTCCAGTGACCTCTCTATCTATGTGTCTCAATCCAGTCAAGTTGACAAGATTAACTGGCACTATACATATATATATATATATATATATATATATATATATATATATATATATATATACCTGGAAGCTAGAGATGAAGTGGAAAGGTCATCTGCCTTTCAGATATTTGCTTAGGAAACTAAGGAAAGTCAGATTATAACCTTCTGAAATTTGATAGATACTGGTACCATGATGTGGTAATCACTGATTCTGTTTTTTTCCAGGCAAGTGTTAAATTGTTAAGTTTTTTCTCCACATTAATATATTTTATGTTTATATATTCAAATGGATCAATCTTTTATAAGGCTTTTGTTTTTTGTCTAGAAAGTAAAAAGGAGGCAATCGCACTTAGAGAATAGCTGTTAATTTTTATCCATTAGCTATGAGTGAGAGCTCAGGCTTGGGTTTAAATGATGGTTCACCCTGTTAATGCTTTGGACTTGCATTACTTGTATTTCTCTCTCAACTTTAGTTTTATCATTTTAAGATAAGGATAATAATTACAACTACCTCATGTAGTTGTTCTGAAAAATACACCAATAACATAGATAAACAATTAAATTATGGCTTGCTAAATAATCATAGCTTCACAGCTACTTATTATCATTATTATTATTGCTATCAATTCATGTGTACTTTTGTTAATATACATAAAGTTCATTTCCAGTTTTTGCTCTTATGAATTTTGCTGCTGGAATATTTTTGTGCATTTCTCCAGGCACATTTATGCAAAAGTTTCTCTAATGTATATTCTTAATGATTGAATGAGGGGTTGTAAGATAGTAACCCATTTAATTTTACTGTTTTCTAAAGTGATTGTGCCACTTCCACAATCAACAGTAAAGGTTGAAAATTCTTGTTGCTCCATATTCTTCCCAGTACTTGATAATTTTCATTAATTTTTCATATGAATCTTTTGGGTATAAAGTTATAATCTTATAGTTTTAATTTGCATTCACTTGATTAGCAAGGTTGGGCAGCTTTTCTTATATTTATAAGCCATTGTGTTTTGTGTTTGGAGAAGTTTCTATTGTGTCTTTTGCTCATTTTTTAAAAAAATGGGTCTTTCCTCATTTAGGAATTTTTATATCCTTCAGATATTAATTTTTGTTGGTAATGTGTTACAAATGTTTTCATTAGGATTAATTGCAATTGTGTGGACACCATGTGAACAAACAAACATTAGTAATGGAGTTTTAAAAAAATATTGGAGTTGAGGTGTTTTAAGGTCTTTCATTTGGGGAATGCCTCCTCTCAAAGCCCTGTTGTGATATGGATCCACTTCCCAAGTTTCTGTTTTGGTCCTTTCTCTGGCACTTATATACAGGTCAGGAGCCATGCTGCTTCTTTTTTCGTGCCCTCACCAGTTAGGCAGATCTCCACTTTGTTTAAAAAGTGATCATAGCTTTATTGCAATGAAAATGTCCTAAAGAGCTGCCTTGTATTTACAGGAAGGAGCATAGGCGGGGAGTGAGAAGGGTGTATCTTAATATAGATCAGGAAGTCTTTTAATTCACTCTAGTGGTTCCCAGACTTTGTGCACTTCGGAATTACCTTGGGTCTTTGAAAACCACTCATACCTGATTTGCATCCCTCTATATTCTGCTTTGGATGGTAAACTTCATGGAGAAACACAAGAATTATGTGAAAACAAAATGCCTCCAAAAATTCACAACTCTCCTGTGATACAGTAGTTAATTGTGGTGTCAACTTAAATAAGAAATGCCCCGCTGATTGGTTTAGCATAGTTCTGGGCTTGTCTGATGATTGACTTACCGAAGGAAGAACCACATGGGGTGTGTGGCATCAACCGGTAACTAGGCTTGTAGCCTGGATGGATTAAAAAGGGAAAGAAGGAAGTCTAGCTTCTGCTTTTTTGGAGGATTTCCAGTCTTTGCCATCACCTTTGGACATCTGTCTCCATACTTCCAGTGCAGATGCTTTGGCTTCCTGATATAGACTTGCACAGGATTCTACAGTCTGCTCCAGGACTTTGACTTTTGACTGGATCCTTTGGCTCTGCAGCACAATGACCACTCTTTGGCATTCTTCCACATCTGACTGCAAGTGGCCATTGTAAGCCTACCTTGTAAGTCATTTATATCAATTTTGTATTAAATATGTTCCTCTAGTAAACCCTAACTGATACATCTTCCAAAACTTATCCCATAGACACTCAAGTGGATGAAATTCCAGACAAATAATTATAAAAAACTTATAGTTAAAATGATCACCAAGATCAAGAAAATACAAGTAAGCAGCTGGATGAATAAATTATTATTGGAATGGTCAATAAGCTCAACAAAGATACAGATAAACAGCTGAAGGAATGGAAGACAATACAGGATATGAAATATAGTACCACTTTAGAAAAGAGATGTATGTTCCAAAAAAGAATCAAACAAATCTTGAAAATGAAATCCTCAACTTGTCAAATAAAAAATTCAATTGAAATTTTAGCAGAAAATTTTCCATATCTGGACAATGAGATCGATACCCATGAACATCTCCATGAAATATCAGTGTCAAACTGAAAAAAAAAAATCTGAGAATATATAGAATGTTGAAAGTGGTTGGAGAGAAATGCCAAATCACTTACAATGGCAAAGCCATCAGAATAACAGCAGATTTCTCAACAGAAACTCTAAAGGCCAAGAGGGCTTAGGATGATATATTTCAAGCCCTGAAAGAAAATAATTGCCAACCCATTACTGTATTCCACAAGACTATCCTTCAAATCAAGAAATAAGGACCTTCAAGGAATATATAAACTAAAGAAAGTCATGACCAAGAAGCCAGTATTGCAAAAAGCACTTAAGAGAATCTTAAACACAGACGTAGACAATCACAACCATGACACGAAGAGAAAGAATAAATCTCATTGGGAGATTAGATAAATGAATGAAAATCAGGAATGAATCAAACCCTAGAACAATAAAATGGCAGAAATTAGTACATACTTTGCAGTGATAACATTTAAAGTAAATGGTCTTAATTTTCCAGTTAAAAGATATAGATTGTCAGATGTATCAAAAATCAAGACCTGACTACATGTTGCCTGCAAGAAATAAACTTCACCTGCACAGCACATGTACAGTTAAAGTGAAAGGATAAAAAATGATACTCTAAGTGTCTGGAGCCTGAAAGCAAACAGGAGTAGCTATACTTATATCCAACAAAGTAGACTTTAAACTAGATTATTCAGAAGAAACAAAGGCCACTACATACTGGTAAAAGGAACAATTAACCAAGAAGGAATAACAGTTGTAAATACAGGGTTTACCAAAAAATGTATATATAAGGAAAAGAAAAACTTGTATAAATATTTTAATATTAAATTTATTGGGACATCATGAGATTAATACAAGTTACTTTTGGCCTCTACAATTACAAGAGATGCTCAGAGTGGTAGACATTAGCTTCTAGACATTTATTAGTACAGGTAACCACTGAAGTGTGTATACATTATTTTTGTGGACCTGGTTTCATAAAACAAACACTATTTGACATGAGGGGTCCGGTAGACCTCAGTACATTCATAGTGAGTGACTTCAATAAGCTGCACTCACAACTAGGTCATCCAGGTTCCCCAAAATCAACAAAGAAATATCAGAGTTAATCTACACTGTGGGTCAAAAGGACTTAAAAGAGATCTGTAGAGGGTCCCATGAAACAGCAGAGAAAGCCCATGGAGTTTTCTCCAAAATAAACCATATTTTAGCTCATAAAGCTAGTTTTAATAAGTACACATAATTGAAACAACCTTCTGTATCCTATCAGATCACAGTGGAATGAAAGTAGAAGGCAACAGCAAAAGAAATTACAAAAACTACAGGAACATCTGTAGATTAAATGGTACACTTTTGAATAACTAGTGGGCCATTGATATCAAGGAAGAAGTTAAAAAAGTCTTAGAATCAAATGATAATGGAAAGGGAAATGAAACATATCAGAATCTGTGGGACACATGAAAGCAGTTTAAAAACAGTGCAATACTAAATAAATAACCTAGCCATGAATCTTAAGGTCCTAGAAAAACAAGAGCAAAACAAACCCAAGACTAGTAGAACAAAAAGAAAATAATAAAGACAAAATTGGAAGTTAATGAAATAGAGTCTAAAGAAACAATACGGACTAAAATGTCAATGAATCAAAGTGTTGGTTCTTTGAAAAGATAAACAAGATTGGTAAACCCTTACCTACCAAATCAAAGAGAAGACCCAAATTAATACAATTAGAGACAAAAATGGTGAAACTGCAAAAGACAATACTGAAATCCAGAGGATTATTAGAAACTATTTTGAAAAGTTTATTCCGATAAATTGGGGAATCTAGAAGAAATGGATAAATTTGTAGACACATATGACCTACCAAAACTGAACAAAGAAAATGTAAAAAATCTAAACAGATTAGTTATAAGCAATGAGATGGATAGTAGTAAAAAGTCTCCCACTAAGAAAAGCTTGGGACCTGATGGATTTATGGCTGAATTTTACCAGATCATTAGAAAAGAACTAACACTAATGCTCCTCAAAATGTTCCATGAAATAGAAAAGGAAGGAATGCTTCCAAGTTAAATCTATGAAGCAAGAATTATCCTGATATCAAAACCAGATAAGAACTCAACAACAACAACAACAAAAAGAAACTACAGATCAGTATCTTTGATGAGGATAGTTTGCAAAAATCTTCAGAAAGATTCTTACAAAACATTAAAATGTTCAGACACCATGATCAAGTTGGTTTCATCCCAGAGATATGAGGGTGGTTCAACATATATAAATCAATAAATTTAATACATCACATAGGTAGAACAAAGAGTAAAAGCCACATTATTGTCTGAATAGATGTAGAAAAAGCCTTCAACAAAATTCAGCATCCTTTTATGATAAAAATGCTGAATAGGTACAGAGAATCTTTTCTCAAATTGCTACAAACCATATATGACAAAGCCACAGCCAACATCATAGTAAATAGAGAAAAACCTAAAGAAACATCATAGTAAATGAGGAACAACTGAAGGAATAAGGCAGAAACAAGAGTGCCCACTGGCACCACTCTTGTTCAATAGAGTGTTGAAACTTTAGTCCAGATATTTAGGCAAAAGAAAAGTAAAAGGGCTACAGATAGGAAAGGAGAAAGTCAAATTGTCCCTATTTTTCAGACAATATGATCCCGTATGTAGAAGAACCTAAAAACTTCATCAGAAGACTCTTCGATCCATTAAACCAATTCAACAAAGTGTCACAATACAAAGTGAACACACAGAAATCAATAGTTTTTCATTATACCAATAATGAACTTGCTGAGAAAGAAATCAGGAAAACAATTCTATTCACAATAGCTTCAAACAAACAAACATACAAACCTGGGAATCAGCCTAGCCAAAGAGGTGAAAGACTTCTGAAATGAAAAGTATGGAACACTGAAGAAAGTGAAGAAGACACTACGAAATGGAAGGCCCTCCCTTGTCCATTGATGAGAAGAACCAATATTGTAAAAATGACCATATTATCAAAAACATTCTACAGACTCAGCATGATCCCTATTAAAATATCAACAACATTCTTCACAGAACTAGAGAAAATAATACTAAAATTCTTTGAAAGCATGAAAGATTTAAAAGAAGTCCTAAGCGAAAAGAGCAATGCTGGTGGAATCATGATGCCTGTTATCAAAATATACTATAAAGCCACAGCAACAAAAACAGCATGGCACAAAAACCGACATGTAGACCAGTGGAATAGAACAGAAGACATATAAACAAACCTAAGCACCTACAGCCATCTGACTTTTGACAAAGGCCAAAAACATGCTGGAGAAAAGTTAGCCTCTTTAACAGATGGTCTTGGGAAAACTGGATGTCTCTAGATTGAAACTAGATCCCTATCTCTCCTTGTGTGTTAAATCAAATAAAAATAGATCAAAGATTTAGATATAAGACTAGAAACATTGAAATTGCTGAAAAATAATATAAAGGAAAGACCTGAAGCTGTAAGCATGGGCAAAACTTCCTGAATAGCACAGAAAATATAATGAATCAACAAATGGAATTACATCAAATTAAAAAGATGCACACAGAGGAAACAATGGCATGAAGATACAACCTATAGAATGGTAGAAAATTTTTGCTAGCTTCTCTTCTGAAAGAGGATTAATATTTAGAATATGTAAAAAACTCAAAAAACATCAAACAGCCCAATCAATAAATGGGACATGAATTGAATGGAGAATTAACAAAATAAGTACAAATGGCCAATAAATATCTGGAAAAATGTTTAGCATCTTTAGCTATTAGGAAAATGCAAATCCAAACTATATTGAGGGCTGGTGAGATGGCTCAGCAGCGTAAGCGCCTGCCTGGCAAGCGCGAGGTCCTGAGTTCGACTGCCGGTACCCACATAAAGGAAAAAAAAGGGCCGGTGATATCGCTCAGCGGCACAAGTGCCTGCTGGCAGGTGCGAGGTCCTGAGCTCGACTCCTGGTATCCACATTAAAAAAAAACAAAACCAAAAACCCTTGTTCCTGATTTTAGAAATGTTTTGCAACAGCCTTGGCTGACATTTTAATATCTAATATTGCAAAGTATGCAAAACCAGTTTTGGCAAATTGTTATTTGTATTTTTAAAACCTGGCCTGGCTAGAAGCCACTTGGCAATTCTTTTGTTTATTCAACTTTCCTGATGCCTTTGTTAGACGATATGTTTTAGATTGGCTGTATATTGTGAATACATCATACTGAAAAATCTGTTTATTCTAATGCATAGTGTATTACAAAGGATCAAGAATTTAAATAAGAATTTCTTACTCATCTTTCAATGATTTTTGTCTTATTTTTAGTAGAATTTTAAGTGCCAACATGTCTTTAACCATGTGTTCTAATGTCAATTTTGTGTGTTTCTATTTGCGTATTTGTGAGTTTGTGAATTTACCCATCGAAAAGCTCTATTTAGAAGGGTGTAGATTTAACCTCTTTAGGAACATATGTCCCTTTTCCTCTATCGCATTTGTGAACTTATCCTTTTTAAATTATAAATCTTGTTTCTGAATTTACAAGTGCTCAAGTTTTTTTTTCTTAAATTTATCCCTTTGACCTTTGTTTAAAGCAGAGAATATACATACGAATATTGTCATATAATTCTAGCTTTTTTATTTTATGAAAAATAAAATAAAATTTCATAACAAATACAAGAGAATAATAATAGTTAATACACTGTATATCATTATCATCAAAGTAGTTACTCAGAGTACAAAACATCTACAAAAATAAAAGACCCAATTAAAAATTGGCAACTGACATGAATAGACAGAGGCACAAATGGCCAATAAATACATGAAAAAATTCTACCTGTTTAATGTTGAGAAATTTTTGTTTTCAGATCAATGCACACATCTGGAGTCCCTGTTGTCTGCATGGCAAATTTCCAATCTCTCTGGTGCCAGGGGCCACACAAAGCTCAATCCACGGAGGAGCTAGTGAATGTTGATGGGACACTCTTGAGTCACAGCCTCATTAATGGCAAAATGGCTTTTCTTGTCATCCTTTGTGGGGGTCATTTTCTAGCCCAGGTTGACAAATTAGTTTTACTGTTTTAAACAGTGAGAAATACTTGCCTGAATGACAGGCACAATAGTAACGTCAAGGTTAAGTTTATTATGTTCTAATTCTCTGAACTACTAGTCTAAGTGGAAAGGCACTGAGCTCTATTGTGTAAATTAACACTAATCAACACTACTTAAAAATATTTTGATTAGGAGTGAAGGTAGTATGGAATTCTAAAATTGTAATCCTCCACAAAAGCAAGAAATCAGTTAACAGAAGCTATCAGGATAAATTTTTAGACTGGAATTTCATAAAAAATCTTTAATAACCTGTAGAATGATTAATGAAGGAAACGGTTTCTGAATTTTGCTCAGAGTCTGTGATGTTGTAACTTGCCCACTTACTATCTCCCTCTGGCCAGTTCAGTAGAGCTTTAGATTGGGCATTTCACAAATAAACCTATAATAATATATTTTCATCTCTCTCACTCTGTGCTCTTTCATCATATATTTTATTACTACCTGTGTATCTCCCATATTTTTAATAAGACACTACACTGTGTATATTTTCTTCTGTGGGGTACTGAATTTTTGTTTAATTACCATGTTCTTGAGTTCTATTTTCAGGGCACAATTTCCCTGGAAACAGTTTGATCCTTGTAAACCTTTTAGGCTTGGTTAGGTAGGAATAGAGAGGCCTTTAAACTAGGGCTAATTTCGCCCTGCTCCTGAGGCAATATGTCTGAGTATTCTACCCAATGCTCTGTGAATTGCACTTTCTTACTCTGACTAATGGAAACATTTAGTATTCCTGACTCTGCATGATGGGAACATGTAGAATTCTTGACTCTGCTTGAATCCCGAGGATTATTCCTCTGCTCCTTTCAGGTGGTTTCCTCCTCTGCCTCAGGTAATTTCTTCACCAACTAGTGCTAATGATTATCCAGCTGAAGACTGGAGGGTCCTTCTGCATATCTCCCTCTCTGTGTGTGTCTCTCCTCTTTGGTGTCATTACTTTTGCCTGTCTGGACTCCCAACTTTGTCTCTTCAGCTGAGGGAGATCATAAGGCGCTAGCTGGATTTCACCTTCCTGTGCTGCAGCCTAGGCAGTGCCTAGGGCGTGCCAAGGGTTTATTTCATTTCTCTCCTTCAGAGATCACTGTCTTGCTTTGCCTAATGTCACATGTTCAAAAACCATTGTTTAATGTACTTTGTCCAGGTTTATGTAGTTTCCTGTAGTAAATCGATCTCCATTACTCCATAATGGAGTGGAAGTGGAGCCTATATTTTAGTAGGAAGAAATAGTAAATAAATTAATAACAAGCTGATGAATGTGCATTCAGATTTGAGTGTTCAGGGAAGACCTTTTTGAGGATGGTCTTTTAGCTTGAGACCTGAATGATAAAAAGGAGTAAGCCAATCAAAGATCTGGAGGAATAGGATTCTGGCATAGTGCAAAAATCTGCCTAGCGCAAATGGCTGTAAATCTAGAACTAAGAATTTGACTCAACTCTATCTCTTTTAACCTCACAATTGTTAGTACCTTATTATTACTCTATTTATTATTCAGACAATCTTTTTAATTCCTAATTTATACCTCTGCTTTTTCTTCTCCATTCATGCCAACTCCTAAATTAAAATGACTTTTCTTCTATTTCCATATCAGGAAATCTTATTTCCTTGTAGGTAAAATTAGTTACCATATCCTTCATAGGACCTTCTTGGATAATCTCAGGTAACACTGATTTTTTTTTCTCTGAATTTCTATAGCATTTTTCTTTTTGTACCCGGGATCCTAAATCTTCAATCCAGGCAAATTTTGGTTCTTCTTGTGTTTTTGATAGCTATGCTTTTTTCTTCTGTATCCTTATTGTCTAAAACAGAGACTGGCATAGAATATAAAATTAATAACTGTTTTTTGATAAATGGCTATATTACACTCATTTGTGTATATGTCTCTGAAGTGACATTTTGATATAGCCAATTTTAAGTGGTCATTTTGATGTGTGTAGATTATAAAAAAAATTTTTTTAGCATTTAAGTAATGTGTGCAGCAAAACTGACTTTTATCTATCCATCAGTTGTATCTCATACTTTGTTTCCATCCAACTGCTTAAATGTTGTTGCACAATATTCCTTTGTTACAAAAATTTTATTTTTCACCAAAATTAAAGATAATTTTCTTTGTAAATATAAGTGAACAATATTTGTCCTATTATGGTTTGAAAGGGTAGGTAATATACCTTACTTGTTTTATCTCAGAATGTCTGTTTTTCTCAAAATGTGGTCTATGGAGCAGCAGCAATGGTGCTGCCTGTTATGATACGAGAAGTGCAGAACCTCAGGTCTCACTGCAGATCTGCTGAACCAGAATACCCATTTTAGCAAGATTTCTCAGTGATTCATTAGACACAGCACTAGGTTAGCATTTTATTTATTTTTATTTTTTATTTATTTATTTTTTTTATGTGGGTACCGGGAGTCGACTTCAGGACCTCGCGCTTGCCAGAAAGCACTTGGGCCGCTGAGTGATATCACCGGCCCTTTTTTTTCCTTTATGTGGGTTCCGGGAGTTGAACTCAGGACCTCACGCTTGCCAGGCGCTTACGCCACTGAGCCATCTCACCGGCCCTAGGTTAGTGTTTTATATTTGCACAGAGTTCTCACACTAAATAAGTGTTAAATAAATAAAAAGCTTTTAGAACGTATATGGTGTATAATGTAAATTTTTTATTAAAATTATATGGAGTATAAAATTAAGAAGTTACATATGATTAGTTTGTTAGGTAAAGTAGTTCTGTAAAACTCAGTTGTCAAGATTTTGAGTATATTTTATAAATATTCCAGTAACTGTCAAGATGCTCATAGTACAGTAATTTTAACATAGTGGTTAATAAAGAGCGGCTGGCTTTGGAATCAGAGTGTCTGAATTTAAACCTCAGGATTGCTATTTACTATCTTCTTGATCTGTGGGCAAAAAAAAGTTAACTTGTCTGAGAGTCAGTTTTCCTATCAAAATACTGTAATATGTAACCAGTATATTTCTAGACCTTTGTAGTCTGTGACAATAAAATGAAGTGACATTTCTTTTAATGTTTCTATTAGTCAAGACCTTTTTGATCATAAAAGACAGAAATCTAGTTTAAACTAGTTTAGGAAAAATAATTATTCCCTTTAGTAATGAAACCATAGGAAGTGCAGGATTGTATCTAGATAGCAGGGATAATTATTACTTGGCACTTGTTACATCTGTTTTTGACTGTTTTCTGTTATTTAAATTCGTTCTCCTCCAGGCATTTTTCTTTCTTTTTTTTTTTATTTTAAAGAGAAGAAAAAACAAAACAAAACAAATCAAAAAAGAACAAATTTTCGAAACAACATAATAGGAGGGTAACAATGGTTAATGCATTACGTATTGTTATCTTTAAGTTAGTTATTCAGGATACCAGATGTTAGCATTCAGTTGTCCAAACATTATTGGCCCAAACCTTACTCTTCAATGAACTAAGTAAAATTAGTAGTGTATCTATCTTAACCATCTTATATATAAATACATTTTTTTCCTTTCCCTTCTTTCTTTTCCCTATTCCCCCACACCAGTCTCTCTTTCCTTTTGACCAGTTTCTTTTTGATTCACCATGTCTATTGTACATTTTGGATCTTATTTACTTTTTCAGTTTCTCATACGAGAGAGACAATATGATGCTTACACATGTGCGTCCGGTTTATTTCACTTATGAGTATTTTCTCGAGTTGCATCCATTTACCTATAAAAGACTCCAGTTTATCCTTCTTTATGGCTGAATAGTACTCCATTGTATAAAAATACCACATCTTTCTTATCCATTCCTCAGTTGATGGGCATTTGGGTGGTTTCCAAGATCTGGCTGTTACAAATTGTGCTGCTATAAACATGGGTGCACATATATCGCTGTGGTATGATGTTTTTAACTCTTCTGGGAAGATGGCCAGAAGGGGAATAGCTGGGTCAAATGGGACCTCCAACCCTAGTTTTTTGAGGAATCTCCACACTGATTTCCACAGTGGCTGTACCAGTCGACACTCCCACCAACAGTGAAGAAGGGTTCCTTTTTCCCCACAGCCCCTCCAGCATTTGTTATTAGTTGATTTCTTAATAATAGCCATTCTTTCTGGGGTGAGAAGGTATCTCAGTGTTGTTTTAATTTGCATCTCTCAAATGACTAGTGGTTGCACATTTTTTTGTATATTTATTCTCCAGGCATTTTTCTTGCTCTAAATTTTCTTTGCTAGAGAGGTATAGACACCAGGTCCATTTCATATGATGTTTATGGACCCACAGGAAGGACAGGGATTGTTATATATTGGGGCAGATGCCTGTCCCTGTACCCAAAAACTCTAGCTGAAAGGTTAGTTGGGACATTTTCCAGAAGAAGGAAAGGAGTACTCTTTGTGATAGACGAAACAACAGATTCCTAGTGTGATCTCCAAAACATTGACTATAAGGTTTCATCCCACAGATATGGTAGCTAAATTCTTTTTCTATCTATTTTCTTCACCCAATTAATGTGTGAGAATACTGGATAATCTTTTCTTTTTAAAATAATTTTTTATTAATATGTATTTGCCATATATAATGATCACATTCATTACTGGGAATTTGTACCTGTATGTATCATAATTCATTTTTTTCCTGGAGAAATTTTTAAATGTCACACATCTATCTCATTGGTTCTTTATGCTGTCTACCAGTTTTCCACACTCTCAGTATTGTTATTCCAGAGATATACTAATGAATAAAGATAGTCTTATAATTTTCAAAGTGATTTTCCTTGTATCAGTTTACTCTCATGGGATATCATGTGGTAGGGCAAGCTCAACACCCACAAAAGAAAAATGTAGGTATTCTGGCCTGGGGTCCTAAATCATAAAGTTTCTGTTCAGAGACGCTCTTTTTCATGTCCAATCTAAAGCCTGCCCAAGGCTGATTGATAGAAATCTTTTAAGGGAATTCTCGTTCCCACTCACATGTATGGTCTAGTGTTTATGAACATTATATTTTAGAAAGTCTCCATGTGGTTGACATTCTTTTGTTGTGGAAGATCACAGTCTAAATTTAATCTTGTGTACATTATTTAAACAGTATATATCTGGATTTTCAACATCAACGTCATACTATGTTTTGGGATTTTCATAGATTTCTCCATGATGATTCCTTCAAAATAGCCTTCATCTTTTTTTTTTTTTTTTTGTGGGTACTGGGGTTCGACCTCAGGACCTCACGCGCCAGCAGGTGCCCATGCCGCTGAGCGATATGACTGGCCCTTTTTTCGTATATGGGTTTTGGGAGTTGAACTTGGGCCCTCGCACTTGCCAGGCAGGCGCTTACTCCACTGAGCCATCTCACCGGCCCCAGTAGCCTTCATCTTAAAAACAGTTTCTATGAACTTTCTACCAGTAGTTTTGCTAAAACAAACAAGGCCAAATTAAGTTTTCCTTCACTAGCCAAATCAATGAAGTTAGTAATAATATCTTATTTGGATTAAAAATACATATGTAGTCTTTAAAACATTTTGTATATGATTTAGTAAGAGTAAGGTATAGTGGATATTTGTTTTAGAAGTGATTTATTAGGAAAGAGTCATAATAGTACCATGTATCTCTTATAGTATCATTGTGGTACAGTGCTGTTCATTCACTTATTTTTTATTTGTTTAATTCTTTTTTTTTTTTTTGTGGGTACCGGGGGGACGACCTCAGGACCTCACGCGCCAACAGGCACCCGTGCCGCTGAGCGATATCACCGGCCCCTTTTTCGTATGTGGGTTCCGGGAGTCGAACTCGGGCCTTCGCGCTTGCAAGGCAGGCGCTTAAGCCGCTGAGCCGTCTCACCGGCCTATTTGTTTAATTCTTGCATGCTTTCATTCATTCACTTTTATTCATTCAAAATATTTATTAAATTCTTATTAAAAATTTAGTATCATGGGAATACAGGAAACAAAGCAAACATAATCCATGCTATTATGGAACATAGAGTAGAAGAATCTTTTGAATGAAGCCTCAAATCAATATCTTTTTTACTCTCAATGGAAAAATAGCACAAAACAAAACAAAAAACCCAAAACCCTCCATGCCCTTATGAAGAGAGCTGCATTGTTGTTACCATTGATGTCCTGATCTGACTCTGGGAATTATGTTTAGTTTACCATAATGATTCATTCATTCATTCAGCTGAATGGTATTCTTTGCTTCCTGTCTCCAGCAGATCTATGTCTACGAGACCACAGGAATTACAATTTCATGGTGAGACAGCTGATACCATGATACAGTTTAAAAATATTTTTCTACTTCTTATGTAATCAGGCATTTTAATAAAGGAAATAACTTTCATTTATTGCTGATCAAATCACTAAAGCCTTATTCCCAGTGAATGTTCCACCCTCCTACTGATAATAAAGGTTTTACGTGTTCTTGCAATTACTTTGAGGCATTATTGTTAAACTGCTGTAATTTAACTTGAATGACTCCAATTACTTCTTTATTTTACTAATTTGCTACTCACAAGAAAAGGAAGTAAATACTAGAATATGGTAAACAATTTATAGACAAGATAAGGTATCTTATTTTGCGTAGCTTAAAAGCCAAACAGTAACTGTGAGTTTTTGTTTCTGTTATTTTTTTTGAGGCCACTTTTCATTTCAGCTTACGCTCCAGTTCTTTGCTTCTCTTTTCCGACCTTCTGGAGTGTAATTGTCCATATTTCAATCTCTTTTTATTGTTTCTTAACCCCCAACCCCCATTGAATTGCTCTTGGGAAAGCCTCCAATAACTTCCTTGTTGCTAAATATAAGCATAGTTCCAAGTACTCAACTGTCTTGGGTAGTGAAAATGCTATTCTGCCACTTGTTCAGGTCAAAACCTTAGTATCATCCTTGACTCCTATCTTTCTCACATTCTACATTGTATTCTTCAGCAAATACTGTTGGTTATACCTATGGAAACACACCCAGAGTCCCACCATTTCTCACCCGGCCCAAACCTTCACCCCTTCTTGCTTCTTATATGATTTCTTTGCTTCCTCCCTTCCTCACCTCTGTCTCTTCTCATTTGCTGTCTGTCAGGAAAACTGATTCACCCAAATAGCCTCATTGTTCACTTCCCTCAGATATTTACACAGGTATCAGCTCAGTGAGGTCTTCTCTGATTACCCTAACATTGGGAGGCCAGACATTCCTTATTCTCCTTTCCTGCTTTGTATTTTATTGTACTCATCATTATCTCACATATTACATGTTTTACTCATCTACACATTTATTATTTGACTGCCTCATTTTCCATCCTCCAAACTAGTATTTTTCAATGTTGCATTTCCCTACTATACACTCAATTCCTGGGATAGTGAATATCAAGTATTTGATGTAGAAAAGGATCCAAATAGTAATTTGTTGAAAAGGAATAATATTGTGTTAATTAAGATAATTTTCCAGTGTTTCAGTGATAGTCTAAATAGGTTTGTTTTATATAGACCTGGTTTACTGAGGGAGAAAGCAATATCATGCTTTTATACTCGTGTACTTTTAAAATAGAAATTATACATGAGAAATAAAGTATTAATCTTTCACAAATTTTTGTTTTGTGTGATTTTAACTTACTTGGTGTTGTAGGCAGGGTTTGCAAGGAAAACAATTTAATACAGGACACATAATTTGTAGGATTATTTTATAGAAGTCATCCAAAGTGTCAAATATAAAAGAGTACAGGAAATCTGTCCACACACTAAAGAGCCAAAGAATCCAGCTGAAGGCCTGGATTCCACAGCAATATCCTGCATGAATCCAGCTGAAGACCTAGAGCCCATGCCAGTGCTCTCACGAGTCCAGCTGGAGGCCTAGAGCCCATGACAATGTCTCATGCAAGTCTGTTTCATGGATCTGCGATGGGAAGGCCCAAAGGTCAGTGGTGGAAGCTAGAAAGTCAGTGCCAGCAGGATGAAGGATCTGTGCCAGCAGGCTGAGGGATCTGCACTGGAGCCAGGAAGCGACACTCAAAGTAAGGACCAGAGCTCCCCGGAAAAATACCACAGCCATTCTCAGCTACAATGAGGTCCCGAGCTCCTCTGAGGATAACAGCCAAGTTCCTATCTGGAAAGCCAGCATGACAAACTCCACCAGGAGAACCAACGGCACCACCTCTTCCTCTCCAGTTCTGCTTTCTACATTGTTGGCAACAATCCTCAGGTGGGCCTTCTACGCCCAGCCCCACACTGATCGAGTTCAGCTGGGTGTCACAAGTTGACCACCAGTTGTCAATCCACCATACTTGGATTTGAATGGTACATTTCAGCTTTAGGTTTTTCTTTTTGTTCATGTGAGAATTGTTTTGAAATGCCACAGTGTACACCAAGCTCCCTATCTACAAATCTAAAGGAACTAGAGTTGAGTGGAGCAGTGACGTCTTGGGGATAACTAATCACTTATTAGCCCAGCTGTTCCTCACTTTTTCTGAAGCAGTTCTACAAGTCCTTTCATGAGCATCTTTATGAGGTGTGATAAAAAAAATACACTGAATTCTGCTGCAGAGTGCTATCCAATGGAAAGGGACACTTCTAAAAGCGTTATGGTGTGTCCTCATCTATCTTATTCTTTGGGTGTGGCATCATGTGAGTTCTGGCTCTTCTCTAAAATCAAAATGAAAATGAGAAGTAAACGTTTTGAATTGATTCAGGACATCAAGGCAGCTGTGACAGCACAATTAAAGACTGACAGAAAAGAGGACTTTCAGGATAGTGCCAAGGATGATGGAATAAGTATGTTTAAAGTGAGAGATAGTATTTTGAGGGAGATTAATGGCAATGTGTCTTTTACAGTAAGAAATTTTTAAAAAATGAAATATTCACTATAGTTTTGACCATATCTTCCTACAAATAAAAACAGTAAGGTAAGAATACTTACGAAATCTTTGTGAATGGCTTTAATGGAAAAAATTCTTTTAGAGTTATATATTTACCCTCAACAATAGTTTAATCAAAAATGTAGGAAAACAAGTAGATCAATGAGAAGTCTGGCATACTTTTAAATGTCTGTATTTCCTTAGAGAACTATTCATTGAGTTTTTGTAACTCTATATGACGTTTTAAAGAAACATTATTCATACTCAGAGACTTTTTTCAGTCCCAAACCCATATTTCCAACTCTCTTCTGACCATCTGCATTTGGACCTCAAGTGCAGCCCAGCCACTTCCAACTCAATGGAGTAATGATAGTAGTACTATTTGTTGAGGAAATTGACCATTTACTAGGTAGTATTCTAAATGTTTCATTTACATTAACTGATTTAATCCTCAGAACAATGCTGGGTTGGTTCTTTTTTACATTCGTTTTACAGATGAGGAAACTGAGACTTCAGGAGTTTAAGAAACTTACCCAAGTTTACATGGATATAAAGTGACACTTCTGAGTGCAAAGCTTGTGCCCCCTGTACATAGTGCTGGAAATTGAACCCAGGGCCTCATGAATGCTAGGCAAATACTCCACCATGGACTACACCCCCAGCAAGGCTTATGTTCTTCACCAATGTTATTACTTTCAAAATAGAATTCTTTAGGTGTTCTTTCAAACTGCTTCATTTATTCTTTTTCATGTATTATTGAATGGCACCTTTACCCTTCAACTCAGAATCTTCAACATGTTCCTTTTCTTCTCTTTCTGCATCTGAATAAGTCATGTTTGTTTTTCCTCTTATATCTCTTGGAACTGTTTCCTTTTATCCATCATTACTTCAGAGTTAAGGCTCTTATCTTTTATCACCTTACTAACTGGTCTCTTTGCTCTAGTCTTACCTGACAGTTTCCATGTTACCATTCAAATGGTTTTTCCAAATGTTTATATTGCCTTATTACTTTTTAGCTTAAAATCATTAAAGAACACCTATTACTTACAGGATTGTCAGTCTCCTGACTATGGCAAACAAAGCCTTTCATAATTGGGCTTCTTTCTTGCCACATCCTTTGAAGTATCCCATGTTTCAGCCATAGAGAACTTCTTGTTCTCATGTGCTCTTCCCCCTGCCTGGAATACTTCTCCTGTATTCTCCCATATAACCCATTCCTTATCTTTTTCATAGTAATTATTACATGGAGTGTTAAATGAATGTCTTTTCCCACTTCCAAATAGGCTCTAAACTCTCTGAAGATTTGATATATGTCTTATTGATCTTTATATTCTCTTAATTATCTAGCACATATGTACATACTGATTCATGAACTGTTAATCAGTGAATGAGTGGATGCATTGACACAAATGAATACTTCAGTATGTTTATATTTGTCTTTGTCAATGAAGGGACACAAAAGCAGAAGAGACTGCTGTCTGATTGAATTGGTTAATACAGAGACACTTAGTTGAAAGAATTTCCTCCTTGATTTTGTTTTGAGCTTTATGAATGTATAATATACTTAGAAATCCCAGAAATATTTTTAGTGATGACATGCAGAATGTTTTGAATACAGATTTGAAACAGTTGACTGACTTGGTCATGAATTTTATCCAGAGTCCTTAATTTTAACTATTTTAGTATTCTGAAGGTAGAGAACATAACACTTAGTCAAACTCCCTTATTTAAATAAAGTCAGACCTTCTGTGAGTAATCTATCCATGGTCCCATTGCTACTTGAGACTTCCAAACCTGTGCTTTTCCTGCTGTGAGGAATGTAGTATGAGAGTCACAAAGCACATTGAAGCTAGCCTGCCTGGACTTGAATACTGGCACTGATATTTACTAGCTTGGTTATTTGGGAAAATTCAGTATTTTTATCTTTAAAATGGGGGAAAATACATCATAGGGCTAGTGTGGCAGTTTTATATAAGCCCTTTAGAAAGTAGCTGGCACATAGTTGGCATTAGATAGATATTACCTATCATTTTTGCCTAAAATAAAGTACCTTAGTGCTTTCTCTTATACTGTGTTTCTACTGTGTCAATATTATATAGGATCTATCACACTATTGCCATTTTTCTCATGTCTGTATTTCCTGGTACTGTGGCTTTTTATGGATAAAGATCTTGCCCTAGTCAAAGACCTAGGATAGTGTCCGGCATGTAAGAGGCATTTGACAGATGTATATTTTTTAAATCAGCTAACCTTTTTATCTTCAGCAAAATAACAGTTGGTTAAATATTTTTCTGTCTTTGTCACTAAATCAAAATTTATTGGAAATTCATGAATTATAGTGTCTATGGAAGAGACAGCGGAAGACATGGGGAAAGCATGCTTTATGTTTGGCCAAAGTAAGACAAGCCATCTTGCTTAGGTCATCACCCCGCAGGATTTCTTACCATGACACAGTAGTTAACACCTCAGCTATTTTCTCTTAAGAAAAATGAGCACATGCTTCTTCTTTAGTCTTTTCTGAATGAGTTTGAAGAAGCCTAAATATAAAGCAGTATTTGCATGCATCATTGGTGATAGAAATACTTTTGGCTTGGCCAGGTTCATTTTTAAAATTTCTGACCATAATACCAACACTGAGTTTGGATCTAGAGATCCTATTCTTTGCAGTAATTATACTTGGGGCAAACATTTCATCTGGCAACCTGAACAAAATGTAGATGTTTTGGAGATAGCCTGGATTGGAATTCTGACTTTGCTGCTTACAGCTGTATAAAGTTCAGCAAGTTATTTCATTTCACTGTTCTGGAGTTTTCTTATATATAAATGCATACTTCTTAGCTCTGATATGAAGAGTAAGGTAAATAAGTATATATAAAACACTTGGCACAGTATCTGACACATTGTAAACATTAAATACACAGTAGCTGTTTTGTTTTTAAATACTGGATGGTATATTCATTCATATAAGATATATCCTATGTAATGTTATATTTCACCTGCTAAATAATTATAGGTATTTAAGGCAAGTGTTTTTCTTTTTTAAAAGGTAAGTGGTGTGGTCAGAGTAACAAAGTATGTAAATCAAATTTGGAATAGGTGATGCACAGGGCACTTATATTAAATCTCTTGTTAAAATATAGGCTTGCTGTCTTTACCCCAATTTACTAAATAAGAATCTTTAGGTATTGTTATGGCTTGTGTCTAGTTGTCTCTCCAAAGCCTCGTGCCCTCGTAGGTGGGGCTTTTCTGAGCTGGCTAGATCTAGAGTATGTGATACTGGGAATTAAGGGTGTGTGGTACTAAATCAGCCACTGATTGGTTTAGTAAGGGTGTGGATAATGGAAGGGCCACCCTGGATGTAGGTGGCATCACCATGGACTGTTTCTCCTCTGCAGTGCTGCCTTGCCTTGGTACCAGCTGACTGTGGACTGAAACCTCTACAAACTGTGAGCTGAAATGAGCTTTTCCTTCTTTAACTTTGGGTGTCAGGTATTTTTTCTCAGCAACAAGAAAAATAACTAAGACAGATTTTGTTATCAGAGAAGTGGAGTTGTTGCTATGAAGCTACCGAGCCACGTGGTTTAGGAACCTTTGGAACTGGCTTGCTGGAAGAATTTGGAAAGGTTTGGAGATGCTGCCTGAAGAAGCAGCTCTGGAATGCTGTAAGCTGAACTTGATGGGAGATTCTAGTCAGAACTCGGAAGACCAGAATGCTGATAGAAATGCAGCCAGTAACAACTAGACTCAGGAGGTTTCATTTAGGAACAGGGACTGTGTTGGCTGTTGGACTCCAGATCATGTGTATGCTTTGGCAGAAAATTTGTCTGTAGTTTGCTCTTGTCCAGAGGCTTTGCCTGAGGTGAAAGGCAGTGGGCTAATTAATCTGGCTGAAGAAATTTTAAGGCAGTCTAATGTTGAGGTAGTGGCATGGCTTCTGCTGAGACCTTTTAGCCAGCTGTACCTTGAAAATCTGGAGCAAATGGCCCAGCAGGATTATTTAAAAAGCTTTGAGTTTGGCCAGAAAGAAAGCTCCAGTAAAGTTATGGCCTGCAAAGATGGAGCAAAGGAGAATTTGCCTGCTGAAAAGGAATAAGACAATAGAAAATATGGTCTGAGGACATCACAAGAACCAGCAGGACTCTAGACTTTGCAGCCTCAGGATTGCAAAGGTGAAAGACTTTGCTTTAAGAAGACAGCCTCAGAGTACCATGTTCCAGAATAGCAGTGGCCTAGAGAATTTGTTCCTCAGAATTGGGTTCACAGTGCTCAGCAATCCAGGTACTTGATCCCTAGAACCAAAAGGGAAGAAAGTCTGACTACTGCTCCAGCTGGCGGCAGACCTTGGCATCATCCACGTGGTGCTGGTTTTAAGTGCATGCAGAATGCAAGAGTTGTGGGGTCAGGAAGGCTTCCACCCAGATTTCAGGAGAAGGCCTGGGAAGCCAGGCAGTGTGCTTCTGAAGGGCAGTTTGTGAAGCTGTGAGTGTGAAGCCAAAGGTGCAATGGAGACCCTAGAAGGTTGGGGAAGCCAGAAATGTGGATCATCTGAGGAAAGCAGCAAGGAGTGAGCAAAGCAGACCCAAGAGATAAGCAACAACCACTGGCAGTGCCATAGGAGCCAAGACACCCAAGCCCTTTGGAGTTTACATCATACCACAGACTGCAGCAGGTGCTGGACACAGAACTATAGGATTTAATATTTGCCGTGCTGAATTTTGTACTTGCTTTGGTCTCATTCCTTTCTAGCCCCTATTTGGAATGGAAATGCTTATCTTGTGCCCTTATATGTTGGCAGTGTATAACTTTCATTTGTACAGGTCCTCGCAGCCAAGAGTTTGCCTTAAATCTCAGAGGATGCTTTAGATTTGGACTTTTCAGCAACACTGAAACTGTTAGGACTTTGGCAACTCTTAGAGATGAACTAAAGTGCCTTTTCCATTAAAGAATGTGCATGAGTCTTTTGGGGGTCAAGGGTGGAATGTTAGGGCTTATATCTGGATGTCCCTCCAAAGCCTCATGTACTCATAGGTGGGGATTTTCTGAGCTGGCTGGATCTAGGGTGTGTGATACTGGGAATGTGGATGCATTGTACTAAATCAGCCCACTGATTGGTTTAGCATAGTTCTGGGTGTGGATAATGGAAAGGCCCACTCTGGGTGTAGGTGGCACCACCCAAAAGGCTGTTAGCCTGGATGGGATAAAAAGGAAAGGGAGGGTTGCTGCTTGCTACTTGCTGCTGAATGCTGCCTCCTACCTCCTCTGCCATGGACTGTTTCTCCTCTGCATTGCCCCTCTGCCATGCTGCCCTGCCTTGGAACCAGACAACTGTGGACCAAAACCTCTACAAACTGTGAGCTGAAATGAACTTTTCCTCCTTTAACTTTGGGTGTCAAGTATTTTGTCTCAGCAATGAGAAAAGTAACTAAGACATGTATGGATTTAGGAATAAAAATTTTCAAAAGCATACTGTTATTCTGATATAAATTGACCATGGATAAACTTTCAAGAAATATTTATCTACAAAGTTCATATTTTCCTGAAAATTGTTACCTGAGTTAAGTGTTTCATTCCTACATGAAGTCATTTCTACTGAATCTACTTATCCTCAAACACTGATGATGCAGTAACTGGAAAGTTCTTGCTTAATTTGTAGTATGTGAACTTATAGTGTTTACCTAGGTGGGGTTTTCAAGGTCATATAAATTACATTACTTCTTCTATTAACTTTATTTTCAATCTTATTTAATAAAACTTGCTTCTGATTCTAGTTTAATGTTAATGGTCATGGTGGTGCACACTGTAATCCCAGCACTCTGGGAAGCTGAGGCAGGAAGATCACAAGTTTGAGCCCAGCCTGGTCAATTTAGTGACTTAGCAAGATGCTATGTCAAAATAAAAATACAAAAAAGGGCTGGGCATGTAACTCAGTGGGAGGGGCCTGAGTTCAGTCCTCAGTACTACAAAAACAAATACAGAATATTTGTAACAAATTGAATTCAAATATTTAGGTGTTTTAGGGCTGTGTTAATTTTTACCCTGTTTTAATAACTGTATACTTTAAACTCCAAAATAGAAAACAAAACAAAATAAAACAACAAAAACAAACAGAATAAGCAGCAAAAAACTAGAAACAAAATTCAACATATCCTTTCTCCTGAATTCTGCATTGAACAACAGCTACTATTTATATACATGCATTGTGAACGTAGTAATGATTTCTGTGCTTTTTTGTATCTGCTATTCTTCCTACTAGTAATGTTCTCTTTAGTTTGTATACATATATATGGCAAAACTTTTCAAATGCTTTAGAGTTTATTTCAAATATTTTTTCCTCTGGAAGGTCTTCCTGGATATTCCCTGCCTTCACCCTCATCTGGATCAAGTATCCCTTTTGTTTCTTTCATATACCTGCTGTGCTGTCCTTTGACACCTCTGATTATCTCCATATTGTGAAATGGGAGTAGGGATTTAGCTTTTCTATTGCCTTATACAATAATGAAATCATTCAGTAAATATTTATTAAATGAATAAATCAATTTTTGTGTTTCTTTTTTATGAGATGGCATTAAATTCAAACACTTAAATCAAAATCAGTTAATTTTCTCATCAGAAATAAAATAGCAAATTTCACTTCATTAGATTTTGTCCTATTTTATTCATATTGAAGCAAGATAATATTTTTCTGTATTTTTTCATGGTACTGGGGCTTGAGGCAAGGGCTTTTGCATTGTTTTATATATATATATATATAATATTATACATATTATAATATATGTTATATTTTATACATATATTTTTCCCTTAATTTTAAGACAAGGTCATGCTAAATCACATTTACCCCAGGCTGGACTCAAGTTGTGATCCTCCTGCTTCAGCCTCCCAAAGTGCTAGGATTATAAGCATACTCTACCATATTGGGCCATATTTTTTTTTATCTTAACCAAGTTTTTCTTCCTACATATATTTAAATACCTTGCATTTCCTCATTTTATCATTGATGTTTAATGTTTCAAGAATGGATGTTGTAGTAGCAAATCCAACTTTAAGTTTCATAAAGTGTAAATCCAAATGGACACTGGCTCCAAATAATAGTAAGAAAAGAAGAAGAGCCAGGCTGTCCATAGCAGAATATTTCCTGGAATAGAGAGGAGGAAGAATTGGAAGAGAGTGAGAGATTTAGTGGCAGTGTGCACCATTGAGAAATGGCTGTGTGTTCTTTCTCCATTGTTTAGCCTTGTTGGGGGTGTGGAGCAGAGAGAATGAGGGAGAGAGAAAGAGAAGGAGAGAGCTCTCTGATAAATCTGTAGAATTTGAAAGAGAAACAAAGAAGGGGGAGGGAGGAAAAGAAAGAGAGAGAAAGGAGGAGGAGGAGGGGGAGGAGGGAGAAGAGAGACACTCCTCCCTAAGGAAAATCTGTAGAATTGAAAGTAGAGACAACTTGAGTCACTTGAGCCCCACTCCAAACTAGAGATTTTGAAAGTTTCATTCCTGGTCCATCCTGGAGAAGTAGGATAGATATATTTTAATAGTAACAAAAGGTTGAATTTAAGAATTATTTAGACTTTATGTCTTTTAAATCAGGACCTTAATATTTATAACATTTATAACATTGTTTTGAATGTAATGAAAATAAATAAAAAGGAATTCCCATTCCCACCCTTAGAATTTTCAAAAGGAGTCTATCATAAAACATGCTGAAATGCTAAGTGACTGTCCTTGGTGGGTGAAGTTATGGATGACTGTCATATTTGTCTTTGTACCACTCTGAGTTTTGAAAAATTCTTTTTTATAGTGGGATGTCTTTTTCATTTTAATTTGCCTGGCTAAACATTAATTATATTTTTGTTTAGGTTTAACCCCCCCCCACTAACTTGGTAGTTGGGCAGTATATATTCTTATTTGATGGTCCCCTTTACTCTGAGAATACTTGGAACTGCTGTGTTCACCAGGAGATAACTCAGGGATTACAGAATGTGATGCCGTACTTTGGGTTATTTAGTGCTTTGAAATTTACCACACAAAAATAAATTAGTAAATATTGATCATCATATACATTTCTGTTAGAAATGTAGGATTAGAGACACGTTCTGGTTAAAAAGAACTCCAAGTTTTTATATTTTATCTTCACATTGAAAACCAGTCATATTTGATTAAGCCTCCAAGAGCATTTTTAGGTAAAATTAAATGAACATGGTCAGTGAGCTGCACTTTTTTTCTGAATGGGAAATGGGTTAATATTGTGGATACCTCATTCTCTAATTACTACAGTATATTGAAATAATCATCCATTTCTTCTAGAGGGAAAGGTTTCCTAGCTTATTTTCCTATCTCTATATCCATATAACACAAAATAAACACCTAATAAATCTTTGTTGAATTGGCTAATAAAAAAGGTCAATATAAAATTATCTTATTTGTTCAAATTAAAGTTTAAAAAGATTTTCCATAAAAAACATTTGTTTATGAATAAGTAATATGAAAAGACATTTTGGAATTCAGAAAATTATAGTAAAATCAGAACAAGGATTAAGGTTTCTTGATTATGTAAGACCATGTAAAATATATACATCATACATAAAATATATATGAACATTATTTTCACTAATAATTTGATTGCTTATGATGAAGATAAGAAATTATGAGTTTTTATTTTTATTTTTTTCATATATATTTGTCATCTTTCTTTAACAGAGTGCAAACTCCATGGAAATAGAGTTTTTTCTTATTTATCATAGTTTGAGTATGTATAGTAAAATTCACACATAAGACACTGAAAATGATTATTTTCATATAAGTCTTCATAACTTGATATAGAAAGGATAAAGTAAAGATTATTTTACCATAAGATTAAGTCTGTAATAAGTGTGAGATTGATTATTTTCTAGTTAGGAATAGAAATGATACATTCAGGACCATTTAGCAAAGACAGTGATAATTAGGCTTAAAGGCTGATAATTGGAGAAGTAATAAGTTGAGTCATGCATATACTTTGTGTTTACATAACAAGGAAAGGAAAATTGGATTTTTTTTCCTCAAAAAGAAATTCCTTAAGGATTTCAAATCTCTATAGTAAGGGTGAGAAAAATGCTATTAAAAGCTAGCCATTTTGTCTTCTGCTCTGCCTCTGGTTTTTAAGCAGTTTTTCAATTATATTTTATGTCTTTTCTTCAAAACTGTGATCTTTTTTGAGTGCAGGATCTATATCTTACTTATTGCTGTGTAGTGCTAGCACATGGTAGGGACTCAATTTTTATTGAATTAAATTTGATTAAAATGCTGCTCTCTAGTCCTCAGTTTAGAGAGTATGACTTGAATGAGTTTCTTTGTAAGGTAAATTGACACAAAAAGTGAAAATCAGGTCTTTGTCTCAGTTTTCAGGATTGAGAAAACCAGTTGCAATCCAAAGAAGGGGGAGTTGGAGGGTCCTTTAAACCTGGACATTAGTTCAACTTTGGAATGAGTTCCATAGTTGCTTATTTCATGTATTTCTTTCTGATAGGTCATGGCTAAAATTACTGTCAGCTTGGGGGTCAAGAACTTCTATAAAATGGGTATGATTCGTTACCTTTAAATTATAGCGTATGATGAGGTCTCTTATTTTATGTCAGGTTTTAGAATGGACATTCTTATCCTTTTCTGTAGTGGAGAAATATAATTATATCTTAAGCTATCAAGAAGCACATTTTTGGTATCTTTTTAGTTGGTATAAGTCAACTCAATACTTTTGGACTGACATACTTGTCAGATCTACATAATACGCTTCAAATTGTTTAGGACATTTGTATGGGTCCTGAAGAATTAAGGTACAAATGCATAAAACATAAATAAGAGTTTTATATAAATGTAAGTGCATAAACAGTGCTGTGACATATTTTCACAAGTGAGAATTAGTAATTCTTTGAAACGTTAATCTAGTAATATTATCACTAATATAGTATTAATGTTCAGAATATATTTTTAAATTCATTGCTAGCCTAATATTAATCTGTTTTACATTAAAACATTCATAGCAAAAGACTTTGAGATCTAAGCCAGAAACACAATACTGAAAAAAACAATACTATAAAGTATTTTTTCTTTCAATATCAGTGTTGGCAATAACCTTTAGAATGCAGTGTTTTCTTCAAATGTAATCAATATTAAATGGTCTCTTCTCTAAGATAAACATTGTATTAATGTGCATATCTTACCTCCCAGGGCTTAAAATAGCAAAAGGAAGTAGGAACTGAAGGTACCTTGAATCCATGCTGACTTGTACACTCGGGGTACAAATTGAGGTCAGCAATAGTCTCAGGATACAGGATAGATCAAGGAAGGAAGCACACCATGGTAGCTGTGTTCCTTTCCTATTGGTCACAGTATGAGTAGCTGGAAAAGAAGTTGGCTTTTTCTGTTTAGTGGTTTTTGTAATTCCTCTCTGTATGATTGGCTTGTGGCCAACCCCTATTTTATTTCATTCTTCAGAGTGGAAAATTACACTTTAATATTGCTGGGTATGACACAAAATAGCAACAGAAACAGTCTTTCACACATAGTAGGACTAATGGAATGAAAATCAGACAGTCAAATGGGGTGTGTAGAACATTTTGTTCTCTGGATGAATTCAGTCTTCCAGTCCTTAATGTGATGCTTGAAATCATGGCTGTCAAATTGTAGTAACAGAATTTCACTGGATTTCTAAATAAGAATAGGCTAAACAAAATTTGTTTTTAATCAAATAAGATGCAAGGAAACTTTACTATAGAGGAAAAAGCTCTGGACTAGAAGAAATTAAAAAAAAATTACCTGGGAGTATTTTCAAAAAGTATACCCCCAGCTAATTCCTCTTCTATCCCCCACCAAGTATGTATAGCAATCTCCAACTCAGGTAATGTGTTGTTGAACATTGTTCATGCAATTTGGATTTCTTCTCTTCTGTTTCTCTCCACCTTAGTGTTTGAAAATTAATGGAAAAGCTAAGCTGTAGATCTTTACAATTTTCTTAGTAAAAATTCCACTATCTAGTGATGATTTTCTCCCTAGGTATTACCAGTTCTGTACTTCTTTATTAGGTCTTGCTTAGTATGTGGACATATTCTCTCAAGGTTGTGTATTAATTCTAAGATATTTTATAAGGTAGAGGTAGTAGATTAAATGAGGTCATTTTCCCTTTCTCCACTTTTTTTTTTTTTTTTTTTTTTTGCTTGGTTAGTATTCAACATCTTGGATCAGGAGCCAATAGAAATACGGGCTATCTTGGTCTTTAGAAGTAGTCTGTTATTGTAAACCTGGGTAAGTTCTATTACTAGTAGAAAGTTCTGGCACATAGTAGGTACTCAAGCAATGATTGTTCCAGCAGAATACCTTGTGGTTTAATAATATATATTGTATGAATATATGGCTAATGGTAATTTAAATACAATTTTATTTAAATTTTGACTCTTGGATGACTTAGTTTCTTAATTGGATAGAAATAATCTTCCTAAAGAGAAGTTACCATTTTTAGTGTAATAAATTATTTGTGAATGCTGGTTATGATCATTTGAATGGTAAGGGAGCTTTTATTCATCAGTTTATGGTAGAAAGCCAAGTTGAGCCCCAAAGCAGTAAATTCCTAGTTAGATATCTTGTTATTTAATCCTTGGTATTATCTCAATGTGCTGTGCACAAAGTAGCAAATATATTAATGATTATGGTATAAAAAACAATTATTTTCTTATAAAATAACACAAGTGTATTGTAAGAACTATATTGAGAATGAAACAGATAACTAATTCTACCTGCAACAGGCAATAAGGAAAATTTTGGTGTATTGCTAAAAATTATGTATTTATTTCTGCTGATTAAAGATCATAAAATCTGGTGATTTTTAAATTTAGAATAGACTAACTTCATAATTTTTGGTCATCTTCTTTTAACCCTGGAAAATCTTATCCCTTCTCATGTGCAATCTCCATACCCTTAGTCTGAGTTCCAGTGATATATGGGTTTCATTACTCACAATTCTCTAGATCCACAATCCATTTTATGAAATATGTGCAGTTAGTCAACAGCCACTTCTTTCTACAAGAAAGCTTTTTTGACTTCTTTTCTTCCATGGGTTCTTCATATAATCCCCTACCACTCTTATGTGAGACTTTTAAAGCAAAGGTATATATGCTAGGGTTACCCTTGTTAGATTCATTGTGTTTTCAGTGTAACTAAAATCTTGATAATTGCTACTATCAAAATATTTTCTCTGTCATTTTTGTTGGGAAATCATAGAAATATATTTTATATTTAATAGTATATGACTTACCTAAGTTTCTCACAAGTTAAAGTAAGTATTGAAAATACTTGTCTACTTATTATTGAGTCAACGATAACTTAAATATTTGATTGTTTTGTTCAGTCACATTGAGACAAACTCAATTTTGAGGTTGTCTTATCTATTTAAAAAGAACTTGGGTACTCAGAGCAGACCTAGGAAACCTAATTAACATCATTTTGTTTGAACTATGCCTCCTTAGGGTTCTGGAAATGAAGTCAGTTGCCTTGAAGTGTAAAAATCAGACTGGACTGGTTGGAGACTAGCTTGAACTCACTTGTATAAGAAGTTAGCATCTATGTGAAATTCTTAATGCCCATTAGACTTGAGCATTGTAGGCTGTATTTTACACAAGTAGCCAGGTGTGGGCAGTGATACAGGGCTTGGGGGGATCTCTTACTGGCCCAGGGATCCTAGGCATTCAGTGTAAAACCTGGCCAGCAGCCCGAGTGAGTAGGAGCCATGTGACTCTGGTGAGTTGGAGTGTGCAATTGCCTCCTGCTTCAGAGCTACCTGATCTGAATACTAAGCAGAGCGAGTGCAGGGCTGAGTGTAAGACACTGAAGACACTGCAGAGCAAGGTGCTTATTCCAGAGGCATTACAGAACATGGAGATTAAAGACCAGGGAGCACAGATGGAGCCGCTGCTTCCTACGGTAAGAGACAACCTGCTGTCAAGTAGATTAACTGCTTTGCTGCAAAACCTGTCAGGCAAGTGATTTAGCTAGGTGCAGATAGTGTACTTTTGGGGTGGCGGATAGCTCCACAGACATATGGACAGGGGTCTCCTCCCATCTCGGGAGACTGAAATGCATAAACCAAAGCACATGATTTTTTTCTCTTTTCTCAATATGGATGCACTATGGTGATGAAATGTCTCATGTTTGCTGCTGTTTGAAGAAATGGCTAGCTTTTAGCAACAGGGGCAGTTGTGTATCTCTCTCTGTCTGTTCCTGCCTTTCTGTTTCTCAGGCTGTGCAGTGATGGCTCAAGCCCGTGCAAAGAAGCCCTCTTTTATGCTATTTAATCACTAATAAATTTCCTCCCCTTGCCTCATCCTCAGGCAGTGAGGTGAGGGAATCTGCTGCTGTTGCAGCTCTAGAGATTTAGCCTCGGCAGAAACCAGGAAAAGGGATCGTGTCTGTGTGTGTGTATGTGTGTGTGTGTGTGTGATCTGTCAGTCTCTTTCTCTCTAAGGGAAATGTGTCACGGTTCATATACAAAGAAGGTGTACATTTTTGGGGGCAGACACACGATTCAGATTTGAGTATCTGAAAGGTTCCTGGGCTGTCATTTGCAAATAGCTCATCTGTTTATCTCTGGGTCCTTAAGCTGCCTCCCTAGGTTTAATTTTTTGGACAAGTGATTGATTTACCTCTTATCCTCTCTGCATTCTCTCTATCTGGTTCACAGACTTTGGAGATCTTCAGACAACATCTTTTTTTAGTCTAGAGCAGCCGATGTTGCTGTATTCGGGGGGTGGGGGGAGAAAGAAAAGCCCCAGTATTTTCTTGACGCAGCAGAGATACCAAATGCTGCCTTTCAGTCATCTATCAGCGCTATCATAGCCCAGAACAGCAGAAATCCCCTCCCTGCTCCAAACCAGAAGGAGGGGCTGTTTCTCAGCTCTGTTACTCAGGTTCGTGACCCACCTTGCAGACTAGGGACCAGCGGTAAACTGTCCATTTCCGAGTCCATTCCTAAGCTTTAAATACACCTGTAAATTAAATGATACCATAGGAGGAGTGAGCAAATTCTGGGCCACTGTATTTTCCGGCCCTTACTTCTGCTGGGCTCAAAAGCTGCGAAAAGATTCCAGTTTGCATCCCGGTATCAGCTGTGACTACTGAGCATGCCCAGTTCTCCTCTCGGGACTCCGGGTTTGCACACGGAGGGAGCAGGGAGATGAGAAGAAAGCAGAAGTCTCCACCAAGAATGTAACCTAAATAAAGGGCAAGGACAGTGTCAGGATTGGGGGTGTCAATTAGCTTGCTTGCTTGAACGCAGAGCCATTTCTGTGTGAAATCAAAGTGCAGTTATTGTACAAAAACAAAAGTAAAAGATTTGCTCATCCCCCCAAACTTGAATAGAAACATGAATTAGGGTTTTGTGGTTACTTGGAATAAATAATGTTGAAGATACCAGGGAACTGGGTGAGAAGGATGAACTAGACACAGGAATCGCAGTGTGGGGATTTAGGAAAGATCAGATACAGAGGGAAAACCCTTTTTTGCAGCAGAGGAGGGGGGTTGGAACTTGTCCTAGAAAAGCAGGCTGAAGCCTGTTTGATGTGGCTTATGGATTGTCACTTGTCGAGAACAGTTAAAGGGTTTAAGATCTAATGAGGATTAACTGGAGGAATTTAGAAATGGACGACATTACAGAGCTAGATGGGCAACCAGTTTGTTGCTTAAGAGTGGGGGGAAAAATACAGGTTTGGCTAGAAAAGACATACAGTAAGCTTGATGGAAGTGTTTGAAGGTGACAGATATGTTTGCATTTCACGGGGGTAATAGCCAATACAGAATAATTATGCAGTTTAATGTAAGACGGGACCATGTTAACAGTAATTTAAGAAAAATAAATGTGAGAAGCAAGATAGGATGCTGAATTTTTGGTCCAATTTTACATTTGTATACTGTTTTTAAATTCCCCTATTGCTTTCCTGAGTTATTATAGTTCTCAAAACAAGTATAAAGCATAATTTATTATCTTTATTTTAAAGATGAGAAATTGAGGCACATGGAATCTGATTAACATATCTGAGGGTCACATAGTGATGAAGCTAGAACTACAATATAGGTCTTCTGAAACTAGTTCAGAAGTTTAAAAAATAAGAAAAATTCTTTTCATATTATACTCTTCACAGGCTTAACACAATCAGTTCTCAGAATGGAATTTTTATGCTTGGAAAAGAGAAAGAAATAGTGTTGGGCTTTGTTTTAGAAAATCAGTTAGCTTTGCAAATAATTGTGTGAGAGAAAGTATGGCATAATATTGAAGAAAAGTCTAGTAACTCCTAGCACTGCTATTAATTTGTTCTATGATCTTGGGAAAGTTACACCTTAGTTTCCTCAACTGAAAAGTGGAAAGGGAATGCTATATATCCTATGGATTTTGTGATGGGTAATGAAATAACCTGAGTAAAGTTCCTGAGAGTCAGATAAGTGTTTAATGAAAGCTTCTACTTTCATTGTTGGTGGAATTATGGGCATTGAAATGGATTCTAGGTTTCAGGTTTTTGTGAAAATTGGCATTCAGTAGTCTAGTAAGGAGGAATAGTGGGCAATAGGAGATTGAAAAAGATTGGACAGTGGAGGTGGGTGTTGGGTTTTTTAAGTTATAATTATGGAAACTTTGCAGTATGGTTAGAGAGTCAATGGGAAAGACATTGAAAACCAAGATTAGATCTGGGACAGCAGCAGTCAGAGGTAAGTAAAGAAGTGAAAGAGAAAGAAAAATCATAAGAATGGACAAGTTTGTCAAATGAATGAATGTGTTGATTCTGATATAAGTGAAATGGAAAAAAAGATTCTCATGAATCGTCCCAAGTTTACGTCCATTTAGTGTAATAAGAGACATCTGAATCATATGATGTGGGAGTTCCTAATACGTTTGCCCTTTTTCTCCATTCTTTCTTAGAAGCAAAAGATAATTTTCTTTTGCTAGACTAGCCATCATCGCATTTTGTAGGCCCTAATCACACCAAGGGGTAGAGTACTCACTCTTCGAGGCCCAGAGGACAGTCTCCTTTTGTAGTTTTGAAACTGTAGAACAAGTGTGTATGTAAGATTCATTCCCTTATTAAATGCCTACTCTTGGCCTAACACATTCTTGGTGCTGGAGATATAGTAATGAATAAGTCAGACAAAAACCCAGTGTCAATGGGGCCGCTAATCTCGCTAGTCTAGAGATAAGACACAATATAACCTTTTATGAGACTGCTTTCTTCTTTCTCCTCAAATAATCATTGTTATAAACTTTTTGAGAGAGGTGTATATGGAATATATATAACTGTAATGATGATGATACCACTTTAGTAAGGATGGAATTAATCTTTTGAAAGTATGAAGATAAGCATTTAGGATATTGCTTATCCTAAGCATTGTGATTTCACATTTTCCTCTGTCATTCAGTGTTGCAGTTTTTTCTAAGAGTAATCTGAGAATTTTTAAATTCCCAGACAATGGATGAAACTTATAGGAAAATATCTTTATACCAAAAATTTATGTCCTGTGATATGTAGTTTTTGGTGATACATGTAGTGAATCCACCTTGGAACCCTTCTAAGAATCTGATGTCCTGAAAGGAACTTTTTTTTTTGTGTGTGTGTGTGTGTACCAGGGGTCGACCTCAGGATCTCGCGCACCAGCAAGCACCTGTGCTGCTGAGCGATATCACCAGCCTGAAAGGAACTTATTTTAAGTTGAGCTTATTCATATAACATCCCTGAGGCATGGAACTAGAGTAAAGTCACTTTTTGGAGGTTATTTGATAGTATAGGATAGATAGTGGAATTTAGCATTTATTTTTTATGTTAACTTCAGATTTCCAAATGACCCATTTTATTACATTGCTTTATTTGTGAGAAAATTATGTAAAGTTTTATGTATTATTAAAGTAAGAAAAAGGAAATAGAACTAAAATGTCAAAATTATAAAAATAGCATATAGAGTGGTTAAGTAATATTGTTTTATCTGTTTTACTCAAATTGGAACTTAAATTATAATTTAAATTTAAAGAAAGTATACAAACCTACTACACATGGTAGTTTGTAGGAAGCCATGTGCAGTATAACAAATCAATTCTCATTTCTCCTTTCATGATTTGAATTGTTGCTCTCAATGAACCTGTAGAAATTAAATGTATGTACAGGAGGCTACGGTTTGGAGTGAGTGGTAAAATCTGAAGTCTACAAGTATTAAGTTTATGATAAAAATATCAAAGTCTGATTAGGAAGTAAGCTGGTTTATGATGGAAGGTTAGAAAAAGTCTGGGCCAAGATCTGAAATTCAAATATAATCGGAGAATAATGAGAATAAAATCGTACTTCTGTGATATCATTTCCTTCTAACCTAGGATGATGGTTGGTTCAAAGTCCAAACTGGGCACACATAAACTGTAGTGCATTGCACTGTGCTACAAGTAAATGGAGAGGAATGGAGGTGCCACTCTGAACCCTTCTGTGTAAAGACACTTCAGCTCTTCCTTTCTCCTGTCTCATAAGATATGACACTTGATAATTTGGCTTTCTGGGATGATACCAGTGTCAATCTATACACTAAACATTGGTAAAGACTTATGCTTTATTATTAGATAAAATAAACATAAGTTGAAGTTTTAATACATTTTTAAACCATAAATAATTGTGTCAGATACTGTACTCCTTAGGGTATGCTCTTTTTCTTTAGAAAAGGGGAATAATTGATTTATAGTGTATCTCCCATGGAATCATATACATATGTACTTTATACCTGACTTTAGCTAAAAAGCTGAGGGGCAGTTGCACATGTATTTTAATAGCACATTTTTTTTTAGGGCAGTTTAAGTTCATAGATGTATTAGGTAGAAGGTACAGAGATTTCCCATATAGTCTCTGCCCCTATACAGGCATAATTTATCTTATTAACAACATTCCTCATGAGAGTGTTGAAATTCTTACAATTGATAAACATATGTTGATGTACTATTATCACCCAAAGTCCATAGTTTGCACTAGAACTTAATGTTGAGGATTCTACAGGTTTGGACAAATTTGTAACAACATCTATACACCATTATACTATAACATGGAGTAGTTTCACTACCCTAGAAATTCTCTGAGTTCTGCTTATTCATCCTTCCCTCGCCACTAATCCCTGAAAACCGCTAATTTTTACTGTCTCTAGTTTTGCCTTTGCTCTCTAGTTTTTTCTATTTGGAATTATATACCATAGTAGATAGTCTTTTCAGATGAATTCTTTCACTTAGTAATAGGCTTTTAAGTTTCCCCATGTCTTTTCGTGGCTTGATAGCTCCTTGCTGTTTAACATCATAATATTCTATTGGATGTATTACAGTGTATCCATTCACCTACAGAAGGACATTTTTGTTGCATTCAAGTTTTGGCAATTGTGAATAAAGCTGATATAAACATCCATGTGCAGGTTTTTGTGTGGACATACATTTTCAGCTTTTTCAAGTAAATACTAAGGAACTTGATTGCTGGTTTATAAAAGTATTTAGTATTTTAAAAAATCTCCAAACTGCTTCCAAACCTACTGTACCATTTTTCATTTCCACTAGCAATGAATGATAGCTCCTTTTGATCTACAGCTTCATCAGCTTTTGGTATTGTCAATGGTTTGGATTTTGGCCACCCTGATAGGTGTGTAGTGGTATTTCAGTTTTAATTTGCATTTCCTTGATGTCATATGTGTAGCACATATTTTGTACCTATTTTCCATTTCGAGATCTTCAGTAAGATATTAAAATTTTGGACCATTTTTAAAATCAGGTAGTATTATTTAAAAAATTTTTTTATTTTTGCATTTAGTTTTGTTGCCCTACATGTAATAATTTTAGACTGCATGTATCCTAACTAGTTTTAATGATTACCATCAAATCTATCACACAGTTGTTTCCCTACTCTTTAGGTATTTTTAAGTTTTCTGTTGGGTGCGGTAAATCATTTGAGCAAATTTTTCAGAGAAAGTTCTTGGTTGATATACTTTCTTAAGTCCTTTTTTATCTGAGAATGTCTTCCACTTGCCTTCATACAGAAATAATAACGTGGCAGGGTATATAATTCTTGGTTCAAAACTATTTTCCCTTAAAACTCTGTAGATAATGTTTCATTGTCGTCTGGCACTTAGAATTGCAAGAGAAAACCTCAGGGCAGTCTGACTTTTGCCCCTTATAGGTAAACAGCTTTCTCTGTCTGGATACTTGTAAAATTTTTTCATTATCCTTGAAATTTTGAAAAAGTAACATTCATAGGAAGCTTCCAGCCCTGTCCCTCTCTGAAGTGGGCCAGCAGCACTTCCCAGCTACTTCTTGGGTTTTAGTCTAGGAGGGCTTCCTCCTGTGTACTGATCCCGCTGTGCTGCAGCACAGGCCCTGTTTAATAAAGACTCACATTCATGTTCCTGTAAAAAAAAAAAAAAAAAAAGAAAAAGAAAAAATAGTCACAAGGATATGTCTAGGTGTTGCTTTCTTTTCATTGAAAAAAAATTTTTTTTGGTACCAGGAATCGAACTCAGGACCTTGTGCTTGCCAGGCAGGTGCTTGTGCCACTGAGCTATATCCCTGGCCCTTTTCATTGAATTTGAGCCTTTTTCATTTGCAAGCCTACTTCTTACTTAAACTCAGGAAAGTTTTCTTCAGTTAGTTCCTTAATTATTGTTTCTGCTTCATTTGCTTTATCCTCTGTTTTGGGCATTCCTGTTGTGCTTAGATTGTATTTCCTGGGTGATCCCTCTACATCTCTCTCTTTTTCCTCTTACTGTATCTTATTTTCTTTGGACTTTTCCTCTGCATTCTGTGAGAAATACTCATTTTGCATTTACTTCAGCAATTTTATTTTGTGACTGATCCTGTTTATGTGCTTCCTTTAACTCTCTAAAGTCCAAGAAATCTTGCACTTGCTCTAACACCAGCTGCTTTATCATTAACACACATCTCTAATGACCTCTCTTATAAAATATTTAATTAACACTTTCTAACTCATCTATGGAGATCAGTACATCTGTTTCAAGAGGTGGCATTTTTTCGATTACTTAGCTCTGTTCCTTTCTTTTGAACTGTGGTATTATAACCTTTACAACCGCTCTTCTTTGCAGTGGGGTCTAAAAGTGTGGTCTTACCAAGTGCTGAAGTTGAAGAACATGTAAAATGGCTCCTGTTATGTCATCTCTGCATGCCTCACGTCTTGTTTTTTTGTCTTGTTGTTTTTTTTATTGTTGTGTTTTGGGAGTTCTTTATGTACAGTCCTTATCAGACAAATCTTTTCTAAATATTTTCTCCCAATCTGTGGCTCGTCATCTCATTCTCTTTAACAGTGTCTTTTGCAGCAAAACATTTAGATTTCAGTGAAGCCTAGCATCTAAATTCTTCCTTCCAGTTGCTATTTTATCTAAAGATTCACCATCAAACCCTAGGGTCATTTAGAGTTTCTCCTATGTTATCTTCTGAGGCTTTAATAATTTCATGTTTCACATTTAGGTCTGTGATTTATTTTGAGTTATTTTTTGCTGAAGGTGTAAACTCTATGTCTAGTTTCATTATTTTCATGTGAATGTCCAGTTTATTTACTTTTTTACTGAGAAGAATCATTTCTCTATTGTGTTACCTTTGCTCCTTTGTCAAAGGTCAGTTTGTTAAAGATATGTCTATTTTGATCTGTTTGTCAATTCTTTCACCAATAATATACTACATTGTCTGACTATTATAGATTTATAGTAAGTGTTGATATTAGGTTGGATCTATTCTCCAGCTTGGCGAACAGTGGGCTATAATGGGTTGGCTATAAAGGATCTTCGCCTTTCTTTATAAACTTAGAACCAGTTTGTGAAAATCCACAAAACAATCTTTTATTTTTTTTCTTGCAGTCATATTGAATCTATTTACCATGTTGGGAAGAATGGACATCTTGACAATTTTGATTCTTCCTAGCCATGGAATATCTCTCCATTTATTTAGATCTTTGATTTATTTCACTAGAGTTTTATAGCACTTGTGCTATACAAATAAAACTTATATAGCAAGTTTTTGTAAGATTTACACCTAAGTATTTAATTTTTGGGGGTGCCAATGTAAATGGTATTGCATTTTAAATTTTAAATTCTTTATTGTTCATTGCTGGTACATAGGAAGGCAATTGACTTTTATATATTAACTTTGTCTTCGACCTTTCTAGAATCATTTATTAGTTCCAGGATTCTTTTTTTGTTGTTGTTGTTAATTGTTTGGGATTTTCTACATAAATATTCATGTCATCTATAAACAAAGACAGTTTTATTTCTTCCTTCCTAATCTTGGTATCTCTTTTCTTTTCCTCTCTTCCCTTCCTTTCCCTCCCCTTCCCTTCCCTTCCCTTCCCTTCCCTTGCCTTCCCTTCTCTTTGTTTTATTGCTTTATCAAGGACCATATATGCAGTGTTAAAGAGCAATAGTGAGATAGGACATTATTGCCTTTTGTTTGATCTTGGTGGGAAAATTTTGAGTTTCTCATCAGTTAAACATGATGTTAACTGTATCTTTTTTTTCCAGATACACTTGATCAAATTGAGGAAATTCCTCTTAATTCCTAGTTTACTGAAAGTTTTTTTTTTTTTTATCATAACAGGGTGTTAGATTTGGTCAGTTTTTCAACATCTGTTGATACAATCATGAGGTTTTTCTTCTTTAGGCTTTTGATGTGATGGATTTCATTAATTGACTTGTGAATGATGAACCAGTACTGCATAAATCCTACTTAGTGGTGATGTATAATTCTTCTTATATATTATTTGATTTTACTTGGTACTATTTTGTTAAAAAATTTCCATTTATGTTCACAGACGATATTGATCTGTAATTTTCCTTGTTTTGTGATGTTTTTGATTTTTGATATAGGATAATACTGGCCTTGAAGACCGAAACAGGGAATATTTGCTGAGATTTTTATTCTTGAGAGAGATTGTAGACAATTGGGATAATTTCTCCCTTAAAGATTTAATAGAATTGACCAATGTCTCCTCTGGGCCTGACCTTTTTACTTTGGAAGGGTATGAATCATTTCTTTTTTTTTTTGTGGGTACCAGGGGTTGACCTCAGGACCTCATGTGCCAGCGGGCGCCCGTGCCGCTCAGCGATATCACCGGTCCTTTTTTCATATGTGGGTTCTGGGAGTTGAACTCGAGCCCTCATGCTTGCCAGGCAGGCGCTTAGGCTGCTGAACCATCTCACTGGCCCGATACCATTTCTTTGATAGACAGATTCATGTGTATTTTGATTAGAGGACTGTAGAAATCTAATAAAGAATAGAATTTAGCCTAGTTCCTTAACTTTCATGTAATGAAGCTGAACATGAGACACGTAAGAAGATATATTTAAGGGCATGTTTTTCATGTTAGTTAATGGCAGAACTCAGTAATGTCTAAATCTCTTGATTCCTATCTTGTCATTCTTTGTACTATTGAACAGTTCTTGTTCTAGCATAAAATCAACAGCCGAATGCCAAATTAAAATTATAATTAGACATTCTTTGATAAGCAATATTTGATGTTGTCTGAGGCTTATGGTACAAACATTTCTAATATTCATGATCATCCTGAAAGGTTAGTAATATTCCAGCCTTGCAGGTGAGAAATTGAGGCTCAGAGAAATGAGAGAATTACCCAACTTCATATATCTAGTAAGTACTGAGCTAGGATTTGAAAATATTTCATCTAATTAAAAAGTGATTTTTGTCCTTTAAAGCCAATTACAAATAAACAGTAACCACACTGTAAAATAATATTTCACATTTATCCCTTCAATCAAGTATGAAAGGACTATGACACATATTGCATCATTACATGTATATGAAACATTCAGAATAGGCAAATTCTTAGGGACACAAAGTAGATTAGTGGTTGCCAGGAACTGGGGCATAGGGGAGAGTTAGAAGTGACTGCTGACAACTACAAGGTTTCTTTTGGGGTTGATAGAAATGTTCTGGAATTAGATGGTGGTGATGGTTGCACCACACTGAATACACTAAGAAATACTGAATTTGTAATAATGGGTCATATGCTATGTGACTTTTATCTCAAAAAATTACAAAAAACACTATTATTTACTTATTTATTTCTATTGCTAAGGGGGAGAAAGCTGAAGACTTGAAAATGATTGTATCAGTCACTTTTTATCTTATTTTTATTTCATTTTATTAGTACATGTTTGGAATACATGAAGTTTATGTTCATCTTGGGGAGTCAGTGCAAGTACATAACATAGCTTGTTTCTTTTTTAATTTCCTTCCCTTTCCCACCCACCTTCTTCCCTCCATTTCTAAATTCCTTTTCCTCATTTTGATTCTTATTATTATTCTTAGCTCAGGTTAATGACACAGAATGTTTACATTCTTTGTGGGTATATCAGTCACTTATATAAATCATGAAAAAGGCAAATAGTGTATCCATAAAAATTAAAAATAACTACATACACACATTCTTTAGATATTCTTTACCACAAAATCTATTCTCTTTGTGAAGGTACTGCTAAGCTTGGTCAGGGTTTTAGCAAACTAGACCTAGAAGTAGACCTAGAAGTCTTTTAGAATGTATCTTTAAAGCTGATTTGGAAAGAGTATGTTAGCATATTATATATTCAAGAGAGGAAAATACCTATTTTACTTGGGTCAATTTATTTTTTTTTCCAAATCATCTTTCTCAGTTTTCTCTTGATATACTTTAAACTCAATATAAGAAACGTCAAAGTGACTGAGTTTCTGAGGAGTTACTTTTTTATGGTGGGGAGTGGCACAGCAAGCATGAAGCCCTGGCTTCAACCCTACCCACTGCTAACAATAAAGAAGTTACTTTAAAAAAATCAAACCTTACTTTTTAGTTACCAATAGTTTTTAAGGTCATTGTTGGCCTAGCTTCATAAATTATTATATTGCTGTATGTATATTAGGCCTATCTCCAAATTATTAACCAGTTTATATAAATTTTTATAGTGAGTTTGTTGAGAGATCTTATGATGTTTAAAGGTAATTTTAATAAAATATTATGCCGAAGATTAAAACTAGATCCATATCTTTCACCATGCACTAAACTAAATTCAAAATGGATCAGAGATCTAAATATTAAAACAGAAACATTAAATCTGCTGGAAGGTAGGATAGGTAAAACCCTTGGAGACATTGGTGTAGGCAAAGACTTTATGAATAAAAACTCAACCGCACGGGAACTATCCCAAAGAATTAATAACTGGGATCTCATCTTATTAAAAAGCTTTTGCACAGCAAGAGAAACCACCAACAGAGTGAAGAGACAACCCACAATGTGGGAAAAAATGTTTGCCAGCTGTTCCTCAGACAAAGGATTACTATCGAGAACATATAAAGAACTCAAAAAAATCAGACCTCCCAAATTTAAAGACCCACTCCAAAAATGGGCATCTGAGATGAATACACATTTCTCAGATGAAGAAATACTAATGGCAAATAAATATACAAAAAAATGTGCAACATCACTAGTCATTCGAGAGATGCAAATTAAAACAACACTGAGATACCATCTCACCCCAGAAAGAATGGCTACTATAAAGAAATCAACTAATAACAAATGCTGGAGGGGCTGTGGGGAAAAAGGAACCCTTCTCCACTGTTGGTGGGAGTGTCGACTGGTACAGCCACTGTGGAAGTCAGTGTGGAGATTCCTCAAAAAGCTAGGGTTGGAGGTCCCATTTGACCCAGCTATTCCCCTTCTGGGCATCTTCCCAGAAGAATTAAAAACATCATACCACAGCGATATATGTGCACCCATGTTTATAGCAGCACAATTTGTAATAGCCAGATCTTGGAAACAACCCAAATGCCCATCAACTGAGGAATGGATAAGAAAGATGTGGTATTTTTATACAATGGAGTACTATTCAGCCATTAAGAAGGATAAACTGGAGACTTTTATAGGTAAATGGATGCAACTCGAGAAAATACTCATAAGTGAAATAAACCAGAAGCACATGTGTAAGCATCGTATTGTCTCTCTAGTATGAGAAACTGAAAGAGTATATAAGATCCAAAATGTACAATAGACATGGTGAATCAAAAAGAAACTGGTCAAAAAGGAAAGAGAGACTGGAATAAGGAAAAGAAAGAAGGGAAAGGGAAAAAAAATTGTATATATATATATAAGATGGTTAAGATAGATACACTACGATTTTTACTTAGTTCATTGAAGAGTAAGGTTTGTGCCAATAATGTTTGGATAATTAAATGCTAATGTCTGGTGTCCTGAATAACTAACTTAAAGATAGTAATACGCAATGTATTAACCATTCTTACCCTCCTATTATGTTGTTTTGAAAATTTGTTCTTCTTTTGATTTGTTTTGTTTTTTCTTCTCTTTAAAATAAAATTAAAAAAAAAAAAAAATATTATGGTATATCTTCATGTACTTTAAAGGGAAAAACAAAAGGAAGGCAAACACAAATCAACAGAAAGCAAATAGTGGTTGCCTAGGGCTGGAAGTGTTTATTAACTGCAAAAGAGCACAAGGGAAATTTTTGGGTTAATGGAAATATTCTAAGCTATACGTTGAAGCTAAGATAGTGTTATTAATAATATATCAATTGACTTAGAAATGTTATACATATTTTGAAATATGAAGCAAATGCAAATTATTTTTTAAGTGATTTGATCCACCAAAAAATTATTTAAAATTTTATTTATCAGTACAGTAAGATATCTTTGTTCCATTTGCTACCACAAAAGGGTATGAAAAGGAAAACTTACGGGAAAGTCACTTAATTGGTGTTATTAAATACACAAAAGTAGTCCCCTCCCCCCACTAAAAGAGTTTAACACTCCACGGTACACTGTCTTAAATAGTGCAAATAATCACCAATCATTTAATTCTATGGTAATTACTAAGCATCTAACTTTTCAAAGGTATCAGTGAAAGGCTTCAAAAAGTATGTCTATGATAATTGATTTATTTTATATTGAAGTTATGATATTTATTTATATTTTTCCTTTTTCAGATGGGCTGCACTGGTAGTTTATGATCACTTAGTTCCTAACCTTTAGTTTCCTTGGTCTGCCATAAAAAAGTAAAACAAACTCGTGGCTTAAAACAATCTAAATTTGTTGTCCCGTGGTTCTGGAGGTTAGAAGTCTGAAATCAAAATTTCAGCAGGAACATGCTTCTTCCAAAGCCTCTGAGGAAGGATCCTTCTTGGCCTCTTCTAGCATCTGGTAGCTCCAATCATTTTTTAACTTGAGCTGCATGACCTCAGTCTCTGCCCTTGCTTTCCCATGGCTATCTTCCATCAGTGTCCTTCTCCTTTTTTAGAAGGACATTGTTCATATTTGATTAGGGTCTACCCTAGTGATCTTAATTTGTTTACATCTGGAAAGACCTTTCCAAATTAGGTCACATTCACAGATATTAGAGTTACAACACCTCTTTTTGGAGGAAATAATTGAACCCATAATAAGGCATGTAATGTTTAGGAAGAATTTTCTATTATTTTAATCATTTTCAATGGATTTAGAACCTTGTTTATATCAAAAGTTTTGACTTTAACATTTAGATATCATAACTTCTAATATTGTTGAAACTAGCAAAAAGAAACCAATGTCAGCTAATATAGAATACTCTTTAATGATCATGAGATGTGGCAGTATAACCACATAAGTCTTATGCATCCATATGGTCATGTCAACTATCATCCAGTAGCTGGAGAGCCCCTTCTTTTTATTCATTTAATTTTATTTTTAATGGTTTGATATATAATATATATAATATAAATTTTCTCTTGTTAGGTGTACAATTCAATGAATTTCAGTAAATTTATAGAGCTGTGCAACCATTACTATAACCCTGTTTTTTTCCTTTTTTTTGGTGGGTACTGGGGGTCGACCTCAGGACTTTGTGCGCCAGCAGGTGCCCGTGCCGATGAGCAATATCACCGGCCCTTTCTTCGTATGTGGGTTCCGGGAGTCGAACTTGGGCCCTCGCGCTTGCCAGACAGGTGCTTATGCCGCTGAGCCATCTCACCGGCCCTATAACCCTGTTTTAAAACTTTTGATAGTACCACCCCCATTTTTTTCATCCCATGTACAATTACCATTCCTTCCCAGCCCTAGGCAATGGCTGATCTATTTTCTGTTGATTTGTTCTTTGTCTCTAAAACTCTGCCTTTTCTGGATATTTCATATAAATGAAATTGTGCACTAAATGATCCTTTGCACCTGGATTTCCTTAGGTGAAATCTTTTTGAAGTTCACTTATAGCATGTATCAGAAATTCATTCCTCTTTATTGTTGGAAATTATTACATTATGTAAATGTTTGACATTTTATGTATTGATAGTTTATGATCATTTATTTCCTAACCTTTAGCTATTATGAATAATACTGCTATAAATTTTCATGTGTATGTTTTCATCTGGACATATGTTTACATTTCTGTCTGGTAAAGTTTTGATGCAGTTTTTCTAATGAATGTGAAGTGATTTATTTTTATAATTTTGACTTGCATTTCCTTAAGGATGTTGGACATCTTTTCATTTGCTTATTGGCCATTGATAAACTTTTTTGATGAACTATCTATTCAAAATTTTTTGCCTATTTTTTAAATTGGCTATTTATCTTCTTATTGATCTGCAAAGTTGTTTATGTATTTTAGACGCAATTCCTTGTCAAAAAATGCAAGCATTTTCTCACTATCTGAACTGTACCATCACTTTCTTTCTTTTTTTTTTTTTAATGTTGGTACCGGGAGTCGAACTCGGCCTCGCACTTGCCAGCAGGCGTTTGTGCCACTGAGCAATATCTAGCCCTTTTCTTTTCCTTTATGTGGGTACCAGGAGTCGAACTCAGGACCTCGTGCTTGCCAGGTAGGCGCTTATGCTGCTGAGCAATCTCACCAGCCCTACCTTCACTTTCTTAGTGGTGACTTTAGAAATTTAAAACTTCTAAATTTTGAAGAAGTCTAATATGTCATTTTTTCCTCTTATTGATTGTGTGTTTGGTGTAGCACCTAGAAACTCTATGTAGACCGAGGTCACCACAATTTTCTCCTGTGTTTTCTTCTGGTTTATCTAAAATTAGTGATCCATTTTGAGTGTAATTTTTGTATATTGCATTACATAAAGGTCTAAACAGAAGAGCTTTAGAGAAACCTAGCTGTTCCAACACCATTTGTTGAAAAGATTGCTTTTCTTTATCGAATTTTCCTGGTAATTTGGTTGAAAGTCAATTGGTTTTAAATATAATGATCTTTTTTTCCGTGTGTTCTCAATTCTGTTTAGCTGATCTGTGCCTATTCTTACCCTAATACCATACTGTCTGCATTACCGATGCTTTACAGTAAAATTTTAAATCAGGTGTACAAGTCTTTCAGCTTTGTGATTTTTCAAAATTGATTTGGCTTTTCTAGGTCCTTTGCATTTCTGAATAAATGTTAAAATTACCTTGTTGATTTCCATAGACAGCCTGCAGGGATTTCTTTGAATTTAGATGTCACTTTAGAAAGAATTGCTATCTTGACAATGTTGTTGAGTCTTTTAACACACGAAGATGAACTGTCGCTCCATGTATTTATATCTTCAATATCTCATGGCAGTGTTTTGTAGTTCTTTTCTTTCAGTAAGAACTTCTATGCAATATATGAAAGATGACATGAAATTTCAAGTGCCTTTTAAAATTTTTTCTCACATTTTTAAATAGTGCATATTGGTTATACAGTTTAATGGGTTTCATTTTGGCAGATTCGTACATGCACATTAATCACCCACCCATCACGCTGCTGGTCCTACATTTCCTCCTAGTGTTTTTGTGGTATTGGGAATTAGAATCCAGCACCTTCATACTGGGCTACATTCATGCATCCTCCTTCCCACCCACCTTCAGCCTATTTATTTATTTAGAGACAGAGTCTCACTATGTTGCCCTGACTGGGCTTGGACTTGTGATCTCCTACCTCAGCCCCGCAGAATGCTGGTATTACAGGGGTACAGTAATACTTCTGGATTCTGAAGTGCTGTGCAGTGATTCTGACATTGATCTTAGACCCTAAGTGAAGGTTGAATTCTGAATAATTCCCAACTTCTGATATGATCTCAGGAGATTAAAGATGGAGACTGATCTGTAGACTTAGTTGAGTGGTGATAATGTTTTATTGCTTAAGACTGTTTGTATAGTTTTGAATTAATGACGAAGTTTCTGTACTGGGATCAGTAAGACTTGCTCATTCATCATGGAAATTATGCTCTACCAATCTAGTAACTAAACTTTCAAAGCAGAATTTTCCCACTGCATTTGAATATGTTAAGTTGCTGGAGTACTTCCAACATTTTTTGTAACTCTGCTTGTTCTTTTTTTTTTTTTTTTTTTTGTTACTGGGAATCAAACTCAGGACCTCACACTTGCAAGGCAGGTGCTGTGCCGCTGAGCTATATGCCTGGCCCACTCTGCTTGTTCTTGCTAATTCTGACAAATCAAAAGTTTTGGAGAAGGCTATTTATTTCTAATGGCTTTCTTTGATTAATGAAGCTTTGATATCAAAGTTCATGACTGACCTAGTCAAGTTTCAGAAAGCAAAAATCAGGTACCGACTAGCACAAGGGATCAGAATGTGGCTTTGCTTAGGAAGCACATTTTATTATTCCTAGATTCATAGTGCTTTGTTTATAAAGTGATGAATTTCTATTGGTATTTAAACATCTATGAGTACAAGCCTATCAAAACCTTTTGATTTGCAGAGAAATAAAAATATGGTTAAAAAATGAAAAAAAAAATCACACCAGCATGTAGACAGCTTCAAGACATAGCCTAATGTATAATAAAATTTAAGTGCATTTGTGGCACATTAACATATAAATGTAAATATCTGTCAAAACATCTCATATAATTGACAATATTTCTAGTAGATACAAAACTTTAGTATTTATTTTTCCTGAATAAAGGAATTATTGAAAACCTTAGACGTGAATATCATTTGCATCAGGATAAGCAGGAGAGTTAGTTAAAAATACAAGTTCCAGGCTTTATTCAAGCCTGTAGGCTGAGAATATCAAAGGGTAGTACCAGGAATCTGGCATTTTAAAGAGCCCTTTAGGTGATTCTGCTGTATATTAAACTTTGAGAATTTGTTTTTGGTATAAAACAGAACAATTTTTAAAACAAATTGTAACAGATTAGAAAATTGTTTACTGCCCATTTTACTTATTTAGCATTACTTATTACTTTTTTTTTTTTACATGGGCACCGGGAGTCGACCTCAGGACCTCGTGCTTGCCAGCAAGCGCTTGTACCACTGGGCGATATCACTGGCCCTTTTTGTCCTTTATGTGGGTTCCGGGAGTTGAGCTCAGGACCTCACGCTTGCCAGGCAGGCGCTCATGCCGCTGAGCTATCTCACTGGCCCTGTCCTCATGTCTTTTAAGAGGCTTCTGTCCTTTTCTGAGCACTCCTTACTGTCTGGCACTATGAGGTTTTCCAAGATCATCTTGTGTTTTCTTTGCCTCAACCCTGGAATCAATCATATCTTCAAGGAGCAACTAGTCTAATTTTTGTGGCTATTTATAAATATTATTGAATTTCCTTCCAGAAAGACTGTATACCAGTTTGTTTTCACTTTCATTGGAAACTTTACCATTATTTTTACAACATTGTCAACTTGCCTGGTAAACATTTTAAAGTACTAATCTTTTTTTTTTTTTTTTTAAGTGTGGGTACCGGGAGTCGACCTCAGGACCTCGCGCTTGCCAGGCAGGTGCTTATGCCGCTGAGCTATCTCACCGGCCCCAGTACTAATCTTTTGTATTCCATTTCCAACTTTGTTTGCTACTAGTATTTTTCTATGAAATAGTTTAAAAACTAGTATTTCAAAATGAAACCTTGAAAAATTTGAATGAAGAATTCATTAGTTCACCTTACTAGAGGTATTATTGAAATGATGGATAAGACAATTACTAACTTATCTCTTGTATATCTGTCTCCTTCATACAGTACCTTCACTCTCTAGCCCATCATTACAGGTCCTCACTGTTAGGTAAATGGTAGCAACCCAGTAAAAGAACACAGCCACCCTGAATTTGGGAGTTCCCAGCAAGACCTCTTGGAGTAACTCTTCAGAGTTTATTGATCTGAGTTTTTACTGAGGGTTAGAGGAAAGTAGTGGGACGATCTTAGGTGGATGTGAGGCAAGGGGAAGTGTGAGATTGGAGGAGCGAGAATAGTTGAGTAGAAACAGCTGTGTGGCAACATGGCTGCCATAAAGTGCCTAATAAAGCTGGGTGAGGTGGCAACAGCTTGTAAGACCTGGGCTGTGACTGTTCCCAGAGCTCAGGCAGTTGGGTCAGCCACTCTGGAAACTTGGGGGGCAAATTGGGGTCAGACCTGTCACTCACTAGATACCATTTTGGCCATGAAAAATTTTAGCCTTCTTTATTGTTTATGTATTTTTCTAGTTAATAGTTTACCTTTTTTTGTACATGCTTTCAGTATATAGTTACTACATTTCTCATGGGAAGTTGGCACATCTACATAACAGATTTTCATTCTTGTTTTCATCTATTGCCCCCACCTGTATCTCTTGGTCCTCTTCCCTTTTGCAAAAGATCTATCTCCGTGTTTCCTATTTTCCATCTTTTATTTTTCTCTTTAATTATTCAGCCTTCTTTAATCAATGAACGAAATGATTTTTATACTCCTAAAAAGAACACAGATAGTCTTAAAGTCTTTTTAGAATAAAATTGAGAGAATCCCAATTAACAAGTTGTTTCAACTTTTTTCAAGTTGTTCAAGTTGTTCAAGGGTAACAAGTTGTTATCTTTTAGTCTATGATACACCCTCATTTTTTGTTGTATTGAGATAATTTTTATATACAGTATTTTTAGCTGGATCATTCCTTTGAAGAGACTGGCATTCATATTTGAACTTTCTGGGAGCTTTGGGGGCATCAAAATCATGTTGAAGAAGTACCTGAAGATCCTAAGAGGCAACAAATTTGACAAAAGTGAACCCACTAGACCTCTGTATATGTTGTTATTTAAGTAAAAAATGATAATTTCAATCCTGTTCATAATGCTGTAATCTAATAATTGTGTCTTTTATATTTATGTGGCTTGAAAAAAACCTAGTTATTAAGCACTGAGATTAAGATTAACCCATTTTAAATGGAGTAATTTAGTAACAGCAGTACCACTACAATTGTTTCACATTTGTTATGATATTATGAATATGATAGTTCTTTCTATCTCAGTCCTAACTATAAATACCAGTTAAAATGGTTATCATAAAATCTAAATAACATCAGACCTCTTGGCCTGACATTAGGAGTTGTTTTGATAGTAGTGCTAGTCAGTAAAGAGAACTGGAATCTACGGTTTAAATAATGTAGTATAATATTTTGCTAAATCTTTATGAGGACAAATAATTGTTGAATTTACCCACTTTATTCATGAAAAAAATCCATGAAGTTATCTCAATAATTCAGGAAATTCTAAGCGTATGATATTTGTTTGAAACATATTGCTCCATCCTTAAACATAGCTTTACCTTTCACAAAATTAATTTGGTAGCTTATAATTTCACCTAGTCCCTTCTATTTTGCTGTTCTATTTATTTCCACATACTTAAACTTCATCAACTCTCTTAGAAATATAATTCAGTATTCCTATCCTTTCTTATCTGTGTCAACAGATTTGCCTTATCTTTGAAGATGGTTAGCTTGTCTGTTGTAGGACAGAAAAGGGTTATAGGTATCTTTGATTCCTAGGATAGTGATGTATATCAGTGTAAAGATACATAGTTAAGGAGCCCTTTTGATTTCAAAATATTTTAGATTATACCACTATTATTAATTGTACCACTTAACTTTCACTGTTACGTTGAAACTTTTGGTGTCAGAATCGGCTTTTCTTGGAAAACTATTTTCCTGATGTTTTCTTTTGTTCAGAATGTATCTTTAAATGGAATGGAAAGCTTAAAAGTTAATTGAAAATCAGATTGTTCCTTAAAACAATGATTTTATTACTGCATTTCAATAATTTATAAACATTTATATTAAAAAGTACCTGCATACTTAGAAACCAAGCTCTAAAAATGGTTGCCAAAATGCAATTGAAATTTAGGACAAGCATCAATATATAAATAGTTACGTATGGTCTTAATGAGTCTGAATTTTGAATTAATTCATTTATATTAACTACCTTTATGGTAATTTTTTATGGAGCAAGAATGGAGAGGGTAAAGAAGTAGCTTTCCTGTCTTGAAGAAATGCAGTAGTCAGGTAGCATGGGCAAGACCCTCAGTTAGATCCCCAGGTCTGAAAAAGAAATGCAGTAGGATTTCAACCAACTTAGGGAGCTATAGTGAAGGTCTCATTATGGGTATAAAAGACATTTAACACTGCTTTGACCATAATATCTTTGTTCAGGTGATTCATGATTAAAGGGAGAATAAGATCTGTACAAATAAATAAGACATAACTTAGATTTTCTTTTTGAGTCTGTTGTTTCAGCCTCTGGTTTCTTCTACCTTTTGCTAAGATTATTACAGAGAAGGCAAGAGTCTTTGGTTCAGGGTTTTTGTTTTCTTCAGCTTGGATTGGAATATTAACACTCTTTAGTTATGAAATCATCCCTGGAAATCATATCCCAATTCTCATTTTTAGATCTGTATTTTATACAAAACTCCCTTTAATATTTGTAGGTATTCTAAAGGTGGTGGAAATGAAACAGCATGAGGAAAAGGTAATATAACATTAATATCTTCTATTAATTCACCTGACTGTTCTATGAATTAAATCATGTTTCTCTGAAAGTTTGAAAAATGCTTACTTTTCTACTGAATTTCCTTTTGAAGTATGTGCTGGTGAGCTTTGAAATGATTACAACCCAGCCAGCTTGAGGAAAGCAGAGGTCAAAAGGCTTTTATTTATTATGGCTACTGTTAATAATAGTTAACATTTAAAAAACATTTGAGAAATTAATTTTTGAAAAATCAATCATTTATTGAATATAAAATCAGAATGAAGATATATTTTCTTTAATTTGAAAATTAATTGTAATTATTTATTCTATGAAATATTTAGTGCCTTGGGCTATTTTTATTCATTTTGACTGGCAATTACTTAAAATGTGGCATATATACTTCTTATGAAAAGCTGCAACCAAATGTAAGTTGCTGTTAAAAACTATGTTTTCACATAGAAAAGGCACATATTTCATGTATGGCAAAAGAACAGTTGTTTCATATATAATGAAACGGTTTATCAGGTTGAGGTCAAGATATTGGCTGGTAACTGCATCTGATTCTTGTATCTATGACTGATATGGTCTGTGTAAGGTAAGTCATTAGAATACTTTCCATTTTAGATATTTTCCTGTTTTTATTATCTACATTTTTTAAATGAAGTCATTTAAAAACATGCTTATTCATTGCAAATTAAATTGAATTGGTTCAGCTAGAACATCTACTTTCTAACACAATAAATTGAAGGATTTAGGGTAGTATGATTCATGTTTACAATGATGTACAAATGTGCTTGTCTATCTCCGTACCTTTTTTAATGTCTTAGTTTACATATGCTATATAAAGACAGTCTCTTCTCTGCTTCTGGTCTCTTTTTATTCACAACACTTATTTAGACATTTATTTGTGTATGAAAGAAAGTGAGGTAAGTACCACCAGAGTGTTTAGATACATATTAATATCAAAGACTGGATACAAGATGGCGTTTTACAAAGAATAGTAACTGCTAAATTCATGAGTTAAAGTTGTTTTACATCTGTGATTAAATCTATTTTAAGAAAATGTGGTTTTTGTATTAACTCCATTAATGGATTTGAAAGAATGTAAGTATTTGATTTTATATAATGTTTGTTTTTTGCAAGGTTTGAGACTCAGCCAACATTTTTTTTTTTTTTTTTTTGGTGGGTACCAGGTGTTGAACTTAGGACCTTGCGCGCCAACAGGTGCCCGTGCCACTGAGACATATCACTGGCTCTTTTTTCGTATGTGGGTTTCAGAAGTCGAACTCAGGACCTCGCGCTTGCCAGGCAGGCACTTATGCCGCTGAGCCATCTCACCGGCCCTCAGCCAACATTTTGATACACTCACACCTGTAATTAAATATCCCTTATTTGAGCTAAGAAATTAATATCCTTTATAATGTTTATGACCATATAATTTTTTCTGGGGGGTATCTTGCAGATAAGCTTCTCTTTCAAACTTCCAGAAGTTCTAATAGAAATTTCCATCCCTATTCACTATTCTTAAATTTAATTATTTTTAAAATTTTTATGTTTATTAGTACACATTTGCAGTACATAATGTTTACATTAATCATTGGGAGTTGGTACACGTATATAACACGTCATAGTTCTTTTTTCATCTCCTTCCCCTTGTCTCCCTGCCCTTCCCTCGATCTTTAGACCCTTCCCTTTTGTAAAAGATCTATCTTCCTATTTCCTATTATATTTTTTATTTTGCTCTTTTATGTATTTATTCTTTGTTTTTCTCATATAAGAGAAACCATGTAATATTTAAACTTGTGTGATTTATTTCATATGACAGTATGGTTTCAAGGTGCATCCTCTTCACTACAAATGACTCAAGTTTATCTTTTCTGGTAGAGTAGTTCTCCATTGTGTATAATATTATATTTTCTTTTTCCATTCATCTGTTGATGGGCATACAGGCCGCTTCCAAGATTTAGCTATTATGAATTGTGGTGCTATAAAAACGGGTATGTATGTATCACTGTAATATGATGTCTTTAACTCTTTTGGGAAGATGCCTAGAAGTGGAATAGTTGTGTTGAATGGAAATTCTGGTTTTAGTTTTTTGAGGAATCTCCATATTGATTTCTATAGTAGTTCTATTGGCTTGCATTCCCACCAACAATGTAGAAGGATTCCTTTTCCCCATTTATTATTTGATTTCTGTGATGGAATCTCAGTGTTGTTTTGAAATTTCTTTAAAAAATTTGGAAAACTTTGAACTATAATTTGACATTACAATAAGGTTACAGTAAAACAAGAAGGAATAGATCTTAATCTATACTTCATACAGTGTTGAGACATGAATGTGTTAGAAACCCTTTGATTTCAGAAGTAATACTTAATAATCAGAAGCAGTAGAGAATCGGAAGGTCCTATCTTTTATCCCTAAGGGTAGAATGATTATATTATATTAACCTATAAATTTTCTTGAAAAAAGAAATAGAAGTAACTCTCAGGCCAGGTGTGAACATCTCATTTTATTTATTGGCATCCATGTGTAGGAAAGATTTGGGGAATTTTAAATAATTTTTTCTTAGTTTTATATGCTGCAATGAAACTATGGGCTTTCATGGAAGCTTTATTAAAAATTCCAGATACATCAGTAATATTTTTCATGCTACATAACTTTGTATGATAGTATTTATCCACAACTAATATAGTCAGTGATATTAAAAGTGATATTAATATAGTCAGTGATATATCAGGAAGACAACATATAATTCTTATTAGCCTCACTCTGATTTTCACCTCAGATTTTCATGAGTAAATTAGTGATTGTTTCATGTTGATCTGACTTTCTAATTTCATAGTTCTTTCTTAAAAGCCATTATAATTGTTTTATATTATATGAGCAAAGAAACAAGTGATCACCTTTATTTACTTTGGGCAAAGCTTGCAGAAGAAAACACAATTATGTTGTTTGGACTCTGTCATAATTTCAGGAAAATAAGATTTTTTAAAAAATGAAATATTCACAAAGAATTTAGTGGTAGCTGAACAGTCAAATTGGAAACCGAGAAAAATAATTTTATATGAACCTGAGAGCCAGTCAAAATAATGAGCAATGAGCATTTATTGAATGCTGAGGGTGTGTTTGGAAACTTCATCTTAGTTCTTATTTGCCTTTGTTAACCTATATTGTATTAAAAACTCTCCTTAATACTAGTAAGCATTTACTCATGAAAGGGAGAAAGGAAACAACTCAGGGAAAAGGCAGCAGTATAATTTAGTACAGATAACTCATATTAATGCATATGATTATTTCAGTTTCAATTAAATTATGCTTGGAAAAAACTGACAAAATCTAAAAATTCTACTGAGTTTAATAGTGAAATATGTGCAAAATTAATTATTATACTAAAGTTTATTGTTTCTAGTGCTAGTGTCTAGTGACTTTCTTTGGTGGAAAGTCCATGTTTTGTGATCTATTTATAAGGAAGCTAATTAAGTTACACTGAGCTTCCATAGGCGTTAAATCCAGAATCAGGCTAGAGATGTATAAAAGTAAATTAAAGTTATGGTTCATAATGAAAACTTAGAATGCCTTCTGTTTAGACTCTTTGGCTTAATCCCTTTAAAACTAGCTAGATTTCTTTGTGATGTTCTTCAATTTGAACAGCTGAAATTTGCTTGATAAGGCCTTTAAACAAATTGATATTTAGGATGCTAAAAATAAGACAATACAAAATTTTCTCCCTAACTTGTTTTTACCAGTTTGAACTATGCATCAGAAGTGAATGGAAAACATTTAGATGCTGTGAAGCAGAAAACACCAGGCTAAATTAATAATTTTCACACTATTATTTTAGATGGTGTGGAAATCTTTATGTTTACACATTAGAGCTCAATTTAATCCTTGCTTAACCCATTAACTGATTTGAAAGTCTGTATGTGAATGAAAGAGATTTGAAGGCATGTTTTTAAATGTCTAAATAAATAAGTATATTTTGTAATCAGCACTGTTGATAATGATTTAAAACTGTAGCAAATGATTTCTCCTTTGTACATTAAGTTAATCACTTCAAAATTAGACATAACTGATGCCACAGATATTTTAAGTTTTGATTTACTGTACTGTATTGACAAATGCTCACAGAAAGCTTAGTTATTGTGATATTAAAAATATTTCACTTTTGTTGAAATCCTCCCATTCAGCTAGTTTTATATGTCTTGTTTCTGGAATTTTCATTATCTTAGGTAGCAAGAGTTTTATGACAGCATAATTTATAACATTTTCCTCATTTATTCACAGTTCTAAAATAGAAACTATTCTTGTAGCAGTGACATATCTTTTATGCTAAGAGATTTTAGAGAAAGTGTTTAAAAATCAACCTTTTCTTTCCCTGGAATGATTATACAGGAGTTTCTTAATTACAGATTGTTAACAGAATCTGTTGTGGTTGCTCTCTCATTTGGAGAAACCAAATTACCCTAATTTAACTTTGAAACTAGGTAGTTTCTCAGATGTTCTTGTAACCACATCGGTAATAACATTTACATGCCTATCATGTTTAATAGTTTTGTAATTCCACAAATAATTGAACACATTAATTTTAGGGGTCTCAGCTTATCAGAGTGACTGTCAAGAACCTATTTATTTTGATGCTTGAATTAGATGAAGAGATAAAGCACAAAGAATGTGAAATATTAATTATAATCAAGATGAAATGTCTAAGTCAATGTATAAGTCTCATTTTTATTCACATAACAGTAATGATGAAAGTCACTTTTTGATGTTATGTTTGAGGAGTATTTTAGAACATGTAATGCAAAATAATTCGTATTTTGAAAGTAGTGTAGATGTCCACCAAAATTTGAGATTAATTTCAAAGCCAAAATACAATGTACACATTAATGTTTTTAAGAAAAGAACACCTAGAAGAAGATGGAAACATCCATAGTTATAGAGTGCTTATATCTTTTGTGTTCTTATTAGATAAGAAATAGGTTGACTGAGCTAAAAGCAAAAAGTATTAGCATATTATTGAAATTTGTTCATATAGTAATTCTCTTCCGAATTGTTTTCTCTGTAGATTTATGTTCTTAAAAATTTGATAATAATTTATTTTTCTGGATTTCATATATTACATATAATCTCTCTGTTACCCAGATATCATAATCTGAACAAATTAGATGAGAGAAGTGAGTCTAGTTTCATGAACCACTTCTTTAGTACCAGTACTTTCTGCAAAGCAATGATGGTGACTCCGTTAAATAGTGTAATGGCCGTTTTTAAAAGCTCTTCCAAAGTTCTTTTAGTATAATATATACATATTTTTCAAAATATTACCATATTTGTAATCTCATTTCTGCCTCTGACCTTCTGTATGTCTGTGAAGTATATAGGGCAGGCGGCAATATATTTCAGAAAAAATTACAAAGAAATTCCAACTCAGTGGGTTATATGATCTGACCAGGATGCAGTAAGTTAATGGCAAAACCAGGACTAGAACACAGATGTCCTGCATCTTAATTTTGTCACCTTATTTTTTTGTTACTGTGAAATGGTAAAATTCTCCTATTTCCTCAGTTGAGGGTAAAACGGATATCTTATGTGGTCACTGATTCATTCAATTACTCATCTTTCAAGTATTTATTGAAAACATGCAGTATAAAAAAGCCGGGCGTGGTGGTGCACGCTTGTAATCCCAGCACTCGGCAGGCTGCAGCAGGAGGATCGCTGCAAGTTCCAGGCCTGCCTGGGCTACATAGTAAGTTAAAGGCCAGCCTGAACTACATAGCGAGACCCTGTCTGAAAAACTAAAACAAATAAACAAAGAAACCATGCAGTATATACTATTGAGTAAGGATTTAGCTGAGCTGATTTCAATTTCTCATATAAGCTTTGTGCCTCCAAGTGAAGAGCTTTGAAGGGATTAGTGTGATATTAATTGGAGTATTGTTGTTGCTCAGACTCTAGTAATTGATAAATATGACCAAAATATTCTTTAAAAATAAGAAATTCCTAATACTAAAAAGAAATATACAGGCAATTTACCTATAAAAACTTTAAAGGTTAAGATTTCAGTTGATAACTCTCCACAGAATTAATCGTGGTTATCACTTTGATGAGTATGGTTCCAGATCTGGCATGTACCCACAGACAATACATAATGTAGGTGCTCCCAAAAATAGCACTGTATTGCTACTTTTTTATTTAAAGTGTTTCTGAAATCCACACATATTGACTGATCTACTTCATTGTTTGTATGTTGCATATTCCACAGTAATATTCCACAATCTATAACTTTTTTCCTTACTGATGGGCATTTAGATAAGTTGTTTCCAGTTTTCCCTTTTGCAAATATCATCTCAGTGAAAAATTTATATATTTTCTCTGTAGTGGATAACTGAGATACCTAGTCACATTAAAATTTTTTATGAGATGTTGAGAAAGTTGATTTAAAGATTGCTGACCTAATTTTTATGTAATCTTTGAGATTTTTAATTACTTCATGCATTTCCCCAAATGTGATATCATAAAAACTTGTTTTTGTCAATCTAATGAATGAAAGAATGTGATTATTTTAAAACTCTTTATTTACTTAGAAAATATTTTCAAGTGTATTGTTTATTTCTTCTTCTGTGAATTGCCTATTCATAGTTTTGCCATTCTTATATACTCATGGACTTCCTATAGAGTGTAATGTTTTGTCTGTTAATTATATTATGCATTTATTTTGCCTGTTTATTTGTGGTGTCTTATGGAAGTTTTTTATTGTGACTTAGTCACATTTATCAATCTTTGTTAATTTTTTGTATTTTATTTATTATTTTTTAAGTTCAGAAAAATATTTTCCTACACGTGTAGTATTTAAAAACATTACATTTATTGGTCTTTAATATAACCAAGTAGTACTTTATGACAGGTATTTTACTTTGCTATTTGTAGTCTAATGACTTAAAAAACTGGTCTTTTTATTTTGGAACAAGTTTAGATGTTAAGAGATGCAAAGATAAAAGGAGTCTACATCTAACATGTACCCATTTCCTCTAATATTAACATCATTCATAGTACATTTGTTAAACTAAAAAAATAACGCTGATGTATTACTTTCAACTAAAACATAGAGCCTATTCAGATTGCATGAGTTTATCCACCAGTGGTAGTTTTCTGTTTCAGAATCTTATTTGGGATACAACATTGAATTTAGTATTCACATCTCTGTAGTCTTCTGATTTTTGATAGCCCCTCCCCTTCCTTTGTTTTCATAACCTTGATTGTTTTTAAGAATACTGGTCACATATTTTGTACAATGTCTTTTGATTTTGAGTTTGTCTCATGTTTTGTACATGATTGGACTGGGCTTATAAGGTTTGAGAAGAATAACGCAAAGGTAAGTTGACTTTCTTTTTACATCATATCAGGTGTTACCTGATATCAATATGACATCACTGATGATGTTAATCTTGACCACTTTGTTATGGTAATGCCTCCCAGTTTTGTCCACTATGAAGTTAATATTTTATCCTTTCCAAGCTCAATTTTAAAAAATTTTTTTCACCATTAAATTCAATCCACACTCAAGAAGGGGGGAAGCTTCACCTCTTGGAAGGAAGTATGTATATACAAAACAAAATTTCCAAACAAGATAATAAGAGAGTAACAATGGTTAATACATTGCATATTGTTATCTTCAAAGTAGTTACTCAGAGTACAAGATATAGGCATGAAAAATTGTCCAAACAATATTAGCACATTGAAACCTTTCTTTTCAATGAACTAAGAGAAACTAGCTATATAACTATCTTAACTATCTTGCATATATATATTTTTTCTTTTCCCTTTCTTTTTTTCTCCTTTCCCCATCCCACTTTCTCTTTCCTCTTGAACAGTTTCTTCCCATTTCACAATTTCTATTGTACATTTTGGATCTTATTTATTCTTTCCCTTCTCACACTAGGGAGACAATGTGATGTGTACACATGTGAGTCTGATTTATTTCACTTATGAGTATGGTCTCCAGTTGCATCCATTTACCTATAAAAGTCTCAAGTTTATCCTTCTTTATGGCTGGGTAGAACTCCATTATATATATAAAAAAATACCACAGCTTTTTTATTCATTGCTCGGTTCATGGGCATTTGGGTTGTTTCCAAGATTTAGCTATTACAAATTGTGCTGCTATAAACATGGGTGCATATGTATCACTGTGGTATGATGTTTTTAATTCTTCTGGGAGGATACCCAGAAGGCGAATAGCTGCGTGGAATGGGACCTCTAGTCCTAGTTTTTTGAGGAATGTGTCCACACTGATTTCTACAGTAGTTGAACCAGTCTACACTCCCACCAACAGTGGAGAAGAGTTCCTTTTCCCCCACAGCCCCTCCAGCATTTGTTATTGGTTGATTTCTTGATGAAAGCCATTCTTTCTGGAGTGAGATGGAATCTCAGTGTTGTTTTAATTTGCATCTTTCAAATGACTAATGATGTTGTACATTTTTCATTATAAGTGATATGATTATAACATTTATGGTAGATAGGATAAATTTGTATTAGTTGAAAATTTCTATTAGTTGAAAATTATTAACATAGGGAGAAAATAAGATTTTTCTATGAAATTAAAGAGACAGCTTAAAAAACTAAAAGGGAAAATTATGTAGAGCTAGGAGCCAAGATGCAGTCCTTAGGGCAGTGATAGTAAATTACACAGTGTTTTCCTTATTAATAACATGGCTTTTTTTTCTATTTATGGGGAGCTCATGCCATTATTTATTTTTTCTTTTTCCTTTTTCCAGGCAACATGTGGCTTTTAGAAGTGAAATGACTTTTTAATTTAGAAGATAGTCTCTCTAATATGTGCAGATTTCTTTACTATCTTGCAAAGATTTATTATTCTTAGTATATAGTATTCTTCTTTTCATTTTCAAAGCCTTTTTAGATTTTTTTTTTTTTTTTGGTACTGGGAATTGAACTCAGGACCTTACACTTGCCAGGCAGGCATTGTGCTGCTGAGCTATATCCTCGGCCCATTTTTAGATTTCTTGAATCTATGATTTTTTTTTTTGTATGTGGGTACCGGGAGTCGAACTCAGGACCTCGTGCTTGCCAGCAAGCGCTTGTGCTGCTGAGCGATATCACTGGCCCTTTTTTTCTTTTATGTGGGTACCAGGAGTCAAACTCAGGACCTTGCGCTTGCCAGGCAGGCGCTTATGCCACTGAGCTATCTCACCGGCCCCTTGAATCTATAATTTGATGCTTTTTATAATATTTGGGAAATCCTTAGCAATTACCTTTTCAAATATTTCTTTAATTTTTATATTTTATTTTTTAATTTTTTATATGCGGGTCCCAGGAGTCAAACTCAGGACGTTGCGCTTGCCAGGCAGGCGCTTATGCCACTGAGCTATATCACCAGCCCTTTAGTTTTTATTTCCTGACCTGGATCTTCAATTCAGTGTAGTTAAACTTTATCATATTATCCATATTATTCAATCTCCTGTGTTTTCTATAGATTGCTTCTCCATCCTTTTTTCCAGATAATTTCTTTGGACTAATTCTTCATCCACTGAGATCTTAATTTGTGGTAGATTTTAGTTCTGTATTTCTAGTGGATTCCTTCAGGAATCTACTGTGTTACTTTTTAGAAGTTTTAGTTCCTTGATGAAAATTTTAAGTTTGTTTCTTACCTCCACAACTGTAGCAAGCACGGGTTGTATCTTTTAAAAAATATTCTTTCTCTTATAATTCTTCTGCATGACTACCTTGTAGGTCCATTTCCATTGCCTGTTATTTATAGTGGCTCTTATACTGTATATGTTATAGCTTCAAATAGCCTTGATATGGTTAGGTTTGATCATGTGCTGAATAATGTCTTTATAAAATTATTCATAGAAATAATTTAAGGTTTACCAATTTGTGTGTGTGTGCGTGTGGTGCTGAGGATTGAACCCAGGGCCTCACACATGTCAGATTTTAATCTGATTTCAATGTTTGAGATTTCATGTCTGTTAAATAATTGAGTACATGGCGGAAGTCAGTGTGAAGGCTGTTTTATCTTCAGTTCATTCCTCTATCTAAGCACAGCATTTTGATATCTCAATCATAACCCTATGCCTCCAGGTTTTCCTCTATTACTGTACTCCAAGAAGCTGTGTCAAAAGTGTTTAGTCTGTAAAACAGACCATGTCAGCCTAACACACCAAGTGGCATCGAATGCTGCCCTCATCCGTTTGGTTTCCCCAGTAATTCTTCAACTGTCTCATAAGCTTTTCTATGTGTTTAGAAAAATGTTATTTATAGTTCACTCATGTAAAGGATTTTAGCAGGTTGGTCTAAATGTCTTAATTCATCATTGCCAAAAGTGCAAGTACCTCTATAATGCCAGTTTATATTGAAATTAAAATATATCTCTAGGTGGTAATACTGAAGTTTTATTCTATATTAAGAATTAAAAACAAGTCCTGATATCTATTTTTGTTAGTTCAAGTTGGGATCTATTCTTTCTGAGAATGTTTCTGAGTGAATTAATACATGAAAATTAAATTTAACATGCATTCATATTTTCTGTAAATAATTAACTTTAAAGCAAAACAGTGAGTACATGAATGGCTATGTGGTTCAATTAGAGGTATTACTTACAATTTGAAGTATTTTTTTTAAGAATAGGAATAATTTATTGAGAAAGAAAGCTTCTGTCCAAGAGGGACAGAAGGGGGCCCAGAAAGTGGGCTGCCCAACCACCCCGCTTCTCGAGGGTGTTTTATTGAGCAAAGCTACAAGGTGAAGCGGACTTAAGATGAGACAGAACTATAACCAATCAATAAGATTACAAGTATAGTTGCTTGGGTAATATTGATCCAATGGCAAATCATAGGATGGGTGTGAGGTGGGGCAAAACTATGGTCAACCAATAAGTACACAACAAATATAGTCGCTAGGGTAATATTGATTAAGTGGGGATCAAATGGGGAAACAAGTCACGTAGCAAGTGCACATGGGCAGACTAGGACTTTCCTGGAAGGGTGGATTAAGGAGGTTTGGTCCTTGCCCCCAAAGTAATTGATGCCTATTTAAAATATCAATCACTGCTATTCATCCCTAGGGAAAGTACATGGGTGAGTAGTTCTTTTTCTTGAGGCCTGGCCTTCAGTGAATATGCCTCCAGCCACAGTTCCAGCCACAGTTGTCTTCTGTCACTGACCTCTCGAGGGCCCAACCCTGTCTGACTCCCTACAATATTGCTACCTATCTTAGCTATCTGTGATAGTCCCCCCTCTGAAGAAGTACCCCTAACTGCTGTGAGGAGGGAAGGGTTGAAGACCCATCTGGCTACTTCCAGCTGAAGAGGTTCATAGTTGTGACTGGCAGTCAGAGATACTCCACAGAGGGTCTATCTAAAGGCCCTCGATAGGCGCCAGGTCTTCTTGTCTTGGGTAGACGTACAGCTTAAGTCTGGAGGAGACAAGGCCACAAAAACAATTAAGTATGCATAGGCCAAATAATAAAATCAACAGGATAATTATGAATATAGCCAACAAAGTTTTTCATCAGGAGGAGCCAGTAATAGTTTTCCATAAAGAGGATAAGGAGAAGGTCCAGGGAATTTCAGAATCTGACATGTCATTAACCTGTCATCTAATATCTTGAACAGCTATTGAGATATTAGCAGAAGGATCAAGAATGTACACATAACATTCAGCTTTTATAATTGCACAAGTACTCCCTTGGGCTGCTGTTAGAATATCTAATGCCTTCTGATTTTGGAGGATGGCTTGCCTCATTAATTTTACTTCATTTAGGAGGGACCAGCCACAGTGTCATTCAAGGCCTACTCAGTGTAGTTAGTTAAGGCCTCGATGTGTTGCATGATATCTAACCCTAGGGAAGGGATAAAGATAGAAGCCAAATGACATACCAGTGAAACACACTTCTAGACCATCAGTGCCGTGGACAGGGCAAGTTTGCAGGTTTGTCAATACTTTTGACATTTCTGCCTTGTAACCATGCAAATCCCAGGACCAATGAGTACCACTGGGGGTTTCCCATATAATTCCAGGGTGATTAAACCAGTTTGTTGCAAACCAATCTTCAGCCTGTAAAGTTATTGCAGGTATACATTGTTCACGGGGTGTCTGTCCCAAGTATTTAGTAGAGTTAGGCCAATGAGAATAGGAGTGATTTTTCTGTTCCCAACATAAGGGGGCTGTTATGGTTTGTGTCTGGATGTCCCCCCAAAGCCTCATGCAGTCATGGGAGCAGGCTTCTAGAGTTTATGATTGAGTCATTGTCTAGTGGTGGGATTATGGGCATAAGTGCTACACCCACCCTTGGGCAGGTAGCCTGCATACAATATAAAGGACAGAAAGAGCCTTCTCTGGTGCTCTTCCCTTTTTGCTCTTGCTGCTTTTACTGTCTTCCGCTGCCATGAACTGTTGCTCCTCTGCCATGTGCCACTCTGCCTTGGAGCCAGCTGAATATGGACTGAAACCTCAACAAACTGTGAGCTAAATAAACCTTTCCTTCCTTAATTTTGGGCCTCAGGTATTTTGTCTCAGCAATGAGAGAAAGTAACCAACACAGGGGCCTTTCTACTAAGATGTCTTATAGTGGGGTTTAACCATAGATAATCATCCCATATCTGAAAATAGCCATCTTGATATCTATGGTTGTTGGTCCTCAGGATAGGACCCTTACTTTTATTTAATAGGGGTCTTACTAGAGCCTTTAAAGAGGCTTCAGTGGCATTGTTAGAAAAAATTCTATTATGCCCAGGATCATTAAGAGTATAGTTTATAGGCTACTCAGCTACCTTGTAAAGGTGGGCTAAACTATGAACCATTGAACTCTTTCATAACTCATCAATATAGTCTTGTAGTTTATTCCAATCATCTCCTTGGAGTGGGGATACCCACCAAGGAAGTCCAGATGTACTCGACAATGGGAGCAGGCCACATATCCAGCAAGATGTTTGTTGTAATGACTCTGCATATTCTTGTGCCCACCTTAGAAAGGAATTGCATTCTCCCTTAAGTGGTAAAGTGATTAGTAAAAGGGCTAAGAGTAACATCTAAATCTTAGATTACTTATCTGAAGACTTTGTTTTTTTCTTGAACAAGAATCTTAAGTCTTCTGTGGGTTCAGAAGATGATGATGGTTGCTCACACTCAGTGACAGTCTCTGGTTCCCAGGACTTGAGTTGGGTGTGGTGTATCGAGGAGTCCAGGCCTACTACCTTGACAGCTGATGGAATTGACAGGGTCATGGTGTATGGTCCTTCCCAAGTTGGCCCTAGGGATGGAGATGATTAGGGAAGAGACTTTACCAGTATTAAATCTCCGGGGTGGAATATGGGATTTCCCTTTTCTTTAGGCTGAGCTTCCGTTAGCTGTTGAAGAGTGTTGGAATTTATCCAATGAGGGGACATCCTTCAGTAAGGCATCTGTCTCTCTAGCGAAGAGAAAATCGTTAGTGAGAAAAGGGCATCTATAAAGAGTTTCAGATGGACTTAGGCCTGGAATTTGAGGTGTATTTCTTATTTTGAAGAGAGCTAAGGATAGTAAGTGAGGCCACTCTAGGTGGATCTCCTGAGCCATTTTGCGAAGATGCATCTTTAGGGTCTTGTGCCTTTTTCTACCTTTCCTGATGATTGTGGCCTCCAAGCACAATGGAGGTGATAGAGAATGCCCAGTGCCTGAGAGACACCCTGTGTGACTGTTGCTTTAAAAGAAGGCCCATTATCACTCTGTAAGCTCTTAGGAAGTCCAAGTCTGGGGATGATTTCTGAGACTAAAACTTTTACCACCTCTTATGCCTTTTCTGTTCTACAAGGAAAGGTTTCAACCCAGTTTGTGAAGGTATATACCCAGACTAATAAGTATTGAACTCCTTTATTCTTTGGCATATGAGTGAAATCAAGCTGCCAGTACGTCTAGAAACTGTTCTTAAGGGACTAGAATAGCAATTGTAACCTAAAGGCTCTTAGAGCCCTCTATTGATGGAGTCTGATATTTTGTTTTAAGTCCCTGTACTTAGCTCCAAAATTTTGGTGACTTATGAGAAACAGATTATAACAATGCATTGTTTTTGACCAATGGAAAGCTCCAGTTATTGTACATAGACAACAATATATTGTATTTGTAAAACCAGTCTAAGCATCATTTTGACTAGTTGGCTACCTAGTATATATATTATAGTATTTAGACAGGATAAAATATCTCTCCCCAGGATGGGAGCTGGGCTTTTCGGTAAAACTAAAAGAAATGGGAAGAGAAAGCCATCCTAGTTATAGTGTAAGCGAGTTATCTTTTATCTGGTGACTCCTTTTTATTGAGGTATGACAGTTGGAAGGAAGGCCAGGATTGAAAAGAAGGACAAAGAGACATGTGCCAATGTCCAGCCATAGGCTGGTTTCTTTCCCCTCTATAATCTTGATTACCTAGGGCTCTTCTGTGGAGATGACAGGTAGAGAGTCCAGCCAGAGGGAGATGGCAGAGTGCCCCAGGGCCCTTTAGTCTTGCTAGACCAGCTGGGAAGATGGGTCTGAGCTCTGGGGCCTCTGCCTCAGAGTGCAGTCTAGCTTGCAGTGGCCACCTTTGCAGTCAGGGCATCATGTGGGGGGCCTCTTAAGGCAGTCCCTCTTAAAGTGGCCTGGCTTTTGGCAGCTGTAGCAGGTGAGGTTAGTAGTCATCAAACTCTTCTTGGAGCCCTGAAAATCACTTAGGGTCTGTATTTTTTAAGGCCACAACAAAGGCAGCCATTTTTTTGTCTCTTTGCTTTCTCTCCTTGGCTTCCTCCCAGTCTAGATTATAGAATACTAAGGAGTCAGTTTTTACTAAAGTATCAAGTGAACTATCTGGAGCAAAAGCTATCTTTTGTAACTTTTTCTAATATCTGGGGCTGACTGGGTAATAAATGTGTCTTTAAGTATAATCTGTCCTTCTATTGAATCAGGAGCTATGGACATTATGTTTTACCAGTGCCTCTTGTCAACGATCTAAGAAGGCAGAGGGGTTTTCATCTTTCACTTGATAAATAGTTGATAATTTAAAATAATTAGAAGGCTTGGTCTTTGTCTTTCTTAGACCTTCAAGAATATATACTTGAGGGCCGGTGAGATAACTCAGCAGCATAAGTGCCTGCCTGGCAAGCACGAGGTCCTGAGTTCGACTCCCGGTACCCACATAAAGGAAAAAAAGGGCCGGTGATATCACTCAGTAGCATAAGCGCCTGCTGGCAAGCATGAGGTCCTGAGTTCCACTCCCGCTACCCACATAAAAACAAAGAATGTATACTTGAAAATATCTCCTCCTCCAATCTGTCTGGCTTTTAGGCCAGCAGGGGTCTTGGGTGGGGACTGCTTGGGCCCCAGTGGGAACTGGTTGCTCCCCTGGCTGCCTATCTTCTGGCCATCTAAAATTAACAATATGATATTCATCCCCAAGTGCAATAGCAGCTTGTAATGCTGCTTATCTCTCATTAGAAGTCAATGTTTGATTTAAGAGTAACAGTCTAGCTTATAGGTCTGAGTAAATCCTCTAAAGTCCTCAATGTACTTATCAGATCATCTGAAAATTTTCCAAGATCTAGCTTGATTTGCTTTAGGTCATGGACAGAAAGAGACATATGAACATGAGTAGTCTCATATGGATTATAATTATACTTCGAGCATAAATAAGAATTATTTCTTAATGTAAAGAAAGTTTGAACATAAGGCAATTCTGACCATTTTCCCTCTTTTTTACAGTGTAATTCTAGTTGTAAAATAGCATCATAATTAATATTTCCCTATGCATTCCATTTTGGCTCCAGGGGGTAGGTAGGCCATGCGTGTGTGCAGAAAAATATCAAACGGCTCTTTTTCAACACATGAGAGTCGAACATCTTCCAGTGCTTAAGAATGAATTCCAGTGGAGCAAGAGACTTTGACATTGAGCTCCCCAGCAAATGAAATAAAAAGAATTGGGCATCCCCTTTAATTTGTATTTGATTTCTATACCCTCATGGCGTTCCTCTAATAGATTCCACTCCAGGGCAGGTGGATGCCGTCTGGAGAGAGAGCAGAAGACAAAATTCGACTCGTCTATCCACCCTCGAACTGGTGTGTAAGGGACACAAGGAGCTGGTGAACTTATTCCTGTAGGACATTTATAAGCACAAGTTACAATTGGTTTCAACTGTGACAGTAATATTGAAAGAAGGGAGCATTACTTTGTCTTAACTGACTGGTTTCTAGTTCTTTGAAAGAGGGTGAGGCAAACAGATCAAAGGACAACTTTCATCTTACTCGGAGATCACCTTTATAGACCAAAGCAGACAAATGGCTTGGAGGATTTTGCCCAGGGGGAAGCCTCCAAGGCACCTGTGTTACCTATTTAATCACCTAAGCAACAAAAAAGAAACACTAACAATAAGTTCAGCAACTAAGTCCAAATGCAACATATACAAAATAGGAATAAAAAATGTCCCATTTGGGCCCGTGAGATGGCTCAGCGGTGTAAACGCCTGCCTGGTAAGCGCGAGGGCCCGAGTTCGACTCCCGGTACCCACAAAAAAAAAAAAAGAAAAAAAAAAGTCCCATTTAATGAAGCATTATAACCTTATAACCTTCCCATGTTTTCAATTTAAATTTATGATCATTTTCATAAAATTATATGAGACAAAGCATGACCAATCATAAGCAATGGGCAGAGACATAATGTGGTGGACTGACAACTGGTGGTCAACTTGTAATGCCCAGCTGAACTGAATCAGTGTGGTGCTGGGCATGGAGGGCCCACCTGAGGACTGTTGCCAACAACATGAAAAGGAGAACTGGAGAGGAAGAGTTGGTGCTGTTGGTTCTCCTCAAGGAGCTTCTATTTTGAAAGTAATAACATGGGTGAAGAACATAAGCCTTGCTGGGGGTGTAGTCCATGGTGGAGTATTTGCCTAGCATTCACGAGGCCCTGGGTTCAATTTCCAGCACTATGTACAGGGGACACAAGCTTTGCATTCAGAAGTGTCACTTAATATCCATGTAAACTTGGGTAAGTTTCTTAAACTCCTGAAGTCTCAGTTTCCTCCTCTGTAAAACAAATGTAAAAAAGAACCAACCCAGCATTGTTCTGAGGATTAAATCAGTTAATGTAAATGAAACATTTAGAATACTACCTAGTAAATGGTCAATTTCCTCAACAAATAGTACTACTATCATTACTCCATTGAGTTGGAAATGGCTGGGGTGCATTTGAGGTCCAAATGCAGATGGTCAGAAGAGAGTTGGAAATATGGGTTTGGGACTGAAAAAAGTCTGAGTATGGATAATGTTTTTTTAAAACGTCATATAGAGTTACAAAAACTCAATGAATAGTTCTCTAAGGAAATATAGACATTTAAAAGTATGCCAGACTTCTCATTGATCTACTCATTTTCCTACATTTTTGATTAAACTATTGTTGAGGGTAAATATATAACTCTAAAAGAATTTTTTCCATTAAAGCCATTCACAAAGATTTTGTAAGTATTCTTACCTTACTGTTTTTATTTGTAGGAAGATATGGTCAAAACTATAGTGAATATTTCATTTTTAAAAATTTCTTACTGTAAAAGACACATTGCCATTAATCCCCCTCAAAATACTATCTCTCACTTTAAACATACTTATTCCATCATCCTTGGCACTATCCTGAAAGTCCTCTTTTCTGTCAGTCTTTAATTGTGCTGTCACAGCTGCCTTGATGTCCTGAATCAATTCAAAACGTTTACTTCTCATTTTCATTTTGATTTTAGAGAAGAGCCAGAACTCACATGATGCCACACCCAAAGAATAAGATAGATGAGGACACACCATAACGCTTTTAGAAGTGTCCCTTTCCATTGGATAGCACTCTGCAGCAGAATTCAGTGTATTTTTTTTATCACACCTCATAAAGATGCTCATGAAAGGACTTGTAGAACTGCTTCAGAAAAAGTGAGGAACAGCTGGGCTAATAAGTGATTAGTTATCATACCCCAAGACGTCACTGCTCCACTCAACTCTAGTTCCTTCAGATTTGTAGATGGGGAGCTTGGTGTACACTGTGGCATTTCAAAACAATTCTCACATGAACAAAAAGAAAAATCTAAAGCTGCAATGTACCATTCAAATCCAAGTATGGTGGATTGACAACTGGTGGTCAACTTGTGACACCCAGCTGAACTGAATCAGTGTGGCGCTGGGCATAGAAGGCCCACCTGAGGATTGTTGCCAACAACATAGAAAGCAGAACTGGAGAGGAAGAGGTGGTGCCGTTTGTTCTCCTGGTGGAGTTTGTCATGCTGGCTTTCCAGATAGGAACTTGGCTGTTATCGTCGGAGGAGCTCAGGACCTCATTGTCACTGAGAATGGCTGTGGTACTTTTCCGGGGAGCTCTGGTCCTTACTTTGAGTGTCGCTTCCTGGCTCTGGTGCAGATCCCTCAGCCTGCTGGCACAGATCCTTCATCCCACTGGCACAGACTTTCTAGCTTCCACCACTGACCTTTGGGCCTTCCTGGCACAGATCCATGAAGTAGACTTGCATGAGACATTGTTGTGGGCTCTGGCCCTCCAGTTGGACTCATGGGGACACTGCCATGGGCTCTGGGTCTTCAGCTGGACTCATGCAGGAAACTGCTGTGGAATCCAGGCCCTCAGCTGGATTCTTTGGGTCTTCAGTGTGTGGACAGGGTTCCTACACTCTTTTTGTATTTAACTCTTTTGGTGACTACTATAAAATAATCCTATAAATTATGTATCCTGTATTGTTTCCCTTGCAAACCCTGACTACAACACATCATAAAAATTTTGATTACCCAAGCGAGTCACAAACTGGGATCTATGAAACAAAAGCAAACTCTTACCTCTGTCCAATTATGGTAGTGGAAGACCTCCAAATGATATAGGGGAATGAAACTCCCAACCTGCTAGATGTCCAAATTGCTGAGTTCATGTTCTCTTTAGCAGAATGAATTCTAGGAACAATGGAGGTTAAGAGTAGGAAGAATTTATTGAGAGAAAGAAAGCTTTTGTCTGAGAGGGACAGGAGGAGGCTCAGAAAGTGGGTTGCCCCTTGAAGTATATTTGAAATTTCCTTTCCTCTAAAACTTTTACATGTATATATTCTTTTTTTTTTTTTTTTTTTTTTTTTTTTTTTTTTTTTGGTACTGGGAATTGAACTTAGGACTTTGTGCTTGCCAGACAGGCACTTGTGCCACTGAGCTGTATCCCCAGCCCTTTCCTCTGAAACTTTTAAAAGGTGAAATAATGTTGTATCAGAAAATAGCATTATAGTTGTTAGATTATCTCTAATAAGATTAAAAATGTCATTTCTTTTCTAAGGTGTTCAATTTGACTTTTCGCCTTCCATTTGACAGCAGTCATCCATGTGCATTGTAACTAAAATGTCATAGTGAACTCCTATAAAAAGATGTTTTTAGTTATATATTTAAATGTGGTTTTATGTCTTATACTTTATAATTTTTATAGGTATAGGTACAGTAGTTAAGAGAGAAATATGTCTTTATTTGGTACTTAGGAGTTCCTATTTATTAGCTTTTAGAGGGTGAATATCTTTACATATAACTCCAGGGGCTAGGATGTAGCTCAGTTGGTAGAGTACTTGCCTAGCATGTGTGATTAAATATAATTTCATCATTTAGTGCCAAATGGGTTACTACATATTTAGATTTTAAAGGATTTTATATATTATAACACTTGCCTTCATTGTATACCTACAATGGGGACCAATGAGTAGGGAGCCAAATAGGATATACAAAGAAAAGATTAGTAAGTGATGTTAACTTGATAAAAGTTTAGTAGATATTTAGACGTCAGGGAAATATTTACCACTTTAAGTAGTCTAAAACTCATTTACCCTTTAATAACAACACATTTGCCTCATTTTTTCTTTTATGGTTTAGAAAAACTATAGAGTTAAAATATTTTAATTTTTATATATACATAATGTGCCTCCTAAGTATCTGTGGAGGGCTTTCAGACCCAGGCACCATAGCAGAGAAGTCTGATTCTTTCTAGAGCAAAAATAAGAAGGTAACGGGTTAAGAGATTTGAAAGAGGAGTCCAAAGAAACTACATATCAAATAAGAAGGAGAAATATTTAATGACAACTATGGATAGAGCAAGAATTAGCAAAAGCATATGAAGGCACAAGAAGAGTTAGAGAGATGGGGACAGTCAGACTTGTGTATTTTTGCAGAAGACTAGAGAGAAATAGGATGACAAAGGTTAAAGAATATACTACTAGATCCCTCAGTGAGATTTTACCTGTGAACTGTGTCTACTTTTGAGGGGCTTACAAAAAAAAAAAAAAAAAAAAAAAAAGAAAAGGAAAAGAAAGAAACAGCGTGTACTATAAATAGAATTCAATCCGTGATAGAAGTAACTAGATGCTTGATTGGAGAAAATGGAACTTTGTCACTCTTAGAGAACAGCTGCAGTCAGTTACATGTGTGTTTTCTTTATTCTTATAAAAATGTTCTGTTCTTTTTAGTTTCTATCTGAAGTGTTGTAGAGAATAAAATTGTGGAAAAGGTAGGAGACCAGGAATCAGAAGGCTAGGGGTCTACTCCTAAGTCACTAATTGAGTGACCAGTCAATCTCTGTATGGTCATTTCTGTAACTGTGAGATGGAAATAATATTTCTACTATCTTATAAAGTTGTTTTAGAGTAAGCTGAAATATTTTAAAATGCTTTGGAAAATATATAAAATATAAGATTTATTTTATTAGATACTTATAAGAAGCAGTATGTTATAGAATCTTTATAGATCTAAGTATAAACACAGCATTCTTTCTCTTTTTTGATCTATGTACTTAATCTCTGGTTTGGAGTATTATTATTCACAAAATAAAGATCTAATGACTCTACCTTACAGGGTTGTGAGAATTAAATTCTATACTATGTGTGAACAGTCTAGTGGAGTGCCTGGCATACAGTAGGTGTTTGGTAAATGCTAGTTCTGTCCTCATACGTAGTGATCCTAGAAATCTGCCCCATGACCATCGACTATTTGTGGGGTTCAATTTCTTTACTCATTATTTGTATCATCTCATTTGCACTGTGATGTACTTCGTTTTTGTGTTTCTTATAGCTTATATGTCATGTGCTATAGTTATCTGTGTGTTTCTAGCCACCAATAAATACTAAGCTGCTTAAGGGTAGAAACCCATCTTTTTCGCATTATAGTCTTCATGATGTATAAGTCATAGGCAGACAATAAATGTTCATTAGAAAAGTCATCAACTATTTTCTGAATGAATTTCTGTGTTGGTAATGTTTTCAGTGTCACTCTAAAGAGTGCTTAAGATCTTTATTATATAATGAATGGTCATTTGGAAATTTAAGAATTTATTTTTCTTCATGTAATTTTTAATTTTGTTTTCACATAGGTATTTGTAAGCATATATTCAGTTGAGTAGATAGTGGGTATCTTTGCAATATTGATGCTTTAGGTCACTCATTTCTAAACCCTCTTTTGAAAGGCTTACTTGATTACTCCAGGCCTTCCCAGAATATTTTCTTTTGATCAATATTAATTAGGAGCCTTATTTGTGCCTACAAAATCTTTTCACCTTTGGCCAATAGCATAACATAATCATGGGAGCTGCTTCCTGTCACTTTTTCCATATTCTTTTGGCAAGATACAAATTACTGGTGATGTCCACACTCAGGAGAGAGGATTACCTAAAGATGTGAATACCAGGGGTAGAAATCATGGGGCGTCATCCTAGAATTCTGCTTACTACATTTCTGATATAATTTTTTTGATATCCAGTTATAAGTACAAGAAAGTACAAGTACTTGAGATACATTGAAATTTGATCTTAGAATTATTTAAACTGAATCTTCTCCCTTTTAATTTCAGAATACTCAACCTGGAAGAAAAGTAAAGAAAAATAATGAATAAAAATGAATAAAATGAATAAATGAATAAATGAATAAAAATAATTGGTAGTGTTTGCATTACTGTTTAATAAGTTCATGCCTTTTTGGTTTCCTTGATAGGAAACAGAAGATAAGTGTTCTTTTAAAGTTCTTGGTTCTGTATCTCTTGAAATTTAAATTTGCATATAATATATTTCGATCATTTCCACCAACCAATTCATGTATGTAACTAACATGCTTTTATAAAAAATACTTAATTCTTGTGATCGCTTTAATAGATAATTTCCATTGAACTAAATCAGCAAAATAGAAAGGGAACTGCATTTGCATATACTGTATAATAGTTTTACTTGTATTTTATTTATGATTATGTCTACCAACAGAACATACTGGGACACTTATTTTTTTTCTGTATGTGTTTAAGAAAATGGTTTTGTATTTTTTTTTTAAATAAGTATTTAAAAATGGAATTGGAAAAGAAAACCATATGACCACACAAAAACTTCCATGGGAATGTTCATAGTCACTATTCATAATAGATAAAAGTGGAAAAAAACAAATACCCGTTAACTGATGAATAGTTACATAAAATGTAGGATATCTGTACAATGGATATTATTTGACAATACAAATGAACCTAGTAGTGATTCATGCTCAATATGAATGAACTTTAAAAGCATTAAGCTAATTGAAAGAAGCCAGTTAGAAAAGACTATTGTTTGATTCATTTATATGAGATGCTCAGATTGGACAAATCTACGGGGACAGAAAGATTAGTAATGTTTAGTGACAATGCTGATGAAACAGAATGAACAGAAATCTTTTGATTATATTGAGGGTAGGTATCTTCAGGACAGTCTGAGACTTCGTTTCTGCTTAAGAACACTTTATGCCCCCAGTACCCGCATATAAACAAACAAACAAACAAACAAAAAACACTTTATAGAATTTTACTGTATGAAATTTTCTTACCATATGTTTCTCCGAAAATGTCCTGCTTTGCCTTTTGACATTGTTTGCTTATGGATCTCTGGGGAATTCATTAATACTTTCAGGCTCTCTATTTGCTGGTCTCCCATTTTGCAAATTGAATGACACAAACTGCATAGTTAACATGATTTGTCCACAAATGGGGTAGGCAATAAAAGTGTTGAAAAAACATTTCAGCAACAAACTATGGTTATTCATTATAAATGAATATTTTAATACATTAAGATAATTTACTTGAGGCAATGGAATTTTAGTTAAACTTGCAATATTCATAAACTAATCATGGGACCTCATATCTGATACTTTTTAAAAGTAAAAAAAGTAGTCTTAGGAAATAATGTTTCTCGATTCCTAGTACCAAAAAAAAAAAATAATGATTTATGGAGGCAGTCTACTCATTAATAATTATTTTTAAAACAAATAATACCCTGGCTCTGTGGACTACTTAATTTTTTTGTCATGCTGTGACTTAATATGAGTGGGTTAAATAGATTTATACTTTCTTCAAATCCTAAATAATTGCTAAAGAGACTATAAGGAATCATCCAGATTCTAATCTATGGGTAGATTGTCTTATATTGTTTTAGATACTGTTTTTCTACTGTAAAAGGTATTATTTAAGCATTTATTAAAAACTATCCAAAACAACCAGATCTCTTTATTCACTGCTTTGACAGACAAATACAATTTCCTTAAAACTCTAATTTTTAAGAATTAGTTTATATTTAAAGAGTTTTCTCTCTAGGCCTTGAGTTATCAATATTTTGGAGTTTATTTATTTATTTTTTTTGGCCCAGGAATTGAACCAGCAAGTATATCCTTACTAACAGGTCTCTAAACTAATAGAATGTTGCTATTTCTGTATGTGCTAAATAAAGATTCTTGGAAGTGTCTGTTTTGAAGTAATTAATAAAAGAATAAATAGTTGACGATATTGTTAGTTTGCCAATCCGTTCCACTTTAATTTCCAGTTGGGAAGAAAGACTGATGTACACCTGACAGTTATGGAAGAGTGTGTGTCCCACCTGCTCACCTGCTCACCTGCTCAGGCTTGGGTGAGCCCCATTAGGTGATGTGGTAAATTGCTCTTGTGAATTAGATGAGAGATTATGATAAGCTACTGCACACAGTACTTTAGTTGGGTCAGTAGTGCCCAAGGGGAAGCAGGACACACTCTTTGAATAAACAATCACATTATCTGGGTTGTACAGAATTTCAGAGTTGGAGCAGTAATAAAAGTTTGTTTTATCTGTGCATTATTTTTTGTTTCATTTGTTTCCAGAAATGTTTGTGAAACAATATAAACTTGTCAAATTATTGCTATACTATTTTTTTAAGTAGCAGCTAGTTTGATAAGAGACCTTAATATTTAATGTAGAATAGTGGAGTCTATGTATTTCATAATTGCATGAATCTTGTTAATTGATATTTATAACATTTGTTTTATAAATACTCCCAAATTTTTTGAGACAAATGAATATGATCTTAAGGATTATTTCTCAGTTTTATTTGCTTTATTACAGTAGTAAAATTTTAGCTTTCATTTAGGAAAATTTTTTTTTTTTTTGTGGGTACCGGGGTCGACCTCAGGACCTCGCGTGCCAGCAGGCGCCCGTGCCGCTGAGCGTTATCACCGGCCCTTTTTTCATATGTGGGTTCCGGGAGTCGAACTCAGGCCCTCGCGCTTGCCAGGCAGGCGCTTATGCCGCTGAGCCATCTCACTGGTCCAGGAAATATTTTTAATAGTGGATATGGTCTACTAGACATAGAAAAACTGGAAATAATAAGTTCTGGGTTTTTAACGCTGATTCTTCTTTTTTGATCATACATGTAATATTGTTTTCTTAATAAAATGGATGATAGTTTTTGATAGCTTTATTACCATGTCACAAAAGTTAGTATGAATCAAAGAATAGAATAGTTAAGCTTTTTGTGTCAGGCTATCATTGAACTAGTACCTGAAAGCCACTTGGGTTAACAAGTAATTAGAACATCATTTTTGTTTAAGCATTGGTAAATTGTAGAATATTGATACAAAGTAAAAATAAATATTTGATATTTAGTGAGTAAGCTAAAGAGAAGCACTTTTAGGATTTGTAACTAGAGAATGATCCATGTGGGAACTATTATGGATTCTAATGCAGTGGTTTCTTTTAAATAAGCTCCTCTAGTATGTGTAGAGGTGATGGTATTATTTATTGCTAGACCAAATTATATCACTTAGAAAATAGATTTTTCCTATAATATTGCTTTTCTTAAAAAAGTGCCATGATAGACTATTAAGGACGTGTGTTAGCTTTCTGTTGTTGGACAATAACAATTTAAAGGAGGAAACATTTTTTATGGCTCAGGGTTTCAGTGGTTTCTGTCCATGGTCTCCTGGCCTCATTGCTTTTAGTCCTGTGACAAGGCACGATATTATGGTGGAAGAGCATGACAGAGGAAGCTGTTTACCTTTTGACAGCCAGGAAGTGGAAGGGGAAAGAAGGAGGGAGAAAGGGCGAGAAGCGAATTGATAGGGGGAGAGGAGAGAACAGGGACAAGGTATGTCCTTCCAGGGCAGGACCCCAGTGACCTATTTCCTTCAGCTAGGCCTCACTCCATAACATTTCCATCACCTCTCAATAATGCTATCAAATTATGAGCCCATTAATGGATTAACCTAAAAGCTCTACCTCTGAACGTTGCTGCATTGGGGACCAAGCCTTCAACACATATGCTTTTGGGGTTCATTCCAGATCCAAAACATAACAAAATGACAGTGTCCATATATGGGAATGGGATGTATTGATTTTTTATTGTCTTTAGTGGGGATTTTTCTCTTTTGATCTTTCCATGAGTGCTTTCATGGACATAGTTGACTTTAATTTCATATTCTTTATTTATATGTTCATATGATTTTCTTAGTGAACATATATTTTTTGTGTGAGATTTCGAAGCTTTGAGAAACAGTCTAAGAAGCAAAGGTAACACCAAAAACTTGTATTTAATATTTTGATTTTGATTTTACTTTAATGACTGTGCTATACTTAAACTTGGAAATATATTACTAGAAAAAATATGGTATGACATTTAATATATAAATTATTTTAGAACTTGAATATATTTCTGTAAGAATTGCAGGAGTATAATTGAAGTCATCCTTTGAAAGATGAGTTCATTCCAAAATTAGCAGCAGCTTTTGATAAATGCAACTGTGTGAGGCCTTAGAATGAATATATTTTTCTTTTGGAATTGATGATAACTATGCACTTTAGCTTTAAAAATACATATATATTTTAGTGTATATTTATAATACTCAATAATTAATTTGTTTTTTGAAACTGGTACATACACATTTTGCATCTTGATCACTTTTACTCCTATAACCCTCTCTTCCAACTCCCCTCTTCTCCAGATACCCTTCCTATCTCCAAGAAGTCTAACTCCCTGTTTCCTACTTCCTAACTTCTTTATTTCACTTTTCAGGTTATTTATATTTTGGATTTCTCATATAAAAAGAAGTTACTTTATTTATTAAATTTATTTGAGTTTGAGGTCCTGTGTCTCAGACACTATGTATTATAATGGTAGCAAAGGTGGAAGATTAATATTTTAGCTTGGCCTCTGGCAGTAATGCAGTCATATTTTGAATGAAGCCAGCTGTGGTGTCCTGGGTCACTAAATGTGACACATTTTTATCTTGCTGGAATCATTTTATATTAAGTTCTGTGTGAGGTGGCAATTATTTTTACAGGAAGAGGAGAAAATGGGAAAAATAAATACCATATAGGTGAAGTTTTATCAAAAAACCATATCTGAATATTTGTTTCACCATTCATGTTGGGCTCTTGGGGTTTCAATTAGGACTGAATATATACTGTAGTAGTGGATACTTTGGACCACTTAATTGTCAAAAAGGGCCAAATATTAAGGTCTGTGACAGCCAGAAAGAAGCATTTATTTTTATTTTCAAGAATAAACTCCATTTTGCCCAAGCAAACTTTCACACATAACATTGAGCCAGAGAAATTCGCTTGTGTGATATCAGTGGTAACATTTGAAGTAGCTAGATGAAACTAGAAAGAGCCCAGAGGCCATCACTTTAGTACAATTTCTGTGTTGGTGTGTCAGGAAGATAATGTATGTTTCCTCTTTCTACATTTAAATTCAGGTCTTTCTGGCAAAACTTCTAACATATTCTTTGAAAAGCTGTAATTTAACTGGAAATTTCTTTATTGAAGTGAAACTATTTGTAATTTTTTGTCTTAACTATAAATGAACATACATATTCTCAGGCATTTAAAATTTTGATGTTATAAAATCTCAAACAATAAAACAAGAATGGGCATCATATGCTTGTGATATAGAGCAATTTGAATTGATATAAAAAGCTGTATTAGTCAAATGGTAATTGCTAACTATGAAATATTTTTAATAATATAAAGAACCTGTAGTTTTCTCATGACAGAATATTGTATCACAGAAAATTTTGGAAGATTTGAAATGATATCCTCTTTGTTAGAGTGCCTGTTCCTTTGGTATGTGTTTACTTTTGTCACCTGGGGCAATTTTTCCAACACGTAACACATGTGATTTTTTTCTGCATTTGGAATAATCAGCTTTTCCCTGGGCTCATTAAGGGGTAAAAAACTGCAGCCAAGGTATTAGCACAAAGCAAGGTATTAACAGTGCCCAATCTCTACCAAGTACCAAGATCCTTTGTCTATTACCTAATTAACATACTTTAATGAGTTCACCAAGTTTAATGAATACTTCATGTAAAACTCAGCACTTTTTACCTCCTTGATTAATCTGACACCTGATGTAACCGAGCTGGCTGGGTGTTATGAATAATTCATGAGCTAGTATTTCTCAGATAACAAATAAGATTATAAAACAGTTAATATGGAAAGAATTAAAGATTTTCTATATATTTACTTGAACTTATTACATTTTCCAACAAGCTCTTGAAATGCATATTCCAGTTAATAATAGCTTGAAAGAAACAATGTAATTTATGTAAGTGTATTTCTGTTCATGCTAATGATTTTAAAATGCAATGAACCATTTAATAGTAAAACTCATTGCTTATAAGTTATTTTCTATAAATAGACTTGATTACTCTGACCTTACTGGCTTGGTCTGCAAAGTCTTTTTTAGTTTTAAGATATGAAGAATAAACATTTCTTACATGGAAAAGATTGACTTTTTGAGCTGTTGAAGCTGGAAAAAGTATTAATAGTAGGTTGGTAATTGTTATTATATTGGTAAATGTAGACATAATTTATGTTTTTGTCAGTGTGAAACATTTCATTTGACCCTATATTTGGGAGTATAGTACATCTAAAGCTTTTAAGTACTCTGTTTTAAGAGAACATCTGGATGCTAGGATCTATTTTTTCACATTTTCTTCATTCCTACTAAAATGGGGAGAGTTTATGGTACATTATCTAATTTTATAATGCTATTTTATCAAATACTATTATTGAAGATATTATTACTGTATTTCAGATTCTGTTTTAGGAGCTGGTGAAATAGAGATGAAAGGCAACATCTCTACCCACAAGGAGCTTAGATTCTAATAGGGAAGGCAAATTAATTGTCATTGTGAAATACAATCAGACTTATGAAGGAGATTGTCAGGTTCAGACACTAGGTCCCTTATGATTTAGCAACAGGATGTAAGTTTTAATTTCACATTGCACTAGTTGGACTAGGAAGACACTGTGGCATTCTTACTATTTTAGCCGTACATCCAGGGGGATCTATACCATAAAATAATGCTGTGTATTTTTTTAGCATATCAAAATGTACTTATAATGATGAATCGTATTAATTGCTTTGAGAAAATATACCTTGAGTATTTATGTGCATATATATTCAGGTAATATTGCCTTTATTCAAACTGCTTTAGTTCTTTTGGATTTGTCTCCAGGCATGTAGCATACTGTCTTGGCAGTAGTAGCAGATGTCCATGTTTTTAGGGTGGATTTGTTTTTCAAAAATCCCAGAAATTATCCAGAACTAAGTATGTCAAATAAGGTAGTGAAATAGAGTAAAATCATTTTTGTTGTTTAAAATAGTGATAGAATTACAGATACAACACTCCAAAAAGAATATGACTATGAGAAAATGAATCTAATTTTGTTTTATATGTAAACTGATTCCAAAGGTTCCTTCAAAAAATTATCAAAACATATTGCGTTTGTAGCAGCAGTGTGGATATGTTCCTTCAGTAATAAGAACTCAGTAGTTGCAGCATATATGTTAATTGACTTATAAATAATTCTGCCTATAAAACTTTTAAATACTACATTGGTTATAGGGAATGTCAAATTTTCATGAATCTTGTTCTAGTCTAACTAAATTCAGTACAGCGAAGGGAAGAGATGGGAAAGAAAATTGAACATGCCCCTGAGGAATTGGCGAAGGAAGAAAAAAAAATTCAGCTGGTAAAAGAGAGTTCTGAAAGATATTTCAGTTATTTGAAATTATCTGGAGGGCTTTCATGTGGGAGAACTAGGTTTACTATGTGTGTTACAAGAGGACAAAACAGAGAATAATAAGGAGAAATAATAATAAGCCAGACAGAGAATAATAAGGAGAAACAGTTTATCCCAGAATAGATGCAAGCAACTTAATAAGCAGTGAATTTCTCATCACTATTGAGTATTCAGTAGTTAACATGTGATCACTTCACTACATTGAGCAGGGAATTCAAATATTAGATGAGTGTTTTTATCAACCCTGTGATTCTATGACATCTGAAGATTTTTATTTCTAAAATAAATTTTACTTCTGTAAAAAATGCATAGCTTTCTTTATATATGTTTAAATTCTCTTATTTTGGAATATATTCAGGTTATGATATAGTCGTTTGGAACACATTCTTGATTTTGTGTTTTTATTCTCAGAGAATATGGATATGTACAAATTTTCTCTTTGTAGAGGAGTCTTTTATAGAAGATTTCTAAGTGAATTAATTTATCCTCATCCTGGTTTGGTACATTTAGTTTGTGTAGAGAGCACCAAAGCTGTATTTTTACCTTTCAATTTATTTCATTTTAAATGTTGTACAAGATGTCTTAATTCATCATTAAATGTGCACGGTGTCATTCTGTCATAAAGCTTTTCATGCTTTATGGTAAGAATTATGTGTAGGTATTTTCTCTTTTAAAAGAATGAGTTTATATCTGCTTCTTGTTGAAGCTTGTCTTTTGTCAGCATATATAATACAGATTAGTGTTTTCTTGGATTGCCTCTTTTCGAGTCTAAGCAGATTAATTTAGTGATTAAATGTGTCATGATTACTTTTGGAGCAATTAATTTGGCACACAGTACTGTCACATGCAATAGTAACATATTTGGATTTAGAGATCATTTTATGGTGATGGGCAACATTTTGAAATATTAAATTGTAATCATGTCATGTGATATGTAAGTATAGGGTATCACTGATATTTCAATATATGATTAACCCTCACTATTCGCTTAGAGTAGGAAGAGGAAAGTATGTTAGTATTCATATTTATTTTAAAGATGAGGCTTATTGTTGCTGTCATTAGTGACTTGAATCATAATTTAGATTACTAATCTAGGCTTCCAGCTGGGTGACTCAGTGAAATGATGAGACTCATTATGAAGCCATGGTTTGAGGTATTTTCCAAAAGCTGAGAAAAATCATGACCTCCTTTTCAGGTTTGCATATACAAGGTCTGAAGTCAAGTGATCTGTTAATATTCTTGTTCCATTGGTTACTGTCTGTGTTTGTCTTGCTATCTCTCTGAGTTTCAGTTTTTGTTTTCATAAATTTTTAATAATTATACCTATTTGGTTGTGGGGATTAAATGAGTTGATTAATATGAAGTGGTTGTAACAGTACTTGGTGCACAGTAATAAACAATATAATCATTATTACCTTAGTCTCTAGGGTCTTTCATGCTCTCTAGTTTTCTGAGAAAAAGCCTTCTAAATTGTTATATTAAAGCTGTCTTGCCCTCCTTTTTATTCTTTTCCTGTCTTCATTTTTTCTTCTCTTCTTTCCTTCCTTCCTTTTGCAGCATGTATTGACCACTTATCATGCTCTAGGCATTGACTGGGAAGGGATGGAAATGCTCAGTTTCCTAGTTCATTAAGAAAATCTACTAGTCTAGAAGAAAACTTGCTTTGAGTGTTTTAGCTGTTTCAGAATGAATGTGGCAAAGATATTAGAATTGTTAATCCTTAAACTCTGACAATCTCTCAAGTTTTGAGTCCCTGCTGTTCTTGCTAGGTTTTATTTTATGTTTGCGTAATTTACTACCCTAGTAACCTTACTTTCAGATAATAACTAAGGTCAGAAGATTAACTGTCTGCAAATGTTTTATAGTTTGGTTCAACCCAATTTTTCTTTCTTAGTTTTGTAAAGATTTACCTGTTCCATTTCATGTGAGCTTGTCTACTTCCATACCTCGGATTACATAAATCCTTATTCTTGAAGATAGCATTTGCTATAGTTAAGAAATCAAATTCTCCAGGATCCAGATCAAAGTTTGCTAACTGTAAAGCCTTCTCAGACCATGGTAAGGGTAAAAGGTCTCTTCCTCCAAGAGCCTTTTGCTTTAATCTGAATCACATATAAAGTCTTTGCTATTTCCTTTGCATGCAAGAAGCATTTTAATATTTCTTTGTATCCTTCTCCCCAGAATTTGGTACTGGGCAGGTACAATGATAATATATCTCTGGTAAATATTAGTGCTTTGATCTGAATGTATTCCCCAAAATTCTCATGTTGAAACCTAATTGCCAATATGATAGTATTAAGAGATGGGGCCTTTGAGAATAATTAAGTCATGAGAGTGTAACCTTCATACATTGGATAAAGACCCCTATAATAGGGCTTGAGGGGGATGAGGTTTATTCCCTTCTGACCCTTCTATCATATGAAGACATAACATTCATCATTTCCAGAGGAGGTAGCAACAAGGTGCCACTTAGAACTAGACAGGCCAGGCTTTACTAGTCACCGAACCTGCCACAGCTTGATCTTGGACTTTCCAGGCTTCAGGGCTGTGAGAAATGAAATTCTTTTGTTTATAAATTTCCCAGCCTCAGATATTTTGTTATAACAGCGCTAATACACTGAGGCAATCAATTGACTTGATTTGTTGACACAAGGAGCATTTCTATTTCATATTTTAAATATGTAAATTCAAAAATTGTCTGAAAATAACTCAACTATGTTAAATCTTTTCACAGAATTCCAGAGTGTAGGAAATTTATAGCATTTAATTATAATCATAGTGTTAGATACTAGGGCAATATATGGATAGCTAAAAATTATCTCTGATCTCAAGGTATTTACCTTGAGACAGAGGAAAAAACATAAATCAAGGAATAAAACAAACATTTAAGAAGTGAGCAGATAATGTATTTTGGTGTTTTTGGGAAAACACATTTAATTTTGATTGGGTATATCAGGGAATGCTTCATTAAGAAAATGGCACCTGAGCTGAGTTTTGACTCCTGATATAAATTTTGGAAAAAGGGAATGAGGTTGTGGGCAAGCTGTCACAGTGGGAACGTTGGATGTAATGGGAAGCATGGCTTGGTGAAATAGTTTGAGGTCAGTTCATTAAACACCTTATAGCTTTTGAAAACTAAAATAACCTTATCTAAATTGTTCAAGCATGATAGCCATGGTAGCCTCATTAGAGAGAAATAATATTTAGATGATTTAGAAATGAACCATTAATTTTATAATAACCAGTCTTTCTGCTTTTATATATTTTTAGAATCTTGAGAAATATATAAAGAGTGCTCATATATATACATTTAGAGGACAAGATTTCTAATAAGGAATGAGTGACAAATTACCCCCCTCCCTGTTTTTCAGATTAGATAGCATAGCCTTTCTGATCGACTGACTTCTTTCTTTGTCTTACTGATTTTCTGTATTAGCTTTTGGGAGTGGTAGAAACAGAAACATTTAAGCAGCAGGATTTAGCTTTTTGCATGTAGATTTTCTCCTGTCAAAATTATATATAAATAAGTACACAATTCAGCAAAATATATCACAGGTATTAACCTCATGATCCAAATTATTGATAATTTAAAGTCAGTATTAAATCTCAAAGCTGATTACCTAATTTTATACTTCCTCAAGTATAAAAAATGCTATGAATAGATTTTTTGTTTTTACTTGAATTGTAGTTATGGTGACTGTTTTAAAAGTATGTGTTCAACAGTACAAGATAAAAGAAAAACATTTTGAGATGGTGCAGTTCTGGAAATGAGGCCAGTTATTTTAGATCCTCAAATAAAGGTTAAAACATTTTTGTACTTTCTGAGTGTCAAATCAATGCTTATATCATTGTTAGTATGTGAATGTAGTATTATTAGACAGGGAAACTGCTGTGACAGGAACCTGGATTGTACACTGTAATGATGAGGGCATTGTACATTAACTGATGTACACTAACTGATACATTAAATTCTCCAGCTAACATTTGAGGAAGTAGTGGAATAACTAAGAATGGAATTAGCTACAATTCTTATATGGGGCATCAAAGAGTCTGGGGTTTTGCCTGAACTCTTCCTAACTTACTGTGTGACTTTAGGGTTTTAGTTTCCATGTTTCTAAAATAAATCACAAATGCATTGCTTAATTCTAGTTGGTGATTCATTTGTTGCGAGGGTCATTTTCATCAGGTCAAAGCATTCAGTGAATATTTGGTAGAAATAGCTTAGTGAATTTGTAATAATAATTCCTAATGTTAATAGTATTTTAAAAAAGAGAAATTAGCATTAATTTTGAAAAAAGGGCTGAAAGAGAAGAGAAGCAGAATTTTTTTTTACAATTCTATAAGAGGTGCAACCTGATAAGATTATCCTTGTAGTGATGAATATGATTCACTTTGACAAACAGACTCAACAATGTACCTTTGCTTCTCTGTTTCATTAAAATGGCACATAAAAATAAATATTCAAGAATCTTGAGTATTAAACATTTAGGCTATAATATATTTTATTTACTTTATTTTATTTTTTATTAATACATTTTAAAACATGAGAATTAGAAGTGTATTTTCTAACAACAAAAGACTAGCAAAAAGGCGATGAATGTCTGAATTATTTAAATGGTATTTCAGCATTTGCATTCATGGTCATCAGAGAGCCCATACTTTTCTCAGAGGGTACTGAGCTAATCATTCCCATATAGCATGAGCCCCTGTTATATCAATAGCTACAAGGACTGCTCGAAAAAACAATTTTTTTTTGGCCAATTTGACTGATGTAAAAGTATTTCTTAATTTTTGGCAAATTATGGATTCCTTTAATAATCTGATGATAATTCTGTACTCATATAAGTATACAAGGCATATCCACAAGTGTTGTTCCTCCAATTTTAAGTGATTCATGGAATCTCTCAAATCTAATGATAGACTCTGGTCCTCAGGATCTGGTCTAGAAGTTTAGAATAAATTTTTTTTTTTCCAGCCTGTGCTGGTCCACTCAGGGGGCCCAAGGGAGATTTTTGCAGGTGAGGTCCTAAGGTTAAAGAATGCAGGGCTGGTGAGATAGGTCAGCAGCATAAATGCCTGCTGGCAAGCACGAGGTCCTGAGTACCCACATTAAAAAAAAAAAAAAAAAAGAAAAGAATGCATGTGTGCAAAACATCAGCAACAACAGTAGGCAGCATGGAGCAAAACAGAGCCAGAGCAAAAGTGTAAGACAGCAAGAGAACCACCTGTGTTTTTATTGTGTAATTCTTATACAGGTTGTTATCTCATATTTACATTCTTACATAGTTCTGTAACCAGCGCATGCATGTTGCTCTGTACTAAGTTGTGATTACACAACTGTGTCCCACTGTGCACTTGTGCTAGACAAGTGGGGTCACATCCTCAGGTGTCCTTAGACCCCCTGAACTTTGAACTGGTCTGAAGGGGTCACATCCCACCCCATCAAAGATTGGGGGTATATAAATGTAACATTCTATAAGTGCAGGGCACAAGTACCCATAGTTAACAAATCAAAAACCATGTGGTTTTACAAAACCACTTTTTTCATTTGAATGGTTTCACCCATAAGCAACAAAGCCTGGTGTGTAACATTTAAGGCATGGGCCATATGTTGAGCAAGGGCTTCAACCTGGAGGGCTAAGTTTATTGTCCTTGCCCCTGGTCAGATGCTATTTCTAGTGGTCACCCATTGCAATGCCTGGTCAAGACATCTGTTAAGTCATTTCCTGGCTAGAGGAGGGGCTTATGTCCTGAACCATGATACCCTACATGGGCAGCTTTTTGGCCACACTCCCATATGTCTCACCACAGGTCAGCACCCCACGTGGGATGGTGCCCTATCTGTCACTCTGGAGCTGCCCAAGCTGGCAGCCAAAGCGTCAGCCCCCTCAAGACAGCCCAACTGTCCATAAACACATGTAAGGGGTCTTTCTTATGCATCACAAGCAATCACACTGTCCACAATTCTGCCTTTGGCTTGACCTGTCTGTTCTGGATTCAAAGCAGAGTACTTCTGTACTGGGCTGGATAGTGACCGCTATCCATTGTGGGGTTGATTCATGGCTATACCCATCAGTATATCCAGCATCAGCTGAAGGTCCATCTTTCCATTTTGTATAGGGACTAGAGGTCATGCCCTGTAGTCTGTCCTCCCAGACAGGTTCCTGGGCCATGTACATCACAGGTCTCAAAACCATTGCCAGTTTGGCTGCCAACAGGCTAGTGGAGAAAGAGGCCTGCAGTAGGAGGTATGTCCCTCAACATGTGAGAGTGGGGGCCTGTGCCACTCCACTGCTGGGATGGGCTATTCACGTCCATACCCAGCCTTCTATCTGACCTGTGATTCCTCACAGGCAGGCACAGCAGCATACAGTGCTGCTGTTTCTCAATCAGGGAATACCAGCTTTTGGCTCCCTTTCACAACTGTGACCAAAACCCAACAGGGTGCTTCTGCTTCCCCTCTTTTCACCACATGCCCCAGTCAAACCCATTGTCATCCACACTGATGGTTAGGATAAATAGCAGGGTAGAATGAAGGACTCATAGGGCTTGCACCTGTGCAGCAGCCCTCTTGGAGTCCTGAAAAGCAGCTTCTGCTGTGTCTATCCAGCAAACAGTTTCCACTGCATCTATCCAGCCCCATGTTGTGCCTCTTTTGGTCATCTGGTATAAAGGGCACAAAAGGGTAGCTAGGTGTGGTACGTTCGCCAAAAACCTAGCAAGCCTACATATGCCTGTAATTGCCATACTGTCATGGGTCTGGTCTTACTCAACCATATAACACCCAAGAATTTGACAGACACACCAGTCCCTGGAACTTGTCTTTGTCCATCGCCCACCCCCATGTTAGCAAATCTTCCTTCAGACTGTGCATGGTGGCTTTCAAATCTGCAAGGCAATCAGGTTAACATAATATCATCAATATGAAACAGTGACACAGAGTATGGCTTGGCCCAGGTGACCAGGTCCTGGGCCACTAGGCCATGACACAAAGTTGGGCTATGCAAATAGCATTGTGGCAACATCTGGAAGGTCCATTGCTTGCCCTCCTGGGTGAAGGCAAATTGGTCCTGACTGCCAGTGTCAGGGTGAGACTTCACAGTCATTCTCCATGATCCATCTGGCTTTTCTGCCTGGGCCATACTGCAGGGCCATCACCCCTGCTTTTTTCAGTTTCAAGACAGTCTGTCCCATCTCTTCATGGCCTTCAGGCAGCTGGTACTGCTTCACATACATAACCCATGTGGCCTGTGGGAGAGTCAGTAGTGCATGGTATACATGGCCTCGGACTACAGTTTTTACCATGTGAATTCACAACTGGAATTCTCCCCGTGTGGAGTCAAGCTGACCACCAGTCAGTATGTCCACCCCCAGTATGTTTTTAGCAACCATGGAAACATAAACATCATATAGGCATGGGGGCAAGCACCTGATACCCAAAGTCATCTGGGTCTTCTAGACCGGGATGTAGTGACCTCCATACCCTTCTATGCATGCAGTAGATCCTATAAAACAGTGTGGGTTGCCGTATATTAGTGTTGACTCAGCTCTGGTATCCACCAATGCTAATACATGCTGCACATTCTTTGGGGACCAGTAAATAGTCAATTCCACATGTGGTCTCCAGTCTCCTGGGACCCCCAAGACTCAGGTACCTCGGCCTGCCTCTTAAATGGGGTAAAAGGAGACAAGTGTCACTTCTTCCAGCTTCACTGGGGCTGCTTTGGCCTTCTGGTTCTGGCCCATCAGTCAGTGTTGCTGCTTAGGACATAACTGCCTCCACAGAGTCAGCAACATATCCAAAGGCTGCCCATCTAACTTATCTGTGGCTAGGGTAGCAGCCAGCAGGTCCGTCCAGATCTGATGCCGACCGACCTTCAGTGGCCCTACATTCTATCCTTGGGGGGATGGCCCTGCTCACCTGGGGCCCACCTTCTTTTTCTCCTTTGCCAGTACAGTTTTTACAGATCTCACCTTACCATGGTGCATCACTTCCACATCTCCCAACCTGGCCAAGGCATCAACAGCATCATGGATCAGGTGATCTGTAAAGGAGGCTAGAAGGGCTGCCACTGACCCAAATGTGCCAGCAGGCCCACTCACCAGGATTATGTCCTTCATTCATGTCATCAGCAGCTTCTCATCTGGGCTATGGTACTGTAGTGCAAACATCATCTGTTGCATGCCCATTTCATGTAGCACAGTTATCAAGTCTAGATGGTCACTTGCTCCAGCAGGTCACCTGGATTCTCCCAAACCAGGCAAGCTGCTGCCATCAACCAATTTATCACAGTCTGATTATCTGCTTCTGGGGCTGTTCTCTGCATGTCCTGCAGAACCCATCTCATAAAGGGGGTGCTGGCTATGCTTGCTATTCAGGACATCTCTGTGGCCTTAACTGCATGTTATCAGCCCCATCATCCTGCAGCCATAGCAGCTACTTGGGCACTGTTTCACCCAACTTCTGCTTTAACTGCTTTGCCAGCTCCTGCAGCTCCATGGCTGTATAGATCATGTACGTTGTGTCCTCCCTGAGCTGGGGGTTCCTCAGCCTCCATTCTTTGATGAATAGCTGGCCTAGCATGCAAAACCAGGGGATTTTCTTGGGTGTTTTCTCAGACATGAGGACTTACGCTTCTGGAGACATTTCTGGAGGAGGCTGTGCTTCTCACGCCTCACAACCTGAGCTCTGCAGCAGCCAGCCATTGCTCAAGGCCCTCCTCTATCAACTGCAGCTGGTTTACTTGTTGGACAAGGCCGTTCGCCTCTTGATTTATGCAGTAGAAGAGAGTGAAGAACAGCCAAGTCACCTGCCCTGCCATTTCACAGTAAAGGGGAGGAATTTGTCTGGCTATTGCTTCTGAAGCTTGCAACAGATCCTAGGGTGCCAAACAGACTGTTTCCCAGTCCTCCAGGGCCTTCCAAGCTGCCAACAAGGTGGCTACAGGTAGCCATGGCAAGGCTGGGGTCACTTATTAGCCATTCCCTGGGGCTATCCCTTGCCTTTGGGTGCTGTTTCCACAGCCCCCATGGACCACTCACCTCAGTGTCCCACTGACTACTCCAGTTGTCGCCTGCTCAGGGGGCCCAAGGGAGATTTTCACAGGTGAGGTCCCCAAGTTAAAGAACGCACATGTGCAAGACAAAAACAACAGCAGGAAGCATGGAGCAAAGTAGAGAGCCAGAGTGAGAGTGCAAGCAAGCAAGAGAGCCGCCTGCGTCTTTATTGTATAATTTTTATACAGGTTCTTATCTCATATTTACATTCTTACATAGTGCTGTGAGCAGTGCATGCATGTTGATCTGTGCTAAGTCATGGTTACATAACCATGTCCCACTGTGCACCTGTGCTAGACAAGTGGGGTCACATCCTCAAGTGTCCTTAGACCCCCTGGTTCCCAACAGCCTGCTTAACTAAAAAATCAAGATTCTAATTTGAACAAAATTTTAAAAAATACTTTATTTCATTGAGGACTTCATATACTTGTAATGGATGAATAAAAAATAGGCATAGAAGAGCAAAGCCAAGATACATAATGTTTTAAAATAAATTTAGGGAAACAACATATGCTTGAAATATTTTTCATGATTTTTCTGTAAAAGTGCAGAAAATAGCTATTTTATATTTAGACAATTAACTTTAGATTTAAATAAAATGTAGAAATCATTTAAAAATATATAAAAGGAGTCTATGTAATTATAAAAATATAGAATTCTTGGTGATTTAAAAAGGAGCTTTGAAGAGATCTAATTAGGTTGTCTCATTTAAAAATGAACCCCAAAGTAGTTAAGTGCTTTCATAAAGTCACATAGGTAACAAGTATAGCATATATAGTTTATTTACTTTTATATCTTTATTTATAACATTCTGTAACTGTCTTCAAAATAAAAATAAAACAAGCAGCAATGAAGTTATATTTTTGATTCTTGGAAAAAAAAATATTTGAAAAAAGGTTCCAGAGCAACTCATGGATTCTGGGAATCCCTGGGTGCCATTCCTGACCCACCGAAACTCTCAGCCTCTCTGCTAGGCAAACACTGTGCACATGTTTCAGGACCATCCTCCCTCCACTAGAAAGAATCACCATGATCAAGGTCATCTGTATCATAAAATATGAAAATAGAGTTGTAGGAAACTCATGAGGCTTCAAGAAGACCTCAATGGCACAATTAAGTCAGTGGCCAACTAGGAGTTGCCCTTTCATCACATAATCCAGGCTCTGGCCGAACAGTTCTATGTCACACAAAATTAATTATAGCTACAGTGAGCTGGCCTGATTGCAACTTCACAATTCTAATTTTGAAGCGGATTTTATTTTCCTAAGATAATTGAAATGGGATGGGTCTGCTGTGTTGTTTTTATTCAAATCCCATTAAACTCCTATAACTTGGAAAGAAATAAGTACTAGATGCTTGCCCATTTTGAGAAATTCCATGCCTAAAGGTATTTGGTTTTGTTTTTAAAAGTGTTGCAATGAACTTAACAAATTTAGTTCCTTTAGTTCTTTCTTTCTGACTGGATTATAAGCTCTTTAATAGCAAGAATCATTTCTGTGTAATAGTCTTCTATGTTCTCAAGCTATACACAGTACTGTATATCAAGGTAGATAGTCAACAAAAGTATTTGTATATTTGTGGAAGGGAAGAAGGAAGATGATTTTTCTTTCTAAACCAGGGTATATATAAGTAGTCATTGTACATATTCCTTTGCTTAACTCCAGTCCCATCTATTTCCCACCATATTATGAAAAGTAAAACACTTTGTGATATGATTTCATGTGACCAATCAGATGTCACCATTTTCATTAGAACAGTGTTTTCAGAAAGGAAGGAAACTCTTTTATGCAGAAGGATATGTGTTGTAAACTACTAGCATGTTGTTTAGCAGCAACAGTGGAAATAATTATAATAGCTAATATCTATTCAATATTTGCTGTATTGTATCAGTCACTCAGTACCTACTAGGTGCCATATTAAATGCACTACTGATCATCTTCATAATGCTTTGAAGTGGCAATTCTTATCCCATTTTACAGATAAAGAGACTGATTTTCAAAGAGGTTAAGATACTTTCCTAAAATACCACATTTAGGAGTAATAGATTTGGGTTTTAAATTCAGACCTGTTTAAAGCCACACTCCACAACATTTCAATACACTACATTGCCTGCTTAGGAGACATTTAATGAATATCCAACATATGATACTTACAAGTTTGTTTTAAACAATTTGAGCTGATAATAAATGTTATCATTCTATTGAAACATCTATTTTGAAAAGATTTAAGGCGCTTCATTTCTCATTATCTCTGATCCTGATGAATTTTTTAAATTTCAATTTTTATTGGTATATTTTTGCATTGTGGGGGGTTGGTACATGTACATAGCACATCTCAATTCTTTTCACTTCCCCTTCCCCTTCTCTCCTCCTGTTTATCACTCTTGGCCCTCTTATACTTTGGGTTTCTCATATAAAAGAAACCATGCAATTTTTAAGCTTGTATATCTGATCTCAAGGTGCATCTATTTCCTTACACACGACTCAAGTTTTCCTTCTTTATGATAGAGTAGTACTCTATTGTCTATAAATACCATATTTTCTTTATCCATCTGTTGATGGACATATTTGTTCCTTCCAAGTTTTAGCTATTATGAGTTGTGCTACTATAAACACAAATATGCTTATATCACTGTAATATGATGTCTTTAACTCTTTCAGGAAGATACCTAGGAGAGGAATAGTTGTGTCAAATGGAAATTCTAGTTTTAGTTTTTTTGCGGAATCTCCATGCCAATTTCCATAGTGGTTGTACTGGTTTACATTCCTACCCAGCAATGGAAAAGGGTTCCTTTTCCCCCTGCAGCATCATAAGGCATTTAATTTTTAAGAACTATATTGACCCATCTCGTTAGTAACTATTACAAAATGTAATAAGCTGTCCCTCTCTTTTGGAGACTTTAGTTTTTATATATGTTGAACATATTGGTATCAGATATTGACCTTAATTCAAAATTTCTGAGGTTCACTTGTAACTCAAATTGCTTCACAGAAAAATACAGATATGTTTGGAAAATGCAAGGCTGCCATGACCTGCATTAATGTCTGTAGTCCTCTGTAAATGGTGCCCCACGTTTATGCTGTGTGGTGATCCTGAGTAAATGCATATGTACATAATAGGCTCTGTGATATGCTTTTTAAAAGAATTATATATATGGAGAAAACTGATATATAAAGAACTAGATGACTAGATATATAAAGATCTAGATGACTAGATAAAAACTATCATAACAGAATCAGAAGTACACAATGGACAACTTCATTATCAGAATGGGGTTTTTCTGTTGCTCAGATCTTTAATTCTTACCATGGCAATACAATATTATGTGTAGAAGAGGCCACGGATGCTGGGAAAGCAAGAAATGTGTCCTGAAATCGCATGATCCTCCCTTTCCTCATCTTCCATACTTTTGGAATTTCTCAATTTCCAAAGTCTTAGATGGGAGTCCTTTTTGCCCATTATTTCCAACCATCACATTTTCTTGCTTCTATCTTTTTCACCGTGCATTTAAAAATGTTAATTTTAGATGGATACATCTGTACGCATATCCTCACTTTCTTTACGCCCATCTGAATTCTTCTAAGGACCCAAAATCGGTCCTAATCTGGATGATTGACTTAGATCATGAATCTGGAGAATTGTGAAAAGATAAAGTACAAAATAGGATAGAGCATTGCATTTGAGCTCCGAAGACCTCTGACTACCTTCTAAGAGATGAAGAACATGCTTTGCTTACTTAAAACTTCACTCAGAATTGCCATATATATGAAGCTGGATGCTCATCAGATCCCCTCAAAAGTGACTTTAAATCCAGAAAAAGTTGTTTACATTAATGCCAAAATAAGGGGGGACACAGATATTTTAAAAATATTATTGAGTTATACACACATAAAGTGCTTTACTCAGGTATACAATAAATGAATGTTTGCCTGTGAGTTTATCACTCATCAATTCCCAGTCAATTTTCTCTCTTACCAGTAGTAACTGTTATTCTAATGTCTGTCATCGTAGATTAGTTTTTCCTATTCTAGAACTTCATATACATTGAAATTATATAATTTATAATCATAGTACCTGACTTCTTTATCATCCTCTCTGTGGGATTCATCTATGTTCTTGAGTGTAGTACTAACTTACTCTTTTTCTATGCAGCATTCCAGTGTATGAAAAATGCCAGAATTTTTTATCCATTTTACTATTAATGGACACCAGATTATTTCCAGTTTTTGGCTATTATGAATAAAACTGGTATGAACATTCTTGCACATTTCTTTCTTTTTTTTCATAGACATATGACATCTTTTTTGGATATATGACTAAGAATGGAGCTGTTGGGTCATAGGATATGAATACATTTAATTTAGTACCTATTGCCCAACAGGTTTCCAAAGCAGCTTCATTTGTTTACATTCTTACCAGTATTATTTGAGAGTTCTATTTGCTCCACCTACTTGCTAACCCTTGGTATTGTTATTTTGAAGTTTTATTCATTTTGTCGAGTGTTTAGTGATATAGTCATTTTATGCACAAGGTGGAATTTAGACTTATGTACTGTAGCTTTTTATCAGTTTGAGACATTTATTTCAAGCTTATTTGTTCAGTGTGCTCAAATGTACTTAGTACAGGCTCATGTTCTAAAGCAGTAAATTATATTTGCTAAGTGAAGCACACAACATTTTATTTTGGTAAATATTTACTAACATTTGCTAAGTACTGAATAGTGTACTTAGTGATGGAAGGATACAAGAAGTAAAAGCAGAAATCTAGTTCTTTCCCTAATGATTGGATGATCTGTTTGGGAGATAAAAACAATGTGTAGAAAATGAGTAATCCAAAATGACATATCAGGTAGGTACTGAATCATGTCAGTAGCACAGGAGGAAGGAATTGATGTTGGTGTTCCTCAGGTAACATTTAGGGGGCTCTCTTCTTACTCAGTTTCCCATATTGAATCAATCACTGTGCTAACATTTCTGCTTTCTGAATCTCTGGAATCTCTTTGCTTTTACTACTGCAGCTGCAGGTCAATGTGTATGTGTGTGTGTGTGTATGCATGTGTGTACATGTGTGTGTGTCTGGTGTATGAAAATGACCTATATCTCTGCCTGCATTTTTAATCTTGTTTTATTCATTCTTGTATCAGAATGTTCTTTGTAAAAGTTGGGTCTCATCACTTGAAGTGACTTTCCTACTTAAAATTCTTCAGTTGTTTTTCATTGTGTTTTGGGGCAAAATCAAAACTCTTTAGTATGTCACCTAAGACTTAATCATACTTTAGTGCCAGCTTATATTTTTGGTCTCATATCTTGCCACTTTTCACAGGTATATATACAATTTACCATATGTCCTGAATTACTTCCATTTTCTGTGAACCTACTATGCTATTTCATGCCTTTGCAAATTTAATATTTCTTTTAATATTAAATATTTTAATATTTCCTTTAATATTTCTTTGGTTTAAAGAGTTAGATGAAAGTTCTTGGAAGCCATTTCTGGTTCACCATCTATGTCTTTTAAAAATATTTTTGTAATGTTTTGTTGAGACAGGATCTCACTGTATTGCTCAGGATGACCTCAAACTTGGGATCTTCCTGCCTCAGCCTCTTGAATAACTGGGATTATAGATGTATACCACCAGTCATATTAATTGTACAAATTAATGGGTTTTACTGTGACATTTTTATGCCAGCATATAGCATTCTTTGTGTCCACCTTCCTTTCTACCTTTTTTTTTTTTTGCCCTCCTCTTATGTCTAGTTTAAATGGCTTTTATCTGTTCTCGCAGAAATCCATGCCTTCTGCTCATAGTGTGTTATAATTGTTTGTTATTCATTTTTCTCTAATGGTTGGGGTTTTTCTAAGGGTGATCATTCATTCATTCATTCATTTTTTTTTTTGTGGGTACCTGGGGTCGAACTCAGGACCTCGCACGCCAGCAGGTGCCCGTGCCGCTGAGCGATATTACCGGCCCTTTTTTCGTATTTGGGTACCGGGAGTCGAACTCAGGACCTCACGCTTGCCAGGCAGGTGCTTATGCCGCTGAGCTATCTCACCGGCCCCGCTCATTCATTTTTAGTAGGCAGACAGTATGAGCCAGAATTTTCACTATCTTTTTTTGTATATATTTGATTTGCGTAGATGAACAAAATGGGGTAAAATATTTCTGACAGGTGGAACATTTATCAAAAGCATGGTGTGGGAATTACAATGGGTACAAGTAATACGAGAGATAAGTGACCTGAGGGGAAGTTGCATGAGAAGGGTTGCCTGTGTTCGAAGTACTTGACTGAAATGGCTCATTTATGCTAAAGATGGGGAAATAAAAGCTGTAAAGTTGGGATGAAGTCAGATTATCAAGGCTTTATAGAGAAGGGAAGGAGTCATAAAAGGTTTTTGAACCATAGAGTAATGTGATAAAGGCAAGTGTTAAGAAATGTTGTCTTTATTTATCTGTGCTTTGTTGAGGTATAACTAACACATATTTTGGTGTGCAATGTGGTATTTTGATACATGTATATACATTGTGAAATGGGTAAGGAATTTTTTTTTATAATAGACCGTAGAATGGATTTTTGAAGGAAAACTAGAACCAGTGAGACAAAATAGAAGGCTTTCATGGTAACTGAGGTGAGATGATGAGAATTTAGATAGTGGTTATGGCAGTGCAGATACAGAGGGAGAGATATAGAAAAGTGATATTTTAAGTTTAAACTAATATGACTCAGCAATACACTGGGCATAATTTCTACTCCTCAGTTCAATAAGAAGCCAGGACAATTAGCTTATCCAGTGTTTCTTTAAGAATATCAAATTACAGCTTTCTTTCTTGTTCATCTTATTTGAAATTAATGCCACTTATTTTTAATCCTCGTTATCACTTACTCTTCACCTCAATCCATTTATAACTATTATAGAAAACATAACAGACTCAGTCTTCCTTTTCCTGCAGTTTGCTGCCAACGCTCATGAGTCACATAATTCCTCATTGTCACTACTTTGCATCAGCTGTGCACCATCTGATATTAATCTACCTAGAATCAGAGGTTCACAGAATCCTGAAGCTTGAAGAAAATATATAGTTTATTTTCATATTAGGGGTGTGATTCTGAGGCCAGAAATATTAAGGGACATGTCTAGTGTAACATAACTAGTTGGTTTAAGGTCTTCTCAATTTTACTCCAATATTCTTTCCAGTAATTATATGACAGTGTATCTTATAATGCTGTTTCTGTGCTTGAGGTCATTATTAATATTTTCTTAGATCAAAAACAGTGACTTTTTTCTTTGCTTTTCTATGTTCTTTAAACAATCTCCTTATTTTAGGAACTACTGTATTCAGGAGATGCTTTAGTCTGTTAAACACCTTCTGGACACATATGACTCCTTGCTTGATCTACAGGACATTTGTAGCTCTTTTTGTATGTTCATTACTACTGGAATAAGCTTTCTCATCTGTTAATCTTTTGATATAATCACAGTATCTCTTTCTTTTATGCTTTTGTTCTGGAATTGCAGACCTTATTCAGGAAGAAAAATTGTGGAATAATGCTGATACGAATCTTTACAATTTCATGTTGTTGTATTGTTGTGTCCATTCCTATTTCTACTTTGAGTTGATGTTTCTTATTTTTCTCCACATTTTATTGAAGAATAATATCCATGCAGCAAAATCTGATTTTTATTTTGCTTTTTAAGAAAATGCTTAAAAATAAGGGCCGGTGAGATGGCTCAGCGGCGTAAGCGCCTGCCTTGCAAGCGCGAGGGCCCGAGTTCGACTCCCGGAACCCACATACGAAAAAGGGGCCGGTGATATCGCTCAGTGGCACGGGTGCCTGTTGGCGCGCGAGGTCCTGAGGTCGTCCCCCTGGTACCCACAAAAAAAAAAAAAAAAAAAGTCACAGGCCTAGCTCAGATTCTAGTGAGAACACTATCGGGGTTTTGAATACAGGGTGCATAGTTGATTGGGGGCTACCACGCAGCAGACTACTACAGAAGCCCCATGGCAAATAGAATTGAAATTAGCTCAGCTTGAGGAAGAATTTTAAATTTTCCTATTTAGGAAAACATTGAACATTGACACAAAGACTTTATTTGGTTTACTGCTATATTCCTATCCCTTAGCACAGTACCAAGTACTTAGGAGGAATTCAATAAACTTTTGCATAATAAGTGAATTTATATTAAGAGAAGAGCAGAGGGTTAAGTGCTGAGCCTTCCTTTAGAAATGATTCACAGACAGGGTATTTAGGGAACAGAGAACCAGCCAAAGGGAGAGTTTCAAAGGACAGAGTAGTGGATGATAGTGTTTATTGTAGCAGAAAAGTCAATGAGAATAGGCAGAAAAGCCTTTAGGGTTTTATTAGCATTCCTTGAAGTTGCATCTGTCAATCTTTATTCTGTCTTATTTTGTTGTTTGTTTGAAATGTTTTTAGAGATTTCTCCAGTTTTTAAGTCTCTAACCAAATTTTATGCTTTTAGGCACTTTAAAGTATAATGGCCCTAGTGAATATGTATTATGATAATTGGGCTAAAAGAGTAATAATGCTTAACTTATAACTTTTAAATATTTTTATAGCTGGGCATGGTGGTGCATGCCTGTAATCCTAGCACTCAGGAGTCTGAGGCAGGAGGATTGCTGTAAGTTCGAGGCCAGCCTGGGCTACAAAGTGAGTTCAAGGCCAGCCTACATAGCCAGCATAGTGAAACCCTGGCTCAAAAAAAATTTATTTTATAAAAGGTTACTATATAAATCTTCAACAATATCCAAGAGAAATAAAAACAAAATAAAATTGGTAAGATCAGAAAAGTCAATAAACTCTAGAGTTACAATCAGAACTGGAAATTACACCCAATTTTACTATTGTGGGAAAATAATGATTAAATTTATCATTTTAAATCCTTTTAAGCATACAATTCAAAGCATGACGTATATTCACATTGTTTTGTGACAATCACCACCATTCATTTCCAAAACTTTTTCATTATTCTATATTGAATCCTGAACCTATTAAAGAACATCTCCGCAGTCACTCCTTTCCCCTAGCTCCTGGCAATTCCCATTTTATTTTCTTTCTCTATGAATTCAGTTACTCTAGGTACCTCTTACAAAGTTAAATCATCCAATATTTATCATTTTGTTGGTCTATAGCATGAATCAGAATTCTTTTAAAGGCTGAATAATATTCCACTGTATAAATATATCATGTTTTGTTTATTCATTCATCAATAGACATTTGGGTTGATTACAACTTTTGGTTGATTATGTTCATTTTTCCCTCTATAATCACAGTGGTTTTGCACTGCTCCCTCTTCTTATAGCTCATTTAAATTACCCATATTAGGTTTTCTATTTCTGCTTATTCAGGAGAGTTTCTGGAAAGGTGCCCTGGAGATATCACTGAAAGACATTCCCAGCTCTAAGTAGAAAGCAGACCCTTGCTTTTCTCATGTTTGAAGGAGTACTGGAAGAAAGACTTGGTAGAAGATTTATTTACCTGGAGATAGGGTTTTTAAGCAAAGAAAGGAAAAGAATCTTGCCACTGAAATAGCTGTGTGACTTGGAGCAATGTTCTTGATCTGTTTGTATTTCAGTTTCCTTAACTGTAAAATATAGAAAAAATACCTCTTCCACATTTTCTTATACAGATTATCAATGCTTGGCTCTCAGGAGGTTAATAAATGAAACAAAACATCTCTATATGTCCTTGTTCTTATATCATTGTAAAAATGGTTGAAGAATTTTCACAAATGTAGTTTTAATGCTTGGAATCACATAACTTAAAATACATATTATGGCAGAATCACTCGGGATGGGGGATGGTCTAGTCAAAACATCAGTCATCCTTGAGATACTGATTCTGAGGTACAAAAAGAGGCCAGCTTGAGGGTCATATGATATGCATGTTAAGGTGTTGTGGGAAGAGAATAAAAGCCACTGGTTTACCTACGGACCCCGTAGAGAGGCATAAAGCCTGACAGGCTAATAGGCATTGATTTACAGTTGAGCTCTTTATTATATGGGAAACTCATTTTTTCTGGTTTCAGGGTGAATACTAGCTAGATTTACTTATTCTGTTATGGCTAATGATTCTTCTAAGCAATATTGGGTAATTTAGTTTACAATGAATAGTGGCTACCTTTTATTGTTTACTCTGTTCCAGACTCTGGGCTAAGTGTGTTACATTTGTCATTTTATATAATCCCCATTATCATTGTGGGTTATGTGCCATTAATCTCATTTTAAAGATGAAGTAACAGAGATTTATTAAGACTAAATAGTTTTAGTCTTGGCAGCTGATAAGTGGTAAAGTCGGTATTTGATCTCAAGCACTTTGACTTAATCGTGCTTTAACAACTACACAATGATGAAATTTTCCTTTCTTTTCATGTCCTGAACTATCATTCAGGATTACTTGACTTAATTCCAAATACATTTATGCAGAATTTATGAAGAAGTTACTCATTACTAAGATACAAAGTTGTAATTGAAAAGGTTAAAATGAGAAGAGAATCACTCAGGGTTAATTTTTCTCTTAGAGGAGGAAAATAGATTTAAAAAACTTCCAAGGTTTTGCATAAAAGAGGTAATGTACATCAAATGAATCAAGGTCAAAGATGTTGAAAGTAAGCCTGGAGAGAATGTTACAAAGTCATTTAATTTTTTTTTTTTTTATGTGGGTACCAGGGGTCGACCTCAGGACCTCGTGAGCCAGCAGGCGCCCGTGCCACTGAGCCATCTCACTGGCCCAATATTGTATTTTTAAAGTAATATCATTATTATCAAGAAGTTATCATCTGGAAATTGAGCTAGAGGAAAGGCATATTTTTTTCATTTCAGTCATTAAATATCAGACATCTACTGGAGAGAGTAAAGTTTATGGTATTAAGAAAAGCACAGTTCCTGCCTTGAAGGAAGTCACAGAATGGTGCTGAGAATAGACAAAGTACAAGTTCCCGGAGCCAGAGGCATTAGCCCCCAATGGGGAGGTGGGAAAAAGAAAACGAGAGAAGAGAGAATCAGGTTGAAGCTGAGTTGGCTGTGGTTCAAGGGAACAGTGAGTGAAACCAATAAATAAAATTAAAAGCCAACTGAGAGGCTTGGAAAAATATTTGCAGCATATATGATACTTAAATGGTTGATATTTTGAAGTATATAATCTGCTTTTGTAAAATTAAATCCCTTTGACTGGAAAATAACCCTCAGAAGGAAAATAACCCTCAAAAATTACAAATGGCTTCAATAGTAGTAGAAATTACAAATTAGTACAAAATTGAAATATATTTTTAAAAATATCAGTTTGTTAAGGTCTAAAATATTGACTTTACCCACTATTGATGAGACAAAGATAAGGGGAGTACTGCCATTTACTTTCAGGTATGGTTTAAATATTTCATCCTTTGTAGAGGCCAGTTTGACAATATGGCTTAACATTAACTTCTGTCTTATAAATTAACATTAACATTAACTTCTGTCTTATAAATTTTATTTCCAATAACTCATTCCAAGGAAACAAATAATCAGAACTCTGGGCAAAATTGTATGTAGGTGTACATTGTAATTCTGCTTCCAATAGCAAAATATTGGAAATTGTTTTGGTTAATTAATTATATATACCCTTATAATACGCCATTAGCTTTTGGTTGTAGAAGATGTTTAAAGAAGATATCAGAATCGTTCATGATAAATTGCTAAGTAGGAAAAAGATTACAAAATATATACATTATGATTCTGTGTATGTATTTAAATATTGTAGGGCCATATATTAAAAATATATATGTGGCTTTCTCAATGAGTTAAAAGTACAAGTGAGTTTTCCTTGTTCTCTGTCTTGTATGCTTTCTGTAATAAACAAGTGTTATTTTAAGTATCATACAAGTGCATTAGGAAAAATAAACATAATATTAACATTAAGTCTTGGCTTTCTAAAGTGGAATGATTATATGAGCCAATTCAGGAAGTTTCTTTCATTTTAAGTATTCTGATGAAATTAATTATAATAATTTAACGTTTTAATGTAGCCCTTCCTAGCTTCAGGCTTTCTCCTCTAATCTACACTTTTTCCAGTGAAATATGTGTAGGCCTTTGTTAAGCAATCTCTACAGATACATGGAAAGCAATATTTATCTTTTTGTCAACACAGTTCTTTTCATTGTTCATACACAAATTACAGTGTAATTATATTTTATTCAGTGATGAGGATTACTTAGAAACAAAAAATTTTTAAATTTTATTTTCAAAGTAAACACTAAATAGTGTTACTAAGGAAGGACTCTATTCTCTATTTTGCCTAAAACTAGGATAGAGAAATCATCTGTTTTAGAAAAGTTAGGCATTAATCTTCACTGAGGCAGAATTATTTGACTTAAAGCACTCTTGTTATCTCTTATAATGTTGTAATTTTATAGCCTCAAAGACTATTTTCTTTTTGTATTTTGGTGTACAATTGTGAAAAATATTTACTGGTGCAGTCAGTGGAGTCCATTTGGAGTCTCTAAGTGCATTTCTTGTATAAAGTATGAGATGCACTGGTATTCCCTGAAGTTTGACAGTTATGACCACAACTATTACATTAGTTTTACTTGCTTGTTCTCTAGATTTATTAGATAAAATTGTTTTATAATACAAACTATATGTCAAAGAATGGATGTTTAAGCATTGTTTCTTTAAAATTGAGGAGAATAACTTTTTATTGGGTGGGAAACAACTAAAGTATCTATTTTGGTACTTTTATATATGTTCTTCAGTCTTCTACCTACAAGTAAAAAAACCCTTATATTTACAATTTTGTTAATCTAATTTAGTGGTGGGCTTTTATTAATGGGAAAATCATAGAAATAGAAGTGGTGGTTCTATCACAGATTGTTGATTTTTTACTAATTAAGATCTAGAAATCATAGTATTTAAAAAGGTGATGTATTTGGGTGTTGTAATAAATTTCCTATACATTTTCTGCTAGTTAAATCAACATATTTATTGAGAAGACAAATTTCCAGGAAGTACAGCAGGACTTTGGCAAAGGTATGAAATAAAACAAATATAACTTTGGACCTTTCGTTTTTGCTTTTGGTACATTTTGATTCAAACTCTTTTTTTTGGCATGCTCTTTTCTGAGCACTCCAGGCTCCCAGGCTGTTTAAAACTTTCTTGTTCTCCAAGAAAATAGTGGATCATAGCATATATGGATCTTCAAAATGAATAGAGAATTCCTTCTAAGTAACATAATTTATTAATCCAGTAAAATAATTTAAGTCATTTATGGAATGTAGCTGATTGCTGAAAATTTCTGGTACTATTGACATTTCTCCTGGGTCTTCTCAACTCAGTGTGTAAACATGTTCAATCCATTTACTCTGTCCCAAAGTCCATTCATGTATCAAGTGTGATTACAAAATATAGTGGACGTTTAAATTAAAAAAATATTACATTAAAAGACACATTGACATTAATCACCTTCAAAATACTTCATTTTGCTTCAGACACTTATCCCATCGTTCTGGCTGCTTTCTGAAGCAGTTCTGGCAGTCCTCTTTCATGAGTGTCTTTAGTTGCACTGTCACAAGTGCCTTGACGTCTTCAATCAATTCAAAACGTTTGCTATTCATAGTCATTTTGACTTTGGGGGAGATCCAGAAGTCTCACAGTGTGAGATTTACTGAATAAGATGAATGAGGACATTCTATAAACTTTTTATGAGCCTGCATTTTTGTTGGATGGTGCTTGGCAGCAGCATTCAGTGTAGTATTTTTGATAACACCTTGTAAGTGTTAAGTGTGTTCAAAGTGAGGGGGAATATTTAGAGGAGGATTAATGACAATACATCTTTTACTGTAATAAATTTTTTATTTAAACATACACTGTATTTTTGATCAGTGTAGAACCTTTTATATTCAGTGTCCTTTATACTAAAGAAGGTGCAATTTGTATACTAAAAGGTCTGAGATTGCAGACTTTAATTTTATTAAACTAGAATTTGAGAGGTGAGGACCAAATTGTATCTATTGTATAGGAATTAATTGGATTTCAATATGAATAAGATATATACACATATGTATGTATCTGTATTAAATTTTGCCTTAGTTACTATAATCAAATATGGTGCAGTGAGATATGAGTATAAACTTTGATTTACATTGAGAGAAAAGAACTACATCTATACAGATTTAACCCAATTGTTTATTCCCTTAAAAAGAGAAAATTTTGAATTTATTTATAGAACTAGAGATTATATTATTATGGATATAAAATTACTGTTGTCATCATTAAGAAAAAACAAATATTATTGAGCACTTATGCACTCAATTCTATAACTTTGAAGAATCATGAAATATTGGTCCTGCCCTCAAGAGGTTCATAATTTCATTGAGACCCAGTCCTTCTATTTTTCTTTTTTTATTTGGCTAACATTTGTTAAATGTTGACATATGCAAATGAAAAATTCTATCTCTTGAGGGGTTTACACATTAAGGAAGTGATAAAATATGAACATGAGCATTATGAAACAAGTTTAATAAGTGGTTAACTAGCATAATAGAAGTCCAAATAAAATGTTATGCATTCGGAGGCCACATACATAAATAGAAATGTGTCAATAAAATAGCACAGGATCAATGTCAGCAAGTTAGCTTACTACCACAGAGCTCAGAGGCTTAGTTACCTAGCTTGAGAGTAATCAGGAAGTAAGCAGTAAGATTTAAATTCATCTTAAGAAAAGAGGAGATAAAAAAGAAAAAGAAGGGCCAGTGAGATGGCTCAGCGGCTTAAGTGCCTGCCCAGCAAGCGCGAGGGCCCGAGTTCGACTCCCGGATCCCACATACGAAAAAAGGGGCTGGTGATATCGCTCAGCGGCACGGGCGCCTGCTGGCGCGCGAGGTCCTGAGGTCGACCCCCCGGGTACCCACAAAAAAAAAAAAAAAAAAGAAAAAGAAAAGAAAAAACAGTACCAGACACTCCAAGAGACAGAGATATGTAAAGATGTGGTTTCAAATACTAGAATGTTACATAATAATCTGCCTTTTCATAAATTAGTATTTTGAGAGATTTTAAAAAATTATGTAAGTACAGTATGTAAAAATCTGAAATTATGTGATTATTCAAAAATATACAGTAATAAACTGTTGCAGTACATTTTCCTATGCCTGAAATTTTGAATGTTGAATATATTTGATTCACTTCATTATGAGAAGAATATTCCTTATCTACATTGGTTTAGAATTTTATTACAGTGAGTTGCATCCTAAGTATTTGAATGTAGATGGTAAGATTGTCTTACAAGAGTCAAACTTTAAGTCAGTACTTATACAGATATGTAATGCTACTTTAAAGAGACTATATGACTCCAAAGCCTAAAAATGGTTAATAAAACCATTTTGAAAATTAACATTATTGATCAAAAACTGTTCAGTCTGTAAAAGGAATAGTCAGCAGCAAGAATAGCATAGAAAATCACTGGGGCAAATAATTACAGCATCCAAGTCCAGTGTAGGACTGAGTATTCCACCTGACACCTGTAATGACCTGTTTAGGTAGAGATGAAATATCTTTACTTTTTACATCAGTTATTAACTAACTAACTAGCTAACTAACTCGCTAACAAACTCTTGTAACTCATGAAACAACCTTCTAATTACCATATGACTTTCCATGGAGAGGAGTCAGTAGTCCAGCAGCTATACAATACAAATTAGCAAATCTTAGTGAACAAGCAAAATTGTATTTCTTTTTATTTTTTAACAACAACATAGAAAGAAAGTTGTTTGTTTTCAGGTTGTTTAAATTGAAACAGTAAGTGGTGTTTCATGGATGATTGTCATAACCCCTTTTATTCCAGGGGGCAGACTCAAGAGCAGTTCTTTCAGAACTGGAGAAGAAGGTAAGTTAGTATGGTATTACTTTTCTTTACATCCATTATGATTTTTACACCATACATGCCTCTAAATCATAAAACTTCCTTACAATTTTAAAACTTTTAAGGGATAAATGTAGTGTGTTGGTAGACTGCGGTGATGTTGCTTTGTAAGGCTTTGGTAAACCTGGAATATGAATTGGCCAGATATTTCAGAACTGCTTTTCATTTTAAGGAATTTAAACATCTTAGAAATTATTTTAAAGTAAATCTAATCTCCAGCATTCCCCAAACAGCAATATCCCCAAAATGACAAAAATTAAAATGAGGTATGAGCCTGAAATTTCAGTTGTGACCTAATTATGCTTTACTTCCTATAAATCTGTAAGCCCTTAATTATACTGGTAACAACTCATCCAGTAAAGATTTGCTTCATTTTTTGTGCTTTATCTGTCTTTTTTTGTAGTTTAAGTTTAATGGGCAAATAAAATTGTATGTAGTTAAGTCTATAATGTGATGACTTGATATACAATGTAAAACATTTAACACAATCAAGTTGACATATCCATTACCTCACATAATTATCTTTTTTTGCTCTCTCAGCAAATTTCAAGATGCAGTATAGTATATTAACTGTTTTCACTACACTAAACATTAGATTGTCAGTACTTATTCATCTAATAACTGAAAATGTGTAACTTTTGTCCAACATGTTCTATTTCTCCCACCCTTCTGCTACACTCAACCCTCATTTTGGCCTCTGTTTTTACAAGTCTGATTTTCTTTTATGTTCTGCATATCAGTGATGCCATTCAGTATTTTGCTCTTTCTGTCTTATCCCACTTAACATGATGCCCTTGAGTTTCATACATGTTATTGCAAATGGCAGGATTTCTTTCTTTTTATGGTTAAATAATTTATAATTGATTGTGTACACCTCATTTTCTTTTATCTATACATCCATGGACACTTAAGTTGTTTCTATATCTTGGCTGTTGTGAGCAATGCTGCAAGGAACATTGGAGTAGAGATGTCAACATTTTATTTCTTAGGGTGCAAGTTTAAGAGAATTTTGCAACATTCACAAAGGTAATGTTAATTTTTGAGATGTCTGAGGAAACAACTGATTTCTCCAGCTGACAGTTCCTTTTCATTTATTTCTGACTTTATGTAACTACATTCTCCAGTCATTTTATTGAGAACACATGTGATTTATACTATTTATTATATCTTACCTGATATAATGACTGTTTAGTGTAAATAAAGTTGTGGGGTGAGAGGAACAAATTATTTGAATATAGAAATTGTTCATGGAAGACTTCTACAAGGGATCAGACCCCTTAACTCCCATGAAACTTCTACAACTCCAATGTTTGTGTTGGTATTTATGCACAAGTTCTCCCCCCACCCCCAACTTACTGAAGTTGTTTAACATCAGACACTGTAGTGTTAAGACAGGAACACCATAAAATTGTTGAATGAAATTCAGAAATTAAAACATTTAAAAGTTGAATAGAGCCCTTTTGTTTCTGTGCATATTTCACTGAAGTAAGAAATTTGCGTCAGAAGTAATAGAAAAAAAATCTTGGTAAAACTGCATGGGAAATACTATGAAAAATCAACAAATGGGATCTCACCTTACTAAAAAGCTTTTGCACAACAAAAAAATCACCAACAGAGTTAAAAACCCACAGAATGGGAAAAATATTATAGCCAGTTGTCCCTCAGACAAAGGACTTATATCTAGAACATATAAAGAATTGAAAAAACTCAGACCCCCCAAATTCAAAGACCCAATCCAAAACTGGGCATTTGAGATGAATACACTCTTCTCAAATGAAGGAATAAAAATGGCAAATAAATACATGAAAAAATGTTCAACATCATTGGTCATTCAAGAGATGCAAATTAAAACAACACCGAGATTCCATCTCACTCCAGAAACAACGGCTATCATCAAGAAAACAACCAATAACAAATGCTGGAGGGGCTGTGAGGGAAAAGGAACCCTTCTCCACTGTTAGTGAAAGTGTAGACTGGTGCAAACACTGTGGAAATCAGTGTGGAGATTCCTCAAAAATCTAGGATTAGAGATCCCATTCGACCCACCTATTACCCTTCTGGGTATCTTCCCAGAAGAGTTAAAAACATCGTACCACAGTGATATATGTGCACCCGTATTTATAGCAGCACAATTTGTAATAGCTAAATCTTGGAAACAACCCAAATGCCCATCAACTGAGGAATGGATAAAAAAGATGTGGTCTTTTTACACAATGGAGTACTACTCAGCCATAAAGAAGGATAAACTTGAGACTTTTATAGGTAAATGGATGCAACTCGAGAGCATACTCAAGTGAGAGAAATCAGACCCACATGTGCAAACGTCGTATTGTCTCCCTAGTGTGAGAAGTTGAATGAGTAAATAAGATCCAAAATGTGCAATAGATATTGTGAATTGAGAAGAAACTGTTCAAAAGAAAAGAGAAACTGGGATGGGGGAAAGGGGAAAGGAAGGAAGGGAAAAGGAAAAAATATACATATACACAAAATAGTTAAGATAGTCATACAGCTAGTTTCTCTTAGTTCATTGAAAAGAAAGGTTTGTGCTAATATTGTTTGGACAATATTTCTTGTTTATATCTTGTACCCTAATTACTACGAAGATAACAATATGCAATGTATTAATTATTGTTACTGTCCTACTATCCTGTTTTGAAACTCTGTTTTATTGTTATTTTTATTTTTATTTATTTTTCTCTCTTTAAAATAAAAAAAAATCTTGGTAAAGATCAATGTTTTAGTGCAGAAAAATGGAGGAATGACAGACTATATTGTTATGGTAAGAATATAATTCTTGCTTGATTTGTGTTCTTTAAAGAAACATATTTAACATGATTGATATTTCAACAAATTAATTAATTTAAAGCAGAGCGTAAACCTTAACCTACACTTCCAAATTTAAAGGTAGCCATTAATCAACATGAGAAGAAATTGTCTTTGGAAGGACTATTCTTACATCCTCTTCTGCCATTATTATTTTGGTTTAAAATTACTGCTGGATGCAAATGATATTGAGTTGGACTATTTAAAAATTCTTACTAGGTTAATACTGAATAATTTTTTATATCTTTATGTCAGTAGTCAAAGTCATTATGATCTTAGGCTACATTTCAATGATCATTTAATTCTTCATGTATCTATACATAATAAAGACTGAATGTGAAATTGTAACGCAGCAAAAATATTTGTCCATGTGAATATGATATACTAAGTACTTTTTGTCCTCAAAATAATAACAGTGAGATATCTGCACTTCAATAAAATGGAGGCTACACAAATATTATCACTTTAAAATACAAAGAAATTGAGAATCCTAAGGTTAATTGAATAGAGAAAAGATTGCTTTTTTTCCTTCCTGTATTTCTGGGATTGTCAAGTTTTCTGTCTTGTATCATGGACTGAAACTGAGTTTTAGCACTCATGTAATAAGCATTTATTTTGACCATTATTTGCAAATTGACTTTTGTTGCTGATGTTTCATTTATACTACTTAATTTCTTCTTATATACCTAATACTGGCTATTTTTGGAATGAAAGAGAGAAGAGTGATGTTTGTGACTTTTTTTTTATATGTGGGTACTGGGAGTCGAACTCAGGACCTCGCGCTTGCCAGGCAGGCGCTTATGCCACTGAGCTATATCACCGGCCCTGTGACTTTTTAATTATCATTTTCTTGGTATCTTCCATCTAGTTTCATTTCATCCTCAAGGAGGTATGATTTTGGAGACAAACCATCCATGACCATCCCCTTCATCAAAAATCCCAGTAATGTCAGCTGTTATTTTTGGTTCCTCGAAGGCTGTTACTTACACATTTATCACCATTTACATTTAATGTTTAGAAAATTTCCAGTATTTTATTGTTATAAATACTATTGCTATAAACATTATTCTTTTTTCTTTGTGCTCTCATTCCTTAGGCTACTTTTATAAGAATATATCCTGAAGAGTTAAAATGTTTAAAATTATTATAGCACTATTTATAATTATAGTTAGGAAACACTCTTTCATGAAATTCAAAAGTTTTTTAACAGGCTAATTCCTGTATTCTACACTCATAAGCATTAAAGAGAACAAGAATGCAATAGGATGAGTTTTTGGTGATAGAAATTAATGGCTCCCTGACATTTATTTTCCTTTTTTGCATCATCTTTCAGTTTTCTCTTCCATTTGCCATAAGAGTACTAGTTTTGAAACAACTATTCCAGCATAGAAAGACATATTTTAGTGGTCTGAAAAGATACCTCACTTTTTTTTTTTTTTTTTTTATGTGGGTACTGGGAGTCAGCCTCAGGACCTCGCACTTGCCGAGCAGGCGCTTATGCTGCTGAGCTATCTCACCGGCCCCGACACTTCACTCTTTTACTGATTCAATACATATTTTAATTTACACATTAAATTCAGGGAACTGTATAAAGGGATAATAGGGGGATATGAAAATCATACACAGATTTTGTCTTAAGGATATTAATAATTGAAAATGAGAGATAAGATTAAAGTAGAAGAAAGTACAGGTGTTTCAGCGAAGTCAGGGAGTGAAAGTGTGGATGAAAGAGCTGTGAGATCCCGGATCCCACATATGAAAAAGGGGCCGGTGATATCGCTCAGCGGCACGGGCGCCTCCTGGCGCACGAGGTCCTGAGGTCGACCCCCTGGTACCCACAAAAAAAAAAAAAAAAAAAAAAAAAAAAAAAGAAAGAGCTGTGAGAGAGGGAGTTAAGACTAAAAGCATGTAACCATGGACAATTTCATGGAAGATGTATTTTGTTGAAGTTTGATGGGTAGATAGGATTTAGACCTATGGAGATGAAGGAGAAAGGCGTGTAGCAATTACAGCAGCAGCAGCAGCAGCAGCAGTAGCAACATTTGTGAAGTACTTCTAGTTTCTAAGCACTTTGTATTGCTTTTATTAATTTTTATTGATACATGTTTGCCATACATAATAATCACATTCATCATAAGTAATTTGTACCTGTACATAATATATCTTAATTCTTCTTTTTTTTCCCCACTCCCTTCCCTACAGCCCTTCTCCCCCTTCCCGTTTACAAAAGCCTGGTTTTCATTTATTTTTCCTTCCATTTTTTAAAAATCCCTATATCCTTCCTTCCCTTTCCCCACCCCCTCCCTTATTCCCCTTCCCATTTGAACATGTCCTTCTTACTTCTCAATACCTATCTTCCATTTTTCTCCTTATTTACCCTTTGGGTTTTCTCACACAAGAGAAACTGCGATATTTAAATATGTGTGTCTGATTTATTTCACTTAAAATTACAGTCTTAAGGTTCATCCATTTACTTCAGAATGTCTCAAGTTTATCCTTAATGGCAGAGAGGAATTATTTATCCATTGGTAGGCATGTGGGCTGTTTCCAAGATTTAGCTATTATACATTGTGCTGCTAAAAACATGGGTGTGTGTATATCACTGTGGCATGGTGCTTTTAACTCTTTTGGGAAAACACCTCAGGATCTCAAGCGCCAACAGGCGCCCGGGCCACTGAGCGATATCACTGGCCCTTTTTTCATATGTGGGTTCTGGGAGTTGAACTTGGGCCCTCGCGCTTGCCAGGCAGGCACTCACTCCGCTGAGCCATCTCACCAGCCCCCTGCAGTTCTAATCAAAATACCAGTAGCATACCTCACAGAACTAAAGAAAACAATCCTAAAATTCTTATGCAACCAGAGGAGACCTAGAATAGCAAAGGTAATTCTGGCCAACAAAGGCAAGGCAGGGGACATCACAATCTCTAATTTGAAGTTATACCACAAAGCTACATTGATTAAAAAAAACAAAAACAAACAAACAAAAATCCCAGCATGGTACTGGCAAAACAAAAAACAAAAAACAAAAAAACAAAAAAACCAAAAAAAAAACAGGCCCAAGAATCAATGCAACAGATGAAAAGATGCAGAAACACCTCCAAGCACACTCGGCTACCTTATCTTTGACAAAGGGGCCAAACACCTTCCCTGGAAGAAAGAACCTCCTTAATAAATGGTGCTAAAAAACTGGCTTTCCGCATGCCAAAGATTGAACGTAGACAAATACCTCTCACCATGCACTAAACTAAAATTGAAATGAATCAAAGATCTAAATATAAAAACAAAAACACTTAATCTGCTGGAAGATAGAATAGGGGGAACTCTTGAATACATAGGTGTAGAAAAAGACTTTATGAACAAAACCCCAACAGCATAGGAAATACTACAAGGAATCAACAACCGGGATCGCACTAAATTAAAAAAACTTTTACACAGCAAAAGAAACCACCAACAGAGTAAAGAGACAACCCACAGAAGGGGAAAAAGTTTTTACCAGCTACTTATCAGGCAAAGGACTAATATTTAGAATATATAAAAAACTCAAAAATTTAGACCCCCCCTAATTTAAAGATCCAATATATAAATGGGCATCTAAAATGAATAGCCACTTCTTCAATTTCATTGACTAATACTGGATTATTTAGAATTTTTATATCTTCTTGATTCAGCTTTGGTAATTCATATGTATCTAGAAATCTGTGCTTTTCTTCTGAATTTTTCATCTTATTAGAGTCCAGGGTTTCAAACTAAGTGATGATGATCTGGATTTCTGCAGGATCCATTGTGATTTCATATCATTTTCATATCTGATTGCATGGATTTGGGTCTTCCTTTTTTTCATAAGGTTGGCTAAGCATTTGTCTTTTATTTAGTCTTTCAAAGAACAAGCACTTCAATTCATTGATTCTTTGCTTTGTTTTATTAGTCTCAATTGCATTAACTTCTGCTCTGATCTTTATAATTTCCTCCCTTGTATGTGATTTGGTTTTAACTTATTCTTGTTGTTCTAGATGCTTGAGGTTCAACATTTGATTATTTATTTGAGGCTGCTGTATTTCTGATGTGGGAATTCACCACTATGAATTTCCCTTATAGGACTGCTTTTATTGTGTCACATAATTTCCAGTAGGTCATATTGGCATTATCATTCAGTCATTGCAACTGTCTAATTTCTTCTTTAATTTCATCTGTGACACATTGATTGCTCAAGAGGGTATTATTTAATTTCCATGTGTTTATATAGTGGAGTTTCTTTTGCCATTTATTTCCAGTTTTATTGCACTATGATCTGATAATATGCATATGATAATTTCAATTCCTTTTAATTTATTTAAGCATGTTCTGTGAGCTAGTGTATGGTCTATTTTGGAGAAAGTCCCATGTGATGCTGAGAAGAATGTATATTCTGCTGTTGTTGGGTGGAACATTCTGTAGATATCTACTAAGTCCGTTTTTTCAAAGGTTTTGTTCAATGCTGATATTTCTTTGTTGATTTTTTTTGTCTAGTTGGTCTGTCTATTTGTGACAGTCTCCTACTTTATATTTTTAATTCATCTAATCCTTAGGGAACATTATGGAGCTAGGTACTGGTATCTCCAATTTGTTGACAAGAAACAGAAGTCTATAGAGGTTTGGTAACTTGTAAAATGTCTGAATTACTAAATAGCAGCACCAAAACAGACATATTAATAGAAACAAAGCTAGAGGCCTAAAGCATTGAATTATTATTGAGACTAGCGAGCTACTGGGTTTAGGTGGAGCATTGGATAAATAAAGAATGATAGTTGTTAAAATGAAACTAAAAAGTTCTGTCAGAGCCAGCCATGGAGGTTATCAAATACTTTAAGAGTAGGACATTCATATGGAGTTTTTGAGTATGCAGTGGCAGAGTAATTTCAGATGGTTTGAAAATAATATTTAAAATATGGTTACTGGATTTGGTAATTAGGTGGGGGTCATTAATTCAGTCCACATTAATTTAATCATTTTTCTATGCCAGGAGTGTGAGGGAAATGCTACAATGTGGAGAATAACGAGGGCAGAATATGGTCATTGGATGTGGGAAGGGAAAAAACTGGTCATCTTTCATTATGTACTTTCCCCTCTACGTTTACCTTATCAAAGTTTTAAATGATCCATTGATCCTTTCCTTAATAATGGAGATAAAAATAGTAATGCTTATAATTTTAGGAGCTTATATATGCTTCACATATATAATTCTTTTTGTGTATTTTATTTAATCTTCAAAATAACTTTCTGAAGTGGCTAACATTATTTACTGTATTTTAGAAATGAGGAAACTGAGGCTAGGGATTTTAGCAACTTATTCATGGTTACTAATTGGTGAATCCAATATTTATTTTATGTTTATCTCACTTAGAGCCATTATTTTTATCAAAGTTGTGTGATAGCTCTGAGATTTTTTTAACATAGCCTGTACCACTAGGTCTGGAGCATCTACATTGTTTCTACCTTGCTATCCTCGGATCTTAGAAACTCCTGCTCAATCATGTATATACCTATGATTAGTTCATAAATTTATTTTATACAGTTGTATTTTTTTCTCTGTGATGCTGTAACAAGTTAACCTTTTTAGAATGATGATAGCAAACATTTATTTAACGGTTACTCTATCACAAGCACTGCGTTACCTATTTCCCATGTATTAATCGCATTTAATCCTTGCAACAATCCTACTAAGGTTATCATTTTATATATAAGGAAACTAAGATGGATAGAACACATACAGATCCCAAGGTAAAACCCACAGTTTGAACTCTGTACTCTGCTTCCATATCCTGTACTTTTAACCATAGACCTGTGAGTCCTTTTGACAAATGAAGGGTATGTTTTGAGGTCTCTGTCCTTTACAGTGTTTTTTTCCCCATTAAAAATCATATTTGCTTGTGATCCGTGACCCTGTTAGAATTTAAAAATAGACAAACCTGTCTTCAGTTTTCTAAAACTATCACTTTATGTACAATTTTTGTACAGTAATCATCCCTTATCTACGGTTTTGCTTTTTGTGGCTTTAGTTGCTCATGGTCAACTGTGACTGAAAAACATTAAATAGAAATTTTTGGAAATAAACAGGGAAACCACATTCACATAACTTCTATTGCAGTATATTACTACACTTCTTCTATTTTATTATTATTTATTGTTGTTAATCTCTTATCATGCCTAATTTATGAGTTAAACTTTATCATAGGTACATATGTATAAGAGAAAACAGTATACATATAGTTTGGTACTATCTATGTTTTTGAGTATCCATGAGGGTCTTGGAATGCATTTCCTATAGATTAGCAGGAGACTATAATATTGCTAAGATTGCATTTCACTGGTAGCTAGATCTATAGAAAATTCCACCGAAAGAATCATTACCATTTTTTAAGAGTGAAAACTTTTAAAGATAAAAGTATTGTGCATTTTAATTTATAATTTCCTGTCACTTACATAGCCTTGTAATAGTGATTGGAGAAGATAAGTTTACACCCAAAAATACTGTCTTTACACATTTTATTTTGGAGGCTCTTTGGTTTGCCTGAGTGATTCCCTGATTTAAGATATATTTGATAGCCATTTGAGAGGCTTCCTAAGACTTTTTGTTTGAATGAGTAAAATAGCATTGCTCTGGGTAAATGACTTCCTTCTCTAGGTTCCTTTATTTCATAGAAATGACAGAAGAAATAAAGGCTGAGTCTATATTTTTCATTTTATTTGTTTTTACTTAGTCTCCTTTGCCATCTTTTAGTAATTTCAATTTAGAAATTTATTATTTTGTTTTCCCTGAGTACATTTTGTAGGGTCCACCATTATTATTTCTTTGTCTATATAATAGAAGGAAGAAGGGTTTCTTTATACTAAATTTTTGTTGTCCTTATTTTTTTATTTCAATATCTTTTATTTAAGCTTCTGTCTTAAAGTATGCCCAGTTTTCCTTAATTTTCATTTTAACACATTGAGACCATTATTCTACATAAAGACTGTGTGATAACCCAGTTTGTCAAGACAGTGAGGCAAAAGATATTTTCCTTGAGAGTATAGATAGCTATAATCTCCCTGGAGCTAAATTTTATAACCTATATCTAAAACCTTAAAAATGTTCATATCACCCCAGAACTGAAACAAATAAACAATGACAACAAAAGAAGGAGAGAGAAAAAAGAGTTTATATTCTTTGATTCACTAAGTTCACGTATTGGAGTTTATCCAAAGAAACTAGAAGATATGTATAAAATTGTGTACATGAATAAATTATAAATAATTAATTGTCAGGCATACTATTGAGAATGGAAAAATGACTAAGAATAGAGGATTGGATAATAAAGTATGGAACCTCTATTTTATGGAATACCAGGTAGCCATTAAATGTTCTATTGTACAAAATAACTAACTGGTGAAATGTTTATAATACTCAATAGAGATGAATAATTTAGTATAATTTTAACTGCCTGTTAGTTAAAATAGTAAAAGTAAAATATCAATGGTCACTCCGTGTAATGAAATTTTATATCTTTTTGATCTTCTGATTTTCTTCTCTCTGGATAGTATGAAGTACTTTTGTAATTGGTATAGAAAGTCAAATGGAAAATCAGTATTATTCAGCATACTGCTACACACTTTACCCATGAAACAATTTTACTAACAAAACTAGAATGATGATGATTTTATAAAAAAATAGGATCTTTAAAAAATTTGAGTAAAAAATGACATGACATATTGCATTTTGGTGTTATTAGTGTACTGAAAAAATACCATCTCTTTACCAATTCAGACAGGTAAAAGTTGTTTTTAAAAGGTATACACACTTCATCTGGACTGATCATTTGTGTTGTGACATCCAGGACATTTATCCCATGAGGCAGTGATTATTATAATAATTAGGATTTTAATTACAATGATCAGTTTCCTCACCATCTATTAGGTCTTCTTCCTTGATGTTTTTGTACATTATATATACTTGGTGACCTACACTTCCAAGTTCAACCATATTCCTGTACAAGTGAAAATAAGAAAGTGCTTTTCCTTGTCCTGCTTGTGAAATGACTTTATGTTTTGAATTTTAGTTCATTACTACATTTGTGCAATACACACAATGTTCACATTCTTTGTGGGAAGTTGGTACATGCACGTAACACATCTTAATTCCTTTTTCATCCTCTTTTCCTTCCCTCCCTCCTCTCTTCACCTATCCCTTGATCCGCTTCCTTTTGTTTGTACACATTTTCAGTACATTATGTTTACTTGCTTTATGTGGAGTTGGTACATGTATATAATACATCCCAATTCCTTTTTTTAAAATCCCTTTATCCTTTCTCTCTCCCTCCCCCTCCTTCCATCTCTTGATCTCCTTCCCCTTCTAGAATCATCTATCTCCCTACTTCTTATTAACTATCTTTTATTTTGCTCTGGTTTTACTCTGGGTTTTTCATATAAGAGAAGCAATACAGATCAAATCACTGGGACTAGTTAGACAAATAGGAACACAAAGTCATACTGTGCAAATTTTTCCATTTTTTAAAATATAACACTAAAGTTGGCTTGAGAACAAATTTGTCAAAAACAATCTTACTAGCTTTTGCCCAAAATAAATAAAGTATGAAACAATCATACACATAATAAATACTATTCAAGTTACATAAAGAATGAGTTTTTTAAAAAAGTTTAGAACATTTAGAGTAAGTAGATTTGAATATTTTCATGAACATGGAACAGAAGTGTAAATAAAACATTAAAAAAATGAAATTTAAGGCCTAATTATTAGTGGAAAGATGAAGCACATGAGAAACATTGTTTTTTTTTTAAACTGTGAAATGCTTTTCAGAAATGAGTTCCTATTTTATAGAAAAACATGAAGTCTGTAGGTATATATTTATAAGATGAGTCATTTGGATCGTGTTTTAGAAATTCAATATTTCATGTATTTTCTCAGTGTAGATTTTATGTAGTTGAGTTTGTACTCCATAAATATATTGAGACCTTGATTTTCATTTAGTATTTTATTATAATTCATATTTTCCTTTGTTATTAATATCTTTTATTCATAATATTCAGTAGTTATTTGGCATTAAACTTTTGGTATACCACAAGTTAGGCAATCTTTCTCGCATTATTCCTACTTTTCTCTTCTGAATAATGTAGCACTAAACATCTTTGTGCATAAATCTTAATCTGCACTACTACCTTAGGACAAAATTTCCAAACTGGCACTCAGGTAAACGATTGAATATTTTTTAAAGAATCTTATTGGATTTTGCCAACTTACTTTGAGAAGTTACATTAATTTACACTTTTTAAAGCATTAGTACATAAAATAATTTCCTTATTTTTAGAAGTATTCTCTGAAGTAAGTAATTTTTAAATAAAAGTTAAAAGTAAATGCTTTATGATGAAAATAAATTTTTGTATAGAAAACTTGTGATTCTTAGGTAATACAGACATTAAGATCTTCTATGCACTTGAGCTTGGTGTTTTTATTGAAAACATCAAATGTGTTGGCAAGAAAACACTCAGGAAAACCAGATAATATATACTAATTAGCATCACCATTAAAAGCAAAGTTTGTATCCATACTTTGTCAAAATGTATAAGGAATTTCAATTTTCTTATTTCAAACTTATTTATTCATTTAATAACTTTGCCCATAATATACACATTAGGGGGGATGTAGAGAAGAAATGTAGACCAAAAAAGAAAAAAAAAGAAAATGCAAAAAAAAACCCCCAAGAAAGAATATAGAACAGATAATCCCTCTCAAGACTTTCCAGCTAATTTCTAAAAATGAAACCTATGCACATGGAATTGATAAATAAAAAATCCCAAAGCATGTGATGAATAGTATTGTAAAATGAAATCTAAATTGATACAGGAAGTTAGAAATAAACCTTGACATTTCTCTTTCCCTCATTTCTCCCATAAGTCCTCAAATTCTATCCCTGTTCACTAAGATTTATATTTGGAATCTATTAATTTCTTTTTGTGCCTTCTGCAACCTCTTTGGTTCAGGCTTTCATCATTTTCTGACCAAAATTATGTACGGCCCTGCTAACTTGTCTATCTTCCCATGATAGGTCCTGGCTTCTAATCTCTCTCATCTGTTCATACACTTTACAGTCTAACAATATTGTACAGTATTTACCATTGTTTGAATATGACTTGCTCAGGATCTTCTCAGTTTTTACAGGGAGATTCTTTTGATCTCTAGACCATGGTAGGATGCCTGGTATAGCTCTCATATTCTTCTATCATAACAAAACATACTTATTTATCTCCTTTATGTGAAGGCAAAGTTGTTTGTCAAGGAGTTTCTAGCACCTGTACTGTATCTAACAGGTCGAAGATGCTTGATATTTTCTATAGGAAAGAATGAATACAGAAAGAAAGATGATGTAGCTTAGTTTAGGAAGGACTTATTGAGAAGATAGGTCTTGAAAGATGAATACCTATTTTGATTACAAAATGAAGGTAAATAGTGTACAGCCGAACTATGTTCATCTCCCTGTCATTTTTTTGCCCAGGTGTGTCAGGTATACATGCAGCCAAAATACCAAGTCCTATGTTTGCACTTCTGCAATTAGAGGCAGTAATTTTTCTAAGAAGGTAGTGTGGACTAATTAGGACTGGCCTGCATGATAATACATATTATACTTATCAAATGTGAGTGGAAGAAGAGGGATACTGATTTATTATCAGTCTACTTGTAGCTCAAATATTTCCTGTACAGCACTTTAGCTATCATGAAAATTCACTTAGTTTATTTCACAGGCATATAAATAAAGTATTCAGAGCATTACTAATTCAGGATCCATCTAAATGTGAGGCGGTTATAAGGTAAGATTAGGGTACTTTGAGTCCTAATTTTGAATTAATTAATTAATGACTATAATTTTAGTCTGTTTTTGGCTTTATTGCTAAAGCACATGGTAATAGAAAGCTTTTCAGTTATAATTTTAGAGAATGTTAGTTCTTTAATTCAGACTATGATGCTAATCTTAAAATTTTTCTTAATTCTACTCTTTTGCAGTAGAAGAAATCATAACTAGAACTTCGATGGATAGGATACAATGATAATTCATAATAAAAATTCTAATGATTTTACATAGGTTTCAGTATAGATTTAACAATTCAGTCTTGGAATTTAATAATAGCATATATTATTTTGCATTTCAAACTTCAGAAGAAGATTTAAATAAAAATATAAAAGATATTTTTATTTGGGGCATGTTGACCTGATGAATATGAAATAAAAATAAGGTTTTTAAAAACTAAAAAATGAATAAATATTTACCGATTTACTGTTATACATGATTATCAAAGATTGCCAGAATAAATATTCTTCGTTTTTAGGCACTTCTAATTTTGATGCATTGAATGAGTAATGAATGATACACATGGTTTGGAGGAAAGAGTCCTTTAAAAGGGAGTACAGTTTTGCTTGTTAAGTCATTATGCTGAAGCTTAGTCATGTGTGGAGAAAGCTTTCTAATAATTGAGAATTAATGTTTTAATATGGTATTTGCTACAGATATATTGGGTACTTAGTTAAATAGAGTATCACTTATTTTTAAAGGACTGATAAAAAAAATCAGTCTTCTCAGCAAGTGAAATCTGGATAGTAGAAGAAGGTAACCTGAAGGATGTGGCTGATTCTGTTTGGATGATGCAGAATTGCTTTAAGCAGTAAGCTTACTGTTTTCAGACAGCACTAGCAGCATCAGCAAATACAACTGTGTCAGCCTCTGTTAGTACGGGTGTTTGTAACTGCACAGGGTAGATGATAAACAGTACATGAGATCTGATATCTTGATGATGGCTTGAACAGATACTGATGCATGGATTTGCTGTTTGATAATTTCTTCACTAGCCCTGAAGATGCTGAGGGATAGAGATGGCTGTGCTTATCTTTTGTAAGACAGGAAATGCAATTTTTAGGGGTTTCTGGAAATAGAAAGGTCATGCAGCCTGGATCCTGTGAGCCTTTTCAATCTCTAAGTCATCAGGTATGACCTTGTGAATTCTGATGATACTATTAGAATGTACGATTATTACTTTGTTTAGTTTTCAGTAATTTATTATATATTCTTAATTAATGTAATTGTTTATTATCAGATTTGAATATTTATCCTTTGAATATTTATCCTTTGAATATCCTTTTGAATATTATCCTTTGAATATTTGAAAAAGTAATACTTATAGTAATGGACAGCAGCTAAACTACATGAATTTTAGAAATATGTGTGTGTGTGGGGCTTTGTGTTTACTTTAGTTGTTTAGGGAAATGAGGAGTAAAGGAAGAAATTCTTTGTATGATTCATATCAAGGTTTGGGGCTCTTTAGATTTTTCCAGATTAAGCCTGATTTGTCAAAGTGCATCTTTTGCTTCAAGTGATAAAATAACATAAATTGTTTGAACTGACAAAAATATATTATTATAGCTGTTTACAGATAGTGATATATTACAGAATTTTTGTTATCTGGAATTTCTTAACCATAAAGATTGGTGCTGTTATCATTACAGTGCTCCACACAGCAAAAAAGTTTGTTAAGTAAAGTCGTGTTGTTGATAACAACATCTGAGATACAAGCTAATTTCCTGAAATTTATATTATAATATTTGAAGTGTTTTAAAAGACATATGGCTTTAATAATTTCTCAGATCTATTGATGTTTTTGGCACTTTTAAGATAAATATGTGCCAAGCTATTACTTATAGCTGAAGGCAGACTGTAAATCTGGGTTTCACAAAGAAAGTTTGTAACATTTAAGCTTGTCTGAAGATTTTTTTTTTGATCCAGACAAATTCATGTTTACTTACTTTCATTTTCAAACTGAAAAGACTTGATGTCATTAAATGTGTTAACTATAAAGAGCAGAGAATCCTCACAGCAAAGGATTTGTGTATCCATTTTATACTGAGACTGTGCTATTTTAAACTATTTTTACCAATCAATTTATAATGGATTTAGCTTTGCTTTGTTATAGCCTATTCTCAGAATTATGTTCTTCAGTAAGAAACTACCTCTGATTGACATTAAGATTTTGAAAAAAGCTACATTTTATTTATCTTTTTATATTATATCTTTCTCCTTCAGTGTTAGAGAACTTACCAGATATGCCCCTGTAAATGATCAAGGGGCATATCTGATAAAAAACGTTTCAGGATTTCTCAATAGAAAGATGGTGTTGCTTTCATGATTCTGTAGCGTGATTATTACTTAATGCCGCATCAGAGTGAAATGACATGTATTAAAAATGAACACATTTAACAAAGTCTGAAACAGTGAATTGATTCCATTATGGGCTAAATTTCTCCTTTTTAATTAAAAACATTGAAAAAAATTCTACCTACTGATACTGGCTATAATTTATATGTTAGCCAGGCTACTTAACCAGCTTATATTCTTATTAGCAGGGAAGACTGCCACATTCTTAAGCTTGATTAATTTTGGAATGATTTGAATATACCTTTAGTTGCTACAAAACCTGTGTAATCTGTTAGAATTTATTTCCAGTATTTGCATGTATTAGTCACCATGAGTACATTCTGTTTCTTGGCAATGCTTCGGGATTCCTCTAGGCATTGGTTTCATAGCATTCTGCTGTTTTTCACTGTATTTATGACCTTTCAAAAGAACCAAACCATAAAGATTTTTGGTTATTTCCTTTAGTGGCACTTAAATGAGGATATCTCAATAATTTTCAAGGTGAAAAATTACTGTCTTAAAATTGCCATTTCTTTTACAAATCAGAGAAATTTCTCTCTGTTGCTCTGTCAAAGTATTATGAAGACTGGTTTGACTGTAGCAGACATTTAAATGTAATGCTAACCTTTCTTTGTGTGCAAGATGATCTTGACCTTTTAAATGGTGAAATTGTTCATAAACCTGCCTAGTAGGAGTTAGTCATTATTTTTCCTTGAATGTTTACCTCTATTTATACTATTTTACACATGTATTTTATAATACATCATAAGTTTCCAAAGATATGTGGTTTATAAATGACTGGGTAATTCTTCAATTCAGTGAACATTATAAGAAAGCTGATTATTTGCATGATAATATATTTGATATTGTAAGAAATAATAGAAAAGAAAAAGTCATTTCCTGCTTTTAAGAAGATTATTAGAAAATATGTAAAATTAGTTCTGTTCACATTTTGAATTGACTTTTCGAAGGTGGTATATGGCAATCATTTTTAACTTAATCTAAAATTGTTGAATCCCCAGATAATTTACATATAACTCTTTTTTCCAACATAAATTTCTTGGTATTAGAGAATTAAAAAGTTGGGTCAAACTGCATATTCACAAATTCTATAAATTTATTGATAGATAACTGCATTAAATTCTTTTAGAATTCATAATTTGTTATATCAGGATGTCAAACTGTGAATCAATAAAATAACATTATGTTTTTTACAAGCTGCTGTTATTGATTTATTTTAAGAATGAAGGTAGACCTTGCCCATTGGCAGGAGACAGAAGCAGGAACCCCAAGAATCAACCTAAGATGGGGTTGTGACCAATCCACTCTAATTTCAGGTTAGGTATGTGTAATTAAGTAAGTATGGATATTATAGAAGAGCGTTCTGACTTACAGAAATTAAATTTTAGAAATAAAGATTAGCAATGTGTTTGATGCTAACTAGGTCATTTGGGGAGACTTACAAATAAAGTAGATCTGAAAGTATGTATCATATTGAAACTTCTATGATTGGTCATGTGATGAAAAGTGCCAGGGCAATATGTCAATTTAGGCTTGGAGAAAAGGGATTGAGAAAAACTAGAATAGAAGTAAGTCTGAGCTGCTGGCTGGTGGACCGCTGAGCATTACTCTGTTCTCTTTCATACGTCTATGTAGCAAGGAGATGAATAAAACAGGTCCAAAACTGGTTTCTCCAGAATCCCAAATTAGGCATGCTGCCCAAAGTGTCTCCAAAGTGCCTGTTTTCTTGTATTAGAGCAATAGAGAGTTGATTTGCAAATTCTTCGGTTTGTAACAGCTGGCTGCAGTAAGAGGTTGTATGGTGTCGTGGTTAAGTATTCAGACTACCGTATTCTCTGGGTTCAAACTTTATACTGTGTACTAACCTGTATGACCTTGGGTCTGTTTCCTCATTTGTAACATGTAGATGGTAGTGGTACCTATCTTAAAGAGTTGTGAAGATTAAATGAGTTAATGATCTATAGAACATTTTTAATAGTATGTAGCATATAACAAGCACATTATTGTTAACATTGTTGACAAACCTTATACATTTCAAGAGCCAGGATAGGCTGTTTTGGCAGGCCTTTGTAACAATAATCATGATGTCTCTTACCGTATCTAATACAAAATTGGGTGCAAAACATTTGCTATAGTAAAATAAAGATGGTAATAAAAATGCAAAGAACAACATGCTACATCTGATTAAATTCTAACATTTACTAACAATAAGAATTGTGAATTGATAAAAACTTTATTTTTAACTTTTACTGGATCTACTTACTGGGTAGATTTAATTCTATAGTATTCCTCCCTTATTTGCATTCTGAAAATAAAAAATGGAAAATTCCAGGAATAAAAAATTCATAAGTATTAAATAACTTTTATTATACTACATTGTTATAATTATTTTATTTTATTGTAAGTTATTGCTGTTAATATCTTATTGTACATAACATTATTTTAATATTAAGTATGAATTTATAGGAAGAAACATAGCATATATAGGAATTGGTACAAGCCACAGTTTCAGGTATCCACTGGGGGTCTTGGAACATATCCACCATGGGAAGGGGGGCTGGTGTATTAGGATTCTATGTGTGTAGATCCTTTGCTTTCCTATATTATACCAACTACTGTACTTCATTAATGACAGAAAGATTACTATGCCTTTGGGCAAATTTAGCAGCAACAGTTTTAGCAGCAACAGTTTGACATTAATATTAAGGGGTTAAAAATCAAGGTATAAGAAAATAATATCTTAGATTTAATGATCAGAATTATTTTCATCTTCATTAAAATGCCTAGGACAAAAACTTTCACTGAAAATAAAAATAACTTGTTTTAGCTAATTTATTAGTGAATATTTTTATTCTAGGTGAAAACGTAAAATGAAAAATGTTGTAAATGTAGTTATATATATATATATATAGATATATATATATATATATATGAAAAAAATAATTGAACTTCCTATTTGCTAGAATATATTTTGGATTTCTGGATAGAGTATATTTTTTAATTTATAATATAAAATATTCCCTATTATGTATCACAAGTATATACTAATAAACATTTTTCAAAAATAAAGCAGTACAGAGAACTTTAAAAAATGGTCAGTAAACTCCTCCTTACAAGTATTTAATTTGATATTTGAGTGAATTTACATGCTTAAATGTTACATGTCTCTGAATTTCAGCTTTCTTCTCTCTAGCAATTTCTTCAATGTGCAGCAATTTTCCAAAAATTGGCATAGGGTCAAATGAATCTCAGATTAAAGCAATTTGTTAAAACAAACACACAAAATCTCCCAATGTTATAGTAAGCACCACACTGGGGAAAGATATAAGGACTGAGGAAGTCTGAGGTGGTAAGTCATAAACACTAAATACCAGTAGCTAAAATAGAAATTGGATGGTAGAGTGCCATAACAATTCAAAAGAGAGATAAAGTGGGTATAGTTTTTATTTTTTATTTTTTATTTTTTTTATTTTTTTCCTGCTGGAGTTTAGTGGGTTGTAGGAGAGAGCTCAAAGGAGTTAGAAGCATGGAAAAGATGGATACTGAAGGGTGATCCAGAAATAAGATGTAGCACAGTGAAGGGAGAGGTGGGAAGCAAATGGTGTACTTGGATAGAACACAGTACTGCATTTTGGCTATTGCTTAGTGGGTAATTCAGACTATCACACAAAAGGTTTGTTGGGACCAGACAGTATAGAGTCCTAAAGGTTAGATTATGATTTCTAAATTGAAAACATTTTTTTTTGGTGATTTACTTATTGCTGGGGAAAATAAAATAAAAAACAAAAGAGCAATCCCCATTTTTTGAAGTCATTTTAAGAGCTCTAACCCTCTTGAGACTGAAAATGAAAATTAAATTCCTGAGTAGATTTACTAGTTAGTAGACAAGGTAGGGGGTAAAAGCAAAATGAAGGATTTTAATAAAATTCTCTATCAAAATTGCACATGAGAGCATTTCTCCGTCTATCCACAAGCACTCAAAAGTCCTGGATTTCAGACCCTAAGAGAACTCCTGCTTGTCCCTGATGTAAACTCTGTTTTATGGGTAGGTAATCTGATTTAGCTTTGGCTTTTTGTTTTTGACATTTTCTAGACCAAAGACAATCTAGTGGGATCATTTTAATACAGTGAATATTCTTGTTACTGTGGTGAATATTTGGATAAAGAAGACTTTGTCTTAGAGAAAATTGGAAATAGAAATTGTTATTTATAATCATGGAAGCCACTGGATAATTAAGCTTTGCTCTTTGTTCATTTTGAAATGATAAAGTAAATCATTATTACTAATGCTTTTGATTTTGCCTTTAAATCTTGTTACAACACCAGAGAACTTTCAGTGTTGTCTGAGGATAATAAAGAAGCTGAGTAAAACCCAAGAGCAGATTTACTTTATACGTGACAGCTGGGATGGGACCTTCGGTATCAGACCCCCAACAGCATCATTTGTGTTACTGTGAAAAAATTAAAATCTAGTATTCATTTTTAATACAACAGTCATATTAAGTATGCAGTAAAACTTCTGGAATTTACAAGAGTGGGTAGAAAGGAAAATAGACATAGGCGTTCCCCTGTCTCTAATTTTAGAACTATAGCTAACCTACATAATTGATAATACTGTTTCTTCCTGTAGTATTCTACATTATTTGAAAATCCTATTCTCCAGAATTTTTTATGAGTTGTTCTCATAATCCTTGTGACTTCACATTACTTGGCAAAGAGCCTACATATGGTATGGGCCTAGTACATTTTCAAAATTTGGTTTAGAATTACAGACCCATTCTGGAAGAAGCCTTGTAAGATCATCATGCTTCAAAAGTTTTAAAAAGTTTTAAAAGTTTACTATGAACTGGAGATTGTTTGCATTCTCAAAAAGCAGAAAAAGATGCATAGGGAGAGAAGACCCTATTTTTACCTCAGACCTTTTAAAAATAATATAGGAATATTAATAAAAAGTAAGTTAAAAAGATAATTGCATTTCTTCATCAAACTCCTTTTTCTAAAGAATGAGACTAGTTCCAATGAAGTGTATTGGAAAATGTGCTGCATATAAACCTGTATCATTATTTCTACTTATCTTTTTTTTTCAAATTCAATTCAAAATTCTAAGAATATATGGAATTGTCTGTATAGTATAGATGGAGACAGTATAGCACAGTAGTAAAGAGCTAGGTTTCTAAAACTAGGCTTCCCTTGTTTGGATCCTCTGTCTTCCACTTTACTGATATAGCTTTTTATCTTAGGAAAGTTATCTGTTTTTTCCTCAGTGTTGTCATCTGTAAAATGAGTATACTAATATGATAATCTTAACAGTTCTAATGAGAGTAAAGAGAATTAATGAACACTTGAAACTCTGCTTGAAACATTACCTAAGGGCTTGATACAGTGCCTTCCTATGCTTAATTAATATTAGCTGTTATAATTATCTCCATTGAACTAAGTAAAGTTCAGGATAGAGCTACAAATGTGTCTGTGTATACATATACACACATATATTTAAAGACTACTATATATATACATCATTAGTATGTATGTAAATATTCATATAAATTCTACTTTAAGTATATACAGTATACTAAAAAAGAAGGTAACTTGCCTAAGATCCAAATTGTCCACAAACGATAGGATGATATGGGATTGAAACCAGGAAGTCTAGCTCTTAAGCTGTTGCTCTTAATCACTGTGTTATATTTCTTCAGATTATATGTACTGGAATTAGATAGTCATGTATAAATTAGCATATTCTAAATGCCACTTTGAAACAAGAGACATGAAGGTGAATTGAAACCTTAGCTCCACCATGCCCTTGCTGACTATGTTCTGGAATCTTGTGAAACCATGAGCAAAATTAAACTTTTTCTCCTTTACATTGTGAGTGTTGGGTACTATGTCCAGCAACTGGAAAGTTGACTAAGTCAGAAAATTGGTATTAGAGAAGTAGGGTTATTGCTGGGATTTACCTGGCCATGCTATGTAGAAGCCTTGGTAAATGGTTAATGGGAAGAGTTTGGAGAGGTTTGGAGAAGCTGGCTAGAAAATCTCTAGAATGCTGTAACTAGAGTTTAATGAAGGGCAGCATGCGATAGGAATACAGACAGTAAAAACAAAGCTCTAGAGGTTTCAGATAGGACCAGGGACTTCATTGGCTGTTGAACTAGAAGGCATGTGTAACATACTCTGGCAGAATACTTCTATACATTTTGCTCATGTTCTGAAACTTTGTAGGAGCCTGAGATTAAGGGAAGTAGACTAATTAATCTGGTGAAGGAAATTTTGAGACAGCTCAACATTCGGGTTGTGGTGTGGGTACTACTGGCTATTTTTAGTTAGATTTATAGTGAGAATCAGTGGCAAAAGGAAGAGCAGAAAAGTTTGAAAACTTAAGTTTTGATCTAGAAGGAACCATGTGTAAAGTAGGGGCCAGAGGAGTTGTGACTGTTAAAGAGATTAGTGTCATTAAAATGAAACAAAATACTTTGTAAAGGGATGAGAAGAAAGACTCTTTGAAGGTATTTCAGGAATCAACAGGACCCCACCCATGGCATAGTCAATTGTGCAAAAGTTTTAACCTTTCATTTGAGAAGAGTCCCTGGGATCCCTGTTCAAGAGGGGCCTCCTAGGGAGTTTGTTCCTTGGGGTTCATTTCACCAGGCTTAGCCATGCAGGCACTCAGAGGCTGTTGCAGCCATGGTCCCAGGGGGCTACTGCTTCTGCTGACAGCAGACCTTAGTGTTTTCCACATGATGCTGGTTTTTACCCACGTGCAGAATGCAAGATTTGTGGGGTCAGGGAGATTTCCACTCAGATTTCAAAGGAAAGCTTGGGAAGCAAAGAAAGGAGCCCCTGAAAGGGTTGTACATGAAACTGAGAAAGAAGTCAAAGGTGAAGTGGAGACTCCAGGAAGTTGGAGATACCAGGAATGTGGAATGTCTGCTGTGGAAAACTACAGGCTGTGAATGGAGCCAGACCAAGAGAGAGGCCTTTTGGAGTGCAACCAGCAAGGCCAAAGGGGTGGGGCTACCCATGTCCCATGGAACTTATGTTTTACCACCATGTGCCCTGGATGCTGGACATGGAGCTACAGGATTTAATATTTGCCTTGCTTGTTTTTGATCTTGCGTTGGTCCAATTCTTTTCTATCCTCTATTCTTCTATTTTCTGATGGGAATGTTTACCCTTTGCTATTGTACCTTGGGATTATGTAACTTTTTTTGTGGTTGTTGTTTTTCTAATTTTTACAGAGGTTCACAGCTAAGAGTTTGCTTTTAATCTCAGAAGACAGTTGGACGTGGACTTTTGAAAAATACTGGAACTGTTAAGTCTTTGGGGAAAGGATTATTGCATTTCCAGTTATATATGGAATAGTTGTATTATATTAGGTGAAATTAGAAACTTATTTTTGACTTTATTTGAAAAATCGTTTAAAGAGATGTGTTTAAGTGTCAAGTTGACAAGAGATTGATTGTGATTGTTAATCCTGATGTCAATTTCATTGGATTAAGAAACCCCTAACAGATTAGTAAAGTATGTTCCAGAGGGTGTCTGGGTGGGTGATGGAGGAGTGACCTTGGGTACTGTATATGGTACCTTGTCTTTCCTCTGTGGCACTATTTCCCTGTTCTGCTACCTGGCTGCCATGAGCCAATGGTGTAGCTGTGCCATGCCCTTTTGCCAGGAGTTTTCTGCTTTGGAGCCTACTGACCATGTACTGGAATCTCCTGAAACCATGAGCTAAATTAAACTTTTCCTATTTCAAGTTATGAGGGTTTGGTATTGTGTCTAGCAATGGGAAAGCTGACTAATGCACATTGCTTCTGTAAGTCTCAGAATATTTATGTGTTTTAAAGACTTAATCGATAATGTATGTACTACATTACCTAGCATTATTCCTGGCACATTGTCAGCCTTGCAATGAATGTTATTATTACATATAATTGCAGTGAATACAATAATATACAACACTTGAGAAAAATCAAACATCTAGGGATTTGTTTCAGAATGTAGAGTCAGAATTACTCTGTTTTGACCACTCAGATGGCAATAAAAATAAAAAATTTGACCCAAGCTTAGCCCAGCGCCGGGCGTGGTGTGGCAGGCCCCACTGGGGGCTGCAGTGTAAAAAAAAAAAATAAAAAAAAATAAAAATAAATAAATAATTTTATTTCTAATTTCACCTGTACTATTGCTTGGATGTATCTTAATTTTAGATGTATCTTAATTTCTCCCCACAAAAATTACAGTGAAAGTGTTTATACTAGTACTTTTCTCACCAGCATGGCATAATCATTTGAGATGGCTAAAGAAAAAAACTGTCTAATTGAAAAAAGTGGGAATTCTTTGAAGTCACTGATACCACCGCTTTAGTGTATCTGTGCCGTCTGTCTGGAACTGCCTTATTCATTCTGATAATCCTATGTCCTTTAAAACTCCCTTGGAATACTAAGTCTATTTCTGATATAATGCTTAACATTAATACTATTTAAAAGTCTATGTACTTATATGCATTCTTTCTTAGAATGTGAAACCTTAGAAGGCAAGTATATTTCTAAAATGCAGTACACATTCTGGAACATGTTGAATGATTAATAAATGCTGAGTCCACTAAAATATTATGTTTTATAAACTTAAGAATACTACAATATCCTTAGGGCTACAAAAATTAAATTTCTGAAGTTCATTCAGGGGTTGTTTACTTTGAACTAGAGATTAGAAAGATGTGTTAACAATCATAGTGAATAATAATAGTAGCAAATTAAATATTAGTAATAGGATAATAATGACAAGAATAAATAGTTCTATTTTTAACTTCTTAAAGGAAAACCTATGTTTTCATAATAGTGGTATCAGTTTACTTTCCAACCAGTACATAGGATCTGTTTTTTTCCATACCCTCATCAACACTTGTAAATACTTGTCTTTTTATAATAGCCACCTCAACAGGTACAGGTTGATATGCCATGGATATGATTTGTGTTTCTCCAGTGACTAGTGATGTTGAATACCTTTTTACATACCTGTTGGCTATTTGTACTTCCTCTTTGGAAAAGTCAATTCAGGTCTTCTTCCACTTAAAAAAGTTATTACTATTACTATTATTATTATTGTTATTATTTTGCTATTGAGTTGTGTGCATTTCTTATATATTTTGGATTTAAGCCCTTATCATATGTATGGCTTGCAGATATTTTCTCTTATACTGTAGGACTTTGTGTTTTCATGATTTTTTTTGGCAATGAAATGTCATAATAGCTTCACTGGATATGTATTTCTAGATAAACAAGATTTTTCATAGGTATCCTTATGATACTATCTGTCTTCTGTCTCTTATTTTTGTTAGCTTGTAATTTTTTTATGGTTATCTTTTTTCTTTGCTGCATTAATATGTGTCATTCTGCATTTTAACAAATATGGACATGTGCATTTTCTTTTAATTATTATGTTTGTGATTCATTGTAATACCTGAATCTGAGGATTCATGCCTTCTATCAATTCTGAAATTTTCACCTGTCATTTAAATAGTACTTTCTCCTTCATTTTTCTACTCTTTCCTTTCAGAATTCCAATTAGGGAAACATTAGATTTCTCGTGCATTATCCCTCATCTTTTCAATTATTATTTTTTTATATTTTTATCATTCTGTGTAATTTCTTAGATCTTTTTACTGGTTCCCTTATTTTTTATGATTGTTTTACCTACACATGTAATTTTAATTTTATTTAACTTTATTATTTATTTATTTATTTATTTATTTATTTATTTATTTTTTGGGGGGTACCGGGGGTTGACCTCAGGACCTCGTGTGCTAGCAGGAGCCTGTGCTGCTGAGCGATATCACCGGCCCCTTTTTTCGTATGTGGGTTCTGGGAGTCAAACTCAGGACCTCGCGCTTGCCAGGCAGGCGCTTATGCCACTGAGCTATCTCACCGGCCCTGTAGTTTTAATTTTAACAATTACACACATACACATGCACACAATTTTTTGATGTTCTGTTTTTCGCATGAGGATTTCCAATACTGACCCAGATTTTGGAAGTTTGTTCCCCCCAGGGATTGGTACTGTAAGGAGAACCAAGTCGGTCTCTGGCAGTTTAGTAACCATCAGTCTTTCTCTGAGTCCCACTCGTGTCTTTCATCCTATTCAAATAACTAGGCTCTTACTTTGATATTTGTGACTAAACTACCACTTTGCTCCCTTGTCAACGTAGCAAAGAACCATTTATCTTTAAAATGAATCAACTCAATGTCACTTTTAATGGAGTCTTTACTGACTTTCTTGGAGAAAAATAACTTTTATGGATGTGGGTAGCTATATGCATTTGTTTCACTGTGGCAGAGTAATATTGTGTTTACATGAAGTCTTTAATGCCTTTGAGAAAAGGAGCCACGTCTTATTGATTTTTGTAACTTCCAAAATATAAATGATAGTATAAATAATAATAATAAGAAGAAATAAATTTTTAAAAATTTACCTTATGGTAGGCAAATTCTTGAATTTTATTTAAGACAGAGAAATTACATAAAATGCATTAATAAGTTACTTAAAATGCCCGAAGCCACACGGTGAGTAATTCATTGATACAAGACCTGAATTCAGGCAATATGAGGCCCTACGTACAAATTGGCAGCTAACTAACACTACCTTTCTGATAACCTCCAGAATGGGAAAAGTAACCACAGAAGTGTAGGTTATACCAGTAGGAACTTGGACTTGGGCACCAAATTCATGGGGTATGTGGCAGATTCTTAGGGAAGGACACAGTAGGACAAATGAAGTAAGGCCTGTATCGCAGATGGAGCCCTGTGGAAGGGCATTTACAAGCAAGCAACAAGACAGTAAAAATGGCATGAATCAGCAAAAGGGAAATGTAGCAGCAGTTAATACAATGATCTGGGTACAAACTGGATTCCTAGGCAAAACTGAGTCTCCAGAAGGACTCAAGAACAAGTCAGGAATCAAGTTCAGAATTAAGAAACGAACAAACCTGGAAAGCAAATAATGCAAACATCTCTACCCTTTAAGTACTTTTGACTAATTAAAAGTATTCTTGGGCCGGTGAGATGGCTCAGTGGCAGAAGCGCCTGCCTGGCAAGTGCGAGGTCCTGAGTTCGACTCCTGGAACCCACATAAAGGAAAAAAGGGCCGGTGATATTGCTCAGTGGCACAGTGCTTGCTGGAAAGCGCGAGGTCCTGAGGTCGACTCCTGGTACCCACATAAAAAAAAAAGTATTCTTTACTTCATAAGCACTAAACTAATTAGGTGTTAGATCCACAAGAAGAGAATATTATCTTAGGTCAAAGTGGCAGTAAAACTATACATTGTGATGAAATTAATCTTGAAGCAGAAATATTTCCAGCATTGGAAAAGTTTATTTCTGAATGTTTCATCCAGACTCTGGACTATTTCATTTCCACAGACCAGAACCTCCCTGACATAACTGTCTTGTCCTCCAGCTGATCTTCCAAGTTTTTATGGGTAGACTTTTCCAAGTAAATGAAATGAGAAAAATGTTGAGTTTTTACATAGTTTAGGCTTCTTAACACTACTCCTTCAACAGAAGATTTTACTCTCCATTTCCTAGTCTCACTTCTATTTTTTCCTTCTATGTGTAAAGAGGAAACAACACATTTACTATGCATAAGTAAATGCAATCTAATATTTGTGTGCTAACTCCTCAGATACTTTATAAGGGAACTCAAATACTTTAATAAAATCTGTGGACAGAGAGTGATCTATTGGGCTACTTTAGAAGAACTCTTTCCTATGGTGAAATTATTATCATACATGAGATGCATTTAACTTGTATTATCATGAAGTGATACAGTCTATATCATGAAGTAGAAATCAGAATTTTAAAAACCTAATTTCAAAGTAATATGTGAAAAGCATTGAGCTCATTTGTTTTATGGCACCATAATATGTTCAGTGAAATTAAAAGTTAGGCTTGATTTGTCCTTTGATTCAATTTCAGCTAGTATTTATTGAAATCATAACATGTCCACCACTGAGCTGATGTTTTCACAAATATTATTCTGTTTAAGATAGTTTAATACAATTAGAGGTGAAGCTGCTGAGACTTATTATATTTTTACTTACATAGTAAAGAGAAAAATAGAATAACTTAAATAATGAGTGCATATGTTGAATATTAAAATTGAATTTAAATATAAAATTAAATAAAATAGAATCTAAATTCCCATAATTTCATAATTTAAAAATAATAAGATAGTTAAGAAAGCCAAGAAGATATAATCTTGGATGTGTTTTTAATGAGACAGTAGCAAAACATTATTAAAGATGAATATAAAAATGTGAGATGTTACAGGTCTGCAAAAAATACATGTTTTGTCATAGTTAAGTGACCAATATAAACCTTAATTTTTTATGGAGTATCTTAAAGTTAACAAGAATTTACAAGTTTGGACCCTTTGGATAGAATAAACACTTAAAAAACTAGCTCTGTGGTCATACTTATAAAATACATATGTCCATATATTTCTATTACTATTGAAATTAATATTAGAAAATGTTTTATTTATTTTAACCAAGATACTGTTTTGTAGGTTGGGAGAGAACCTGAGTTATGGAGACTCTTGTTTGAAAATGCTGCATACTTATATTTTATTAGTTACTGTTGCTTGCTTCCTTTCACACATCCAGAAGTTTATTCTATACCATCTTTTTAATTTCTGACAGAAATTAAGTGCTTCTGAGTAAGTCATTCTGTTAAGAGTTCTATGATAACCTACATTCTCTTCATTAGTTTTCATTCTGCACTTCATTTGACAGTAGTTTTAAAATAAATATTTCTAAGTCAAAATCATTTATGTAGGTTGCCATTTTGATTACATGTCAATTTCTACAAATAAGTCATGGAATTCTAGTCACTAAGATAAACATAACACATATGTGTAGGTCAGAGTCACAGTAGGAAAAAGATGGTCACTCAAAAGGGGTGATTGTAGTGGGGGAACTATTTTAAAAAGTGTGGAATAACTGTAGGATAACGGGAAATCAACTAGGGTTAGTAAAATCTTAGGGACCTGCCACATACCACTGATTGGGCTAAAGGAGCACGTTGTGGGGCAGTTAATGAATACTAGCAAGATGTATGGCTGTAGAAGATTCACGTGACAAGAATTTTGGTCATTGATAGATGAATACAGCCATTGCCAAACTATAGCCCAAAAGGCTTATATTTCTGTCCTCCCACCTTCCAATACTCTGGCATTATCTTTCATTGCCTGATCTCAATTGGAAGCTTAAAGCCAAGGAACCTGGTTATGTAGTCTGTAGATAGAGCATGGTGGAGAATACTGGAATGTGGGTCTGCAAGAATTAAAAAAACATACAGCACATTATACTAGCCTAATAACCAAGTAAAAGACAGAAAAATTGATTATTTTTAAAAATTGCTATAATTAATAAATAATTCAGGGTTCTATGACACTTATGGAGGGGAATTTGGACCACCTGGCAGAATGGCAAACTCATTTCATTTTGGCACAGTAATACATACCACTTCTAGGAATCTGTCTGAAAATTAAATTAGCAGAAATATAAAATGGTATGTTTTGAGACATCCATTGCCATTAATTGTAATAGGAAGAGAAGGGAAACAATCCAAATGTACATCAATAGGAACTGTTTTGAATGAATTATGGTGCATCCATACAATGGGGTATTATTTAACTATAACAAGGAATAAAAAGAATCTCTGTATAGGTAGATAAAATAATTTCCAGGATATATTAAGTAAGAAAGACAAGGTACACATTTATTTTTAAAAATATGATTGTATAGAGTGTTGTAAACATATTTGCTTACATTACAAAGTAGTGTTAATAGAAGGAGAAACCAAAAACTAATAAAAATGGGAGGAAGAAAGTAAAATGGTGGAAGGACAGGGATAGAAATACTTGTAGAGAAGAAAGAATTATGAATTACAGATAGACTGCTTTGTTTCCTACAAATCCATTCTAGCATGGAAAGAGAATTATTGAAAGGATCCATGTGAAAAAATTATTTTCTTGCTCATGGTATTACTGTTAGATTTTATCTTATAAAAGTAGAAAAATCATATTTCATTGAAGTCTATTGATAAGAATTACAGTAAATAAGAACAATGCATTTTTGATATTCAAAAAATTGTTCATATTTTTTCGAACAAAATTTGAAAGAAATTGTTCATATTTTTATCTGAAAATTTGAACAATTTAAAATGCTGGCCAGGGCCGGTGAGATGGTTCAGCGGCATAAGTGCCTGCCTGGCAAGCGCGAGGGCCCGAGTTCGACTCCTGGAACCCACATACGAAAAGGGGCCGGTGATATTGTTCAGCAGCACGGGCGCCTGCTGGCGTGTGAAGTCCTGAGGTCGACCCCCCGGTACCCACAAAAATATAAATAAATAAAATAAAATAAAATAAAATGCTGGCCAATATTAGTTGTTCTTTCATAGAGTGCCCTGGCTCGAGGATACTTCAAATGTGAAAACTGAGTCAAAAGCTCCTTTTTCCCTATTACATTCTAGTATTTGTTTGGATATTGTTATTAATATACAACAATAACAAAAACTCTTCCCTTTAAAATTTTTTTTGGAGGTACACATGGTTCCAAATTTTTGGAGGTACAGTTTACATTTATATACATTTGGATTCAAAACACAAATGTTTTACTGTTTAGAAGCATCAAATTACAGAAAATCAAAAAAGCAAAAGAACGCTTTTTATGCTTATGCAAATTACATGTGGTGTGCTTTTAAAGTAGCTAAGTACAGGGCCAGTGAGATGACTCAGCGGCGTAAGCACCTGCCTGGCAAGTGCGACGGCCTGAGTTCAACTCCCGGATCCCACATACGAAAAAAGGGCCGGTGATATCGCTCAGCGGCACGGGCGCCTGCTGGCGCGCGAGGTCCTGGTCGACCCCCGGTACCCACAAAAAAAAAAAAAAAAGTAGCTAAGTACAAATTCTAGTTATAAGTAGGGTTTAACGGGAGCAGGGATATAGGTAATACTGTTTATTCGTCCTTCAGGAGATATGGGGAATATGTTCTTTAGAGGAACAAGGAAGAGCAATCCATTACTTTCCTAGTGGAAAGAAGAAAAAACTCAAAATAATGAAGCAAAAGATATATGATTATTTTGGCTGTAAATCACATTCCTAAACTTAACACAAGTGAAACTAAAATTTGAAAAATATTAACTTGAAAAGTGACAAATTACAGTTTTCTCATTTGGTTAGAAGCCTGTACAGATGGATTTAAGATGTGATTTCTGTGCAGATTAAGTTAATCTGTTGCACAGCCACAGTCTATACCAATGTTTCTCAAATTGCATGTTGCAACCTTTTATTACGGCCTGAAATTTAATGGATAAAGACTAATATAATTAAATGAAATAGAATACCCAGAATAGAAAATATCAGTGCATTTCTTTTAGAAAGAGTAAATATTAGATTGTGAAACTTGTTTTTATTACATATATAAATATGTTTTGGAATATAAAATATATTTATCACTATGAATCATATCTAAAACATTTTTAAACAGTGTCGTATTTTTCTTACTGGAATCAATTATATTTTAAATGTTTACTAAATGGTATATAGCAAAGTTAAAAATTGTGTTGAAGGGCAATGTCATATATTTGTGTTCTCTTCCCTACACAGTACTAAAATTTATTCCTATATAGGTGTAGAAATACATGTAGAAATTAGGGGGCATTAATGTATTTTATGTTCAAAAAATCTAAAGGGGGCCGGTGATATAGCTTAGCGGCATAAGTGCCTGCCTGGCAAGTGCGAGGTCCTGAGTTCAACTTCCGGTACCCGCATTAAAAAAAAAAAAAAATCTAAAGGGAGCAACTCAGTATAAGATGAAATACAAATTTATCTTATTTCCCTATTAGGGTGTAGCCGCAAAATACCCAATCCTGAAGTATCCAGTTCCTCTGCATTCCTTGCATCCTACTCATGTTTAATTTGCTCTTGGTAACAAGAGGGAAAAGAAATACTTTATTAAAAAGTCTTGAATAATATTGACTTTTAATCCATAACCAAAGTACAGGGCTTACAGTATATATATATTAGTATTTTTTTATATAGGAAGTAATTACATATATTGAAGGTCATAGGTTGGTAGCAGGAACAGAGAGAAGGCTGAAGGGAAAAAGATGGTGAAAGGAAAAAGGGACTCAAGTGCGAAGAGAAGAAAAGGGCTATACATTAGAATCAATATGTATCTTAGAAAATTTCAGTCTAGAAGATGATACATTTGATGTCTCTGTGGAACATCCAGTGAATATTTAAAGGGAATAATGTGTAAGATGACTCAAAATGAAATAGTTACGTTGAATTTCATCAATATTCTAGCTTCTAATGTGCTTTGCTTTTGATTTCTAGTCATTCAGGTTAGCTGGGGTGTATTGCAATGGTAGAGCACTTGTCTAGCATCCATGAGGCCCAGGATTTGATCTCCAACACCACACACACACACACACACAAAAAAAAAAAAAAAAAAAAAAACTAACTCATTTCTATTTTCAGCTTGTATAGCAATTAAATAATCAACTATTTTTAAGACGTTAGATTGTACAAGTACTTCTACAAAATTTCACTTTACCTCAGTATTTTTTCATTGGCTATTAGGTGAAATTATCTTTTGAGGATAGAAGACATAATTTATGCAAATAATGCAAAATAGCATTTTTTCAGGTCCTTGAAATAAAAATTAAATGCTTTATTATACAGAGGATAATATCTATCTTACATATAAATCTTCCCACTTTGCAGTTATTTCTAATGGAATGCCACTGTAAGACAGTGGAATAGTGAGTACTCCTGAACTTTGAATGTGAATGCATGACTTAGTCTTTAGCATTCTTCCTAAAAATGTCCCAAAGGTCTGAGAAGCATTTCAGTGTGATATATATTTGAATATACCTTGCACAGGTGATAAATTAATTTCTAGGTATATCACTAACAGCCGAAACTTGCATTTGTCTGGTTCAGGAAAATTATATAAATCCCATCGTTAGTTTTTTCTGTTGCTTTTATTGCTTAAACCAATAGAATTTTAAAACTTTGCCAAAGAACAGAGCAATAATCTCTGTATCCTATCTTTATTTTTATAATTTTCTGTCTTTTATACTGTGAATTTATTTCACTCTAATTTCTAACACTTTGCTCTGACCTGTCTCAGTGCATCTCAGAAAGACACAGGACCAGGCCGGGGATATAGCTCAGCAGCACAGCACCTGCCTGGCAAACATGAGATTGAGTTCAGTTCCCAGATACCAAGAAAAAAAAAAAAAAAAAAAAAAAAGAAAGACACAGGATCTCAGGGTAGAAAACATGTCCTTTCAGTGTATATTTTCCTGTGTGTGAAGCATATGTGAACTGATCTTCCTAAGTTTAAATACATTTGAAATTACATTTGTGAAAGAAGGAGGCCAAATCTTTATCATGATTATGTTCTAGAATTAAAAATATTTAAATTCAGGTTTTGTTCACACACATCAGAATATTTTTAAATTTATTTGGTATAAAATAGAATATGTGTTAGAAAAATGTTCCTCACTTTAGACAGCTTACTATAACATCTCTTTGGTGTTTTAACACTGATATTTATTTTACCCTTAAAAACAAGTAGAAAACAGTTAACCATATACCTCTTACTTTCGTAACCAGTCCGGTACCTAATTTCCTAAAGGCATTTGTAGGAGATTAGCAAATTAATTGGAAAAGCTAATTGGAAATTTGTTATAAATGTGTGAGTGCTGCAGTGTACTATAGTCTGTTCTTACAGTGTTTTAACTATCTTTAATACTTTATCAAAAGAAAGTAGAAAATAATGTAAGATTTTTTTTTCTTTTAGAATCCTTTGCCTTGGCCATCTCAACTTGGAGTACATGGAAGCAATTATGTATTCTGATTATCCATGAAAAAGGTCCTGATAATACCAACTAAAATATTCTCAAAGGGATTTCAAATGCTCTTTGTTTTACAATTTTCAAAAATGTTAACTGATACATCAAAACATAAAACATGTACATTTTAATGCAGTATCATGTAATGTCTGATACATTTTTACATGAGATTTCAAATGTTTACTTTTCTCAATAGCTCAGTTTCTCCATGTACTCTATCCATATTGGAAAACGATGTCACTTTTCAGTTTCTCTCAAAAAATAAGGACTTCCAAGCTTTCCCACCTATCATTCTCTTTGTTTCTTCATATTAACTCTGACTCTTTAGTAACTTTCTTGATCTTCCCTCTAAATTTGGAATCCCTATTTCTAATACTAGTTGCTTAGTTCTTAGATCGGTGCCATTTTCTTCTTTGACACTTGGCACAGGGGGAATTTTTCTTCACTTGCTTCCTAGCATCTTACTGCTCTTTTGTGTCAGCATCTTCCTTTTAGCCTTCAGATGTGCAAAGGTCTAACTGACTTGAAAAGAAAACCACTACTCTAATTTTGAAAGTATCTCTGGCTACAATGTATGTATTTTCAATTATTAATGATTAAACTGGGGAATAATCACAAGATGTGTTAAGAAATCCCTTGGATCCGCAGTCTGATGGACTTATGCTAACACTCCATTAATTATCAGAAGTCTATTCATGAGGCCCTACTCTGTGTGGTAGACCAAAGTGACATCTTGAGTTTACTGGGATTAGTGTCAGTTCAGAACCAAGTCCATAAGCACCACAAAAATCTGATTATTTCCTTCTTTCCAATGCACCTTGGTAAAAGGTGGTAAGTCTGTTTGAGGAAGGCTCTGAAAAAGACTACAAATTTTCATCATTGTTGCAGGCTCTGTCTTCAAGTGATCTATTTTTTCCCTTATTCCAGGGGTTCTGGGTTTGTAAATTGGCTCAAGTATAGGAATTGACTGAGAGGTCATGATCTGTTTTGATGATTCAAGTTAGACTTCTGTACACTTGACTTACAACTTTTGTTGTTTATATAGGTCAAATAAGAATTTAATAGACTATACATTTACTTCACCTCTAGGGACATCTTGATCATGTAGCCAGTGTCATAGGGCTCTGTGAGTCAGGCATTTCTTATTACTGTTTTGACTCTGCTGCCTATTTGGCAAACATACCAATCATATATTTGATGATTAAGTGCTGTCACTTGGCTTTTGCCTTCTACCCCCATCAAATTATTCCATTGGAGTTGATGATCACAATTTGATAACAGCAGTTTTCTCACTGTAATTCCTTTTAAGATATATTTTATTAGTACAAGTTTGCAGTACATAATGATTACATTTCTTGTGGGGAGTTGGCACATGTACAGAACAAGTCTTATTTTTTTTATCCTCTTCCCCTGCTTTACCTCCCCCCTTCCTTCATCTGATCCCCTTCCATTTAGAAAGATCTATCTCCCTACTTCCTATTACTTATCTTTTATTTTGCTTTATTAGTACTTTTGGTTTTCATATAAGAGAAACCTTATCATATTTAAACTTGTGTGTCTGATTTATTTCATTTTACATTACAGTCTCAAGGTACATACATTCCTACAAATGACTCAATTTTATCCTTCTTTATAGCGGAGTAGTACCCCATTGTGTGTAAATACCAAATTTTCTCTATCCATTCATCTGTTGTTGGAAAATTAGGCTGCTTCCAAGATTTAGCTATTAGGAATTGTGCTACTATAAACATGAGCATGCATATATGCTGTAATACGATGTCTTTAACTATTTTGGGAAGATAACTAGAAGGGGAATAGCTGGGTTGAATGGAATTTCGAGTTTTAGTTTTTTGAAGAATCTCCATACTGATTTCTATAGTAGTTCTACTAGTTTACATTCCCACTAATAATATTGAAGGGTTCATTTTCCTTCTAGCCTCTCCAGCATTTATTGTTATTTGGTTTTTTTGATGATAGCCATTCTTCCTGGGGTAAAAGAGAATCTCAGTTTTGTTTTAATTAGCATTTCTATAGTGAATATTTCTCCACATATTTATTGGCCATTTGTACTTCTAGAAGTGTCTACTCATTTCACTTGCCCAGTTTTGATTGGATCTTTTATTTGGGGGGCCTATTTTTTGAATTCTTTATATATTCTAGGTATTAGTTCTCTGTGTGAGGAATAGCTGGCAAAATTGTTTTCTCCATTCTATAGGTTGTCTTTTCACTCTGTTGGTTTTTTTTTTTGCTGTGCAGAAGCTTTTTAATTTGATATGATATCACTATTCATTCTTAGTACTATTTCCTGTGTAAACACTGTTCTGTTTATAAAGTCCTTGCCTATGCCTGTGACTTCAAGAGTTTTTCCTGTTTTATATTCCAGCAGATTAAGTGTTCAGTTTTAACATTTAGATATTTGTCCATTTTAATTTTAGTATCGTATGTGGTAAGAGAGATGGGTCTGGATTCAGTCTTCCGCATGTCGGTAGCCTGTTTTTCCAGCACCATTTTTTAAACAGGCTTTCTTTCCACCAGTGCATGTTTTGGCCCCTTGGTCAAAGATTAAATAGTTGAATGTACTTAAGGTTGTTCCTGCATCCTTTATTCTGTTCCGGTGATCTACATGTCTGTTTTTACGCCAGTACCATGTTTTTTCATCACAGTAGCTTTGTAATATAACGTCAAATCTGTGACTGTGATGCCTCCCACTTTGCTGTTGTTACCAAGAATTGCTTTTACTATTCTGGGTGTCTTCTGTGTCTCTATGAAATTTAGGATTGTTTTCTCCAATTCTGTGAAAATTGCTGTTGGTATTTTGTTTGGGATTGCATTAAATCTGTATATCAGTTTTGGAAGTATGTCCATTTTGACAATATTGGTTCTGCCAATCCAGGAACAGGGGACATCTTTTCATTTTCTGAAGTCCTCCTCTTCAATCTCCTTTTTTAGAGTACTCCAGTTTTTACTGTAGATGTCTTTCACTTCCTTGCTTATATTAATTTCTAAGTATTTAATTTTTTGTGCTATTGCAAATGGTATTTTTTTTCTAATTTTTTTCTCATGGAGTTCATTATTATTGTACAGCAATGCTATTGATTTTTGTGTGTTGATTTTGTATCCTGCTACATTGCTGAATTTGGTTATTAATTCTAGGAGTCTTTCGATGAAATTCTTTGGGTCTTTAGTATAGAGAATCATGGTGTCTGCAAATGACAATTTCACCTCTTCCTTTCCTATACATATCCCTTTTATTTCTTTTTCTTGCCTAATTGTTCTTGCTAATGTTTTACTGTGTTGAACAGGAGTGGTGATGGTGGACATCCTTGTCTTCTTCCTGATTTTAAAGGGAAATCTTTCAGGTTTTCACCATTTAAAATGACATTGGCTATAGGTTTGTCATAAATGGCATTTATCAGATTGAGATAAGGTCCTTCTGTACCTCTTTTTCCAGTGTTTTATCATGAATGGATGTTGGATTTGTCAGAGGCTTTTTCTGTGTCTATTGAGATGATAATCTGATTTTTGCCCTTGCTTCTGTTTATGTGATGGATTTCATTTATTGATTTGTACAGGTTAAACCATCTTTGCGTCTTTGGGATGAAGCCTACTTGGTCATGATGTGTATTTTTGATGATTTGTTGCATTCTGTTAGCCAATATCTTGTTGAGGACTTTTGCCTCTATATTTATTGGAGATTGGCCTATAGTTCTCTATTTTGGTTGGATCCTTGTCTGGTTTTGGAATCAGGGTAATGCTAGCTTCTAGGAATAACTTTGGGAGTACTTCCATTTCAGCTTCATTAAAGGGCTTGAGGAGTATTGGCATTTGGTCTTCCATGCAATTCTTGTAGAATTCAGCAGTGAACCCATACAGACCTGAGCTTTTCTTAGTTGGTAGGGGTTTTTATTTATTATTTCTTCAATTTTATAACCTGTTCCTGGTTTATTCAGGGTTTTTTATCTTTTTGGTTCAGTTATGGTAATTCATGTGTATCTAGGAATCTATCATATATACCGTGTGTATCTAGGAATTCTTCAGTTTCTTGACATACAGGTTTGAGAAATAGTTGCTGATAATCTTCTGTATTACTGGCAGGGTCCATTGTGATTTTATTTTTCATTTCTAATTGTATTGATTTGGACCTTTGCTTTTTTGTTAAGATTTGCTAAGGGTTTATCTATTTTGTTTATTCTTTTGAACAAATGGCTCTTTAATGAACTGATTCTTTGTATTAGGTTTTTTTTTTTTTTTTTGTGAATACCGGGGGTCGACCTCAGGCCCTCGTGCACCAGCAGGCGCCCGTGCCACTGAGCGATATCACTGGCCCTTTTTTCGTATGTGGGTACCGGGAGTCGAACTCAGAACCTCGCGCTTGCCAGGCAGGCGCTTAGGCCGCTGAGCTATCTCACTGGCCCCATGTATTAGATTTTTTAGGCTCAATTTCATTGATTTTTGCTCTAATCCTTATATTTTTTTCCTTGTACTAGCTTTGGGTTTAGATTATTTTTTGGATTGTTTTTCTAGGACCTTGTTTTGGATTGGTAGGTTATTTATTTGGGCTTGCTGTGGTTTTGTGATGTGGCCATTTATAGCTATAAACTTCCCTCATAGTACTGTTTTCTTTTCATTGTGTCCTATATATTCTGGAATATTGTGCTGACATTATTGTTTAGTTTTAGGAACTGTCCCATTTCTTCTGTGACTCAGTGATTATTCAGTCCCTATTTTTGGAGTGCTGGTTTGGTGGTCATGATTTTCTTTAGGTGCTCTTTATCATGGAAATATCTTGTTTTCGCACCAGTTTTGAAAGATGTTTTGTAGGCTATATCAGGGTGGGTGTTTTCTTTTAGGGCTTGAAGCACTTCACTATAAGCTTTTTTGGACTTTAAAGATTGTGTTGAGAAGTGTGTTGTAATTCTAATAGGTTTACCTTAATACATGATTTGTTGCTTTTCTCTACCAGCTTTTAAGATTCTGTTCTTGTTTTGGACTTGGGGAGGGGTTCTTTTCTGACCATATCTCTTCAGGGTTCTATAGCTTCACTCGTCTGTATGATAAAAATTTCTCCCATATTTGGAGATGTTTCTGCTATTATTTCAGTAAATATGTTTTTATGCCATTTGTGCCATCTTCTAATTTTTCACTAATTTCTATTAATGTTTGGTTAGTCCTCTTTTTGTCATCTAGCAGCTGTTGGATCCTTTTTTCATGTTCTTTTGTTGCTTTTAAGGTATTTCTCATTAATTGGTTACTGACAGCATCCCTGTCTCCTAGTTATTACACTCCGGCCTCACACTGACCAGTTTTGCTGCCTGTTCTTTTGATATAATTTTTAATCTGAATTTTATCTCATACTTTCTTGTGACTCTAATTCTTTTCTGTGCTGGTCATTCATGTTTTGTATTATTTTATTTAGTTAGGTTAGATTTTTATTAGTGTCTTCCATAGACTTGCTGATCATTTTATTTACTAGGCCCTTTATCTGTTTAGTTGTATCTTCTTTGAGCTTGCCAAGTGCATTATTGGTCTGTTTTATTATCTCCCCTATAATCATTTTGAGTAATTTGGCTGTGTGGCTCTTGATTTACTCCCCTTCAGTGGCCATGGATCAGCTTTTGGGGAGTTGAGAGTTTTTTTAGGGATTTTGTTGCCTTGTCTGCTCATGTTTCTGTGCTTTTGTTTGTTTGTTTGTTTTGTGCTGAGGCTTGCGGGTTGATTACAGTGGAAAGCTTTGATACTAGTTTGGAAACTTCTCTGGATAATATCTGCTTTTCAGTGATGCCCTCTGCGTGGGACTAACTATTGGCTTTTGCCTCTGTCCCAGGATCCAGCCACCTCCATTTATTTGGGAGGGGCATCTATTGTATATTCGATCCAGTACACAGTTCTCTGTCCATTCGCCCCAGACTGGGAATGGGCTGTGGTATTGTTAATGACACAAAAGCAATCCAGATACTGGCGTCCAGAAAAAACCAATTAATAGCAACAATTGTATCACCTTGGCTACGGTAACAAAATCATCAATAATGGTGTCAAAAACAAGCTGGGTATTGGCATACTCTACAAATTAATAGTACATCACCCGTAACCATTGAAAAGAGATCTATAATTGTAGTATAATCACTAAGTCAAACCAAATATTGACCTACTACAAATATCTACTAAGTGGAACAACTTTACTTCCACTAACAACAGAACAATAATAGAATAGAGTTAGCTAGGTATCTAAAGATTCAGAACCCTAATAATTATACTAGTAAAGGTAGATGGGATGGGAAACTGGAGAATGGAAAAAGTTAAAATTTGAAAAATCAATCAATGGAAGATGAGAAAAAGGAGAGAAAAGTGATATAGGGGATCCTATTGAGGAATAAAAGGAAATTAATAGTATTAAAAATATTCACAGAAAAGAAAGAGAAAAGAAAAACAATAAAATATAGAAAATTTAAAAAGATAAGGAGAAAGAAAAGAAGTTAAAAGGGGAAAGATAAAAGAGAGGGAAAATGGGAGAAAGACCCCACCCCCAAAACCTGATGATTAAAGAGAAATAATAAGAAATTTAAAATTTTTAAAAAGATTGAGTCAAAAAAATTCTTCTGTGTTTTTGAATAAGTGGTTTATTTCCAGGATCTGCTGTCTTGGAATCCATCAAATCAGGATTTTCTCCACCTGGCTTCAGGGTCTGTTGGTTTGTGAGGTGCCCTCCTTGCACCACAGGCCCCCATGTCCATTCCTCAGACTGTGTTAATGACTGTGGTGACCATCCAAACCAAGGTGTATCCTTGCTCTCATTGAGAAGACTCTCTGGTCTGTGCTGGGTATAGGCCATGGGAAAGGGTTCAAGCAGATCTTTGGATTTAATGTCAACACAGGCTGGGCCTGGTTTCTCACTACAGAGCGCTGGGCCTGTGTTCTTCCCACCCTGAGATTAAAATTCTCAGGGAGTCTATGTCTAACCTGTACCTTCTCCATGGCAGTCTCTCATGGATGTCTCTCACTCAGTCATTTTGGAAGGGTAACACTGGAGTCCCTGAAGCTGCTGCCCAGGTTTGTACTTTCTCCCTGGGTCTCCTGGTTCTCCAGGCTTACCTTTTTCCTCTTAGGAGCCCTATCCTCATTTAGGATCAGATCAGTTGGTTAGACCATACATCTGCTGCCCTGTGCCAAGGGGAAGCAAAAGGTAGAGCCATCTTGGAGCAGGTGGATGGTTGAAACCAGGCAGTGGCTTGCTGCATAGTCTCTTCTTTTGTGCCTGGGTGTTGGCCTTGTCCATGACCAGGTCAGTCAATTGTTTAGCACCTCTGCTGTCCCATACAAAGAGAAATAAAGTACAGAGCTGGCTAGGAATTAGCATGTGGCCACTGCCACAGCATGCAATCCGTAGATGCAGAGTTGGTCAGGAACCAATGGCACGGCTCCATCTGGTTCCCAGGGGGTACAGATCTATCCAGTCTTGTCCACAGGGCTCTCATTGAAATTCCTGACCTACAGAAAGAGACAACGATGTTCAAGTATGCTGGAGTTCCTCTCACAAAGTTATTTCTCAAGGTCATGATAAAAGATATGGGTGAAAAGCCCTTATATGATAAATCTAGTCTAACATCTCAGTCTCACTAAGCTTTGGTCACTGTGGTGATTAGCATGGAATGTCAACCTGATTAGCTTTTGGATCCACCAGGAGGGTTGGTAGAGTACACTTCTCAGTGTGTCTGGATAGGTCATCGATATGTAGCCTTGGGGCCTATGTTTGGTCCATTTTCCTTCCTCTCTGGCACTCCCATTCTGAGAGTGGGTTTGCCCACTCTGCTTCCCAGCTAGCATTAACTGAGTAGCTTTGTGTCACCACCCCATGTTATTGATGTTTCTGCCTTGGAGCCAGCCCAACTGTGGAGAAACCTCTGAACTGTGAGCCAAATTAAAACTTTCCTCCTTTAAATTGTGGATGTTGGGTATTGTGTCTCACCAGTGAAAAAGCTGATTAATTACTTTCCTCAATAGTATATATGAGCATTTGAACTTTACTTAGCCTATCTTTTGGTGCATGTTTCAGACAACCAACCAAACAGTGGAAGTCCTTTCTAATATAACATTGAATATATTGATATAACATTGAATCTCCAGTCTCTGTCAGGTGGTGGACAACAACAAATCCCACCTGAGCCAATGCTGTAGGCCTTCCACCATTAATCCACACTCTTACTATCTATTTCCACATGTGTTCTGTGGATTTGTATCTAAAAATTGGAGAAATCTTGAAGTTCTTTTGGGGAGTAGCTCTGCTCTTCACAGGTTATGCTTCAAACCTCACCTTTTGGGTCCTACTAGGACTTAAATCTCCTTATAGTTGTAGAAGCAAAGAGGGTGGTAGGTGTCATTTTTGAGAATCAGCAGCATCTTGAAAGGCAAAACCTGTAATTTTCCCCGTTTCTTCACCATAGATTACATCAGTAGTGTGCTCCACTGGGTTTTGACTTTGACATTTTCCATTACGTTCCCCTTCTCGAGGTTACTGATGATCCCACAGTCTAGGTAAAAAAATACTGCAAAGTAATTGTGTATCATTTTTAAAAATACATATAGTTTGATGTTATCTTTTCTCTTCTCTTTACTCAGTTGCCCCACTTATGTATCCTTTGATAAGAATTTCCGCAAGTTTGTAAATTTGGCCTTTTTTATTTTACTCTGTTCTGTTCATGGTCTTAAATGGATAGTGATTCTTTCTTTTCTGGATTCTCATGATTCTTATTTTCAGTGCTATGCATTATGGCATTTAATCAAAGAAAGAAAGGAAGAATGTTATGTCCCCAGTATCTGATCCACCACGGTAGTTGGTGGATAGAAAAAGAGATTGGGGGCCCCCCTCCTTCTTCAGCATCCTCTTTATCTTTCAAAGAAGAAAAACAATGTGACCTCTTTTTAAATAATAATGTACTATAATTAGGCTTACAAATAGCTTCATTCAACTTTAGTTTATCTTTTCAACTTTCCTGTTGTGCTCAGTGTTCATTTTTAAGTGAGTTTTTACATGGGCGTTTACAACCAGAGAAAAGTCCGAAATAGTTTATATTTCATCTCATTCAGTATTTTACATGCTGTCTATTCCTACCTGGTCAAACCGATTATAATAAATTCTTTACTCATTGTTTTATTGAGTACTAAATTAGTGAGTGTATTGTTTTGAACATGTGTTACAATGTTCAGAAGACATAGAATTTGCCCAGCTATTCTTTTTTTTTTTTTTGTGGGTACCAGGGGTTGACCTCAGGACCTCCTCGCATGCCAGCAGGCGCCCGTGACACTGAGCAATATCACCAGCCCTTTTTTCATATGTGGGTACCGGGAGTCGAACTCAGGACCTTGCGCTTGCTAGGCAAGGGCTTATGCCACTGAGCCATCTCACTGGCCCCCTGCCCAGCTATTCTAAATTGTTAAAAATTTCATATGGAAACTGAATGAAGGTTTAATGCACATGATCATAATTTACCATCTAGTCTGAATAAAATGTATTATACTAAAACAAAATAATTAGAGTTGTCATTTATCTAATAATTGGCTACATATTGCTTTCAAGGGATTAGATCAGTTTTCAATGGCAGTGGAATTATTTCACCCCACCATAGCTTTAGTGGTGTTAACACTAATGATTTTCACATTTTCCTTGTATAGTTCAAAATGTGATCTTGTTAACAAGAAGTCTTTATCAGCGATAAAGATGCCCATTACTAAATTGACAGGATAGAGTTAGTTTTCTGTTTTTCATCTCACTAACAAATGATGCCAATAGGAATGATTGACTACTGTCAATATCATGGAAAAACAACATTCCTTCTTTGAATATGTGATCAAATTTTTTTATGTTTTTTTTTTTTTTTCTCTTTCTTTTGAGACAGGGTCTTGCTATGTAGTCCAGGTTGGCCTTGAACTCACAGTGATCCTCCTGCCTCAGCCCCCCAAGTGCTGGCATTACAGGCATGTGCCACTACGCCAGGCTCAAATTTATTTTACTATCCTTTGTAAACCAACACTTGATAATCAGATAGAATACTCACATACAAATAGATTTAAATGATTAAATTAAACATTAAATATTATATCATATTAAAGTTCTTTTTTGAAATTAAAAGAATACATGTATTTGTATTTAATCTTTTTTCTTCCTATTCTGCAGAGAAATGATGAAGAAGCAGTTGTGGATAGAGGTGGAACTCGTTCTATTCTCAAAACACATTTCGAGAAAGAAGATTTAGAAGGTAAGATATTTTTCTTGGGACAGCTACTGGTGTTCTTTCCAAAAGTATTTTTTTTTTCTTTTGTGGGTGCTGGGGGTCGACCTCAGGACCTCACGCGCCAGTAGGCGCTTGTGCCGCTGAGCGATATCACCGGCCTTTTTTTCGTATGTGGGTTCCGGGAGTCGAACTCGGGCCCTCGCGCTTGCCAGGCAGGCGCTTATGCCACTGAGCCATCTCACCGGCCCTCCAAAAGTATTTTAAAGAGAAATCTGAAGTTATATTACACAGAATTGCTCAAGTTAATATCAAAGTAATGGTGATGCGTTTTGAGGGAGTAAATATAATTGTTCTGGTGCAGGGTGGAATGCCAACAGGTACACTGGCATGGGTGAGACACTTTCATTCATTCAACAGGCATTTACTGATCCCACAGTGTATTCAAGGCACTGTGCTGTTATGCCAATCTTTAGATAGTCCTTGCTTTGAGGAATTATCATCAATTGGAGGATGAAAAGAAAAAATGACAGATCAGCATAAGGGGTGGTGATGTAAGAGGTGAATATAACGCAAGAGGAGAATCTAACTCAGCCTGTTATCAGAATAGGCTGTCGTTAGAAGAGTTAAGAGCAATTGCTATTCTAGTTTTCCTCAGCTATGTATAAGAGAGAGATGGAGATAATGTTTGTGTGTGTTCTCTTCAATAGGAATAAGAACAGATAATTCAGTGGGGGAGAGAGTATGATCTAGAGGTTAAGGCTCTGACACCAGACTGCACTGTGTTCAAATACCAGCACTGGCCCTTAGTTACTGTGAACATTTCAGCTGACCCATTGCCTTCACTGCAGTTAAGTTTCCTTGACTGTTAAAATATAGATAACAATGGGTAGTTTCTAAGTTTTTTATAAAAATTAAGGCGGAAATACTGGGAATAGTATCTGGAATAATAGTTACAGAACTATTGATAACACAGTTTAATGTATATATGGCATTAGCTTATTTTTATTTTTAATAAAAAATTTTTACTAGTGGAATTTAAGGTATACAGTAGTTGTCATCATTTGAAATGTGATGCCCAGGTCGTCTTACATACAGGTAAGCAGAGAGAGCTCTTAATAATCCGCTGAGCTGAGAAGTAAAGTGTTTTTCATTTAAGCATTGTAATGTAATCATCAAGTTAGAGTCATTGTACCTAGTCTTTAATTACAATAATTACATAATTGGAAACAATATAATATTTAGCAACAATTTTAAATAACTGCATTTACTCTGTGCCTGACATTTACTTGGTACACAGAAAATGCCCAGATCCAAGAAAATTATTGGGTTAACCTACTGATTTGCTATGCTATCCACAGTCATTACATAAAGAATGAGAGAAAATTTGAAAAGTCAAGGCTGGTAATGGATAATATAAAAATGATTTCTCTTTTGGTTTGAATTGCTATTATATTATTTTTTCCAATAACATATTTGTTTGCCTTTCTATAATGTTATGCCAGAACAAGACATTCTTAGATTTCCTAAACATGTACTAAAAAAACTAACAAAACGAGAAAGTAGCCTTGAAATATTCTCAATTTCAACTAAAAGCCATTTGTAATTAAATACTGTGATGGATTGTCTATGCATAGATAATACATAGTAGATAATTAACAGCTAATAATTAATATAGTGCAATATGGAATGATCCTTTGGGATGGAAAAGATATAAAATAAAATTTACTAAGGTAATTTTAATTAGCATAACTGTATGTTCTGCATACATTTTCCTTTGCTGGGTATGTACAGGTAGGGAATGCAGGTGACAGTGAAATATGTTTTAAGTGACACTCTACTTTTTGAAGAACGGGAGAAGGCAATCTGTCAACAAGGCTAAGATCACAGATAGAGGGATCTGGACCCCTTATTTACATATCCAACCCTTACAGCAGGCCTTCCAGAAGGGTCCTTTGTTTCAGCCCTAGCCCACACTGACACAGACTTGCAGATGCTATGTAAGCAGCACAACCCAGCTACTTCTGGAGTTTAGTCTAGAAGGGCTCCGTCCTGTGTACTGACCTCCTGTGCTGCAGCACAGGCCCTGTTAAAATAAAGACTTACTTTTGTGGTCCTGCAAAAAAAAAAAGAGATTTTTAATTGGCAGAACACAATTGGATAACCCAGATTTTGTTCTGTTCACTAATGTCCATAGTGGATATTTTAACCCCAGATGCCAATAACTGTGGCTAAGCCATTGATAATTAAAACTAGCCATTAAAAAGGAGACATTATATTTTAGAATTTTGAAAGAAAATGGGAAAAGCCTTATTTATATTGACTTTCTAATATTTTTCTGTCCCCTACAAACATTATTTGAGGATATTATGAAGGGTTCTACTGTGATGCATATATACATGTACTAGACCTTTTAGTGATTTGGATCAGTTACCTAGAATTAGAAAATAACGTAAGGGTGAGGTGAAGTATATCATGATTTAGTGATAATCAACTATCAGCATGGTGTAAAATGAGTAAATAGGAAAACTCACTTGAGAAAGTATTATTGAGGGTCATAGTGACAGTTTTTGCTCATTTCGTTTAATTAAAGGAAAATAACAGAACTCTAATTTTAAAGGATTTTTTGGTAATGTAGGTAAAGCAAAGTAAGTATTTTAAATGAAATAGAGTAGGGGATTGCTTTTGTAGACAAACACTTTTATAAATATAAACTCTTCTTCTTTTTTTTTTTTATATGCAGATATTTGGAGTTGAACTCAGGACCTCGTGCTTGCCAGGCAGGCACTTATGCCACTGAGCTATATCACCGGCCCCATAAACTCTTCTTTTAATTAAGATGCTAAGGTTGAAATTTTTTATTTCTCAGGATTTATGTGTGTATTCTTAGCTAATAGAATTACTAGTATCGTTTAACATCTTGAGTACATCTTGTAGAAATGCCAGGTGGTTAAAAATATCTACAAAATCTCAGGTGCAATATATTTAGCAGAAAATGATCACCTGCTGAATAACAACAGCTTGGTGCAATAGATTAGTTAACTTATTCACACATATTACATATCCTGATAAAATGGTATGTCAAATGTGTAATTTCTCTCCTTCCAAATATATTTCTTTTTTGTTTTACATATATCTTGTACCACTTTTATCTTTTCTCTTCCTATTATGTAGAATCAAGAGTATGCAATTTTATTAGATTTTGTTCACCTATTTTTATTCATCATGCAGTCGGTAAATTCAGTAAGTAAATTCAGTCAGTAAATATTAGATTTTGTTTACCTCCTATTTTTATTCATCATGCAGTCAGTAAATTCTTTGATTCTATTTCAGTGGTGTCACATTCCCTACTTCCCTTTTCATTCCCGCTACTGTTGCTCCATTTCTCTCTCTCTATATGTCTATCCCACATACGTGCAGACTCAACGTTTTCTAAGTGTTCTTTCTGAGCCTACTTCTGATCCTGTAGTAAAATGTAGTGAAGGATATTGAATCCCTACAATTAGACAACTTCAGGATTCCAAATAAAGCAAAAATTGTTGAGGTTAACCAATTTTTGTTTCTGGTCTCTCATGTCAGTGTGGAATTAGTACTATCTACAGTATAAGACTACAAAAGAAGAAATGCTTTAATACTCTTACAATTCTTCTACTTACACTTTAATACATATTTACAGTGTGGCCAGATTTAAACTCAGGATGCCCAGTTAAATTTGAATTTTATATACACAATGGGTTATATTTTAAAATGAAGAATAGAAATGGGTATTTCCTATGTAGTATTTTTATTTATTGCTTTTTATTTGCTAAATCTGGAGACCCTAATATTGGATGTTAGGATGACGCACCAACACCCCTATTAAAAAAGGAGGCATTTATTTCCTCAGTTGACAGTGAGGTTGTTTGCTGACAGCTCCCACCTAAGTTCCTTTCCAGGCATTACCTTCAGCTGAAAGGAGCTGTCTGTAGTGTACTGAAGCAGCTTGCCTTGTGCCGTACTGAAATTGATGCATGATCAATAAAGGAATACAAAACGTTGGAACCCTTGCCTCATTTTGGGACAACTCTGACAGTCTGTCCCTGCTTCAGAGTTCCTTATGGAATATATTGAGGCTTTTAGTGCAATTGCACCATAATTATCTTCTCTCTGTACTATATCTTGCTTCCCATATCTCTCACAATGTTACTGTTGACAGGTCTCTTCAACAAACTCCCTAAATACAAATCTCTGTCTATCTCAGAGTCTGTTTCCTGGGGAACTCAATTGTGCCGTTATCATTTCCTTAGTATGTGAATAGTACCAACAGACATACAGCAGCTGGTAGTTGGCAGGACCCTCACATTACTGTAGTTCTTTAGCCTGTGAGTTTAACAACTATTGTAGCATGTTAGAGGGCCTTGAAACTACTTGCCTTGGCCACGATAGTAGATGAAAATCATTATTTCGTTATATGGAGAACGCCAGTGTGCACATGTCTGACTACAACAGCAAATCATCAAATGCTACAGTATGATAGTGGAATACTTTAGACTCAACCAAGTGGTAGCACCAATTGCAGCTACTGTATCAGTTGTGGAGTTTTTGCCACACTAGGTTAACATGGCTTCAGTTGTTGACTTGAAAACACATATTTTTCTGTTACTGTCAACAAGGAGTAACAGAAGTAGTTAATAGTCCTTGTACAGCAGAATACATTTATGGTCTTGCTCTGGAGCTATGTTACCTTATCTACCTTTTGTCATAATACAGTCCCAAACGATTTTGACTAACCTTCTGTAGAAGGTTACATTGGTTCACTATATTGATCAAATGAATGCAAAAGAAGTGGCAAGTATGTTGAGGGTCTTGGTAAGATGAATGCATTCCAGAGACTGTTTCCTAGTGAATTTGATTAAACGACGATGTGAAAGAGAGTGTGGTGCTCTATTGAGCCTCAAACTCTAGGATAGATGAGTGGGTAGGTGGAGACAGTTTCCACATGGACCCAATAAAGAGATATATGTATCTCCCCACAGTTATTCTTCTTCAATTTTGTCTTCCTCGCATACTCTTGTTTTGTCCAGTTTTTCTTAGAATAGATGCCTGCACTTGAAAAATATTCTGAATATTTTATTTTTCAGATATAACTGTTGTTAAATCTTCTTAGGCATAAGGGTACATTAATGAAGCATTCATAAAAATAGTATGTCCTCTTAACTAATTAGATGATCGTAAAGAGAAGAAAATTCAATAGTGAATGTGACATGAAATATTTTCAGCCATTTTCACTGAACTAATCAATTTCAAATCAAGGCAATCCTGTCAAACAACTGTTTTATTATACTTAAAAATTTTTATGCTTGTAAAATACATAATGTACAGTTTACCATCTTAACCATTTTTGGGTGTAAAGTTCAGTAGTGAAAAATGTTGCTATGAACATGGGTGTATTGAGTAGTACTTCTTTATATATTCCAGATACTAACCCCGTATAAGATATGTGATTTACAAATATATTCTTTCATTCTGTAGGTTGCCGATTCACTTTGCTCATTTTGTCCTTTGATAACGCAGAAGTTTTCAATGTAGTTCAATTTATGTATTTCATTCCTATTTTCTGTGCTCTTAGTATTAAACATAGGAAGTCTTTGAAAATCAGTATCATAATGCTTTTCTATATGTTTCCTTTGAAGAATTTTTTAGTTTAGGATTTTATTCTTAGGTTTTTGATCCATTTTTACTTCATTTTTGTATAGAGTAAAAGGTTCCTGCATTCTTACCTGTCATAATCCTCTATTTCCTGCCATTACACCTGTTACATCTGCATTTCTAACCATCTGTTAGTTTTTCTTCAAATTGTTGATATGTAGAGAACCCACTTAGAGAAAAGTAATGTTTCTCATGTTTTTATCAAGCATTTATAGCATAATCTCTGCTATTTTCTCAAGGCTGGGAACATAGAAGAACCAGTAAAATCCTGAATATTACTACAGACTTTCTGTTAAAAAAATCTTTTATATTGCCCCATAACAAATCCATGCTTTCTCATCTCCTCCATTTGCTACTGTTTTCCCTCCACACAGATATGGGATGGTCATTGTGCCCATTCTTTAGTGATACCTGATCCTCCTAAGAGGAGAATTGCCTTCTTCCTCCAAACTTCTCTTTCTGAGTTTACACCTTTTCTTTTATTATTATATGTATTTATATGTCTTTATATATTATCTTTCTTGTTTGATTATAAGCTCTTTGAGTGACAAATTTTCATCTTACACATTTGTATTCTTCCCTCATATCCAAACTATATAGGTGCTAAAATGTGTTGCATTGAATTTTACATAAGTGCATATTAATCCTGTAACAACTTAAATGTATAAAATGTTTAGGAGTATAACCGTTTATTGAATAGTTTTCCTTTCAAACATTTAACATGCAAATATAAGGGTTTCTAATTACATTGCACTGTACTAAAATAAATCTAGTGAGATTTACTTCTAGTTGTTATTATTATTATTTTTTTATATGGGATCCTGCTATGTTGCCCAGGTTGGTCTTGGACAGATGGGCAGAAGGGATCTTCTTGCCTCAGTCTCCCAAGACTAATTACATTTTAACATGATACTAAATATTTTAAAAACTACAATGGAAAAGGAAAAATAATTATCATATTTTGGCCTGTTAATTAAATAAAATATTTTTCTTTATACTTATTTTTTTCTTTATTCTCTTTAGCAGATACTAAAACACCTTTATTGGCTGGGCATGGTGGTGCACACCTGTAATCCCAGCATTGGGAGGCTGAGGCAGGAGGATTGCTGTGAGTTTGAGGCCAGCCTGGGCTACAAAGCGAGTTTAGGGCCACACTGAACTGTGTAGGGAAACTCTGTCTCAAAAAGACAAAAACAAACAAACAAACAAAAAAACTTTATTTTGAAACTTTATTTTGAAACATGCTATATAGCAAGACCACAGCAATCCTCCTGCCTCAGCCTTCTGAGTACTGGAATTATAGGTGTGTGCCTTCACACCCAGCATTAAAATATCTTTTTTTTTGTTTTGTTTTGTGGGTACCGGGGGTCAACCTCAGGACCTCGTGCACCAGCTGGCACCTGTGCCGCTGAGCGATATCACCGGCCCTTTTTTCGTATGTGGGTTTCGGGAGTCGAACTCGGGCCCTCGCGTTTGCCAGGCAGGCGCTTATGCTGCTGAGCCATCTCACCGGCCCTAAAATACATTTTTAGTCAAGGATTTAAGCAAGAAAATTATATTACTACCTTTTGCTCATTCCATTTTGGAGATTTTTTTTTACTAGTGTATTTCCTTTTGGGGGCCACCTATTGAGAGAATGAAAGTCCAAAGATAACGTAAGTAGAACACCTAGCACAAAACTACCATACAACATAGTTCTACTAATGGTAGTAGCTTCCTACTTTCCTCTTTTTACCCATTGCATTCTCGAACTCTTAATAAAGATCACTAAAATGATATTCTGATATAACTTCAAGTGTTCTGATACTAAAAATCTAAAAAGATGAACAGAGCACAAAACTCTCTATGCTCTATAAATCACAGTGATTTTGAGTGCCAAGAGTGTCACTGTACCATTAAATTGTATTTACTTGTTCTATTAGTCACATGTTTCAATACATAATGTTGACATTCCTTGTATAGAGTTGGAACATGTACATAACACATCTTAATTCCTTTTATTCAACCTCTTTCAGTCCCCTGCCTTCTCCCTTTCTCCATCTCTTGCTCCCCTTTCCACTTGAGAAAGATCTGCCCTCCCTACTTCCTATCATCTATCTTTTATTTTGCCTTTTATTTATAATTTGGGTTTCTTTTATTACTGGTGCACACCCATTATGTCAGAACAAGAAAACAAGAGAAAAGTAGAATTTGAATTTCATGCTCTTATGATACAGTGGAGTGCAGATTTGTTATTCAATTATGGCAAAACATTGTGATATAATGAGACTGAGCTATACTACATGAACAGAATATATCAACATAACCAGAGTAATTGTTCATCACAGTATTTCTGATTCAGAAAAAGGTGATAATCAGAAAAATTAGAAAATTTAAAATGAAGTACTTTACAGTGGAATTTCTTACAAAATTAAAAATGACAGTGAGGCTGCAACTAAAATATGTTCCTGGGTGGCTGGGTTGTTAACAAAATATGAAAACTGTTTGCCATTGGTGAGTAGTGAAATCATGTTTGATTACAGGAGCAGAGAAATGCACCGGAAGAAAACAAACTTGCTAAATACTACCAGCCTTTTGGTAAGAACAGTTGCTTAAAGACTTGGGGACACTAGGAGCAACATAAATAGTCAATTAAAAAGCAAAACTGAAGACCAGTGTCAGCAATATGTCAGAGAAAAAAGTCATGAACCTTCCTCTCCTCCACAAACATGCCGAATTAGGAACAATTCACAGAACAATTCCCTTGCAAAGAAATCCAGCAACAAATTAAAAGACTTCTGTACACTCCTTGAATACAAAACCAAACTCATGGAAGCTAGTAAAGACATTCAGGACACCTGTTTGCTAGGTTTGCTGTACCTTTGGCACAGCACCATACAATCAGGAAAAGATCTTTTATCTCCTAGCTCCTTCCATTGGAGAGAAAGAGGAGGTCTGTATGCCCAGTGCTCCTACTTCTATAGGAATTACCCGAAGGATTGGTTTCTGTCTTGCCTATCTCAGAGTGCTAATGGATCTAGGAAAAATCTAGCCCCTGAGGGAGAACAGAGATGGTGGTTTGAGATGGTAATCATCCAGTTCAATATAGAATGAACAGAAGATATTCTCATCTTCCAGCTTCTCCCTGTCTAGGGAAAGATTTGGTCCATTCATCCAATGTCCAACTTTTCTGGGGGCTGTCCAAAGGACTGGCTTCAGTATTGTCTGTCTCAACGTGCTGATAAGACCTGGCATAATCAAGCTGCCTGCGAGCAAGTGAAAATGGAGAAAGAGGTTTGTTCTGGTAGTTGTCACAGCCTCACCCATGGCTCAGCATGGTGCAAGCGGATGATAAACTGCAGAACACAACTCCCCCCTGGGGATGGAAAGAGATGCTGGAATAGGACACAAGTCATCTTTTCTGGGGCCACCCAAAGAACTGGTTTTAGTCTTACTTGTCCAAGTACACTCACTTTTCATATTGTAGATGATTTAAGCTGCAAAGAAGAACAAAAATCTTGGATTGGATCAGAATAAATGTTTGAGATCCCACAGAATCTCTTCTTGGGTTGATTGGTGGGAGTCTTCTCCTGTGTAAGGCCAGTCTGTGAAGACTTGGAGAGGAAGCTGCTGTGTCTGATGCAAAGACACCAACATAGAGTATGAACGAAAATGAAGGTGTCATGTAGGTTAGATGATGGAGAATGAATTAATCTTTATAATCACCCAGCGAGATGAGTACTGTTGTCTCCACTTTACAAAGGAAGAAACTAAAGCCTAAAAGGTTAAACGACTTGCCCGTGTCCCTTGAGCGGGATGGTAGAACAGAGATTTAAACTCACACGGAAGACTAGGTCGTATTTGCTCACTTTTTCATGACTATTTTTAAAAAGTTGAGACTGTCCTATTATGAAATAATAAGGAATTTGGCATTTAGTAAGTAGACATGTCACAATAGTTTTCCAAACAATTTTGCAAAAATTTAAAAAGTTTTGTAGTTGTCAAAATCACAGTGGACTGAGATTCAGTTCCATGCCTAGAAACGCCACTCTCCCTTTGAAGACTAGTTTTATTATACTTCTTTTTAAAAATTTTTTTTTGTGGGTACCGGGGGGTCGACCTCAGGACCTCATGCACCAGCAGGCACCTGTGCTGCTGAGCGATGTCACTGGCCCCTTTTTCGTATGTGGGTTCCGGGATTTGAACTCAGGACCTCGCACTTGCCAGGCAGGCGCTTACGCCGCTGAGCCATCTCACCGGCCCTATACCTCTTATTTTAAATTTTCTTCTTTGCTGTACCACAAAATTAATAATCTTATTTTTTCCATAGTCCAAATGTCATTTCTTTGAAAGAGAAAATCATTTTCTTCTGCTATTACTGGTTGACTAACTTGTGTGCAATTTAGTATTATAGATGGAATATTGGTGTCAATTGTTGGCTCTATTGTAAGTGGTTTTGGTGCATTGGTAATAACTAGTGGAATCAATTACCCAAGATTCACTTGAAATTGTACATTTTGCCTGTAAAACATGTTGGGTATTTGAGGATGAAAATTAGGGAGATAGACTAATACCAAATGTTTCAGAAAAATATAGCCAATAGTAAATTTCATTCCTTTATTGAGCTTTGATACTCATTCATGTTTCATAATAAACTATTTTATTTTTTCCATGGGTGACCCAGCAGGAAGAACTAAATAATATAAGCCTTTAATAATATAATCCACTTTATTCCTAAAATTAACTCTTAACTGAGCTATACACATGTTCCTTATTTGATTTTAGCTCTTTCACATCACTTGTGTATATGACTCACATCAATTCATTTTGATGTATAATTTATTCCTGATACTTTGTTTATTTGAAGTAAGAGATAGTTATCTGCACTCTGTGTTTACAGTATATTGCATTTCCAGCTAAATTTGAAGAAACAAAAGTATTTTTCTACATCTGATTGTGAGTTATTAGACTATTTTCAAATGCAGGCATATGTTAGAATGGAAAGAGTAGCTTATATTTTCATGTGTATATATGGCTAAGAAACCCTACAAATTTATGCTTTAATAATCTGGGGGTCATAGTAACACATTTTACATCTTTCCCTTAGAATGTTTCTTTTTAAACAGCTGACTTTAGAACAAGAACCCATGTCGTTAATCAATCTTCATTGTTCCTTATAAACCACGTTCTTTTTAGTACTGTTCTTTGCCTATCCATGGCAATGTGTAATATGTAGGATATTTTAATGTGACACGTGCTATATTCTTTGTGAATGAGAACTGTGTGTTTGTATGTGGATGTATATGTAGTATTTTCAATTAACCACCATTTAAGAGATATGGTAGATGAAAAATTCTTTTTCACATTAAATATACTCCTATAAATATTAAAAGAGGGAATTTTATTGCAAGGAAATATTTCTGTTAATCCTTAAATATTTTTCCTGAAAAATATTTAATATTTTGAAGGTAAATAACAAATGACCAAAGCCTCTTAATATTTATTACATAGATTTATATTAACACTATACTTTGCTTTTGAGTTTTCCAGACACCCAGGACTTCAGTGTATTTATTATGTAGTTATACAGTTTAATAGTGTGGGAGAAGTACTATAGAGGTGACGTGGTGAAGATCAACTTAGTCTACTTCTTGATTAAGTTCTTATATCTCTATTTAGCTGTTAATTGTTCCCCTAAAGCTCCTTCGCTGTTTATGATGCATTGTCTCCACAGGTTTCGTTTTTTACAGGGACCTCTCACAATATGGGCAGTAGTGCACAGTCAGTTAGGACTTTTCATGGGGAGGTCAGCAGCATTCACAAGTATTAATTGAAGTGCTGATGGGATACTCAGCCCTGCTCTGAAGGCACTGAGCCCAGTTTATGTTTTATTCCCCAAGGAGGTTTAGATACTAATGCTGTCAATTGACATTTTTGTTCTAAATACCACTGGATGCTATTTGAAAAAAAAATAATGTGGCCACTTTGCCCTTAAATAGTTACATTTAAAATATCAATTGGTTTTTAATTCAGATAATAATGAACAAATATTAAATAATAATTGAAAGTGATATTCTTGATTTTTGGATAATATATACCCATAATTTTAGCAATACTTTAATCAGGGAAACCTTAATAAGATTAATGTCATTTTAGGCCCAGTATTTGAGATTGCTATTCTGCATGCTCTGTTTTATATTTTCTTGCAATGAACTTGTTTGCTGCCCCATTTTTTTTTTAAATTAATTTTTAAATTGACAGGTAAAGCTGTATGTATTTACTGTACATGACACGATGTTTTAAAGTATATATACATTGTGTAATAGCTAAATCTGGCTAAATGATGTATGCTTTACCTCATATAGTTACTATTTTTGTGGTGAGAAAAATTAACATGTACGCTCTTAACACTGTTTAAGAATACAATATACCATGTTATGCAATAAATTTCTTGACCATATTCCTGTGCCAACCATGCCTGCTTGTGGTAATCACCATTCTACTTTCTGGTTTTATGTGTTTCTTCCTTCTTTCTACCACTTTTTTGCTACCTCAGTGTTCCTACTACCTATAGTGTATCAGAACTGTTGAAAACACAATGATAAAAACAGATTCTTTTGTTTTAAACTTTCATTTCTACTCCTTAATGAAATTTAAGTAGTGAAATAATAAAAGAAGCCAAAATGATCGAAAGTATAATTAGAATAATGTAAAATTCTAATTTTCTACTGATGAAATAAATTTTTGTCTGGCCTCTGGGACAGGAAATATTATGAATGTTCTTTTTATTACCCTCAAATAACCTCAGGTGCATTTGTACCAAAAGTACTACATCCTTATTAGCAAAAGGATTTCTAATTTTTAGCTAAATTATTTAGAATTATCCCCTCTTTTCCCTTCCATAGCTCAAATTGCAATAATGATAAATCACTACGATTGAATTAGATGACAATATAACAAGAACAGATTTCAAGACATCACAGCGATTAAGCCAAAACTGTAGTATCAACACGAATGAACCTGATAACAACATTGATCATGAGAACAAAGATTGTTTTTACAGAGTTGAGACATTGTTTAGATGTGGATGACTTATTTCTCTCATATCTCACTAATTTTCCTCTTACGGTTTATAATCTGCATTTTATCTCTCTATTCAATAGTGCTCTTCATTATAAACTATCCTAGCCCTCTGTCTCCAGCTGTTTTGAATTCTCTGTTGCTTTTAAAAATTTGACTATGCCTTTATTTTCAGATCTCTCTTCTCTTTTCTTGACTTCTTCTCTTCTCAGACCATGTCTTCTTTGGTAATTTTTTTCTCTGTTTTATCCCACTGGTTTCTCTTCTAAAAGTTTCTATATTTTCCTGAAATTGAAATAGTTTCATTATTTTGAAAATTATTAAAATAATATAAACTTATTTAGAAAAACGAAAGGAATATAAAGAAGTATAAATAATGTGAACTAAATGAAACAACAACCTTAAAATCCTGGCACCCAGAAGTGGTTGCTATTAATATTCTGAGCAAATACTGGTAACAACAAAATCAGTAATATGAACAGAATACTAATTTAATTATGTGTCAGAAACAGATACATAATTATAGCTAAGTTCTATTTTAATGGAATTATAGCACATATTTAGTCATTTAAGCTACTCTCTTTTCAATTAAAAAAGAGCAGTATCTCTCCGTGTTAATAATGTAGACATCATCCATTTTAGTTGCTACATAGCATTTAATTGCGTGCTTTTACGTTGCTTTCTTAACCAATCTCTTATTAGTGGACATTTTGGTTATTTCTCATTTTTGTCTTTTAAAGAAAGCGGCTATGGGGCCAGTGATATAGCTCAGCGGCATAAGCGCCTGCCTGGCAAGTGTGAGGTCCTGAGTTCGACTCTTGGTACCCACATATTAAAAAAAAAAAAAAAGAAAGCTGCTATGAACATTATTATATATGGAGCTCTGTGTGCTTGATGATCTTTTGATGTGAATTTGATTGGATAATTACCCAATCAAAATATTATAAAGTTAAAATTTTGATGTCTTTATACCTTCTTCATGAATGATTTTACCCACATATACTCCTATTAACGTAATGTGAGAGTTTCTATATATTTCTTTAAGTCTTTAAAAACTTTCATCTACATTTTATTTTATTTTTCACCTATCTTTTAAATAGCGGTATCTCTCCACATTTGTCTTTGATTTTTAAAAATTCTTATTCTTCATGCTGTCCCTGTATGACTCACTTACTGGAATGTTATTTTCACCCTTAAGTGCTGTAGGAGGCCATATGTGCGTAACCAAAATGTTCCAGGTGTGCCCTGTAGCCCTTTATACACTGAATACATGTAAGGTAGACACACTGAAGAACTGGATATGATTGCAGTAGAAGTCTAAAACAACCAATACAAATATTAGCTGAGGAAAATGCTAAGAAACTACTTAGAATAAGTTTCCAGAATTTATTTATTGGAAAATTTTTTTTTTTGTGGGTACCAGGGGTAGACCTTAGGGCCTCACGCGCCAGCAGGCGCCCGCGCGGCTGAGCGATATCACCGGCCCTTTTTTCGTATGTGGGTTCCGGGAGTTGAACTCAGGACCTCGCAGTTGTCAGGCAGGCACTTATGCCGCTGAGCTATCTCAGCAGCCCCCTGGCAAGTTTTTTTTTTTTTTTTTTTTTTTTTGTGGGTACCGGGGGGTCGACCTCAGGACCTCGCGCGCCAACAGGCACCCGTGCCGCTGAGCGATATCACCGGCCCCTTTTTCGTATGTGGGTTCCGGGAGTCGAACTCGGGCCCTCGCGCTTGCTGGGCAGGCGCTTACGCCGCTGAGCCATCTCACCGGCCCTGGCAAGTTGTTTTTAACTTTAATATTCTTATCTATAAATTGGGGAAAAGAGTCAACAGTTTACAAGAATTCTGTGAAGATTAAATGAGAAGGTATTAATGAACTACTTCACATAGTAGATGGTACATTGTAGGTTCTCCATAATGGTTAGTTTTTCTTAGCTTTGAACTCTTGCTGCTATCTTAAGTCTAAATGACTTGGCATTTATTTATCTACTGCCATGAATTTTTTATATTATTTAAGTAAAGAGAACATTTGTTAGGTCCTATCTTCAATACTAACTGTTAAGCTTAGATAAGTTTGTTCACTTAGAACTAGTTTATAAAAAATCCCTTAAACTTCTCATACTGCTTTTTGCCATGCATTTATATTGCAGAATAGGAGGAAGACTGCAGAATTGGAGAGGTGACTGACAAAGAATAGAGCATTTATATACAGAGAACAGATACAGAGCAATGCTAACTCCAGTCAACATATTACTTCTATTTTATTGAGAACAAAATTAATTATTGGGACCTATAATCTTATACAAATAAAATGATAACTGTCTACTAAAAACAAGACAATCTTCAGTGTTTTAGGGATGCAGTATTTTGCTAACACAATCAAGTAAGATAATAAAGAAAGAAATGTTTGAATTTTCTCCTGTTATCAGTGTAGAATGCTCTCTGGATCTTTGTCTTTATTGACTGGATTAATTCTTGTTGCCATTGGCTCTACACTAATTCTGTACACTGTTGTATGATTCACTCTTTCACTGTGGCACTTAGAAGAAGGTTCAGCTGTGGCATTAACAGATTGTGTAGGGTTAACAGATAATGATCAAAGAGGTTCAGAATGTAGGTTGACCAGTGCCACAGATATAGGCTTGGCAATTTAGTTAAAGACCCCTATTTATGTTACTGAACAGGGTTAAAGATATAACTCAAGTAGTTTAGTTAAAACATAAGAGCTTGCTTACTTATAAGTGTGTCTAAATGTGCTTCAATCTGAAACTATAGCTTTCCAGATGTCTGCAAATGAAGTCAAATAGAGCTAATGTTGTCTTCTCTGTAACTAATGAATTGACTATGAAAGTGGCCAGGTCAGGTATGCCTAAATAGCTGGCTGATACAAGTACAAATCTGGAAGAGAAGAATCCAAGACACATGATAAAACCTTCATGAAATCAGCTTGACAAGCATGTAATGGTACAACTGGAGAAACATGAGATCCAAAACTTCACACAGCAACTTGAGTGTCAGTGCAGAGCTTGGTGCAAGATTAGGTGATGAAACTTCATCCTTGTCCATGAAGTTATTTGAATGAAGACTCAAGATATTGAGGAATACTTCTTTGCTTAGCAAATACATTTCTTCAACAATAGCCAGTATTTTCCACAATGCTACTGATTTTTACGGTGGTAAAATTTAAGAAGATTAGATATTTTATATAATAAAACTGCACTAGAGGGTGCACACACCCTCATTGATATGCCCAACAACTTCTTGAATATTTTTGTCAACACCTGTGTAGTTCCATGCTTTAAGAAAGCTTCAAGGTGTTCCTTTTCAGAAGTAGTAGCTTGAAAAAACCAAGCCAACATATCTCCTAAAACTACGTTACTGGGTCACGTAAATGTATTTCGATGGCTCTAGGTTTACCTCCCAGACTCCATCTTATAACAGTGCCAATAAACTTATGAACAGCTGTACTTTCAGCTTTTCCAAATTCATCTAAGGTATATTTATATAAGACAGATATATCAGGCGGGGTTTCCATTGCCTGAGTTAATAATGGAAATATGTCACATGATTCTTTCATCAAGATTCTGCATTCACTTTGAACCTGTCATGATAGTCTTTCACAACCCACTTCTTGAAGCAAGGCAAACCTGCTGTTTGTTGATTTGTATGCGAGAGAACTTTGAGATCGTTATGAATTTGTTTTACTCTTTCCAATGCCTTGACAATATCTTCAGTAATAGATCCTGAACTTGTATAAGAAGGCATTTGCAACTTTTGTTCTTATTTCTAACATTTGAGTTTCAACTTGAAGCTTTGTGGTTTTTACTATTAAATTTTGAGGCTGTTTCTTTTCTACCTGTAGGCGGCTTCTTTATTTCAACAACAGCTGTGCATTGCTTGAACATCTTCATTTAGGCTTTCAAGTTCTTCCTTCACTTCCTTAAAAATGCTTATGGATGGTTAAATTTTTGCACCAAATATCTCCATGTAAATTTTTTCTTCAAGTCTGCAAATTATTTTCAACAAGGTTTGAAAGTGCCCAAAAGCTTTCAACATCTCCCTTCACTGTCCAACAATGATCCTAGAGGATCTCATGTAGCTTATATGATGGTTGTTTGTGCAGAGGTCCTGCCTGTCCACATTTAAGGCTGTTGACAACCCTGGCTGCTGGCACTGCAACCACTTCCCTGTTGCTTCAGCCACGATAACACCATGCAGCCCACCCCCAGAGGTAGCACTGCCACCTTAGCCCAAGACAGTGACCACACTAAGAGCAAATATTGCCTTTTCTTTGCCTAGAACTCTTACTCAGGTTCTTATACATAGTTTGTTATCCCTATCAATGTTGGTTACAGCATAGGATCAATACTTTTTAATTCTCCATTCTTGTTAATTTGACTCTTTTTTGAGATGTGTGTTACTAGCTAACATTTTCAAATTGTTTTTTACTCAGAATCATTTTTCTGTTTATTTCAATACTGTATTTTATATCCATCCTTCACAATTTCTTAGTTTTTTTTTCCTTACAATTTGTATCATTTACTATTCTTGGGTAACAGTCCATCCCAAAGCTTGGTGGCTTTAAACAGCAACCATTTTGTTTAGTCATAATTCTACAGTTTGTTAATTTGAGTTCAATTCAGCTAGTTCGTGCTTCTCATCTGAGTCAGCTGGTTCCTGCATCTACAGTCAGCTGATGATTTGGCAGTTGAGGCTGTTTGGTTTATGAAGTCCTTAAGCTGGAAGACTGTCAACTAGTACTTCTCTCTATATTCTCTCTCATCATCCAGCCTGTTAGCTTGGACATGTTTATATGTTGGCATGAGTTTCCAGAAATAACAGAGGGTAAGATCCAATGCATAAGCATTCTTCAAGCCTCTGTTTGTGTCACAATTGTTAAAGTTCTATTGGTCAAAGAAAGTCATACGGCCAAGACCAGAATGAAGAGTTGGAGGAATAGATTCCACTTATTTTTTTTTGGAGAGTTTTTATTAGTATATGTTTGCAATACATAATGAATATTTTTATCATGGGGTATTGGTACAGATTCTACTTTTTGATGGAACAAGCTTCTAAAACATTGTGACCATTTAAAAAAACCTGTCACATTATTTCTTGTTTTTAAACATCTCTACAGAAATGCCAAGAGCTTTTATTTTTCCTTTCAAATGTTTTAATTGTTTAACTTTGAATTTCACAGTTGAATTCCATCAACTTTTCTCAAGGAAAACTATTTTTCTCCTTGACAATTCTTCAGTTTTTCCAAGCAAGCCACTTCTGTCCATAATTACCATAATTCCCAGAATAAATGTTTTCTAAATATGCACATCTTTGAATTAATACAATACAAAACTAAATCTGGAAAAAGTTTACAGTTTTCTATTTTTTGCTTTTTTCTAAACATATTTCCCTAAAGCAATATTATGGCAATTATGTTCAGAAATTATAATTTAATTAAAATGGGGATGAAGGTATTGGTAAATATCATCTTCTCTTTTGCTTCCATTATTAAGTACCCTAGAACATATCTCATTCTTTCTCTTCCCTGTAAAATAAAACAACAAAACATAAATGTTTTAAAATACTAGTGAAATTTTAAACTGTTATGTTTATAAAAATATATAATTGCAAGATTTTGTGATTATAAAAGTATTATTAAAATATATCTTGATTTTTCTTCCTGCTATAACATGAACTTCACATTAACTCCCAAATTTTTCTTGTTTTTCCTCTCATTTTTTCCTTTTTCTATGCTTTCTATTCTTTTTATTGATCTAAATGCCATTTATTATTAAAGACAAACTGAAGTCCACCTTATTATTGAAGACAAACCTGAAGCAAGGTGGACTCTCCCTGATTGCCACAGTTATCTTGATTTACATTATTATGAACTTCTACAGCATTTAATAGTTGGTGCCACATAAAATCATTTGTTTTATTATACATTGGTAATATTTAATTCTTTTTACTTGTACTGTCATGTGTATTACAGGTAGTATTTTCATTGTCAGACTTGATTCCTCAATATGTTGATGGTTATCCTTTTTCAGTGCAAGATTTTGCCCTATAAGTGTTCCTTACTATCTAGTTTTTTTTTTTTTTTTAAGAAGTAGTTTTTGAGCTGCCTTTTTTTTTTTTTTTTAATACGCAGGTACTGGGAGTTGAACTCAGGACCTTGCACTTGCCAGGGAAGCGCTTATGCCGCTGAGCTGTATCACAGGCCCTATCTAGTTTTTTTGACTTAGTGAAACTCTGAGCATTGTAAATAGTCAACATTAAGCTGCTTTGCAACTTTCCAATATTGAAAATTTTCTCATGTCATTTTTTTTCTTAGAAAATACATATTATTAGGCTTCATTGACACATTCAAGAAATTTTCAGAGCTTGTATGTTTCAAGATTAAAAATAAATTATCTCAAGATACAAAATTAAGTTAGTTGCTGCATTTTGCTTAAGAAAGTGCAATAAACTTGTAAGAAATAGTATTTCTAAGAATGTGGCACACTGCCTTTTAACCAAGAATATTACTACAGTTGCTCTCTTTTTATGAGCAACTTTAGGGCTTTTAAGATTTCTACTTCCTACCTGGAGTCATCAGTAACGAGGCCTTTTATTTTGTAATGATTACAGATCTGACCCCAGGGCCAGGTAAATGTGATCAACAGGGTTTAACGCTTCCTTCTGCTTTTAGGAAAACAACACCAGGACCAACAGCACATTAGTCTAATAATGCCTCTTTGCTGTGTAGATAATCACTCAAACCCCTTTGTTCTCTCTTTTTTCTTTCTTCCTATTGCTCTCCCTCAGCAGAGAATTTATGTTGGACTTAGAATTCTTTGATATATTATGATAAAAGGTGCCTTGTTGTGTTTTCTGACACTGTTAGAGTCTCCAGGGAACTAATGACCGCGTGCTTCTTCAGCTTAATGTACTTGATCTTTCCTCATGATCGACACGTCTAAATGGTTGTTGTAGCAACCCAGTAATTGTGCACCTGCTATGTTATATTCATTTCATAGAAACAACACAGTTTCCTTCAAGAGTAGATAGTTTGACCCCCTCCAAGCTAACTAAAATAAAGGATAGTAGTTCATAAGCATTATTATTAATCATGGTCACCAAATGCATCTCTTTCCCTACTGCATTTTGTAAACATTCTTCACACATCAAAAACTGATCCTTATATAAAATTAAAATATTTGCAATAATGATAAGTCTACTTAACATGATAGTATCCATACAACTTAAGTGTCAAAAATTTAGGATTTGTTAATAAGATTTGTGCTCAGAAAGCAATATTACCTGTAATAAGCCCTTTGTTTTTCTTTATATAGAAATTGTATTTTCTTCAGCTAACATGTATGTCTTTAACGTAAGAAAAAAAAAGGCCTTGGAGTTTTTCAGGGACCACTTTTGTGATGCATGGCTATATTTTAACTGCATTTATTTTTCTCAGAATTCATTATGAATTCCATTTACGCTTTCAGAAAATGGAATTTAACTTCTAACAGAGACACTGAAGGGAGAAGTTTTGATTAAGGGTTCAAAGGCTTACTTAAAGAAAGCACTTTAAATAAGATTTTACAAGATAAAAGAAAAGAATAATCTCATTTTAGTTTGAGCCTAAATTGTAGGAATTTTAAAACTGCATATAAATTCTTAATACATTCTAGTGTTTTATACATATCACAAATATATTTTCTTTTAATAGCACTTCTTTATGCTTACTAATGTTTTTAGAATATGTTCATATCTAAATGACAGTACTGTATTTTACATTGGGGATTTTTAATATGACATAAAAGCATTTCTTGTTAAAGATTTTGGTCAGTTTAAGATACGTCCATTTGAAAGTATTCTCTCTTTTAACTAAAATTTTAGCCTTTATTTATAAAATAAAAATTGTCCTTTATATAATCTTGAAAATTAATTCAGATTAGGATTAATAATTGTCAAGTCAGTTCACAACAATAACTTCATTAGTTTCTTGAATTCTTTGTTTTCTTAAGTAATATCTAGTAGGATGAAAAATTCAATTTTGGTCATAATGTGGAAGGAAAAATTGATAGTAATATTATCTAGAAATGTGGTATATATGCTATTTTTCCACAGTGTCTGAGGTGATTCCCTAATTCCTTATACCAGTTATAATAGGAGACCTGGTAATATTGAGAAAAGCAGGAAAACAATGCAATGGGACAGAAAAAATTTATTTCTCCCTTATTATAATAAACTGTTGAAGTTTAGCACTATCTGCTATGTAACAGGTATTGTGTTCAACATTTTATATCTATTATATTATCTCAGAATCTTTGTAGAAAGTCTTAAATCCACTAATAAATTTTAAATATCTACATTTATTTTATCTTAAAAGTTAACATTAGGGTTTTTGGGTCAGAGATGAGCTGTTATTATTGCTTACAGTAATAACCACACTGGCTGTCCATGCACCATTTTTTTTCAGGAAGGAAGCCACAATTATGTACACAGGAAGAGGGCCCTGAAATGAGGAAAACTGGAGTTTGTATAGGAACTACTACATAGCAGGCTTCTCCTGAGAGAGGGAAGGAAAGCTTATCTTTCTTTGTTGGGGGTGTCTGAAGAAGATAAGGGTTTGGTCCCCAGTTTAAAAACATTAGAATGTAAATCTGTACTCTGGGATTCTGTTGTACATTGAAATGTAAACACCTAGTTCTTTCTGGGGCTCTCCATCTAATCTAGTCAACTTTTAACACAGATTCCAGTTTTTCTTGCTTTTAGATGTCATGCAGAAACATGAAAATATTTTCTTTACAATTCCATAGGCATGAATCCTGGCAGTTTTAGTACTGTTGCTATTTGTTGAAAATTGTGGCCGTTAGCTTTCTTTCCATCTCTTTCTTAATGTGTTTAGTAGCATAATGCATTATTATGCCTGCTATCAAAATGACTTGCTTTAAAATCATCTTCTGTATCAAGCTTTATTTATTCAATAAATATTTATTGAGCATGAAAAATTATAAAGAACTGGTTCAGGTACTGGAAATATATCAGTGAACAAATCAAAGATCCTTGCCTCTTAAATTTACAAACTTTCCAGGTGAAATTAGAAATTAAACACTAACATAGTAAGTGAATTACATGGTATTTAAATTATGTGGTGTTTACACAAATAAAAGTGTGGGAGAATGGACATTAAGGGTTCAGAGAGACTTCACTGAGACTTCAGAGAGACTTCACTGAAAGCAAATACGAGCAAAGACTTGAGGGAGGTAGGGAATTTATAAGTGAGAAAAATATTTCAGGTGGGGAAAAAGTCAGTGGAAATATCCTAAGGTGTAATGAGAATATCAAGGAGGTTGGTGTTGTGCTTGGAGTGAAGTAGAGGGAGGGGAGATTTCAGGACTGGGAGGAAAAAGCTAAAAGGGATAGGGCCTTGCAGATCATGGAGGCACTTGTATAGCTTTAAAAAAACTTTGGCAGTTTTTCTGAGTGAAATGGGGTGACATTAGAGGGTTCAGCAGAGGACTAACATGATCTAATTTGCATTTTAAGAGGGTGACACTGGCTGGTGCTGTGTCTAGAGCAGAATTAAAGTGAAGGAAGGGTAGACTCATGAAGAACTTTCAGGAGGCTAATGCAGTAATTCAGTCTGGGTATGACTGTGCCCCTTGACACAGTGGTGTAGTGAAATAAGAAGAAGCCTCTCCACTCTGAATATGTGTTAAAATTTATCCTAACATATTTCCTGATGTTTGGATAAGAGAAAGGGAGGAGTCTAAAATGATTCAATGTTTTTGGTCTGAGTAACTAGGAAAATGTTTTGTCATCAACTGAGATTATTGTGGGTAGTAGTTAACTATAAGGGTCAAAGATGATGTGGGATAGGAGTGTAATCTTGAACACATTGAATCTGAGATGTCTATTAGACCCACAGTTGAGTAGATAATTTGATACACCTTGGAGTTTGACAGCTTAGAGCTAGAGATGGAACAGCAGGAGCTGTCTATATACACATTGTATTGGAGGTCATTTAAATTTTGTGGGGCCTGAGGCTTGTATAATTTTTAGGGTTCCCTATAAGAAAATGAATTCAAAATTGGAATATATATCAGGTACAGAGGTGAGTATTTATTTAGAATGAGAAAAAATTAAAACAAATACTTATTTGGAAACTGATAAATAGCACAAGGTCACAAAATTTGGAAAACTATATTTTCAATTAACTATTGTGGCCCATATCTATGTAATACTTTTTTCCCTACATTTTTACCTCTCATGCCAATGATTATATAATATTATCTGTTAAAAATATGGAAAATGACTTAACCTTTCTGTATTATGAGTGATTAAAATTTATTTTTCATTAATGATGGTCTAGAAAGCTTTCCTTCATTTTTACGATTTAGTTATAATTTTGTGAAAATTTTCAAAGTTGTCTTAAAATTCAATATAACTTCTACCAGACTTCTTGTATATATGATCTAAAAGATTTGGAAGAAGTTTCTAATGACTGACTTTTGGTTCTGTACAACTTAAACCATGCTTCTTCTTTGCTACCTGTGTACTTCCAATGCTAGGAAGATTGTGATGCATCTTTGTGTCATGACACCACTTCCAGACCTATACCTTTGTGTTATAATATCAGATGAATTTGGCGCAGTGGATACAGTATTCCTGGATGCTGCTTCTGTTCTAGGAGAGCTAACAATAACTTATTACATACAGAAGTGAATCTAATCCCCTAAACTTAACCTAAATGTATCTCTAACTCTATTTCTTCTTAGCTAACCAAAATATTCATACATACTAGAGTGCCCCCATTATGTGATGGAAGACAAAAGAAACAATGGTTTTAGGCAGTAATGGTTAATGTGTCTTGCTTAAATGTATTTTCCTAAAATATCTCTCATGAGAGCACAACACATACCCCCCCACACACATGCACACATATCCCTTCTGTCCTAGGGACTTGCAAAAGGCCTGTGCAAGTGAAGGTAACTACAATCTAAGCTTTTGAAAATATAATAAGGTAGTTGTAAAGAGTGAATTAATAAAAATGTTATTTTTTCCTGGATCGTGTGATGCTGTGTCATGTGTCAGCTTTCTAGAATGTGTAGTTTGTTGTACCATCTTTTCTGTGTCTAAATATATACTTTCATACCTGCTTTTATATTCATAATTTTGTAATCTTTTTCCTAAAGAGGATTTCCACTATTGATTAAGCTTCAGACTCCACATGTTCTTGATCTTATGAGTTCTTAGTAGGCCTGAAGGATATTTGAGGTCAGGATACCATAAGGAATAAATTCTAAAGAAAGGAGGTGGTACGATGTATAAAGTTAAGATGGTAGAGATGTTGCAGCTATTACCAATGAAAGACCTAGGATGACAAGATCACTGTAAGATAAAAATTCAAGGAACTGTAAGGCAGACTGTCTCAAGAATCATTACATGTGCTTTGAAATCTCACAAGTTAAGTCAGGAAAAGTACTGGAAAGGATGACACTAAGCAAGGAGCTCAAATCTTTGATGAGTGGCAATTACCTGGACCTTAGTAGATAAGAGCAACCATAAAGCAAAATGTAGTGAGTAATAGAATCTACCATGAAGTTTAAATCTGATAGACTTCAGGGACAGTGTACAGAAATAGCCTGAAAATATTAGAATGGAACAAAGGAAAACCTTTCCTGTTCAAGTCATTCAACCAGTGGCAGTAGGAAAAGAAAGACACCTGTCTGTCTCTCTTTGCATGAGAACATGGATAGAAGCAGCCATTACTGGCTGGGAGGCTGGAAGAGAAGCAGTGTCCTCCAGAGAAAGGTTTTTGTTTGAATAAGAAAACCATAGGGAACTGTTGGAGAACAGATTTTTTGGCTCACAGGAAGGGTTTCAGTATGTGGGAAGAAACGGGAGAACAAACATTACTTTTACTAGCTTGCAATTTTACATATACTAAATGTCCTGTAAAAATAATGAAATTTACTACCTTTCTTTTTGTTTGATAAAATAGAGGTGTCACCTATAATCATTGTTGCCATATTTTGTGTCTCTTTTATTACCATATTTTTCCTCTTTAAATTTTGCTTTTCTTTTTTTTTTTTTTTTGTGGGTACCGGGGGGTCGACCTCAGGACCTCGCGTGCCAGCAGGCGCCCGTGCCTCTGAGCGATATCACCGGCCCCTTTTTCGTATGTGGGTTCCGGGAGTCGAACTCGGGCCCTCGCGCTTGCCGGGCAGGCGCTTAAGCCGCTGAGCCATCTCACCGGCCCCTGCTTTTCTTTTTATAATTTTCTGACCATCCATATTCTGCTTACCTCTTAATCTTTTCTGACCTTCTCTCCTTATGTTTTGTCTTTTACTATTTCTCTCATCATTTTATTTTAAAATCATACTATGTATTATGTCCTTCTTAACCATCACACTTTAGCTATAGTTGGGAATGTGCTGTGTGCAATCACAGAGATAGTATTATTTTTGACAGGTTCTTTCTCTACCTCAAATGGAAAAAGCTCCCTCGAGAAAGGAGTTACAGAAGGGCAGGCGATATTCCAGATCAGATGGACAGTCTTCTCTCCGAGTGATGTTGACATTGCCTCCAGTGCTTTCAAAACTTTCTTCCTCAGCACTCAAGAGGTGGAAACTGGTTACTTCCCAACACTTTCTGTGCTGTTATTCTGTTTACATTGTAGAGGGAGTTAAGTAGATCCGTCAGTTGTGGGACTTGAAATATGAAAACTTTTTTGAATCTCTTGTTTTATGAATTATGAAGAAAGCACTTTCTGAATGATATAGGCACTACTATTTTCATTTTATTGATGAAGCAATTGATTGAGAAAAACCAAAGTAATTTTTTTTCAAGGTTGCATAAATATATCTGGCATAGACAAGATTCGCATGCAATCATTTGACTCAAACACTGAGATCATGTTTTTAAATTACTACTCTGTATTTTCCCACATAGCATGATGTTGTGGTAAATAAAATAATAAATAGGACCAGATACACATAGATATTAATTTACTTTCCTTTATTTCCTTATCTAAAATTGAGCCTTATTGGTAAAGGGCCTTTTGTGCATTTTAATGATGTATAAAGTGTTGAACCAATGACCAATTTTCACTTGCCTTCCTGGATCCATACAGAACAGTTTCTAAACAGAAAAGTTGCTAAATATAGAAGTTTCTAAATATAGAAACTTTTTGAGCTTGCAGTTTTTGAGATAACTGTTCTATACTTATTTTTAGAATTATGAGATTAACATTTACATAGGTAAGAATTTATCTCATATATTACATATAATAATATGTAATTACATGTAATACATAATATATAGAATATATATTCGGATTTTCTTCCAGCACTAGAATGCCATATACTTCCAATCCTGCTATAATTTGGAAGCATTTTGACCTTTATGCACAAAGATATTTTGTTTTTGTTTTTTTCATAAAGAAAAAATTACATAATTTAAGTAGGAACATAGCTACTAAAGAAGTAAAATTCATTATTGTACAATTCATTTATTCTTTTTAAAGAAACACTGTCAGCCTAAATGATGTGCATTGGATATTTATGAAATCTTGCAATGTTAATGATATGTCTTATGAAACAGTATTACTATGATACAAACATTTTGGCTTAGGCATTCCTTTCTGTATTAACTATCTGAAGCTGCAGATGGTTAAGATGCCATAAGCCAGATAGGTTAAACAACAGAAATTAAGTTTTAATTTTCTCCAAGTTTGGTGGTGTTATGTCCAAGATCAAGATGCTGTCAAAGTAGGTTGGGTTTGAGGTCTTTTCTTTTATAGCTGTGTCTCCACATCCTCACGTGCGTCAGGGTGCTCAGAGAGAAAGTAATCAAGAGAGCTTTTAATGTCTCTTCTTTTAAGAATACTAATTAGATCCAGGCTACCTTATGACCTCCTTTAAACTTAATTTCCTCTATAAAGACCTTATCTCCTAATACAGTCATAATCAGCATTGAGGCTTCAACATATAAACTTGGGGTGGGCAAAGACATTCAGTCCATAGTGAAAGAGTAATATATTTTTTTGACATAGTATTTTATTGGTTTCATAAAAGAATCCTATACTTCTCTCATATTCAATGTACTTTCTTACATAAATCTTTTCTTATTTGTTTATACTTCTGATTCCTTATAAATAAATTTCTTTTTTAAAATAATAGGCTTTACTTTTGGGAGCAATTTTAGGTTTAAAGAGAAACTGCACAGAAAATATGAAGAGTTGCCATATATGCCCTCTCCTTATTACACAGTTTCCCATATTATTAATATTTTTATTAGTGCAGTACGTTTGTTACAGTTGAACCCTTATTAATAGATTATTATTAACTAAAGTCCATAGTATACATTAGTGTTCACTTTGTGTTGCATAGTCCTATGGGTTTGTCAAATGTACAATGACAAGTATTCATCATTATAGTATCAGGACAATTTAACTTTCTTAAGGGTGCCCTGTGCTCTTTCTTCATTCCTAAACCTTCCCCTGTACTTCTGGCATCTACTGGCATTAACTGCTTCTAGAGTTTTACCTTTTCCAGGATGTTATATAGTTGGACTCACAGGGCATGTAGCATTTTAAGACTTTAACTTTTAACATATGCACTTAAGGTTCCTCCATGTCTTTTTTTTTTTTTTTTTTTTGTGGGTACCGGGGGTCGACCTCAGGACCTCGCGCGCCAGCAGGCGCCCTGTGCCGCTGAGCGATATCACCGGCCCCTTTTTTGTATGTGGGTTCCGGGAGTCGAACTCGGGCCTTCGCACTTGCCGGGCAGGTGCTTAAGCCGCTGAGCCATCTCACCGGCCCCCTCCATGTCTTTTTGTAGCTGATAGTTCATTTCTTTTATTGCTGAGTAATACTCCATTATATGGATGTATCACAATTTGCTCACTCACATATTGAAGGGCCTCATTATTATTTCTCATTTTTGACAGTTGCGAATAAAATTGCTATAAGTATTTGTGTGCAGGTTTTTGGGTGGACATAGGTTTTCAGTTCCATTAGATAAAACTGAGTAAATGTGTTAAGTATTTAGATTAGACTTTATACACAATGAGAATTTATTTAGGTCAGAATCTAGATTCAGACCTTATACTTTTCATAAAAATAGCTCAAAATAGATCACAGACTAAATGTAAAGCGCAAAATTATATAATTTCTGAAAGATAAAAAGAAAATCTAAGTGACCTTGGATTTTACCAGAGGCAGAATGGTATGTATTAAATGTTTATCTCCTTCGAAGTTCAAATGTTGAAGTCCTAATCCTCAGTGTGATGGTATTTGGAAGTGAGAATTAATTTGAGAGAGAATTGATTCATGGTGGTAGAACACTTTTGAATGGGATCAGTGCCCTTAAAACAGAGGATCTCTTTTTCTGCCATGTGAAGATACAGCAATAAAGCATCCATCTGCAAACCAGGGAAAGAGCCCTCAGCCTTGGACTTCTGATCCTCCATAACTGGGATAAATAAATTTATGCTGTTTAAGCTGTCCTATAGTGTTTTGTTATAGTTGCCTGAACTAAGATATCTTATATCCAAAATATACAAAGAACTCTTAAAACTCAAGAAAACAACCAAATTACAAACTGGGAAAGATCAGCATACCTCATCAAAGAAGATGTACAGGTGGTAATGAGTATATGATGGTAAATACATAAGCATGTGTAGCAACTTGTTTGCATGGCTACATACTAGAGCTTGCTGTTATCCCGAAGGGCATGTCCTCTGCATTTTTACAATTCTTCCTGAAGACCCAGCTACAGTGCTACCTTTTTGCTTTTAGTGAAACCATTTCTCAGTCCCCTTTGGTTCTCTAGCTACTTGAAGTTTTTTGTCACCTGGTTTATCAGGCCTCTTCATCCTGGATTCTGTAGTTAGCCATCCAGGTCAAGTCTTGCATTCGATATCCTGCCTTTCTCTCAAGTCATCTTTGCTAATCTCTAGTCCCATAGAACAGCATCAAGTAAAAAAAAAAAAAAAAAAGCGAGCCTTGAGAACATCTGGCTGTGTAGGGATGCAGGCAAATATGCAGAACTGTAGTGTGTGAATTAGCATTAGAAGCCTGGCTGGAGAAATAAGCAGAGGTCAGATATTGTTTGGAGCACTAAAATATTCAGGTATTTTATTTAGATATCTAAAATATTTTTAAAATACTTAGGTATTTTATTTAAATATCTAAACTATTTTAAAAATATTTAGAGAATTAAAAATTTTATTCTATTGATTACAGAGAGTAATCAATAAATTTAAAGCAAGGGAATAATTCTGATTTTTTTTTTAAAAAGGTATGGGTATTCAGTATAAATAAGAGCTGGGACAAGGTTGAAGTTAGTCAAAAACAAACAAACAAAAAACCACTAAGGAAGATATTTTAATAGTCCTGTTGAGAGATGATGAGCATCCAAACTAAGATAGTACCCATAGAGAATGCTTTCCAGAAGTATTTGGGAGTCAGGATCTGGTGATGAATTACATGGGCTCTGAGTGGGTTAAGTAGATGGTGCATTCGCTGAGATATGATAGGTAGCTGATACTTGGAGCACAAGGGAAAGGCAGAGTTCCAGAGACATGCTGAAAGTGACGTGCCTGTAGGAACACTGTCTAGATGAACATGTCTAGGACATAGGTGGAAATGTGGGTTGGCAGTCTAAGGGCGGATTCTGGCATCAAGATGTAGATTTTTGAGCCTGCAGCACAGTAGTTGAAATCATGAGGCCAAGGACAGAATCCTTCAGATCCCAATCTTGAATGTGTAAATAGAATAAAAATAAGCACAAAAAATCCAATGTGAATTAAACCAAGGATGAGGAGGAGGATGAGCAGAGAAAATAAGGGAGGAGAGTTGTTGGTGAGATCATACACCACAGATGGAATGGAATTTGACATAAGAGTCATCATGAAATCTGTTTTATTAGAAATAGTGATTTTTTTATACAAACTTGACTTTGAAGAGAATTGGTGAGATAACACACATGAATATAGGAAGAAGGCAGAATGATATTTTTCTAATGAAAAGAGTATAAAGTATGGGGCATAGACAGAAATTATTAAGACAGTTAAAAAAATTAATGATTATAAAATATAAAATGAAATAATTACTATTATAAATGGTTGTGATAGATTTGTGGTACACTTACTTAGGTATAATGGTAAAATATAGTGCCATGTCCTAAGATTTACATGTTGTAACAAAACACTCAAAAACAATTTGCCTGGGCCGGTGATATAGCTCAGCGGCATAAGTGCCTGCCTGGCAAGCGCGAGGTCCTGAGTTCAACTCCCGGTACCTGCATATAAGAAAACAAAAAAAACAGAAAAACAAAAAAACAATTTGCTGGCTTGACTTGAATTGTTTCCATTACCATGTAAATCATCGTTTTCTGCACCCTGGAATAATATGAAGTTTAATGTGTACATTTACTTCCTGATGAAGGTCATCGAACACTATTTATTGGAGTTCATGTGCCCCTGGGAGGAAGAAAAAGCCATCGACGTCACAGGCATCGTGGTCATAAACACAGAAAAAGAGACAGAGAGCGAGATTCAGGATTAGAGGATGGAAGAGAGTCACCTTCTTTTGGTGAGCATCAGTCTTGTTTTTATTAAATTTATGATTGCAATAACATACTTCAGTAATCCATAATTATTAGTAATATTTGATACTCATAAAATTATAAGATTTTGGGCAGGTGGGGAGAAGAGAAAGAGAGAAAGTTTGATTTTTGTTTTTCATTTATGAATTTGCTTTGTAAAATTGAAAATTGATTTAGTTTTATGATAGGGTAATACAGATAAGTGGTAAAGTTTAGTTGTACACGCTTTTTGCTAATTTAAATAAACAATGGTCTTTGCCTTAAGTAGTTTAAAAAATCCAAGGGAAAATGCCTTTATTAAGTTCCCATTTACACTACTGCTGATGCTGTCCACATTTCACACTGATTTTGAATGTTCTATTTTGAGTGTTCTTTGAACGTGTATATGGAATACTGAAATACATATTTTTGTTGTTTTTAGTACCATGAGAATCCATATACATGATATAACCAAGAATCTAGCTTTCTGCCCCTTGACCTTCCTGTCTTATGACCATCTCTGTCACTGAACTTAGCTCCCCTACTCATCCATAATTTTTCGACCTCTGGTCACTAATCTGCTCACCTAGCTCTCCGATGATAGCTTCTTTCCTTCTTGATTTCTTCTGTGACTACTTGACTTCTCTACTTTTTAAAATAAGTTATTACTGTTTATTTCTGTCTCTTACACTATTCTAATTTCATAACCAGTCATTTCATTCATACATTGCCACTATTCTAAGTACTGTAGGGCCTCTGTTCAGTTTTATTCATACCTTTAACCCCCCCTTAAAAAATGATACTTAAATTGGGGTTCCTCCATGTCCCTGCTTTGTCCTTGCCTTGTCAAATAGACACAATGTGCTGAAAATAGTTATTCAACAGGCAGATTGTAACCATTATAAATTCGTGATCCAAGTGAATCTTCAATACTTCCTGTCAATTTTCTTGCATTTCCTTGGTTTTTATGTGATTATTTTTCAACCTTACTCACCATTCTCTGAAATCCTACTTTTTCACCATCACTTAGTAGACAATCCTGCCTTCTACTAAAAGAGAAAATATGTCATCCAAAAGAACGTACTTAACTTTCCTTCTATTAACATATAAGTGTGTAGGCCTGTGTCTCAAAAATCTTCTATTTTTTCTTAATCAATCAATAACTATTTTCTATTATTTTACATTGTTACTGGAAATGTAAAACTAAATGAATGGACCTCTTCCTTTCAACTGGATTGTTCTCACCGCGTTTTTAAAAAATATTTTTTCCTTTTAAAAAGAAAAAACAATAAAAACGATGATACAGAATTTCAAAACAAGATAATAAGAGATTAACAATGATTAATATATTGCGTATTGTTATCTTCAAAGTAGTTGCTCACATTACAAGATATAGGCATGAAAAATTGATCAAACAATGTAAGCGCAAAATAGAGATTAGTAGTAGAATTATCTTTTCTATCTTGTGTATATATATGTGTATATATATATATATATATATATATATATATTCTTTTTCCTTCTTTCTTTTCTCCTTTCCCCCATCCCAGTTGTTCTTTCCTTTTGAGCAGTTTCTTCCCCTTTCACATTCACAATATCTATGGCACATTTTGGATATCATTTACTCTTTAATTTTTTTACACTAGGGAGACAATATGATGTTTACACATGCAAGTCTTACTTATTTCACTTATGAGTATGGTCTCAAGTTGCATCCATTTACCTATAAAAACATTGAGTTTATCCTTCTTTATAGCTGAGTAGTACTCCGTTGTATAAAAATACCACACCTTTTTTATCCATTCCTTGGTTGATGGGCATTTGGGTTGTTTCCAAGATTTAGCTATTACAAATTGTGCTGCTATAGACATGGGTGCACATATATCACTGGTATGATGTTTTCAATTCTTCTGGGAAAATACCCAGAAGGGAATAGCTGGGTCAAATTGGATATCCAATCCTTGTTTTTTGAGAAATCTGCATACTGATTTCCAAAGTGGTTGCACCAGTTTACAGTCCGACCAACAGTGGAGAAGCATTCCTTTTTCCCTACAGCCCCTTCAGCATTTGTTATTGGTTGATTTCTTGATGATAGCCATTCTTTCAGGAGTAAGATGGAATCTCAGTGTTGTTTTAATTTGCATCTTTCAAATGACTAATGATGTTGAACATTTTTTCGTATATTTATTTGCCATTTGTATTTCTTCATCTGGGAAGTATGTATTCGTCTCAGATGCCCATTTTTGGACTGGGTCTTTGAATTTGGAGGGCCTGATTTTTTTCAATTCTTTATATGTTCTAGATAGAAGTCCTTTGTTTGAGGGACAGTTTGCTAACATTTTTTCTCATTCTGTGCGTTGTCTTTTCACTCTGTTGGAGATTTCTTTTGATTTGCAAAAACTTTTTAATGAGATCCCAGTTGTTGATTCTTTGAAGTACTTCCTGTGCAGTTTGTGTTTTGTTCATGAACTCTCTGCCTACCCCTGTGTCTTCAAGATTTCTACCTACTTTCTCTTCCAGTATATTTAGTGTCTCTGTTTTAATATTTAGATCTTTGATCCATTTGACTTTAGTTTAGTGCATGGTGATAGACATGGGTCTAATTTTAGTCTTCAGCATGTGGAAAGCCAGTTTTTCCAGCACCATTTATTAAAGAGGCTATCTTTCTTCCAGTGAATATGTTTGGCCCCTTTGTTGAAGATAAGGTGGCTGAGTGTGTTTAGAGTTGTCTGCATCTTCTAATCTGTTCCACTGATCTTCAGGTCTGTTTTTTTTAGCAAGTACCATGCTGATTTTATCACAGTAGCTTTGTAGTATAATTTCAAGTCAGGGATTGTGATGCCTCCTGCCTGGCCTTTGTTGCCCAGGATTGCCTTGCTATTCTAGGTCTCTTCTGTTTCCAAATGAATTTTAGGATTTTTTTCTCTAGATCTGTGAGGTATGCTAATGGTATTTTGATAGAGTTTGCATTAAATCTATGTAACAGTTTTGGGAGTATGGCCATTTTCACAATGTTGGTTCTTCCTATCCAAGCAAGGGATGTGTTTCCATTTTCTAATATCCTCTCCGATCTCCTTTTTCAGAGTACTGTAATTTTCAGTATATAGATCTTTTTTTTCCTTTGTTAGGTTGATTCCTAAGTATTCAATTTTTTGGATGCTATTGTGAAAGGTCTCACTGCTTTTTAAACATAATGGAATCTCTCCAATTTTAAATAGTTCCTCAACCTTCCTCAAACCCACATTCTCCCTTTAGTCATTTAGATATGAAGTAACTTAAATGCATATGAAAGTTAATGGAGGGGGTAACAATCTTAAAATTTTAAACTTTTAAAATTTTATAGGTTTTTAAAATTCAATATCCATTTTTATTAAGTGTTGCAGAGAAGTCTAATTTGTACATTTTTTCTATAGATTTATATCTTTTAAATCTGAATGCTTAGACATTTTTTTCTGTGTCTTCTTAATTAAGACAACTTGCTGAGATTTAATGGCAGGTGTACTAAAAGCATTCCCAATCTTCACACTTTGATATTTTCCACTTAGGGAACACTTTCCTATTATGTCTGATTCTATTCCATTTGCTCTGATCGCTTCACTGAGAATATTATAATTTGCATTTTGGATTTCCAAAGTCTGCTTTTTGAACTTTTCCTCCATTAAAGTCAGTCTTTCATATTACCTTTTAAATTATCTGAAGTATCAGTTCTGTAATTTATTAATTTTTCTGCTGTATTTTTAGTTTCTTGAATTTCTTTCTTATCTTATTTTCCTTACATTTTCTACTGTCTTTTCTTAATTGCTTTTTGTTTTTCTACTTGATAGAATCTATGTTTTATAGTCTACTGAGGATTCCCAGCTATTTCTGGACATGTCCTTCTTCTACTGAAATAAATAACTTTCAGACCTATGATCTCCCTTTGGTCTGACAAGATTGTTTTTATCCTCTATTGATCTGTATTTTTTACAGACTCCTAATTTTTTTTGCTTATTTTTAAACTAGGCAAGGTATATCTGTACTATATTTATCCAACTATGTCTTAAGATTGCCTAAGAAGCTGCTACCAGTAAGTTCTTTGTGTTCATTATTGTCTAGAGTTATTGATATTGAACTTCTCCAAATACATGTACTTCTATCTGGGGTAGAATGATTGTTGAAGGAGCACATGAAAGAAAGTACTCTGGGTATCCTACCCCTGCATGAGAGAAGGACAGTTGTCTGTGAGTCCTTGGGCAGAGAGTGAAGGATGTACTATCTCTCACATCATCAGGTATTTTCTGTTTAAAGAGGTAGAATTTGAGGTTACAGTGGATAGTTGGGCAGAATTTTTTCTTAGTCAAGTTCCATTTCAATATAGTTAGTAAAGACTACCTATTAAGACTCTAAGAATGCTTTACCTTTGTATTAAGTTTTAATGGTGACTCTTCATTATTTCTAGTGTTTGACAAAATATATTAACATCATCTCAAAATTGTTTTGTAAACAAGTTATGTTTATCATCATTTGCTCACTTCCTCTGCCTCTACTTTCTTTTTCTGTTTTTTTCTGAGGCTGCACACATTATGTCAGTGTTATGGTATTGATCAAGAATGTCCCCCAAAGGCTTCATGCCCTCATAGGTGGCTCTTTTGGAAGGTAATTGAATCCTGGGTGTGATATAGCTGACTTGCTGGTAGAAAGTGAGGCCTAGTCTGACACTAGTCACTGGGATCATGATATACTTAGAAGGATATATCTCCCTCCCTGGCTTCTCTCTTCTTGTTTTGCTTCCTGGCTACTATTAGGTGAGCAAATTTCCTCCCATATTCCCCTTGGCCATGCCATTCTGCCTTGGAGCCAACAGACCATAGACTAATTGTGAGCCAAAATGAACCTTTCCTCTTTTAAGTTGTGGGTATCTGGTATTGTGTTCCAGGTAGTAGAAAAGTGACTAATACAGTTTTTCTAGAACAGTCATTCTAGATACTGAGTGTACTTGAGAATTCTAAAATCATATTAATGCCCAACCCCCATGATAATCCAATCTCTGTGCCTGAAGCCCAAACATGGATATTTAGAAAAAGAAGTATCCCAGGTGATTCTGTTGTGCAGCATGATTTAGATCTACTGTTTTAGAAACTTTGCTGTTCAATGTAAGAAACCAGAAATGAACCAGAAATACTAGCATCATATTTCAGCTTGTTAGAAATATAGAATCTCAAGTCCCAACCCAGACCTCTGGAATCAGAATCTGTATATTAATAAGGTTCTTAGAATATATATATATATATGTTAAAATTTGACAAGTGACTCTCTAGAACAATATTTGTTAAACCATGTTCCACATTAGAATATGCCAGGGAGCTTTGAATAAAGAGATTGATGCTTGGTCCTACCTTCAAAGACTTTTATTTAGTACATCTTGAGTGTTTCCCTAGGGAACAGTATTTAAAATAATAGTCCCAGATAGTTTTAATATAAAGAACCATTGGTCCTAAAAAACGTTTCAACCTTCTTTTGGTGAAAGTTGGAAATAAGTCAAGTGGCCCAGATTCTACCTTTTAATGTGTCAGCCACTATTTTTGAATGCCAACAACCTCTTTATCCTCTAAGTATCTATAATCTATTATAATCTAGCTAAATGTCTTTGTTGATGTTAGATTTAAGATCTGTTTCATCAGGGACAACTTTTTGGATCCTTACTGGTCTCTAAGCAGTATGAAAAACATTTAATTTTTCAGTTTCTTTAGGGCTAATCATTTGCCTTAATCCTTATCCCATAGTCATTTCAGTTGCCTTGATAATCAAATACTCATTCATATGCTGAGACTGAAACCAAGTTTTAAACATCACCAGTGATAGTTAATCTTGTCAACTTGTTTAGCTTGGGAGCCTCCCAGGAGATTAGTAAAGCATAATTTAGGGTGTTTGGGTGAGTCATGGAGGTGTGACCTTTGGTATTATATCTGGTCTCTGGACTCTTTCTCTGGCACTGTTTCCTGCTCTGCTTCCCAGCACCATGAACTAAGCAGCTTTGCTCCACCATGCCCTTCCACCATGATCTTCCTACCTTGGAGATGGCCAAACATGGCCTGAATGCCCTGAAACTGTGAGCAAAAATAACCCCTTTCTCCTTTAAGTTGTGTATGTTGGGTATTTGGTCCCAGTGATGAAAACTGACCAATACACTATCCCTCTTGATTTTGGATTTGATATCCTGCATAGTGAGGTTTGTGAGATTTCTATACTGAAAGCAATATCTGACCACTTAATAAATACTTACTTTACTTGGAAGGATTCTAAAGAAAATCTTTTGAAGATCTTACCGTGGATGTCTCAAAATTTCAGAATTCAACTTCCAAAGATATAGGATAGAGGAGAATTCTTGGGAGCCTCGTGCCCTTCTGCTGAGAATTTGGAGGTTTTATTTTATAGATTGGAGTGTGGATCTATGAAGACATGGAATAATTTGGGCACAAATTTGTGGAACAGACATCAATTTAACAAAAAGTCTTTGAAGAAGTGTTTGCATTTTGAACTCTAAAAAATCATTGGGTCACATGTAAAGACAATACATGAACACTATCTGCAGAATCCTACTTTATTATATGGCCCAACTACATAATACAGTACTGTTAGGAACCTGGTTGTATTAGTATTAGGTTTAAGTAAAAGAAAAAACCTTTTATTAGGCAAAAGAGATTATATTTGTGTCACAGATATGGGATAACTGGTTCCAGTTCACCAGATCCAATAGTAGGAATGTGATTCCTAGGTGAGTTCAAAGGTGGACCCAGCCTTTTGGTTGGGTAGTAGTGGTGGTGATGATATTTTGATTATACAAAACTTTTGAAACCTGAAAGTAAGTCCAATTTGATAATCTAATTAATAAATACAAGTGTTTGCATAAACAACTGGATAATGGATAGTTAATTCTCCTTTCTATTGCAAACAATTCCCCAGTAAAAGAAAACTGCTAAAACTTTGCATCTTGTTATTTTTAATGTCATTTTAATTTACCTTATTCGAAATTGTATTTTCAAGTGGGAACGTAAATGAACTTTTAAAAATGATCATATTGAAGCATGATCCTGAAGTCAGTGAAAATAGAGATAATGAGTAAAATTCAGAACAATTGAATGTTGAGTTTTTTCTTCACCTTCCCAGCAAAGAGTGTAACAAGAAAGATGGTAGGATTATGCCAAGTACAATTACTTTATCTATAAATAGTGGAAATAAATCTAAAAAGCACTGACTATGTTAAACTGGTATTTAAAATGTGGCCAAAGGTACTATACTGTGGCACAACCCTCGAATTAGACATTGGTTTCTCTAGGCGTAGATCCTAAATTGTGCAACTACTTCAGCAGAAATGAAGCAAATATGGAAAAGAGCAATTTTTTGAAAGGCAATAGCTTTTTGTTCCTATTTTAACTCCCTATCTGGTAATATGTAAGAATGCCAAAATGTTTTAAATTTATTTTATTGTACAGTGTAAGCTAGTACTCAGAAGTGTTAAAACATAGAAACATAAACGTACAATGCACTGAATTATGATTCAGAAACATCCGTGTAACCACCACCTGGGGCAGCACTCCAGAATCTCCTTCTGTGCTTAATCCCAGTCACTATTCTTCCTCCTCCTCGAAAGGATCTCTGGTCTGTCTTATTTTACACTGGGTGGCTCTTTTTGTTTTTGAATTTTATATAGATGAAATCATCCAAGAGGCATTCACTGCTCAATATTCTATTCATGGAATTCACCAGTGTTTTTGGATAGAGCTTTAGTTTATTCATTTCCATTATTGTATGGTATGTTAATGTGCTATATACCATGCATGAAATTTAGAGCATATACAATTAGGAGTTATTATGATTAAGGCTAATGTGAACATTTTTATATGTCTTTTTGGTCCATGTATAAACTTCGTATACCTAGAAATGAAATTACTTATTACAGACTTATAGATTATGCATATTTTCAACATTAGTAGATAATACCAAATAATTTTCCAAAACTGGAAAACATTAGAACAGAGCATTAGAGCTTATGTAAAGATGTTTTACATCTTTACTAATACTTGGTAATTTCATATTTGCTTATAGAAACATAATGGCTCTTAATGTTAGTCATCTGGTAAGGTGTATAATAATATCTCATTATTTTTAATTTATATTTCTTGATTACCAGTAAATGTGAGCAACATTGCATGTGCTTTTTGGGCATTTTGATATCCTTTTATATAAAGTGCTCATCAAAGTTGTATGGTTTTTTAATTGGTTTTTTCCTTATGGATTTTGAGAAGTTTTTTTATATTATTATGGATATGAGTCATTTGTTGGTTTCACATGCCCAAGTATCTTTTCACAATTGTGGCTAATGTTTTCACTCTCTGAGAGATCTCTTTGATGTGTCTGAAGATTAAAGAAAAGACTAAGAGGCTAGACCTTTATTCTGCAGGCATATTTCTCTATGTTATCATTTTTATTTCCACTGTATGTTTTAGTTAATATAGCAGGAGACCTTTGTCTTGATCTACCATATTCTTGTAATGTTATTTCTGTTACTATCACAAAAAGATACCTATCAATATAGGAGTAATACTTATATTAACTTAGGGAATTCTTTCTGATTTGGATAGTACTGCAGTTTACTTGATGTATGTCATAATATTTTAAAGAGTTTAGTTTCAATAGACAGGAAAAATATGCATGGAATGATATTCATTGGCTGTATTGAAATATAATCTAAGTCTATATTTAAAATGTTAAAATTGTTAGTAGAAGGTTCATGAGTAGATTTTTTTGAACATAGCCTAATACCTATGAAGTTGCTTCTATTTTAAAGAATAAAAAGCCAGAAACAAGGTGCCATATGCTAGTTTGAACCCAAGTATAATACCTCCTGTAATTGAATAGATTACCTTTAATAGTTAATCATTTCCTGTAGCATTGCTGTTATTATTGTGTCTTAGAGAAGTCATTTGCTATCTGGTACTATATCACATACTTTTAAGACCTCTTTATTCATTACTATGAGGGTGTTATTTCCTCAAATTTATTTTATGGCAAGTGTTTTAAAAGTAGCAAGTAATCCTCGTGGTTTATAAGGGGAAACACTAGTAAGTCTTAAGTTAAAGGCTCACATATGCAGCAATTAAGTTTCGGGGTCTGGATGCATTGTATTATAGACATTCAAATTAATGCAGATTAAACTCAAATCATTGGCAATAGTGATGGGAAAACTGTCTCAGATACATGAAGAATGTAATACCAGTGTTGAGGTATGGCTGCCAGGAAGTGTGGCCTCTGACAAGTAATGAGAAAGTCAAAATGGGCTGTACCACACCACACAAAATAGCTCTGTCTGCACTGGGTAAGTCCTGTAAAAAGATGGGATTAATTTCTTGGAGTAACTATAAAATTAAAATTTATGCTAATTTTAATGGTTATTCAAAGTACTGCTTTTATTTTTCTAGGCACAAACAAAAGGCTGACTAGAAATAATTTATTTGATGAGATGAAATGTTAAAAAATCATTAGATTATCATCACCCATGTACTGTACTTTTAGGATGAAAGTACCAGGTTCTTATTTCAGATAAACTGGATCTGACATGGTATATGAATATACTATGGATTTTCTTAAGTACATCTGAAGTTTTAGGGATTCATCAGACTCATTTAAAAAAAAAATTACTCTTCCTCCACTAAATTGGCATTTTCCTGTGAAGAAAGAGTAAACCATGAGACTTAGCTTTTGACTCAATTATTGTTTAACTTGCTGTAAAATTTACTTTGATAAATTGCTTAAAATATTTGATAGTAATATTGTTTCATATTATGAACATTCTATAAAAGGAATACCTTACTAAAGCTCAAAGCAAATATGCTATATAAATGTATTTATTTTCAACTTTCAACAAAATTGAAAGTAAATGATCATATGATCATATATAAAATATAGTGCTACATATTAGAAAGAAATTAACATTTAAAAATCGAGATGTCAAGCTGGGTATGGTGGCACATGCTTGTAATTCCAACACTCGCTGAGGCAGGAGGATCATGAGTTTGAGCCCAATCTGGACTATATAGTGAGTTCAAGTCAAAACCAAACCAAACCAAACTGAAATTGAGATGTCTGATTTTTTTTTTGGGGGGGGGTACCAGGGGTCAAACTCACCACCTTGTGCTTGCCAGGCAAGTGCTGTGCTGATGTGCTGTATCCCCAGAGAGATATCTAATTTTTAAAACTTCTTCATTATTTGCATTGTATTTAAGGCCAATTAATATTAGTAACCTTTTGACCAGGTTATGGTGACACATTGAAGAGATAAAAATATATATTATATAAGCACCTGACCCATAAAGAAATCAGTACATTTAAAAATGTGTTTTGTGTTTTTCTTTCTTTATAATTTCACCATAGTCAATTATTATTACAATGAAATATAGAATTTAAAGGTAAGTCATTTGTAAGACTCTTATAACTTACTCTAAGTGAACGTTATTTGTGAGATTTCATCATAAAGTAACTCTGTCTTGTACTTTCCCTTTGTATTTTATTCAGGGGGTCAAATTGCTATTCTGTTGCTGAATGAAGACTTTGGTGGGATCCTAAACTTCCCTAGTCTCTCTTAGGTAACCCAAGTCCTCTGCTCATGAATTAGAATCTCTAGTCTCATATAGTGGTGAAAACTTTGAACTTGGGTTGACTATAAGGCTTTTCCTTCTCTTTCCCATGCCTGGAGTAGGTGGGAATCCTATAGTTGAGGGAAGAGATGAAGTTGGTTTTTAATTTTCCCTACTTTGAACATCTTCTACTTACTCAAGACATGATCATTTCTCCAACTTTTGTCTCTGATCCTTCTAGATTTGGAGCATCAGAAATGAGCAGAAATAATGGGGATGAAACAGGAAAGTCCTCATGTCACCACTATTATTACAAGTTGATGTCACACTCTGCAGGTTTAGTAAGAATTAGTTTACTCATTCTTCCCTGGAGAGTCCCTCACCAGCACTCTCTTCTGCCCTATTACATGTTCCTTATAATTACTTTCAATTATAGTGCTAGATTCTCTCTGCTGAAATTTTCTTATTGCCTTATGGCAGCCTCTTACACCAGATCTAAAATGACCCCCACATTCCACACTCATTTTTTCATTTGCAACCTCTCTCTCTCTCTCACTCCCCTTAGATATGGCCTATTTGTGATTCACAGAAAGTACCCCCACGTACTCATTGATTGCCCTGTTGATTTCTTTTGGTGCAGTTTATTCAAAACAGTGATCTTGACCATCAGCAGATAGCTAGAGGTAGCCTTCATGTTTCCCAGGCACAAATCATATTCCAGTCCATTTCAGGGAAATTAAAGCTCCTTTAATGTCCTTGGAGTTCCATTCAGTTGGCTTGAGGGGAAGCGGACACCCCTACTTGCTCTCTTCACATTGGGTGGGGGATTATAGAAACTGGGACTTGTATTACAGATCTCTCTGGAGAAATCTACTAAAAACATGTGTACACTGTTTGGTTTTTTGTTACACTTTTATCATCTCATTGTGGGTGAAGTGTTAAAATCATATATTTATGTCTTCAGAAACAGTTTGTAAATTATGTCTAGTCTTACATTAGTCTCTCTAGTGTAAGTCTCTCTACGTAGTCTCTCTATTTGTAGAGAAATATTCAGTATTGCAAAGAAAATTCATTTTACCAATTTATTGTCTTATAAGAAATTACTAGTTAGCATTAATAAGTATATTATTTCAACTATATAAATGAATTAAAATATAGTAATTCAAATGACAGGTCGAATATAACATTCAAAGTGTGAACAAAAATTTAAAGTTCAGGCCGGTGAGATGGCTCAGCGGCTTAAGCGCCTGCCTGGCAAGCGTGAGGGCCCGAGTTCGACTCCCAGAGCCCACATACGAAAAAGGGGCCGGTGATATCGCTCAGCGGCACAGGCGCCTGCTGGCGCACGAGGTCCTGAGGTCGACCCCCCGGTACCCACAAAAAAAAAAAAAAACAAGAAAAATTTAAAGTTCATCTAAAAATGAAAAATACAGAAATTCAAGGAGACCAGAAACATAAAATTGAAACAGAATCACCAAATTTGTCATCATTTCATTATTTCATAAAAATTATCTGAACACTGATTTATCTGAGGTATAATAAGGATAAAGAGGAAGGAAATTGTCTGTGATTGAGAAATGCATAATGGTTGCTGTGGCTTGTATCTAGAAGTCACCCCAGAGTCTCAGGTAGTCATAGGTGGGGCTTTTTGGAGGTGGCTGGATCTAGGGTGTGTGATGCTGGGATCAAGGACATGGTACTGGGATTGATTCATGGTGTGATGCTAGGATTCAAGCTGCCCCACCCTCAGTGTGAGTGCTCCCTGCCCATGGGTAGGTAGCCGGGATAGGATAAAAGGGACAGAAAGGGGGTCCTCACTTGATACTTGCTCCTTTCTGTCTTGTGCTGTCTGCCTGTCATGAACTATTTCTCCACTGTGATGCCCCTCTGCCATGCCACCCTGCCTTGGAGTCAGCCAACTATGAACTGAAACCTCTATAAACTGTGAGCCAAATAAACCTTTTCTGCTTTAACTTTGGGCATCAGATATTTTGTCTCAGCAAAATAACTAAGACAGTGATAAACATTTGTGAATCATTTCCTAAGGCAAATGCCACAGTGTGTGAGAACTGTGTACTTCAAAACAGTGAGGTCACATAGTAAAGTAGAGATTCCTCAGTGTACGTGTTTTATTATATTTGTTATGTTTATGTAAGAAACATATTTATCAACATACGTGTTGTCTCCTGTCCAGAAAAGTTCTAAAATTACAGAGCTCTTGGAGAGGGTCTACGCAAAGGGGAGTATTTTCACTGATAATTAGAGGCAATCTATCTAAGACTGGTTAATTAGTATGTGAATAATTAAAGTGATATGAGTAACATCACTAATAATACAAAGATAAAAGTTTCTTTAAAACTTTAAAATTCCTAATTATGATTCTACTAATGGCTTTTCTCTAGTAGTATAATTATTTAAATGGTATTTTTATTAATATTTGTCAAAAATACAGTCTATATTTCAAGTGGAAATATGATTTTATGATTACAAGAGTAATACATGTGCCTTTGAATTCCAGTGTCACTTAAAATTAGGCTAACCAGTTTAGGCTTACTGTGTTCTCTAGAGCATCTGACATAATTGACTTCTTTTTCTTTTTGAAGTCCTTTTCTGCCTTGTTTCCTCTAATACAACTCTTCTAATCAGATGTAAGCTCCGTGAGGGCAGAGATTTTTTGTTTATGTTTGTGTTATTCACTGCTTATAACAGTACCTGACAAAAGGAAGGTGCTCATGAAATATTTGTTTAATTTTCATCCTTTTACATATCTTCCAATTTCTTATCTGATTCTTTTGTTAACTCCTGTCTCTTTTCCCAAATTTTAATTCTAATCATTTCTCTAATGTTTAATCTTCTCTCTCTCTCTCTATTCTTCAGTTTTCAGTTATCATAATCTATATACTTACACTCTATATACGTATACTTATAATTTAGTTAAATGCCACCTATGTGTTCATTTATGACACTGTCCTCTTCCAGAATCCAATCTCAAATCTTCAGTTGCCTCATGACCTTCACATGTTTGTCCTATGCTTATCTCCAACTCAGCATACCCAAAAGTTGTCTTTTGAATATTCAGCCTCCAGTACTAGCTCCTTATACTGACAACTCTCTTTTAATTAATGGCATTATTATTTTCCTATTTTCTTTTCTTCAGGTTTTAAATCCCCACATTTCTTGCAGTTAAACCTGTGTCATCATTATAACCATCACCGGTACCAGTACCATCAGTATCAATCACTGTTTATATAATGCTTTATATTTTGGATAGTGTTTCAGCATCCATAATTTCTCCTCTTGAGATTTGGTTCTTCTTATTTCTAGGAGACTAATCCTGGCAGGTGGAAACATAAAGAAGCTAACATCAGTGGTTTTTCTAGTCACTACTGCAGGGGTCTCACACTTAGGTTAACTCTAATTCTGATATCCCAGCATTCCAGTGTTACTTTTTCCTCTTTCTGGTAACTACATTTCTATCATATAACCAAATTTATCCTTAGTAAAATAATCCTTTGTATTCCAATTTTACTATTACAGAACCAGTTTGCTTGAGGAGGTTTGCTTATTTGGAGTTAGGCTGATTACTTGGTACAACCTAGACTGGTAAACCTAGTTATTGGAATTTAGTCAGTTCTTAGAAAACAGTATGCAAAATTCACCTGATTCTTCTCTCCTGTGAAATTATTTGCTGACTTGAACTTCAGTTTCTGAAATGTTTTCTTACATTATTTTGATCTTAAATCCATTGCCTAAACTGAAACATTTAAAATGCTTTTAGTTATCTTGGATCTTTTTCTTCACTTTATGGTAAAAAAAGATGTCCCTAATGCTAACGTGACTTGACTTACTTCCTACCTCTTCCTGTGAAAACCCTCCCTTACCATGGTAACCTTCATTTTTTTTTTTTTTGCTGTTCTTTATTCTTGTAGCATAAGTACCAGAAAAATTAATACTTAATTCTCATCTTTTATTATTCACTAGTATGTAATCATCTTATATCCCAAACAGATTTTAAACAATTCAAGAGAAGTAATTGTGTGGTAGCACTTAAAAGAACTGAAGTATATGCTTAGTACCTACAACCAGTGAATTGACTGATCAAAACACAACCAGACTGAACAGTGGAATATAAAGACACTACTTTATTTACTCAATAAATCTAATAAGAAGTAAGCCTCACTTTTCTTGTTTTATTGTGACTTCTTGATTTCCACCATTTAACAAATTGCCTAGTCACAGGGTCCTCTTGATTAATAAGATAGCAAAATTGTTATGGAGCCTTGTGAAATCTCAACAACTGATTCATATAAATTATTTCACTTTGTTTTTTATATTATTTATACTGGCTATATTCCACTTGAGAAATATGAAAGGAATGTTTATTCATGTTGTAAAAATACATTGAGGATATTTTGCTTGTTTTCTATATTTCTGTTTTTAAAATACGCATATAAAAATTGGCATAAGTGTGCTAAATGCTCTGAAAATATATGCTCCCAAGGGATGCATATTATAAGAACAAAATAAAACAAAATAGCAGCAAATCCAGAGCAGTTAAATTGAGGTAGGCTAAGGATACTTTTCTCCTTATTTTAATAAGAACATCTACTCTTATCTAACTTGCTTAATATATTTTGTTTTCTTCATTAGTATAGTTAATACTGTTTCTTATACAATGAGCGTTGAATATTAATGCAAACATTTTTATCATTATTTTACCATAAATTTATATAAATGCCTATGTTGTATTCAGTCTAATAGATAAAAGTTTGTTTTCATATTGACTATATTTACTTTGAACTTCTGGATACTTCTCAAGTTGGTAAGATTCGTGACTGTTATAGAAATCACACGTTCTAGAAAAAGACTTTGAAAACAATGAACAAGTTTTTTTTTCCTGTAAAAAAGATAGAAAACAAAACACCAAATGGTTTGGATATACAGCTCAGTTGTAAAGCATTTCCCTCATATGCACAAGGTCTTGGGTTTGACCTCCACTGCTACAAAAACTGACCCCCTCAACAAAAACATGCATGTTACCCAGATACATTTTTGTCGCAGAAGCAATGGAAAAAGTTCATGCAATAAGATCAAAGAAATTCTGAGTATATAAAATATATCTTGGTCATAAATTAATTAATATATGTACAATGGTTTTATTCTTTAAAAAAAGTAAATATTTATTAAGCTATTGATATGTACTGAGGCTATATCAGTGAATAATGCATACCTAGTTCCTGTCCTTATAATTCATACATTTTAGCATCACTGAACAATAAATTATTTAATTACAGTTGAGGTAAGTGTAACAAGTAATTGCAAGTGAGATAAATGTAAGATTTTAAATGTAAGATAAGTGTAAATTAGGATAACAGGAGCCTGACATAATAGCATATGAATGTGCTTATATGTGGATATGTATGTATTTTGCAAGGGTGATTAGGTAGAAGTGTCAACTCATATAATATTTAAGCAGAGAGCAGGAAGAGATATAGAAGAGCTAGAAGAAACTGTACACGCAAAGACCATGAAGTGAGAAGGAACATGATGTTATTAAGAATCTTAAGGAAGGCTAATTAACCCAGAGTGCAGTAGCAAGGGAAAGAGTGACAGAAGATGATGATAATGAGGCAGGCAGGGGTAGGGTCTCAATACAAATATTTACTTATATAGAAACATAAATAAATTATTGTTATGATAATTATGAAATAGACTAATATGTTCATTTTTTACCTTTACTCTCTGAAATCCTAAATATTAGGATAAACTAAACTTATTATCTTATAAGTTAATCAGTAATTTATTTACATTTTCATAAGTAAAATGTTTAATATTATAGATTTCAATAATCATAATATACTTGTTACTGATTTATACATTTTCTTGTGTTTTAAAAATGTTTAAAATATACCAGATATTTACTGGAGTAACATTGAGTTTGTAAGATTTTTAACATTATTGAATCTCCCCAGTAATATAATTTATTCATTTAGATTTTTTACATAATTCAATAATACTTTATAGTTTTTATCACGAATGTATTATGTAATTTTGTTGGGCTTATTGTTTGATACCTATTTATTTCTCAAGTAAATGGAATTTTTTGCTACTGAAATTTCTAATTACGAATTACTAATTTAGTAATTTCTAATTACTTTTGCTATTGTGTAGAAATATATGAGTTCTGTACTTTGTTATTGTACCCTGCAATTTAGAAAATGGGTAAACAATCATATAATCTTTAACAAATATAAATGAAAGAGAAAATGGTAATAACAAAATCCTCGAGGATTTTTCTTTTTTGTTTAAATCTTGAGAGTGAATTGAAGAATTTGGGCTACTTAAAAGTAGGAAGATGGTTAATGTTTACAAATAAGTTTAAATTTCAACAAAAAGCTTTACATTCAAATAAAGATAAAATTTCTGAGAGTGATCAGAATAACTACGGAAATGGTTTGTGGGAAAGATCTCTATACATCGCTCACATACCATGAGCAATGACCTATGTGGATTGCACATTTGTGAGCAGAGGCAACTGACTTCGTTTGTGCGTGTCTTTTCAGTGATGTTTGTACAGTGAGCAGACTAGGAAGATAGATAGTGTTTCTCTCTGGAGCAAATGGCAGGTTTGTCTACCATGCAGTGAAATAAAGATAATGTCTCCCTATGGTGCAAAAAATCAGAGAGACTTCATTATGAATAACACGAGTTTCCTAATATTGGCCTCTCCTGTAACGCTTCTGATTTTATGTGCAACATCTCGTTGCCTTTTGTGCATCTTTCTGTGTTAGAAGTGACCTCATGATCCAACACAGATGATGATACTCTGAGTGTTGCTATTGCTCTGAGTAACAAACTATCTTTGACCTCATCCAAGAGTGTCATGTCTTTTGCCAGCATCCATGAAACTGGCAAGGTAAATATGGACACCCTTCCTTCACGTAAATCTTGACAATTTACCTCATTGAATTAATGATGAATCGTTGACAATATTTCATGTGCTTATTTGCAACTCATATTTTTCTCTGTTGAAGTATCTGGAAATATTGTACCCATTTTAATTGAGCTGCTTTTCTTTGCTGTTCAGTTTTGAGAATGTTTTTATATATTCTAGATATAGGAATTTGTTGAACATACAATTTGCAATTTTTCCTCTTCTATAACTTGTTCTTATATGTCTTTTTCCTTTTTTTTTTTGTGGGTACTGAGGGTCGACCTCAGGACCTCACGCGCCAGCAGGCGCCCTTGCCACTGAGCGATATCACCGCCCCTTTTTTCGTATGTGGGTTCCGGGAGTCGCACTCGGGCCCTTGCGCTTGCCGGGCAGGTGCTTACGCCGCTCTTATATGTCTTTAACAGTGACTTTCATTGAATGTGTTAAATTTTGATAAATTTTTATTTATTTTTCTGTTATGAATTAGGTGTTTGTATCAAATTTAAAAACTCTTTGCTTAAAGGTCCAAAATTTTTCGTTTAGGTTTTCTTCTAAAAGTTTTCTAGTTTTATATTTCACATTAAAAAATGATTCATTTTGAGTTAATTTTGGTAAAAGATATGAAATTTAGTTCAAGGTTCTCTTGCTTTACATGTGGATGTCCAGTTGTTCCACTTGTTGCCATTTGTTGAAAAGACAGTAGAAAAGGCAGAGATAAAGTATATCCTATATTAAATTGCCTTTGCACATCTTTTCAAAAAATCAATTGCCCATATTTATTTGGACTGTTTTCCTGGATACTCTTCCCTGTTCCATTGATCTAGGTGTCTCTTAGACAATTCAGTCTGCTGTAACAAAGTCCCATAGAATTAGGAGAAAATAAACCACAGAAATTTATTTCTCACAGTTTGGAGATGGGACATCTGAGATCAGGTACTAGCAATGTCATGTTCTTGTAAGGGCCTTCTTCTTGGTTGAAAACTCATTTTCTCCTTGTATCTTTGCACAATAGAAAAGTGTAAGAGAGTTCTCTGGGTCTGTTTTTATAATTCTATTTTAAGGACCTCACTCTCATGGGTTAATTTACTCCCGAAAGTCCAACTTTTATATGTCATCATATTGAAAATTAAGATTTCAACATAAACCTTTGCAGAACCACATTTTTTTGATTACTGTGGCTTTAGAATACAGAAGGCTACCAATTTACGGTGGTTTGACATACAGTTTTCACATTTACAATGGTCCAAAAGCAATACACATTCAGTAGAAACCCTATTTTGAATTTTGATTTTTTCCTAGTCTAGCAATCTGCAGTATGGTAGTCTTTTCTGAAAGAGATAAGATACTCTGTCCTGCCCATGCTGGGCAGTGGCAGTAAGCAATATCTCCCTCTCGGCCACATGAGCACAGTGGTAAACAACCTGTATTCTACTATGTTGTTAAACTATGATGTCCAGTAAAATAGGTGTAGTAAGTGCATTTTGGGCTATTTTCAATAACAATAGGTTTATGAAGACATCATATTTCAAGAAGCATCTGTGAGTCTTAAAATCAGATGGTATGGGTTCCCCCAACATTTTTCTTTTTAAAAATGCTTGGTCATTCTACTCCTTTTACTTCCTGTGCAGATTTTAGAATTATTTTGTCCCCATTTACAAAAATTCTTCTGGGAGTTTAATTGAAATTGCACTACTGTAGATCCTTTGGAGAGGATAGTCTTTGAACTATGTTTTTCCAATCCATGGAGACTGAACATCTATAAAGATGAAGATACTGTGTGTATCTTCATTTATTTAGGTCTTCTTTGACTTCAAATCATTTATTTCATTAGTTTTTACTATAGTTTTCAGAGTACAGATCTTCCACATTTTGTTAAATTTATATCTAGATTTTTATTGAAGCTATTATAAATTGTTTTTGTTGTTTCTAATTTTCAATTCTAATATATGTAAATATGATTGATTTTGTGTTATCTGGTATCCTATAATCTTAGTAAACTCACTTCTAGGAGTTTTTTGTAGATTTCATGGGATTTTCTATGTAGACAATCATGCCATCTGTGAATATGGACAATTTTATTTTCTCCCCCCATGACTTCAAATTATATTACACTTAATGTAATGTTAAATTTACTTCTAATTCTGAAGTCTGCACTGGGTGAGTGTGGCAGTGTGGATAAAGGAGATGTAAGTTTGGGGTATATCGAAGGTAGTGACTAGGATATTTTAGGTTTGGAGTCATGGTGATGCATGTTCATGTCTCTGATTTTTCATAGATACCCCATCACAGCGGGTACAGTTTATTCTTGGAACTGAGGATGATGACGAGGAACACATTCCTCATGACCTTTTCACAGAACTGGATGAGATTTGCTGGCGTGAAAGTGAGGATGCTGAGTGGCGAGAAACAGCCAGGTGAGGATTTTGGTTGAAGGATGAAGATTCATTAAAGAATTTTTATGTTACTAGAAAAAAAGATTCTCAGTACAACAGTTTTGCAAACAATTGTATTTGCTGCTGAGTTTTGAAATTGCTCATCTGGCCTGGGCATAGCCTATAATGGGATATGGGTCAGAATGAAATCTGAAGGCAGTAATTATAGTAAACAGTGATGCAGAGCCAGCAACAGCTGCAGTCTTAAACAGCAACATAATTTGTGTGTCATCAACAAAACAATAGAAATCTGAAAGTAATTTATTTATATCTTTTCAGCTGTTAGCTTATACTCAAACCAGTGATAGTATATAATAATTTCAGTGTAGGGTTCTTTAAAGAGCAAAAACAAATATGATCAGAAGCTTTAGGTACAGTTTTGGATCTCATGTTCTATTTGGTGGGGATAAAAATATTCTGTAACATGTTTCTAGGATATGAGTACATTTAAACAGAGTGGTTTTCAAAATATCTTTTAAAAAATTACTTGTAATTTGTAATTAATATTTCTAGGCTGCCATATACTTTATAGGTTACTACAAAAGATGAATTAAATTGTGTGCTTATTTTTTCATTCATTCTCGTTCATTTGCTCACAGACATTTATGGAATATCCATTATAGGCTATGTGTAATGGATACAGAATGACAACAACAACAATAATTCTTAGATTTGCTTTTAACAATCTCAGTTTCGTATAGATATTCCACCAAATTTGTAACTGCAGTATAATGAATGCTCTGATACAGGTGTACATAAGGAACTGTGGGCACACCTTGTACCAGTGTTGGTGAACCTTTTAGAGACTGTGTGCCCAAACTGCAACCCAAAATCCACTTATTTATCACAAAGTGCCACTGCAACACTGCAATCAAACCTGAATACTGAGGTTTTAGTTTAGCAAAAACAACTGTTATCCGAGGCTTGGCTGCTGGAGCGACTTGGTTCATGTCCGGACATGCCCACTGTGGCACGCATGCTCATGCTATAGGTTCACAACCACTGCCTTACACTGTCATTTACCCACTACTTTCTAAATTTTTGCATGAATACAAAGCACCTGGCGTTTTATTAAAATATGCATTTCGTAGTGCTTAAACATAGAGTCTCAGGTCCTGCATTTCTACCAAGATCCCAATTGATGCTGTTGTCAAATGTTTTTGGTTGAAGGATCAAACTTTTAGTAGCTAGTCTCTACAGCACAAGGTGCAAGGGAGGGGATAAGGATAGCTTCCCTGCGGCAGATGATTCCTGAGTTAACTCTTGAAGGTAGAAAAGCAGAGAAGGGGAGTGGTATAATACTGGAATATATGTTGATATAAGGGTTACTGTTTGTTATGCTGTTCTTTCAATGGGCAGACAGCTCTAGTTGTTAGAAACTGTCTGTAGAACATATTCTTTAATACTATTCAAAATGAGGTAGCTTTATTTTGGACAAATAATAACTGTGTATATTTGTGACAGTTAATCTTTTTTCAGTCTTTTTTTATTAGTATATGTTTGGTATACATAATGATTACATTTTGAAAGCCATAGAACTTCAGAAGATCATGTTAAACTTGTGGCCACATTTAATTATTGCCTTATCTTTATCCAGTCATTGTCAGTGTTGAATTAAATGTTCAACCATGATAATGAATATTATGAGTAATACTAGTTCAGTTAATTCTTCTTTGTTATATTTTGAGTGGTCTGTGCAGTCTCTTTATTTTAAAAATACTAAAAGTAAATAGAAAATCAAAATAGCTATCTAGTTCATCCCTGTTAATGTTAAAACAAAACAAAACAAAACAAAAACTGGGCCGGTGAGATGGCTTAGTGGCCTACGTGCCTGCCTGGCAAGCGCAAGGACCCGAGTTCGACTCCCAGAACCCACATACGAAAAAAGGGCCGGTGATATTGCTCAGCGGCGCGGGCTCCTGCTGGCGCACGAGGTCCTGAGGTCAAACCCCGGTATCCACAAAAAAAAAAATTAAAACTAATAGCCATCAATATTTTAAATTTTAAAAATATAGGATGACAGAAAACAAAAAGTATTCCTCTGTTCTTATTAACAATACCTTTCTTCAAAAGTCATCACTGTTTTTTCTGCATGTTTCCAAAAATGTTTAATACCAAGATCAACATGTGAATATTTCCTCTTTTTCAATTTATGCAATAGGGATTATATAATATATAGTGTTCATATATCGCTTTTTACACTTAATGATTTTATGTATCACTTATTAAAGATTTATAGAATCTTTCGCATGACTGCACAGCATACAATTATATGGATGATCTTCAGGTATTTTGTTAATCTTGTTGGATATTTTGGTTGACTTTTTGCATTAAACTGGTGTAATGATTACTTACGCACATATTTTTACATTGGTCTCTAGATATGTCAAATACATTTCTAACAATGGAATTTTATGTATCAAAGAAAGCAAACATTTTTGACTGTTACAGATTCTGCAAATTACTTTTGTAAACTGTTTTTGTAATTTTCATATCCATCAACAGTGTGTGAGAGTGCTTATTTACCTACAATTTTTGCCACACTAAATCATCAAACTGATTGTTTTTGTTTCATATACAACATAAATCTCATTGTTTTAATTTATTTTCTTTAATTATTAGTGAGGTTTGAAATCTTTTTGTATATTTTATTTTTCTTGTGAGCTAACTGTTCATTCTTTTTTACTTGTTTTATATCAAATCCATCATTTTTTCTTTATTTGACTTTTTGAATATTATTTCTATATTTAGTGAGGACCAAAACCAAGGCCTTGCTCTGAGCTGCATTTCCCTAGCAAACGCTGCATCATTTAAAAAATTTTTAAAAATTTTTTCTTTTTTAATTTATGTTTAATTAATGTTTAATGTTGTAATTTATGTTTACAACACATAATGATTGCATTTATTGTAGGTAGTTAGCAGATGTACACAACACGTTCTTTTTAAATCTCTTTCCTCCCCCTCCCTTTCATCTCTTGGTCCCCTTCCCATTTGCAAAAGATTTATTTCTGTTTTCTTTCATCTGTCTTTTATTTTACTCTTTATTTATACTTTGGATTGCTCATATGAGAGAAATCATAAGATATTTAAGCTTGAGTGTCTGATTTATTTCACTTAATATTATTGTTTTAGTTACTCTTTTATCACTGAGACACAATACTTGACACCTGCAATTTACAGAAGGAGAAGTTTATTTTAGCTCACAGTTTGAAGAGGTTTCAGTCTATAGTCCACTGGCTCTAAGGCAGGGCAGCATGCTAGAGAGGCCTGACAGACGAGAAACTGCTCATACTGCGGAAGGGGTCAAGGGAGGCAGTGGATTGATCCACTGATGAGTATCATGTCTCCATGATCCAGTGCTTCCAAAAAGCCCACCTGTGAGCTCATGAAGCTTTGGAAGACATCTAGATGTAAACCATAGCAATTATGTTTTCAAGGTGAATCCATTTTCCTACAGATCACTCAAATTTATTCTTCTTTATAGCAGTGTAGTATTCCACAATGTATAATGTCACATTTTAAAAATTCATTTGTCTGTTGATGAGCATGTAGGCTACTTCAAAGATTTAGTTATTATGAATTGTGCTGCTATAAACATTGTTATGCATGTATCGCTGTAATATGTCTTTAACTCTTTTGGGAAGATACCTAGTAGGAGAATAGCTAGGTTGATTAAAATTTCTATTTCTAGTTTTTTGAGGCATCTCCATACTGATTTCTAAAATGGTTGTACTAGTTAACATCCCCACTAGTCCTGTAGGAGGGTTCCATTTACATCACAGCCTTCCAGAATTTATCATTTGATTTCTTGATGATTGCCATTCTTTCTGGAGTACCACATAATCTAACTGTTGTTTTAATTTATCTTGCTCAAATGGCCAGTGATATTTATCACTTTTTCATGTATTTGTTGCCATTTTTATTTATTCTCAGAAGTGTCTACTCATTTCAGTTGCCCATTTTTTGATTGGGTGTTTTATTGGGTGGTGTCTGATTTTTCTGAATTCTTTATGTATAAGATATTAGTCCTCTGCTGAGGAAGAGCTGGCAAAACTTATTTCCCATTCTGTAGGTTATCTCTTCACTTTGTCGATTGTTTCCTCTGCTGGGAAGAAGCTTTTTAATCTGATATAATCCCATTTGCTGTTATTTTTTGTTCAATTCGAGTTCTGTTAAGAAAATGCTATGACTATGACTTAAGAATTTTACCTATTTTATCTTCCAGCAGGTTCCTTTTTTCTGTTTTAATAATTAGACCTTTGATCCATTTTAATTTTAATTTAATACATAATGAAAAATAGGGCTCTAGTTTCAATTTTCTGCATGTGGATAACCAGTTTTCCCAGCACCATTTGCAAAAGAGGCTATCTTTCCTCCAGCATATGTTTATGGTCCCTTTATAAAAGATCAGATGACTGAACATACCTGAGGTTGTTTCTGCATCCTCTGTTCTGTTCCACTGATCCACATGTCTGATTTTTTTCTTTTTTTTTTGCCAATACCGTGCTGTATTTATCACTAGAGCTTTGCATATAACCTGAAGTCGGGGATTGTGATGCCTCCTTGTTTACCCTTGTTGCCCAGGATTGCTTTTGCTGTTCTAGACCTCTTTTTGTTCCAGATGAATTTTAGGATTACTTTCTCTAGATCTGTGAGGAATGCTATTGGTATTTTGATCAGAACTACATTAAATCTGTATATTGGTTTGGAAATATGGCCATTTTGATAATATTGGTTCTTTCTATCCAGGAACAGGGGACATCCTTCCATTTTCTAATGCCTTCTTCAACTCCCTGTTTCAGAGTTGTATAGTTTTCAGTGCAGATGTCTTTCATTTCTTTCCTTGGTTAGGTAAATTCCTGAGTAATTTTTCTTGAAGCTATTAAAAATAGTATTGTTTTCCTAGTTTTTTTCTCAGTAAGTTCATTGTTGGTGTACAAGAACATTCTTGATTTTTGAGTATTGATTTTGTATTCAGCTACATTGCTGAATTTTGTTATTAAATCTAACAGTCCTTTGGAATTTTTTGGGTCCTCTAGGATCATGTCATCTGCAAATAATGATACTTTTCTTTTTTTCTTTTTTTAATTTTTGAGATGAGTTTTGCTGTGCTGCTAAGTCCTGCTTCAGCCCCTAAGAGTGCTGCTATTACTTTAAATTGGTGGTATGTAATTATTTGTTACCTTTTTGAATAACATTTTTACACAAATGAATCAATTTTACTCAGAATACTTTTTATTGTATTATTTTAATATAATACTAAATTTGAAAGTTTTTATATAACCTGGTCAATTTCAAGTTTAAAAACTTTTTACCTTAATTTTTCCCCTAAACTGCGTAAAATAGCTATAAGGGAATTTTACAAATACATAATATGTGTTGATATTTATTTGGTGACTGGTAAGAAATGTTATCATCTTTCCCACAAATCAGTGATATAACTTTCGCTCTTTCATGATCAAAAAGTTATTGATAAGGAAGTTAGTGTGAACATCTCATTGTTTAAGGCCAGGAGTGTCTGTCCCCACCAGTTACTGGACATAGGAGTTTCTGGATAAAGGAAGGAGATTTGGTGGTTATAGTAACTGGACAACTCTGGTTAGAATTTCTTAAATCTATTGCTAAGAAGTATTTTTTTGGGAAGTGTTTCTTTTAGGTTCGTTTTTTACTCTCATTCCTCATAATAGAGAGTTAAGATTAGAATATATATTTTAGCATGCATAATTCCATTATTCTGAGAATCATTGGTGACTTTTCATCTTTCAGATAAAATAGTCAGGTATTCCTTTTAACCAGAAACTTTCTGCATGAGAATTTTCCCACTCTCATAAAGGTAGGCGGTGGCAGAAGCTTTACTAGAATCCAGATCTTTCACTCCATCACAGTTGGGCAGGTAGGATGTTATCATGCTCTAATGGATTAACTTGTATAATAAGCTTACATAAATGACCAGAAAGTTTTTCTAAATACAATGTATTCTATTTAAATGTACTATTTCTGAAAAGAGATGATCTAGTTAATTATTGGCTTTCTCTAATGATATTAGATAAGAACTGTATTTGTAGCCATGCATTTGGAACCTTATGCATGGTACAGCTGTTTGAGGTTCAGGGAGACATCTGATGAACACTCAAATTAGTAACAGACATTGAAGAGGAGGATAGATGAATTTTGGCTAAGTTGCAACACTTTAGTGAAAAACAGAATAAATTTATTGAGAACCTAGAAATTCAGTGACTTTTAAAGTAGCAGAGTGCTTGCTTCAGCAGCACATATACTAAAGTAGCAGAAATAATTTTGTTCATGTTGCCTTTATTCATCCTAAAAGGCTAATTTGAGTTAATTCAAGAATCTGTTTGATTTTTCAAATGCAATTTAACTCTAATACATAATTAACAAAATAATTTAAAGAATGTTTTTCTTTTGGTTAGTATTCAGGTGGGATTATTAATTGCCTGCCCCAGTTATAGAAATAAAAATGATATTTTATCAGTACATAGCACCTGTCACATATGACATCTTGAATAATTCATGCCTATTATTGTTGCCAAATAAAACTTAAGCAAAGTTTTAGACATTGAAGCTAAAAATTTGAATCATAATTATTTAATAAATGTTTGTAAAAACCAGCTGTTCACTTTTAAAACTATAAAAAGCATTTGAAGAGGCTAATGAGATGAACACAATTAAAATGTTCTGCTTATAAATAACATAAAATGTTATTAATATAAAAATGAGCAAAGCTACCACAGCTGTGTAATGGGAGAGACACATTTGACTCACTGTGGTTTGACTCACTGTGGTTGCCCTTTAAAAATGTTTGCTACAAATTAGCTCATAAGAAGCAAAGCGGAGGGTAGCAGTTAAGCCTCTGATACATACAGGGTCATGTGGAAAAGGAATATTACATGAAAACAATGCCTGTGAAGGTATTTTATAATCAAAATTAGTAAATGTTCAAGTCATTTGAATTTTCAGTGAAATGTGAAGTGTGAAGATTTATAAATTCAGTACCACTAACGCTTAGAAACAGTGAGTTTGGGTGTATTTCACTTCCCCTTAAGATGGCTATAGGTTTGCTCTTATTGCATAGGTTATTCTTTGGCTTCATCTTACTCATATGTATCCCTCCATCTGCCATGTCTCCACCTCTCCTAAAAAGATGTTTCCTTTGAAACTTATATTACTATTACAAAGTATAGTATATAGTATATGATGATATAGGAGCTTCTTTCTGTTTGGGTGGAATTAGTGAACAAAAATTCCTAGAAAACTGAGTTAGCAGTAATAGAATACAAAGGAAGAGTTAAGTTCTCTAGGAAATGTCTATTTCTAACTGGCAAAAGAATTTATGGATTTCTAATGTGAGTATTATAGAGCAGTTTATCATCCATTTAATCCTCCAAGAATTCAAGAAACTCCTATTTAATATTGTTTAGTAGAAAGAGACTTCAGTCAGTTAATCATGGATGAAAACAGATCCAGATATAGTGGAGGAAATGAAAATAATCTGCCTAGCCTTTCATTCCTCCTTCTCCCCTTATAGAGAACGTCACGTAATTGGTCTACAATTCTTATTTCATTTTTTCATCATCCATCACATCTCATTCATACTCTGAGAGTCTTGTTTGCTTTGGTTTGCTATTCAAACGAATGTCAGCAGAGTTTACTTGAAAACTGGAACACACTGCAGCCCTTTAGATCATTAACTGTGATCAGACATTTTGCAACTCACAGTATATTCAGTGACTAAAACATCTTGAAACAAGACCTAGTTGTTCCCAGACCTGCTAATTTCTCTCTTTGAAGGATGAAATGATTGACAAAAAAAGAAAAGAGACATATACTTATATGATATATATATATATATATATATATATATATGTAATTTCATAATATGGTTTCTAAAAACATTCATTTAAATATCTCTTAATGCTTTTGGCATCATTCTGGAGTTGGCATAAAGCACTGAATCTTGAAATGTTTGGTATCTTTAGTAACTTGATATTTGTAACTTGTGGGTTCCTTTTTATGGAAAGTACCTTCTGTCTCCTCCTATAATATTCATGAAACCTGTGGTTACATCAAACCATCCATGCATGGAACTTATTTTTGGTCATTTTAACTACCAAACTGATTAAAACTTCCAGAGACTCTATTCTTTTCTAATAGAACTGGCCCCCCTCCCAGTTTGAAGTAAATTATTATAAAGAAAACAATACATCTCTTGGATTTATTTTTAAGGTATCATTTCGGAACACCACAAGTGGTCTAGTTAATTTTGACAAAGAGAAAAAGCTGTAAAGTGGAGGAAGCATTGTCTTTTCGACAAATGGTGCTGGTTCAGTTAGATATCTCTAGGCAAAAAGAAATTTAACCTTGTCTAAACTTCATGGCAAAACAAGAACTATTTCAAACTAATCATAAATTTTAATGTAAAAAAGCTATAAAACTTTTAGAAGGAAACATAGAAAAATCTTCAGCAACTAAGGCTAGGTGATAAGTTTTCACACGCGACTACAAAAGCACAATGCATAAAAGAAAATATTCATAAGCAGACCTTCACCAAAATTAAAAATTTGTGCTGTAAAAGAGCCTATTCAGAAGTTGAAAAGACAAGCTACAAGCAGGGAGAAAATATTTGCAAACCATATATTCAAAAACCATGATACATAGAGAATATATAAATAATTTTTAAAGTTGAACAGTATAAAAATAAATCAATTAGAAAAACGAGCAAAAGACATGAATAGATATTTCACCGAAGAGGAGGGATGTATGGCAAATAGCATACAAAAATATATTCAACATCGTTAATCTTTAGGAAAAGGTAAATTAAAATTGCTGTGATTTATCCCCACATACCTACTAAAATAGCTAAAATAAAAAATAGTTGTAATAATAAGTACTGGTAAAGATATGAAAAAATGGGATCTTTCATACATCACTGGTATAAATATAAAATAGTAGAACCACTCTAGAAAAGAGTTTGTCAGTTACTTATAAAACTAAACATAAATTTACTCTGTGATCCTACAATTGTACTCTTGGGCATTTATCTCAGAGAGATGAAAATTTAAATTCATGCAAATACCTCTGGATGAGTATGCATAACAGATTTATTTGTAATAGCAAAACCTGTGAATAACTTAAATGCCCTTAAATTTTGAAACATTATCCAGAAATCTTACATGAAAAACATTATTTCCCCCAAAATATATCTATTTTTTCTTCAAATACAATGATACCCTTTTATAACCCTAAGTCTTCTTTACTACTCATAGACTGAAAACTAGATTGAATCCTAACTTGGTTCTTTAATCAAATATCACTAGTTTCAGGGCTGCTATATAGTATTTATTTTGCTCCTTTTGTCTAAAAAATCATGGTGGTAGTATATAAGGTGCCAGAAGATTTAGCAAGAGTTGCAACTACATGCCTGGCGCTCTTTGTGGAAAGTTTCCTTATAATCGATTCCACAGAATATGATGTTTGAGCTTAACTCACAAAGGAAAAACATCTATTTTTATCTAGCACAGTAGATAATAAAGAAAAATGTGAATAGTATAGTGAGAAAAGAAGAGGAATATTTTTCAACTTGGAATTGGTTTCAGAAATGGGTGAAAATTAAATGTTAAATCAATTGTTTTTGCTCTACCATTTGTATAGATCTTTGAGCTGAAAAGGACTGTAATAAATTTAACACAAGCAATTGTATTATGACAAGAAATGGGGACAGGCTTTGGGGAAAACCAAATTAAAAACAACTTGGACTTGAATACTAGTTTGAAGGTCACTTGGCTAAATGATTGTCATAGGCAAGTTATTTAATGTGCTGAGTTTGTCTCATTTTTATACAGGTGAGAAAACCGTAGCCCAGAGAAGTTGAAAGACTTTCCCTTGGTTTTGTGGTGGTTTGGCTGGAGATACAGATAAAACCTAGATTTCTTTTTATTTTCAACTAGTCCAAGGCACCATCGGCAATAATACTCCATCTTACGTTGTCCATCAAGAAGTTGATCCATTGTGATATTGGCATTCATGATGTGTCTATGGACTTTACTTATATACCTGGCAAGAAATACCAATTCATTGTATTTATTAAGATTATATTCAGTCTGGCCAGTAATTCTAATTAGGATTTTTATGTTAGTATGGGTAGGTAAAATGGTGATCTGTATCAGTTGGTCTGAATTATGCTATAAAAATACTTTACAGGGCTGGGGTTATAGCTCAGCAGCACAGCACCTGCCTGGCAAGCGCGAGGTCCTGAGTTTGATTCCCAGTACCAAAAAATAACCAAACCAAACCAAGACAAAAAACCCTTTACAATTTTAATGTCTTAAAACAGCAGGAGCCTATTTATAGTTCATTAAACATGCTCATCATAGATCAGTGGAGTGTCTGCTCCTCTGTTCACTGTAGCTACTTAGAGACATTGGTTGATAGCATGGCCTTCATCCCCAACATTATTGGTTGCCATGTTATGGAAAAAGAGCTCGGAGGGTTTTATCTTGACATTTAAATATTCCAGTCTGGAAGGGACATGCACATAATTTCTGCTCTGGCCTTATTGACCAGGACAGGTCTTGTCACATGGAGTCACCCATTTAACATGGAGCCAGTGGTAATGCCCTAAATTCATTATGGTTCAGCAACAATACTCATAATCACCAGGTGACATATGAAGTATTATGTCTCTGTTAACAGTTGATGAATTTGATTAGTAAATAATATGAAAACTCCTGTGTATTAATATTGTTTCATTAAATTGCCAGCCTTAAGGAGACACTATCAGTGATTTGGTGTAGCATATAAGTTGTTCCAACTTCAGTGTTTTCTATAGGCATATCTATTCTATCATATAAAGTTTTGGCAGGTATAGCTGTTCTTTCCTATCAGTTTCCTGTTCATTTCCAGGCCATTGTTTTTTTTCCTTCCCAAACTCTAGGGACAGACCAATAGCTTTCTTGATTTTTCTTGCTACTCTGTACATTAATCATTCTGACAAACTCTTTTGGCTATTTTTGGTAGATATGTTTGATTCCCTGTATAGTTACTCCCACATATTTATCATTTGATTGCATTAAATAATAGTAATATGGTATCATATAAAGAATTTGTGAGATATTACTGGAGAGAGGAAGTAGGTTCCAAAATGGCTAAGGACAGGATGATGAGGGAAATGGTGGGGAACGGGAAAACAAAAAGGCACTTTAGGCTGGGGTTAATTAGAAATGGTGGAATTAAATTGGTCATCTATTAGGATTAGCACACAAGTCAGTTAAGAACTGAATGACTCCTGCCAGCGTAGTAAAAATCATTGGTTTATCTTTATCTCTCCTGTTCACCTTACTTATAATCAATAGCATGTATTTATTAGTATTCATTTCACTCCAAGAAGGTAGTGGTCTCCTAGTGGGCAAGACAATAAAATGATTCTTCTATTCTCCATCCCTGGTCGGACCACTGAGCAAAAGGGTTCTGAGCTGCATTCTCATCAGTCCCTACAAAGTAATGCCGTCACTAGATTTCATTCAAACAAGCCTAATAAGGATGTTTTCTACAGAAATAGGCCCCAAATTATGCTGCACTCTCAAAAATCTAATGGGAAAATTACCAAGAACTAAAATATTCAAGTTTAAAACCTCCCCCTAAACAAAAAGGAATATTCTTTCATTTTCATTTTTAGTTACTGTTATCTTTTCATAAAACAGTATTCTCTCTCTCTTTTTTTTAGTTTTACAACAGAATCATGGCGAATGCTGGTTAAACATTTTTATTAACAATGCTTCTTCAGAGCTAGACCTTCTATTATTTGACTAAGGGTCATTCATCTGTAATATAGCATGCAATGTATTGATAACAGTACTTGTTTGTGTAGGTGGTTGAAGTTTGAAGAAGATGTGGAAGATGGAGGGGAAAGGTGGAGCAAGCCATATGTGGCCACTCTTTCATTGCACAGCTTGTTTGAATTGAGAAGTTGTATTCTGAATGGAACTGTGTTGCTGGACATGCACGCTAACACTTTAGAAGAAATTGCAGGTATATCTTTTTTCTCCTTAGTCTATTTCATTCTCATGGATTCATTTGATTTTTATTACTCTCTTTGCCTTATAATTCCATATATGTGTGAATTTTAAAATATAACTTTTTATGATAAGTGTATGGGGCCCTGGGGTCTTAAAAGTTATTCTCTCCTATCCCTTCATTAGAGAGACAGGAAGTCAAATCTCAGAGAAATATGATTTAACTTGACAATGACAAGTGTAGAGTGAGAACTTAGACATTCTGACCATCATTCAATATTCATTGTTTTTCTTTATTGTGTTTAGACTGTTACTATTAGAAAATTGCAGGAAAAAAACATTTTCAGCTAAAGAGTGATTTTCCAATATTTTAATACAAGAAATAGATAAATGAAAAATTTCAGTAAATAGAAAAATACTGGTTTGGAATTGACAGAAAGATGCCCATTTATTTTAAATTGAATTAAGACTCTTGCATTCTAAGGAAAGCCAAGTGATACAGTTGATATGTGTTTCATAATTTAATATGTCTAGTTCCAGGATGAGTGATTTACATTTGAATCTTGGAATTTAATTATGACTGTGCAAGAAAAGAAATTATATTTATGAAATAAATCACTACTAGAGAAATAAAGTCAAAGGACTCATATCTTTTGATGTGGAAGACCAACATATTGCAGTAAAAACAAAATCATATAAATATGCACAAAATGATTTTGAAAGTACAAATGAAGTGATTAATGGAAAATTTGAAAAACAATAAATTCTGAAGCAGGTTTTAAAAAAAAATCCTACTTTGGGAAAAAGGTACTTCTATATGGAATTTTTTTGTGAAGCCAAAGGACCTAAGGGAGACTTTAGTATTTTAATTATATCATAGATATAGAAAAAAACCGCAGAACTATGTTTGTGCATGTTTCTAAAATCAGAAACAAAAGAAAAATCTGTTTGTATTTAATTATTGTTAGAAAATAATGTGTCTAATTTATTCTTTCAAATAGTTCCATGAGGTAAGTGTGTATATTAGTTATCTTCCCATTGCTGGGACAAAAATATTTCACATCCATAATTTAAAGGGGGGAGGTTTATTTTTGCTGAAGGTTTCAGAGGGTTCAGTGCATGGGTAGTTGATTGCAAAGCAGGAAAGTCATGGTGGAAAGGTACAACAGAGGCAAGAATGATCAAAAAGCAGAGAGAAGTCCCAAAATGGAGGAGCTGGGGACAGTAATTCAACCTCCTGGGTTATGTTCCCAGTGACTCGCCTCATTTAACCAGGCCCTACCTTCTCATAGTACTTTCAGCTTATAACACATCAGTGAATTAATATTAGAGACCCTTTCCAGGGTGCGAGTTATTGGGACCCCTGCAGTGCGTCCTGATCTCCTTTCTGGATTTAGGGCATAAGGAGGGAAAAAAGAGCAAGAGACAAAATAGGGGTGCAGGCAGGGATCTTGGCTGACTAGTTGTTTTCAGGTCACCCAGAACGTTGGTATTTATTCATTACCTCTGAATCAAGGACAATGAGTAAAGGGCAATGGGTATTTCTGGGAACAGTAATGGTGACTATGGTGGGCTAGTAAGAAGAACAAAGCATTCTTGTAAGGAGAAGGACAAGGAGGAGACAGGGGGCCAATGAGGAAACTGTAGTTCCCCCAGAGGTCTGTTGTTTCCAGCAGGTCTTATCTTTCCCTTCCAGCTGTGACCAGAAAAGAGAGGGGAGTTTCCGCCTTCCAGTTAGGCTCAAGTGCAGGACACAAACAAGCATGGATGTCCCCTAGGCTCAATTTATAGCTTGTGATACTCAACAGATTAACCCACTGATGAATATCTTGCCCCCATGATCCAATCACCTTCCAAAAACCCCATCTATGAACACATGAGCCTTTGGGGGACATTTTAGATCTAAACCATAACAGTATTGCTTCCAGATTGATCCAGATTCTAAGGGCCTCTGACTTCAGGCCCGTTGTTCCTTCTCTTATACTGATATAAAAATACTTGATAGTTCCAAAACAATATGTAGCTTATTTTCCTCTAGATCTGTAAAACATTAGTACTTCAGAGCCTGCGCATTCGCAAAGTACTAGGTTTAGCATCCTTAGACATAAACTATTAGATCAAGCTGTCTAAAAAAAGGAGATGTCTTGAAATAGATGTGGTCAAAATTTTAATAGTTTGATCAATTTAAAATTATTTATTGTGGCCTTTTATACTCATAGATGTACATACGTTAATATGTATGTGATAAGAAAAACAAATATAGAACTATATCTTTACTCCTAATATTAAGGAACCTCCCTAAAAGGAAACCACAAAACACCCCAAACCAGGAAAGATAAACCTCGATATCCCCAAGTTTTATATTTCACCAATAGAGAAGTAAGCTTTTGAAATATATGTGTTGTGTAAAAGACTGCTTAAAGTTAGATATAGTTTGATATTCAGAAAGAACACAGGCAACAGTGACAGGTTGCATTAAATCATGACTTAAAGAAAATGCTTAATTTAGAAATTAAGAAACTTCCTAAGAATGAAGGAATAGTAGTTATCCAGCTCAGTTTCTTACTTTTACATTTTAAGGTTTTGCTGATACCCAATAGATATTTTTGTATTTTAATTAGAAATTAAATGATTGGGCTTTTCATGGTACTTTGAAGTTTATGAACCTCTTCATTTTGTATAATTATCCTTTGATACTCTTGGTAAACTTATTTTGATATTATTATTGTTATCCTTATTTCATAAATAAAGAAGCGAACATTCACAAGGTTAAAGATTTGCCCTGAGGAGTTTATTTCTGCTGCTTCACTAAGTGATTTCATTATATTTGAAAATTCATTCCTCTAAAATAATTTTGTACTGCCTATATACAACAAAGCTGTCAAATTCCTCAACCTGGCAAAATTAGCCTCAGAGCATACCCTTCATTCCTTACCAAGCTTTAAATATGTTAATTTATAATCCTTCCTTAGGAGGTATTCCTATCAGGAAATCTCTCAGTAATTTGACTAAAGCTCTGACATGAGTTCAGTTTTATTGTTTAAAATGGTGGTTTTTTTGCTAAAGCCCTAGCCTCCTTGCTCAAGCTCAGTGTAGACTGTGAAGGCTAGCCATGTTAAATCTAGCATTTGCAAGCAAATTACATTCTTTAAGTCTATTCCTAAAATGAAAGTAGTTCAATTGAAGCTTAATACCCCAGATAGCTCGTGAGTATTCTTTCTGCTTTTCTAATTAGTCTTGAATGTCCCATTTTCAGTGCAGAGCACCGTGTAAAATGCCTTTTAGGATATGTTAGTATTTTATAGCTAACATCACATAGAAAAATACAATTATAAATATTTGTGTGGATCATTTTTTACCTTAAATTCCTTTTCAATAATTAGAGATTCATTCTCACTGAGCAATTACCATTGACTACTTAAAATATTTTTCTGCTCTCAGAAAATCTCACTAAATATTTTCTTCGTATAGTTTACAATTGCTTTCTTGTTTATATTTATTGATATATTCATGTTATGACAATTTGAGAATAAAATGTGTAAAAGATATGTAAAAGATATACTTTACCTTTTAAGACTCACACTTTTCAAAGTATTCTCTTACCCACTGTCATATTTTATTAACACAGCAATCATAAGGTAGGAAGGAGGCTATTTCTCTGATTTAAAAGGAAGATAAAAAGAAGGTAATATATTAAAGGTGACATTTTCATGAAGGAAATAATGTCTTTTCATTGACCTACAATCATAAGTTTTGTTCTGTTTTGTGATCATTTGGGCTATAATGATTAACAATAAGTACTGAAACTTTTTCTGCACCTCCTATTTCTCATTAATTTTCTATATGTTAGGAAGTTATGAACTGGGGACATATGTTAGTCACTAGTTTTAACTTTCCAAAAGTTAGATCTAATAGTTTATGATTAAGGACACTAAACCTAGTTCTTTGGGAATGCACAGGCTCTGAAGTACTAATGTTTTATCGACCTAGAGGAAAATAACCTAGATATTGTTTTGGAATGATCAAGTATTTTTATATCAGTGTTCTGATATGTTTTTAACAGACTCAGAGAATTCCTTAAAGAGATTTTGGTAGACTTAGTAGCAGAAAAATCCCATTTATATCTGGCAGGTCTGTCAAGAATTTCTGTTATAATTAAAGTAGGATTTTCTTTTGGATCAAGTTAATTTAAAATGTATCTATTTCCCAATATTTCAAAGAATTCAATAAACCTAAACTTCATCCTTCAAAATATTACTTAACCTTTTCAAATCCCAAAATCTCCAGATATATTTTCCTATCATGATTTATTCTGATATGGAATTAATTATATTGGAAATGCTTCCTAATTACATTCGTATATATTATAGACAGTTTTATGCTCTATGTTAATCTCTTTGAAATTCAGCATTATAAAAATTAAAAATGGAAATATTCTCTTGGCAGGGTGAATACTTTACCCTGATTCTGTCAGTGAGAGTTAGGAAGAAGTTAAAATCAAACTAAAATTAGTACCATGGACAAATTATCAATCATAGAACTCAACTCATTAAAATGATTTTGTTGTTTAAAATATTTCATTGAAGGATAAATCCCCAGTTTGCTTCACTGAGTGTAATCTGCAGACTTGGAGGTATGGACATAACCATATTTTTAAAAATGTGTTTGTATTATGATAATCCTTGGTCTAGAAGCAAAGTATTCTGTAGTAGTTTATGTTTTTAGTACTCACATTGCTGAGTATTCACATTGCTGGCAAACAAAAACTAGAATTTGAAACTTAATGTCCCCTACTTATCCCTCATTATACTTTGAAGTTAAGATGATAGGCTTTCAAAGTGTTTACATGAGAATCCTGTAAAAGACAAAGATGTATATACTATTTTCAGATTCTCATGGCCTCTCATATGTTTTGGTAATCAAGATGGAATGATTATGATAAAATAATTACCTAATAAGGTTGAAAAATAATTTTTGTTTTTCTGAGGCCCTTTCATACAAATGCTGCTAGTTTTTCTAGAGTGTAACATTAGAACAGTATGACCTATTTATCCTTTTTCTTCTTGCTTTTTATCGAGATCCTGGCATTGTACTTTGGCGGCCTAGCTCTATTATTTAGACATCATAGCCTGCTGAGATTGTAGGACTTGACTGTGGGCTTAAAGCCATTATGGTCCATTATCTTTTCCTACTTTTCAAGTTAGCACTGGTACTATATATAGTGGTGAACAGAACAATGTAAGCGCTTATTGAATCAGATTCTCTTTAGTATTTAAATCTCACCCCAGTATAAGTGATATTCTTAAGCAAAAAGATTAACTTTTCCAGTTAATTAATGTATTATTTGATGCAGTTATATTTTACAGGAGTTCTCTGTGTGTTTTTGTGTGACTAGTGAACAGATGAGTTTTTTTTAATATTTACTTTCTCTCATGAAACTGTTTGAAATTAAGACCTCATCACTGAGAAACAGTGAAGCTAGTAGCAACCTATGTGTTTTTGTGGTGCTCAAACATGGAAAGATTGTGGTTAGTAGAAATTAAAAATTATAAACATGTGTATGGTTTATTATATAATTAATTTTGATTCTGATTAGAATACGAAACTGGGAGTCATATTGGGCTAATGGTTGGAACTGACTTATAATGATGACATACTGGAGTTTTAATAAACAACTTTAAACTTCTGTTATGAAGTAGACAATGCATATTTTACACACATTTTTCTAACTTTTATCTTAGCAGGTTTAGGGTGACATATGTTGACAGTTTATCAGTTCCTTTATTTCAAATTAATTCAGTGGTATTATAACAACTGATTCCCAAAAGAACTGAAGTAGAGACTTAAATATTATTCTATGATATCATACATTTTCAGAATTGAAAGGGATCTTTGAGATAATTATAGTGGCCAACTTCCAAATATTCCATATATATATAATATATTATAATATATATGACTCATATAAAATTATATATATTACTATATTATATACTACTATAGTATATAATATACTGTATTACTAGTATAGTAATATAGTATACTATATAACTATAGTACAGAAATATAGTATTACTATATTATATACTACTATAGTATAGTATATAGTAATATTTTACTGTATTACTATATTATATTATATATTACTCTATTATATATTACTCTAATACTATATATAATATATTACTCATATATTATATAATATATATATTATATTATACTATATAATATATTATATATAATATAATACTATATAATATATTATATATATATTACTAATTTTTACTTTCCATTGTCAACAGAAAAGTGATAGACCTAGCTACACCTTCTATGCCAACTATGGCCTGCTGCCTAGTTTTGTAAGGATTTGGGGGATTAAAATTTACATGATTAAAAAATAGTAAAAAAGGAAAATTAAATATTTGTAATGTGATCATTACAAAATTTCAAGTTTCAGTGTTTATACAAAGTTTTACTGGAGCACAATCATTCTTATTTGTATATATATTGTCTGGGTGCTTTTGTTCTACAAAGGCAGAACTGAATAGTTGTGACAGAGATTATATGGCCCACAAAGGCTAAAATATTTATTATTTCACTTATTACAGAAAAAGCTTGTCTACTTGCAATTTAAAGAATTAACTACAGAATGAAGGGCAGCTCTTGATTAGTCCAGTAATTATGCGAATCCCTTCCTCATTGTCAGTGACTGGTTCAAAAAGGCAGGGCTAAGTCAGTTGGACTTAGAATTTTTCCTGGCTAAGGAAAAAAGAATGTTTCTTACAAAAAGGTAACCTTTTAGACTAGAAGAAATAGGAATAAGAAATAATCTAATTTCTTGCTGGATATGGGGGAGACATCCAGACACAAACCATAACACCTTATGTTATTACTTCTAGCAAAGAAATATGAGATAGATGTTATTTCTACTTTACATGTAAGAACACTGAGGTTATTCAACTTTGTGTGGTCACATAGTTAGAATATGGTAGAGTGAGTGACCCATGTCTTTCTCTCTAATCTGTTTCTCTTGTATACTGAGACAAAACACAATTTGTAAGGGAAAATTCTGCTAATTCAAAAACCTCCAGTGTACTCAAAATGGCAGTGGAAAACAGTTCAATGTGATCTGCTTTACATAACATGTGCCTTGAAAATCAATTACTTAATATTCAATAATCTTAAAGAAAACTAGTTACACTGAGGTTTATTGAGGAGATATTTATATTGCAAAGAAACTTAAAATGCTTTTACCTATCTACTTATTTTATTTGTATTTCTGATGCTATGTATGGTAAATAACAATTTGCTTAGTTATAGCCTTCTGAAATCTTACCTTCTCTTCCATGTTTTGCAATTATAGATTTTTAAAATCCAAACACATTTTCAAAGAATACTTTGACAAAGGGATGACTTTATATCAGTATGAAAGATAATTGTTTATTCTCCAAACATAGGCAACTAGGTAGTTAGTCTCCTTGCACTGGATTTTCACTTATGGATATTTGCTCATTTGAAGAGAAAACAAGGAAGTTACTTTCTACTAGAAAATGGTAGAAAATCATATTGAAATAAATATAAAGCCACTTTCTAGGTTCACAAATATTAATTATTCTTATACTACTCCTATAAATTCTTTTCCGTAAATGTAGAAAACATGATTTCTTTTCTGAATACAACTATGTCCATTTGAAAAACTAATCCATAAGAATATATATTTAAAATTCATAGAGTGGTTTAGAGTGAAAGTTTGTACGTGTTTCTTATGCAAATTTTCTATAAAGGAAAATAGACTTCTGTTTGTTAACATCACATTTAGAGATTTTCAAAGGAAGCATTCCTATTTAAGATAAATAATATTATTCAGGGTCTGCATTTTTTGGAGTCATTGTTTCACTGTTTGTACATGTATGACAGGAAATTACATTTGTATTCTTTTGCGTTCCCTCTTCAGATATGGTCCTTGACCAACAAGTGAGCTCAGGTCAGCTGAATGAAGATGTACGTCACAGGGTCCATGAGGCACTGATGAAACAGCATCACCATCAGAATCAGAAGAAACTTACCAACCGGATTCCCATTGTTCGATCATTTGCTGATATTGGCAAGAAACAATCAGAACCAAATTCTATGGATAAAAATGGTAAGTGTTTCTTCATTGTGTTCTTTATATCTATTATAGATCTCTGAAATATCAAAGTACTTGTAAATATGTAACACATATTTAATTTGAAAATGTTTTATGACATTTATATAGTAGAATTGTTTTTTTTCCTATGTATATGCTATACATGTAGTCTGATTTTCAAGCATGAAATTGTAGGAATTTTAACAAAGATTTTAAGTTTCTTGAATGGTTCATGAAAGAATGCAAAGAAAACGTATCTAATAAGAACTTAGAGTTTCAAACGCAGTAAAGATAAATGAAGCATCTGTTGCATCTGGAACAAGGTCCTAGTGAAAAAGTAATGTAGCTTGAGAAAGTAATATAGTTCTTCAAATTATGCTATAGGTGGTCCTTTAGTTAAAACAAAAAATGATCACCATCTAGTGTTTGTGGGAAAAGACACCGGTTTCCTGTTGCTCATAGTCAGCAAATTCCATTGAAGATAATGATTGAAAAGACCCACTGGTACCTTGAATGTGGCTCTACATATGTGAAGCCTGATTCCAGTGCATGAGCTCATTACTGTTTGCAGTGCAGCATCTTCAGTGTTCAAGGAGCCTCTTCACTTGCCATCTTCACGTGCTTCCCAGCAATCATGTCAGACTGTTTTATTCTTCCTATAGCCTTTGTTTTCTTTTGCATTTGTTTAACCCTTCATCATTTACACAAGGAAGTTGTTTAGTAATCTGTTATCCGTATTTTCTCTTAGTCTCCTGAAGCATATAACATGAATTTGCTAATCTTCCATCAGCTATAGAAGTTTGCATTTCTAAAAGATGAAAATTAATGTCTTTTCAAATATTTTACCAGAAAGACTGATTTCCACAAAAGGACTAAAGTACATGTATTAAAAGCATGGACTATTTTATGTGATTTTGTTTGTTTTTCAAAAGCTTCAGAGATGCCTAAATACAAGTGTATGAAAATGAGTTTTCTCTAGAATTTGCTTTGTATGGCAATTTTCACCAGTTTTCATACTACTGAATCATACATATATATATTCAAATATAAAAGAGATACTTTACGGTGTAGATACAATTTTCTTTCAGAATAAGGACCAGTCTTGAATGGCAAAATTATATTTTAAATACTTATTTTGAAGATCCTTCAATGACTGAATGTAAGTTATTATTGTTAGATAAAGCAATCTATGATTGTGCATACATAAAATTCACTAAAGTGTTATTAGTATTTTGTGGTATACTTCAACTTGTATATGTAGATTCTACTGAATATTCTAATAATGTATAACTTGTTTTGAATCAAATAATATATTTGAAATATATTCATATTTTAAATTTTATTTAAAGTATGTGATTCATATTAGTGAGAAAATGAAACTTGTAATTTGAGAGATATAAACTTCAGTGGTTTTTATTTTTTTTGCAATGCTAGTATTCATTTGGGTTGATAATGTTAAGAAAACTGACTTAGATATTTACTAATTTTGACTATGGGGTTGTTGTACATGATTCTGAAAATCTTAACAAAATGTACCCATGAACTAACTTTCCAAGAATTCAAGCACAGTTTGGAAAGAGAAACTTTTACCTTTATTATCACTTTTACTGAAATTCAAAAATATAAAATATATTTCTATGAGGAAGACATGGTTTTTCTTCAAAAAGGCAGTAATTTTGGATTTCGAATTAGCTATAATCTATATCTCAAATTTTGTTGTGGATAATATTTACTATACAAAACTTTCATTGCCTTTTTCTTTTCTTGAGGGAGAGTGTATGAAGTTTACTGGATCAACTCTTTGTTGTAATATCATGCAGATCTAGATTTACTGTTACTACTTTAAACTTCTGTTAAACCTGGAAGAAATGATAGAATTATAGCGGTGAATCACAAGTCTACATATAGATACATACAGATACAAGGTTTTTGTCTTATTCAGGAAATAGCTTAGTTTTTCCAAAAACTAGGATCTGAGTGATTCTGTTACCATCTGTACAATCAGTCTTTATCTGAACACATACAAATCTTTTCAGGGCATACGTTAGGGTAATAAAAACTTGGAAACACATATAATAAGATTCATATATCCAATTAAGTATTGTTGTAGAGTATGCTGTCAGAATTGGTTTTCTAAGCCTAGGATTATAACACCTCCTTATGACTCTGTTTTGCTTCCTCACACACTTTACATAATTATGTGTGTTGAGAATTCTGAAAATAAGTATAGACTTCACCAATTTAGAAAGAATTCTCCCACCCAGCAGTGTAAAAAAGTGTGAAAGACCTTTTCTACTAAGGTTCTCAATCTACTTATGAACTCTAAAAACTGCCAAACTCTAGATAAACAAACAAATTGAAATTCATAGCCATAAATACAGATTTGACATTCTGTTTCAAAACATGCAATAGAGATTTAAATTTTTTGGTGCAGTAATACGGAGAGATTCAAAGGGATTTTTAAACATCCAAGAGAGTAAAAATAATATTCTTCTTATTTAAAAAACTCCCAGTAAAATATTTCATGTGAAAAAAAGATTGACTTTCTTTAAGATTATACAATAGGAATTAAAGCAAGGATTTTCTGGAAACTCAACAACAAAACATACTTTCTTTTCAAAGCATAGAGATAGATACAAGGTCACTCCTCTTATTTAATGTGCTTTTGCTTTAGGGGTAAAGCAATTGAAATACCCTCAAAAATGAGCTGCTGCTTGCATAAAGAAGTCTAAAAGAGTCGTTTAGAATAAGATTTTCAATTTCTTTAATTGAATTGTTTCCTGATTTTCAATTTCTTTAATTGAATTGTTTCCTGCTATCTTGGTAGTATTCCCAAAGGTTAAACATTCAGACACTGTACAAGTATTTCTAATATGAATCTTTCTTGTTTTATGAATTAGGTTAACAAGATAATATATTTCCTTGTTTCTGTACTCCCCAAGACCACATTTTTTCATACCTTTTTTAGTAACGTGATAACTTGTTAATCTTATCTCCAAATACACTGGTTTACTTTTAGTATAAGTTTTTCTTGATATTCTGGATATTCTATTCAGGACTAAGATGCAGAATACTATGGATTCACCAGGCATTTTTAATGTCACCATGCTGTGTTTAACTTTCACTTTTCATTAAGCATCAAAACTGTGAGAATTAAGTGCCTGATTCTGATGTTTCAATAGAAAGTGACAGTTATATTTGGCAAAACAATGGCAAAAATAATAGAAAAATAATGTCTACTTTGACATTAGAACCCTGAAAAGGGTAAGGGTGGCATGTAATCAATATAAATATATCAAGAATATTCAAATAGTTCCTCGAAACTAGAAAGATTTCTAAAAACAAAAATAAGATTTTTTTGTGATCTAGAAAGTAAAATAAATTTAGGTTTATTATTTAGGTTTATTATTTAGGTTGTATTTATTATGCAATCACATACTGAGACATCTGGATTACCAATCTATTATAAAATATTATTACTCTGTGAAAACTTTTATATTTTTGAAAATAATTTGGGACTCTTAATTTCCTTAGGTATAGGGTATCTTCATTCCATTCTGTCCTTTACTAATAATTTCTAACTATTCCTTTTCCTTCACATATCTATTCTTCCTCTTAGTCAGAATACTTTCCACTTATACCTTTCATTTATAATCTCAAAGGAGTTACAGAACAGAAAGTCTTTAATTTATTCTGCTAAGCCACTGATTAATGGAGAACATTTAGATTTGGAAGAATGGGATATGTATTGATATTTTAGATCTTTGTAGAGTCCATCCCTTAAAACAATGTACATCTATGTATTGTGAATGATGTTTATTTATGCTTTTGGAAACACAGTTAATTGCCTCATAATCACGTTTTTTACAAATGCTCTGCTTTTTATTTCCAGATGGATGATGTCTTTATGTGTGTAGATATCTGTTTGTTTTCTTGTTTTTTAAATATTGTAGTCTCATAAATAAGATGCCCAGAGTATAAAATTTATCCTTAATAATGTTCTACCTTCAAACAAAAAGATAAAGTAGAAAATAATTCTAGTATTGCTTGAGAGAAAGTATTAATGTAGAAGTAAATGTTAAATAAAGATGATTATTTTCCATTGTTCCAAAAATATCAGGATGACATTGTTGACACAATTGATGAATCTGTTCAGAGGCTGATTTGTTGTTGCTGAGTTTTGGAATGTCAAGACTGCATCTTCACAACCAACATATTTCTAAGATGATGAGTTTAAATTTGTTATTTCTTATATTGCATTAATTATTTTCAAGCATACTAATTTTTTCCAAGTTTAATTATGTGCATATTTTCCATGTTTTGAAGTGTAGCTCACCTAATCAGCATTTTCTAAGTATTTACCCTTTCTTTCTTCATGTTTTCTATTCCCATGAATAAATATATTGTTACACATGTATGTAACTTTGTCATTCATCTTTGTATTTCTTTATTTTGCTCTGTCTTGTGTCTGTCTCTAACAGGCTCATCTCATCTCTGTACCTCCCTCATCTCCTACCCTTTGGGTACTCTAATGCGTTGAAGGTTTCGAGGTAGTGTAAACCAGCTTGGTCTCTAGGTTAATAGTATTGTACTTTCATGTCTTCATCCCAGTTTCCTTCTTGTACACATGATTTACAATGGATTAAACAGTGGCAAATAATGGTATACTTAAGTGATATATTATTCTACTGATTTGAATTTGGCCAAATAGAAATTTAAAAGCTGCTATTTTACAATACTTATAGTTTACTTAAAAAGAGAACTATATGTAAAGACTTACATGGATTAATATAATAAAAATTAATATAGTATTTCTTGAGAACATATTTATAGGTATATTTATATGTTGATGGATTTAAATGATACTGATATGACTTAAAGTCGTGAAATAGTACTTCTGTTATAATCTCATATATCTCCCCCACAACTTTATCATGCAAGAAGTGTCTATGCCGGTCTAGCATTAGATTTAGTGAAAAATTTATGGTGTGACAAGTAGAAGCTGGGCTTCTGTTCTCCAGTTAGTAGTCATTTGAATTACAGTATTCTCAATTTTTTCCAGTGCTTGCCCCACATCTTTGTAATTTGTCTGAGAAAAGTACATGAACTATAATAACCTTGTATATGAGTCCTACATTGAAGTCCTGAGGAAAAAAATCAATTGAAACTCAAAGAAAATTAAATGGGAGTTCATACAAATATTACATAATATGCACTTTAATTGATAAGGTATAAAAAATACTAGAATTTTTGATTAAAATGAACTCAATTTGGAAAATCAGAAAATATGCATGTATGATAAATGAAGAAGGATGGTATTAGGTTTCTCAAATGTTTACATTTAAATAGTCACATTTAGTAGTTAATATTAATAATTTCCATTTTTCATCAGTTTTTCAATAATTGAATGTAATGAAGTTATCAAGTTAGTAAATGTCTTTTTTCAGAGTCATGCTTATTATTCAAAATTATCTAGATATTATAGTAAAAAAGGTAATTAAACATTGCAATGATATTCACTGATAGGGAATATTATTATGCGTAGTTATTACTGGACAAAGTGAACACAATATAAAAATAGGTTAAAATGTTTGTAAGTATTGTTACATAAAAAAGTTATTAAAATTAGAATTCTAAAGCATCTATACATATGTGGCTTTTAATTTTTAACTTTATATTATTCTTTCCTAGAAAAGAAAATTTCTACTGAATTCTTTGTAATTCTTTATAATGTTAGGAAATGACATCCACTTCTATGTGAAGTAATAATCCTACATTTGAAAACTGTCACTTGACATCAGCAAGAAAATTAGAGATGCTTTTTCAAAACTTAAATTTATTGATTATTTGATGGAATAGTATTTGAGTTCATGAAATAATTTGAAATCCAAGTCATCAACTTTTTCTGAAAAGTAGTAATACTTGGAATAAACTTTAAAAAAGATATATTTAAACAAAGAGTATAACTGGCAGCAGAATTATACAGATTATTTTAATATGGGAAATTTCTAGTAGTTCTATGGAGTATAAACCATGTGAAAATTTTAGTTTTGTATATATAGAATATAAATTTTAGGCTTCATTTACAGTCTTCTGTTTTTTTTTCTCTAACACAAAATTAAACTGTTTAATTTTTAAGAAATAAACCTTTACATTTTATGGTAGCCTGCCAAGTTGTCAAAGTTGCCTTGAAGATAGACATATTAACATGTATCATTTCATTTAAACAAATTTATATATGTATATATTTTAAGAAATAATACTAAGATTTGAGATGTCTTTAAACTTTGCAGGACTTATTTGATAAATATATATACTTAGTTGTACAAAATATAAAAGATATAAAATTTATGATTTTTATTCCTACATAGACTCATACTTTTTATGCTTTTTTCCTAACTAACATGCATTCTATGTGCATATCTAGAATCTAGAGATAGCAAGGCATTTACTATTATCTGTTATGTTTCCTGGCTAAATACTCTTAACTAGGTCATTGTCAGTATCATTTAAAATACTCAAGAGAAATAGTACCTAAATTGCTTCCTGATTATCAACTTTATAAATTTATATTTGTAATTTTAAAAATCATCTTAGATTAAGAATAGTGAACAGGGGGCCGGTGAGATGGCTCAGCAGCATAAGCGCCTGCCTGACAAGCACGAGGTCCTGAGTTCAACTTCCGGAACCCACATACGAAAAAAAAGGGGCCAGTGGTATCATTCAGTGGCACGGGCGCCTGCTGGAGCGCGAGGTCCTCAGGTTGACCCCGGTACCCACAAAAAAAAAAAAAAGAATAGTGAACAGTAAATCTTAAAATATATATTTTCAATATACATATATTAAAATATATATAATGCATGTAATATCGATGCCGTCTTAAAATTATTTTCAAGAAGAAATATGTACCAATGTTTTAAACATATTGAATGAACTGATGGCAATTTATGAAATGTTCTTCCTATATGAATGAAAACAAAAAAAAATTCAGTTCCTTCAAATCTCAAGTTTCAGTACATTTTTTGTCCAGTTCAATCTCTTCCAAGTTGCTGATTTTGCACTGAGTTGGTTGACTCTTCATTCGTATGTGTTTGCTTAAAGAATTAAATAATTATTTTTCCATGCAGTATTATACCAAATGAAATAAATTATTGTAAGAAAGCAGATACATGTTTATTTAATTGTACCAGGAATTATATTTTACCACTCAATTTTACAGAACATTCAATAAATTTAGGCTTAAATATATCTAATGTTCTAACTCATGAAAATATGGAGAAATGATGTGAAACTGGTGATTGAAGACATCTGTTAGTAGCACAAATGCATTATGTAAAAGGTTTTTTTAAATTACAGTTATTATTTTGAGAATGGTAAATTGAATGGCTGCTAATGAACAGTTCACAGTCATAGCTGCACATTGCAGTTAGAAATGGGAGAATGAAAATGATTTATGCAGCTTGTCTGACATTTCTCTGAAGTTAAAAAAATTTTCCTATGAGGTAAATTGCTTTTAAAAGTCATTTTATTTTTATCTTCATCAAATATATTATTTTATTTTTTAAAGGAAAGCAAAGCAATATTTTACTGCTAGAAGTATCTTGAGCCTATTACTTTTTTATAACACTTTCAAACCATGAAAAATGTACCTATTAGTACATGACCCTTGTCTAAGAGGCTAGTAAGTCCAAGAAGCAAAATTTTAGTAATATTTTAAATTAAGTAATTAGTGCTTTTAGTTGTACTTAGTGATTTCTAGATAACAAAGAATAAGTGGTCTTTCAGGAGAGAATTTAAAGAAAATAGGTTTTTGTAAATGCTGTAGGAGTTTAAAGAAATTCTCCAGTAACTGGGGAAAATGATAATAAAGGAGAACTTGGATTAAAATTGAAATTTAAGCAGGTAGAGAGAAAAAAACTGGGCTGAATATTTTTGATGTCTAAGACTGATGAGAGTAAGAACAGTATTTTGCAGTCACTGAATTAAGATCATAAATACAGTCAAAGCTTCAAAATTGAGTTGTCTTTCATTTCACAGCAAAAATAGCAAATCAAGATGGTGAAAAGTTAGGGAAGAGGACAGACACACATGGAATTAAGTAAATCTGGTTATTTTTCTCATGTAATTGCTAACTTTGTACAGATTTTAGATGACTTGTTATCACAAGGAATATTTCATAGTTAGTGAGTGATGGAATCTAACCATACCTAGTTATCGTCACTTTTCCAGTCCTAATATCCACTTAATTAATAACATCTTCCTTATAATGGGAAATAAAACTATAAAACATTTGGATCAGTGTTAATGGAAAGCTAAAACAACCCAAATTTATCTCTTCTCATATAGTGGAGCTGTATCAATGTGCTTATCTACTTGAATAGTCACAGACATAAAAATCATATTTATAATATTCAATATTTCTAACTAAACCCTAATATAGAAATCTCTAAAATTTGCTGAAGAATGTATTTGGTTGGCTTTTTAGAGGCAATAGATAGTATTAGATAAATATTCATATTTTATGTTTTACATTTTAAATTCTTCAGTCTGAGTGAGTTTAAATCTTAATAGATGTTTATCTTTTTATATATGCCATTTGTTTTGGTTGGTACTTAGAAATCATTGGTGGTATAAAATTATGGTTAAATTTAGATATTTTAAAACATTTTTTCTTCAGGGAGAATAATCTTTAAAATTTTAAGCCAAGAATTTGTTTAAATTTTCATGACTGTTTTCTCCCATTTCTATCTGTAACTGATAGTAAGAACTTTTGTATTGATATAGATCTATTTATATTGACCCTTCATGCTTATCTCATAAAACATTAAGAAATATTAGTCTAGTTTAATTGAAGTTCTTATTTCACCCAGTATGTCTAGAATTATGTAAGTAACAGTATGCTGTAATAACAATTTCTTTTAGCAGGCCAGGTTGTTTCTCCTCAGTCTGCTCCAGCCTGTATTGAAAATAAAAATGATGTTAGCAGAGAAAACAGTACTGTTGACTTTAGCAAGGTAAGCTTTCTTCTCTTCTCCCATATAAGTAAGCTGCTAAATTGCTGCTAGAAGTTGCTATCTATTTTAATAGGTGTTGACACAATTTTTTGCATGCACTATTTTTTTGTTTCTTGCTCAGAGTTTGAGAATGTTAGCATTAAAACCACATGCAATGTTTTGCTTATTCACAAAACTGGAATATGTAAGTTTTATGAACAATCTTCAGGATTCAGCCACTTGGTACAATATATTTCTTCCATTAAAATAATGATTTCACAGGGAATTTAGTAGGAGTTTAATCTATTGTTTAAAAATTGTGCTTTATTCAAAATCACTTTTCCTCTATTTATGTAAAAACCAAATAATATAATATAAGGTTTTATTATTATTGTATTTCAGAGAAAAGCTTTACTGTAAGGAAAACCTAGAAGGACACAGTAAAACCAAGTAGAATTTTGAATTAAATCATAGCAAGGATTATGTTGAGAGATATATCTAATTGGGGAGAATTGAAATACAATCATTTACTTGAGTGTATTTAAGAAAACAATGAATCAGTGAAAATAATGTGATTTTTAAAGCAAATTCCTGAAATTACTTCCGTTCCATTGTAAATTATCAAAACTAAGAGTTGAATAGAAAAGTTTTAATATTGGCTCAAAATAAGGAGGGTGAACAATTCTCTTTACCTGAGTGGCTGAAACAGTAGTAACTTGGGGTTAATATTTTGATAAAGCCTTAGTGTTGGCAATGATTGTTACAGTGGGAGGAGGTGGGAATGGGAGGCAGCAGTAGAGGAAGTAGCCTGAATCAAGGTTCTCAAAAGACTTTTTAGTAATTAGTTCCTTGGACCTGTTTCAGAATCCCTGTAACAATGCCTAAATGATCTAGGTCTAGTTAATGTGCATGCTCTCCCTCTGGTGCCTGGTGGAGTCTCCTGGGAGCCTGGTGTACCAGCTTAAGCCTGTTAATTATGCGTGCAGGGACTGGGAGGCCAACAAAAGGGGCATACTAGTCCATGTGGGATGAAACAAAGGCATGAAAAAGGACCTCCACACCAGCAAGAGAGAGAGGTGAGGGCATCCTCGGGCTATATTTCTACAGTGGTTCAAAGCTCATTTCACTGTATGGAGGCATGTGATTCCAATATTAAACCAGTCAAATGTATTCCATCTGCCACTCTAAAAAATTATGTTTTTAAAGCATTGCATCTTCATTCATCTTCAAGTTGGAATAAAATTGTCACAAACTGCCATACATTTAATTTCTGATATCCTTAATTTGAAATAATGTCTTAAAAAATGGCATAAAAGTTGATTATTTATTTCTGCAAGCATTAACAGTGTAACAAGGGCATGTTTAACATTCTCAAAAATAGTTATTGTAAATCTCATAGCTCATCCTTTAACATAAATTACCTTTTAGCTTTTAAAAATAATATAACTCTTATATACTGAATTTTGTATCTCTATATCATTGCATTTTTTGTTTGTGTGACCTATCTTTGCAGCCTTCGAAAGTGTTTCATCACATATGAAAGAAAATGAATGTTGTCAATTGAAGTCAGTAGTCTCATCTCCAGGTCCCCCAAACAATCAGAACCATAAAAGAGTGAAAAATAGATTTTCTGTCCTTTAATCCTTTTCCACATCTTTGCATTTCCGTTCACTGGCCCACTTAACAGGGAAGTTAAATTTCTATTGCTTTCCCCCTAGTGGCAACCACCTCTATCCCTGTCTCTTGTCCATAGCATGGCATATTGGAAAGAACTTGGCATTTTAGAAAAAGCATGAGATCTTGAATCCTGAGTCTAGCATTTATGAACTATCTAGTCTGGGAGAAGTTCCCCAAGCTTCAGCCTTCTCATTTGTAAAATAAGAATAATAATAAAATAATTTGTGATTCTCTTGTGAAGATTTAATGAGACATAGAGAGAGAACCTGTCAGGGACCTGGGTGTATACTAGATACTCACAAAGGTGGCTACTATTATTATCGTTAATATTAGTGGATATGGTAGTGTCAAAATAAATACCGGACCAGAGTGCAGTGTTTTGGACCCTACTGGATCTTTAGTACTTTAAGTAGTGCTTGGGATGAGTATGTCTAAAGAATCCTGTAATAGTCAAAATAACTTAAGCCTTTAATTTTGGAGTTAAAAAACAAACAAACAAACAAGAAACCATATAACAGTTCTGGCTTTGTAATCCAGGAGGGCAGAGAAGTAGGGTTTGGAAAAAACAGTTATGATTCATCACTCTGGAAATAAATTTTTTGAGAGATTTTGCAAGTTCATGAGTTAAGATTTTTTAGCCTAGTGATTTCAGGTTGGTAGTGAATTTACAAAGCTTAGCTAATCTCCAGATTGCCTTGTTTATGTAAATATTTTAAGTCTTAATATGTAACTTCAAATCCTACTGGTATTTTGACACTTCAAACATTTTTTTTATTTATTTATTCACTTTATGTGATTGCCTATGTATGTTTCCTACCTTCTATATATTTTAACTGTTCCAATGGATAGGCCCATCAAATTTGCTCATTTAAAGACTCATGTGGAATGTAATCTGATTTGCCAGATTTTAACTCTTTCGTAATGCATTTAAAGCATGGGAAGACATTATATATGCCTCTTTTTTTTAAACTGAGAGATGACTATTTTCTGTCAATGGTATTCTTTTTTATTTCAAATGACCCTAAGAAGGTTTCACATAATTTCCTTCACAGAAAGAACTTTCTTCTACATCTGTCTTTAGTATGTGAATCATCTGATAAAGAATTGGATTATTAAATATTAGAACTATAGGAAACTTTAGACATACCCTCATTTACCAAGCAAAAAACTGAATCCCAGGGATCTCTGTTACTTTCATTGTGCTTCTAAAATGGGTTTAAGACTTAAACATTCTCCCTAAATTTCCATCTGTTTTTTCTTCAGCCCTAAATTTGTGGCTTGCTCAGACACTTCCAGTTCCACAATGACCTTCTGTATAAGCTTATGGATCAAATACCCAGATAAAGGTTCTTTCATGTCTTAGCATTACAAGAGATCTGGAAAGCCCAGAAGCGAGAGTCTAAATCCAGGTGCAGAAGAGTAGAGCTTGAATCCTTCAAAGTCCTGTTCAGAGAAACTGAAATTTCCAGGATTTCTTTCTGTTCATTTCAAGTATTTGAGTCCACTTGATGTAGTTCAGCCTAAATCTCCAGGGCTGTTTTTAGGTAGCTGTAATTGTGGTCCTTAAATATGATCTTTTGTCATATTAAAAGGAAGGATATTATATAGTTCTATTCCAGTAATAATGTAATATATAACAATATAATTATATAATATATAATCTATTACCCCCAGGTATATGTCTACATGATAAATAGAATGCAAAGAATACAATAAATGACTATTACATATATAACTATAATTTATTATGTTTCCAATTAAAAGATCAATTTACTAATCTAAAATTAAGTTTTATATATTTGAATGCCTTTTTAAAATAACAGATATCAGTGATATATTAGGTATTACCTCATTTTAAATGTTTAAGGGCCGTACTTTTTATTTTTAAATAAAAATACACTATTTTAGTGTACTTGGTACTTCTTGATTTAATTGAATTTCATCTTAAAGGGATTATTTCTATAATTTCCATCTTTCTGAGAGATAGGCTTTATAATAGGTAAGACTGGCATTTTTTGAAGAATTAATGAATTTAAGAAAGTTTTCTAAATAGAATTTAAACTTGCTATTACAAATAAAACTCATATTGATTATCAATTATAATTTCTTTAAAAGTTACTTTCTTATTTTAAATTTTGTTCTAGTGTATTAATATTGTACTATTCTTTCTACTGGTGCAAAATTTAATTGTTTATTCGTATAAGCTCTGAAAGACTTATAAAAATTAGTTTTCTTATAGGACTAATTGTGTGTGGGAAATCTTTTATTTCCTTTTTGTAATTTTAGCATTATAGCAAAAATGTAAAGCATTACTAATTTAAAGCATTTTCAACGTGTACGTTTCTGTCAGTTAGCAAAATAAATATAAAAAATTCCAAAATAAATTCCATAAAATTAACCATACTTATAAAGATCTTATAAAATATATCCATAAATGTTCCAATATACATGGTTTACGAATTTATAAATTTATATGTGAGAGTATATTTGTGGTGTAAGATCTTTGGAGTTTATATTCTTTAAGTATTTCTTTTTATAGGCAGTTTTGCTTTGTTAAATTTTCTTTTTCTTTACAGTAAAATAATGGTTATATTTGATTTTTTAATGAAGTAGTACAGATTATTTTAAAATTTAACCCTCGTAATAACCTGTATATTTCACATTCTAGAGTTTATGTTTTTGGCACTTGTATCCTCAGAAAGGCTAATTCTTTATGAACGTTCCAAATAGTTGTACCAAGGTCTCAGTTTCAGAAAACAACATATTTAATGTAGTCACTATGGGTTGGCTATAGATTTTCTAAAGTACTCTTAAAAGGTTTAATTTTTTTTTCACTTTCAACTTCTTGGAAAAAATATACTCAAATTATTAAACCTGCAAAAGAATTACATGGTCTAAAAATATCTTCTCAGCATCACCCATATTTGCCAGAGCTCTTTTCTCTTTCTCTCAAGTATTCCTTTGATCTTTGACTCCCATTTCATTAACAGGAGAGCATAAAACCAATTACTAGAGCAGATAAAGTCCTATTCCCCTAAAAATGGAGTTCCATAAAAAGCAACTCAAGTGAATTAGAAATAAGAATAGGCTTTGTAAAAATTTTACTTTAAAGTCACTGCCTAGCTTTCCCTGTAGCCCCATTCATAAAAATTGATACTACTCTTAGGAGGGATATTTTACATTCATTTTTCAAATGCCACTTTTTACTGTTAGCATTTCTTCTTTCTTTATGTTCATTCATTTCAATCAGTGACATCCCATGCTAGAAATTCAACCATGGATCTTGAGCAACTCAAAATGTTAATATTTTTATTCTTTTTTCTTTATTCTCTTGTATCTAAATTCTCTGATGAGAAACTGAAATTGAAGAATTAGAAGACAATGTTTACAATATGAAGAATACAGAGCAATTATAATAACGTGACGTCTAAAGTCATAATTTATACTGTAAAAAGAAGCATGGTTATATTTCTCATGAATAGCCATGAGTTAAGTATTAATTAATGGAAGTGTATGGTGTAAATTAAGGTAACAGCATAAAATATTAAATTTGTTGACAAACGTGAATTAAATTACAGTTACAGTGTATTTATTTAATTGAGCACGTATACTTCCTTTTTTAACACTTCAAGATCGCTGATGCTGGAGAAGCTTCTTTTAACAAAAATGAATAGAAAAATTTAGAATATTCAGTTTATTGATGACAAGTTAAAATATCCCACAAAAATTATTATTGAAAAAGAGCAAATGGTACATTTAACTATGTGTATGATTTAAACCAAATATATCACTGGGTTATTATATATGGAGCACTGTGGTAGACTATGATTTACCAAATTTTTCTAATTTTGATTTACTTTATTTACTTTGCAATGCTCATAGGTTGATCTGCATTTCATGAAAAAGATTCCTCCAGGTGCTGAAGCTTCAAACATCTTAGTTGGAGAACTGGAGTTCCTAGAGAGAACTGTAGTTGCATTTGTCAGGTTATCTCCAGCTGTTTTACTTCAGGGGCTGGCTGAAGTCCCAATCCCAACCAGGTACAAAGTATGAAAGTGTCTTTTACATTTTTCTTTAATAATTTTTTTGTGGGAGAAAATGAGGATTAAATATAATTTCATATTAGACTTTTGATGAGGAACCAATGGGTCATCCACAAAACTACTGTTTATTGTTTGTGGAGGAGGAAACAAAGTGCTTTAAAAAAATCATTCTGTCCTTTCTTCCTCAGTTTTCAACTTTTTTGTTTTATTTTAGACATACTCTTCATCTCTAGGTATCCTAGTCTGTACAACCACACCAATCTTATTTTACACTTTTAGTACAAAAAGTGACTGTTAGGCTTTTATCAAAGATTACATTAAACTGTGTATGTAAAAAAGAGAATCCTCAAGAGTGAACCTGAAAAAGATTAGTTTCCAAGATTTTGCTTATATTTGAGTAAGCCTTCAAAATGTGAGTGCCATCATTGGGATGGTCCTGCTATATTAAATATACCATATATTTCAATCCTGGCACCGTCTGCCTTTCTTACATGGGGTCTGAAGAATCAGTGATAGTAGCATAATGGAAGTGTGTTTGAATCTGAATCAAAAGTAGAAGTTTAACTTTATTACCTGAACTTGTTTTTCATTTAACTATACATAAAAACTAATAGTTTAGGGATAATATAAATTAAATTATATTGTTTATCATTTATTTCTAGTTTAAAGATGTAAGGCTATCCCCAGATAAAATTGTGAAAAAATAAAGAATAAAAAGAGTATTGACTTTAACATGTTTGGTTCCTAGCAATTTATCCAGGGACCTTCTTTTCTTTCTTTCCACCATCAATTGTGATTGCCAGGTACAGATAGCCTTTAACTCTGGTTTCATTCTCACAGCAAAAGATGTCTGTCTAGGTCCCCATTTCCTGCTTAACTGGCACCCTTTGTTTGATGCTGTAACTGCTTAAGATGCTGTTGTTATGGTTCCTCTTGCAAAAATTAAATGTAAAATGATGAAAAGTTCAAGTGCTATGGCAACTGGGTTTACAGATTTTGTTTCTTCTATGGATCCCTGGCCTGAACTCAACACAAAGCAGATTTATCACTCCATGCTTTGATTATGTATAAGATATTCCAGAAATTTGGAATAGTGCAGTCAGGAGAGGCCTCATTTTGTAAGGGCTTAGCTGACTGGGCTGGAATTCACTGTTGCAGTACCCATCTGACTCAGGTTTGAGGGAGAAATCTGGTTACCACTCAGATCAGATCACAGAAATTTCTGTTAATTCTGTTTGAGGGCTACAGAAATTTCTGATACATACCAATTTCATTAAAAAGGGGGAAAGTTGAACTGAGCATATTGTTTGAATGTATGAAGGCTGCATTTTTCTATGCACAATCTATAATCTCTTCAGAGTTCTTGGAAATCTGGGATTCAAATTTAACATGTCAAATTTGCTAATTGTAGAGATCTTATTTTAACAGTTTAAAATTCTTTCAAGTTGTCCCAGGTGTTATTTGTGTACCACCATTTGGGAAGGTGTGTGATTAACTATTAGTAAATGATAAGTATTTATGACAGTGATGGTTCCTGTATTTCAAAGGAAAGAAAAAAAATTCCCAGGAGTAGAGAAAAGTAAAAATGGAGTTATATACCCTCACTTTGAAAACTGTCAGGTTTAAGTGACCTGGTTTCATACTGACACAGCAAAATGTGTGTAGATACCAATTGAGGAAAAGTTAGAGACACTGTGGAACCACCATATAAGGAGAAATTCTAAGGACTAGGTACTACTTAGTTAGGAAAGGTGAAAAATGGAAGAAGATTAGCTAGACAAATAGAATAAAGAAAGCCATTGGAGTTCCTAATTATCCTTTCTTAGAAGGACAAAAGGGTATAGATACCATGAGTATGAAAACAGCACATAGTACAAATGTCGGGAAATAATTTTTAGGACTTTATAATAGGCTTTGGAATGGAAACCTAAAAAATAGCAAGATGCACATAGGTTAGGAAATTTCTTAGAAGTATTAAAGTTGTTAAAATATCTGCCACTACATTGAAGTACTCCTGTTCTTAATACATAGTAGACATTTCTGTATTATAGTAATTGACTGGGATTCAGTTACAACTGACAAAAATTAATAAATCTGATCCTTTAAAATTGTATAATATATGTTGCATGTAAAAACATGTATGGCCTCTAACATCTGCAACTAAATGAAAGATAGAATTACATTAACTATTTCAATATGCCTTATAACACCATTATTCTTCACTCTTAATAATTTAAACCATTTAACGAATTAGCACCCAAAGACTGTACTGCAAAATATAGGGCATTATGTAATTTTCACAGTTTCCCATAAGCATTGACATTTTCTTAGAAAAGAGCAATACCAGTCCTTTAAGGTTAGAGCCTGCATTGATTTCGTTAAAAGCACAGGTTGTAATGATGAATCTGCCAGATCTTCAACCTAGTTTAGATGGAATACTATTGTGCAGCTACCATTTTTATTCCTCTAGCACTGGAATTAATAGATGATTAACTCTTTTTTCTGCCTAACTGATCTTTGATTCCTACAATATATTTTTATACTTAATAGAAAATTTACATATTCATACATGTTTCTGATCATATATTCTCTGTTTATATTACTGTTAACTTTTTCCTTTTAAATTGTTCTTTATTTGTATACAATTGATTTTCTTCCTTCCAATCCAGAAAATTTTAGTCAGATTTTGCATTCCCACCATCTTCTTCTAAGGATAATAGAATTCTTAAAGTTCTCAAAAATAATGGTCTAGGCTGTACATATAACTACATTGGGAAGCACTGATATAAAAATAACTATGTATTCACATTGCTCAAGATCTTATGCAGGGCCAGTGAGATAGCTCAGCAGCGTAAGTGCCTGCCTGGCAAGTGCGAGGTCCTGAGTTTGACTCCTGGTACCCACATATGAAAAAAGGGCCGGTGATATCGCTCAGCAGCACGGGCGCCTGCTGGCACGCGAGGTCCTGAGTTTGACTCCCGGTACCCACACAAAAAAAAACTTATGCATAATAAGTCAATCATTTAAATAGTCAATCACTTAAAAACATTGCAAGTTAATAATGTACTTTGAATATCATACCACAGTGATATATGTGCACCCATGTCTATAGCAGCACAATTTATAATAGCTAAATCTTGGAAACAACACAAGTGCCCATTAGCCGAGGAATGGATTAAAAAGATGTGGTATTTTTACACAATGGAGTACTACTAAACCATAAAGAAGAATAAACTCGAGGCTTTTATGAGTAAATGGAGGCAACTTGAGACCATACTCATAAGCAGACTCGCATGTGTAAACATCGTATTGTCTCCCTAGTGTAAGAAACTAAAAGAATAAATAAGATCCAAAATGTACAATATATATTGTGAAAGGGAAAGAAACTGCTCAAAAGGAAAGAACAACTGGGATGTAGGAAAAGAGAAAAGAAGGAAGGGAAAAATATATCATATTATAATATATGATAGATAAGATAATTGTACTACTAATTTCTAATAGTTCATTGAAAAGAATGGTTTGTGTTTATATTGTTTGATCAATTTTTCATGCCTCTATCTTATAATATGAGCAACTACTTTGAAGATAACTATACACAATATATTAACCATTGTGAATCCCCTATTAGCTTGTTTTCAAACTCTGTATCCTTGTTTTTATTGTTTTTGTCTCTTTAAAATAAAAAAATGTACTTTGAAAAACTATGGAAGTATTTCACATACAATTCCTTGTTTTAATGGCTTTGAAATGAGTGATTCTGCACTATAAAATTATTTTTATATTTCTACCTTGAAACATTTCTCTTTTTTCCTTCTTAATTACAGATTTTTGTTCATTCTTCTGGGACCCCTGGGAAAGGGTCAACAGTACCATGAGATTGGCAGATCAATTGCAACCTTAATGACAGATGAGGTATTTATTCAAGTTACTTGGAACATTTTCCCTCACTAAATACATTTAACTTTTGGAGATCCTATTTTCATGACAGTTTGCTGTGAATCCGATTTCTCTGTATTGAATCCAATTCTCACTATCTGATTGCCATGAGAAAAATTAGGTCAAAATGAATAGTAAAAAACAAATGAATAGTAAATTAGCATACATTAATATAATATTTTGAAACTTCACATTCTAAAGAAAAATTTGTAATAACATTTAGGATATATTAATATTCTCATAGTACCATTCTTAATATCATTGCAAATTTTATTTGGGGCTAAGTAATTTTAAGGTCTAAATAAAAAGAGATAGCAGTTTTTTTTGGCTAGTGTAGGTGACAATTGCCTGATGCATGTGTAGATGTTCTTAACTTGGGAGTCTCCGGACTATCAGAGGAGCTCTAGATAGATTTTAAGGGCTTTGCGATCTCCCTAATACAGCACACTATTTTTTTTTTTTTGTAAAAAGATTTGTAGGTAGTTTCTTTTGAACCAGAAAGCTTTCATCAGCTCCTCAAAGAGATGAATGTCTAAAAAAAGTAAGATCTTAAAAGTAAGAACATAAAAAATAGTATAATAAAACTTTTCTTTGACTTGTATCCTCCAATATATTTGTTCTTATTGTTAAAGAGAAGAGCAGAGGTGAAAGATCACTGAAAGGAATTAACTCAGAATGAGTAGTAAATGTGCAAATGAGATTATGCATTATTTAGAATATCCACTAAATAATTTACTAACGTGTTTATTGTAATACATGACTATAAATCCTTTAAAATTCTGTAAAAAGAGCCAATTGGGCCAGGTGGGGTAATACACGCCTGTAATCCTAGTTGTTAAGCAGGGAGAGGCAGGCAAGTTACAAGTTGGAGGCCAGCTGGGAAACTTAGAGAGATTGTCTGAGAAAGGAGGAGAGGGTTAGGGAGTAGTTCAGTGTAGTATTCTTTCCGATCATACATGTGTGAGGCCCCAAGTTGTTTGAGATTTGATGTTATAAATTCTTCTATCTTTTCACCTTATGTTTTATGTGAATTAACTATTGATATTTACACACAAAAAACTAAAAGCTTGGAGAAATACTTTTCTCATCAATTTTCAAAAAGAACCAACTTAATGAGTATATTGGTTTCCTATGGCTACCATAAAAAATTATCAGAACTGAGTGGTTTAAAAAGAGAGTAATTTATTTTTTCACTTTTTTTTTTGATGCCAGGGTCTAAAGTCCAGGTGTTAGCAGGGCCATGCCCTCTGAAGGCATCAGGGAGGTATCTTTTTTGTTTCTTCCATCTTCTGGTGGTTCCTTGGCTTATGGCAGCAGAACTTGAAGATCTCTGCCTCTATAGTCACATGGTGATTTCATTTTGAGATCTTTATCTTAATCACATTGGCAAAGACTCCATTTCTACTGGTAGGACTCTCTGTGAGAGTACTTTCATACTACCGTTGCTTTTATTATTTCCATATTAATATTTTGCATTTTACAGTATTGTAAAATAAACAATATTTTGATATTATACAAGTTAAGTACTATCATTTTTCATGTACACAACATGAAATGTTAAACACTAAAATTTCTTTTTATCTAAGACATTAGGACATTACATTAAGATATCTGTGAGGTATGGGAAATGGCATAATGTGAGAGGAGCATTTTATGTCATGGGAGATGCATGTATATGCAAGGTATCTTTTTTCTTATCCTCCCTTTCCCCAATGGAGAATCAACACTTTCTCAATAGGAAAAAGTCAGTTTCAAAATTTTTTGACCAATTTAACTAAACATAAAATATCAGGGTAGCATCCATAGCTTATAAATTTTAGATTTAAAATGAGAGAAGAGAAGGGACATGTACCAATTTTCTTTAATTAATGAGATTTACCTAATTTGAGGTATATAATGCATCCTGAAAATGAATCCTTTAGACTCGGGAAGTTTGAGTTCAGGTTTAGAGCAATTTGTAACACTGTGGGGAGAGCGATATAAAAAAAGAAAGCAAATCAGAAAGTTACTCTTAAAGATAAGAGGTATTAATTATAAAAAGATGTTAATTACAATAGGACATTGATTTATCATGAAAAATGTTTAAATACTTTTTTTTATAGTGCCAGGGAGTGAACTCAGGGCCTCCTACATGCCATGCAAGTGCTCTACCAACTGAATTACATTCATTTTAAATACTTTTTAAAAAGACAATTTTTTTCATTGTTCGAAGTCAAGGTGCTTATCATATGGCTTTGAAGTCCTTTGAATAATTACGCTCATTAAAAGTAAATTTCACGATGGTTATTTGCAGAAAAAGGGTGAATTGGATTGCATTATCAAACTGTAAATTGTCTGAGCACATAACTGCTAAATATTCATCTCTGTGTCCTGATTTTTTTAAGTGCTTGCCTAAATATTTGTTAAACTGAGCTCTGTGTTTTTTCTCTGTACTGTGAACTTTTTGTAGGTATCTTTTCCTTTTGCATTTTCAGCCTTAGCATAATATCAGTCATAAAATTTTTAAAATGAATTAGTGACTGATGTGTGTCTCTTACCAATATCATATTTTGAATCAGCTCAATAATCTATTTTTTCATTTCTATTGAGTTTTATTAGAGATGAATCATGATTGCAGTTATGTGCACTGCTGCCAGTGTGTCCATCCTTCACATCCTTAAAAATTAAACACCCTGACTAGCTTTTGTGTATGAAGATATGTTAATATTTATCATAATAGAGCTGAAAACTGAAAACTTAAAACTATGTATTTATGAATTCATTTTTTTTTTCTTTTTTTTTTGTGGGTACCGGGGGGTCGACCTCAGGACCTCGCGCGCCAACAGGCGCCCGTGCCACTGAGCGATATCACTGGCCCCTTTTTTGTATGTGGGTTCCGGGAGTCGAACTCGGGCCCTTGCGCTTGCAAGGCAGGCGCTTAAACCGCTGAGCCATCTCACCGGCCCCTATGAATTCATTTTAAAGTAATATAGTAAAGCCATAATATATCAACACAGATAGCATAGTTTGTAAAAACAAAATTGGAAACAAAACCAAATTTTTTTCTAAGAAAAACAGTGTTTTTCACGTTCTAAATTCTCAAGGTAACAGTTTTCCCTCTTCCAGATCTTAAGTGAACACAAACTCTTTACGTTCAAATAGCAAATGTGCCTAATGCGTAGTCGCTACTTAAGAAATATGTATGAAATGAGTATCTAGGTCTTCCCTGTCCTTAACATAAAATTTCTTACTGCTTAACATAGCATCTTCCATTACAGAGGATTGATTAAATCTGAGTCTTAGCTGAAATATCTACTCACTGAAGCTGTCCTTAATCACTCTTTTAAAAATTGTAGCATCCCCTATTCTTCTTTCCTGCTTTACTGTCTCCATATTAGATTCTGTCGTCCACCAAAATATATACGTGTTTATATTATTTTTCTTCTTCCCACTATCACTAGAATGTAAGCTCCATGAGAGCATACATTTTTATTGATCTTGTTCATTGCTGTATTACTAGCACCTAAATAATGCATATTTATTGAATAAATTTTCAGAGTTCTTTTTAACAGGGAAAACAACCATTAAATTAAATACATAATTAACAATTAATTATAATAAAAACTTATGATTACACTGAAAGCTGTCAAGGAGGACAAAATGTTAGAATACTAACACAGTGTCTAAGCTTGCGACAGGATCAGAGAAGGCTTCTGTGAGAAGTCACATGTATGTTAGAATCAGAATGTTAGGTAGCTAGACAAAGATAAAGGAGAAGAACAATTTAAAGTAATTATGTTATTGGAGAAATTGGTAATAGGAAAATAATAGCAGGGCCAGTGAGATAGCTCAGTGGCATAAGTGCCTGCCTGGCAAGTGCGAGGTCCTGAGTTCAACTCCCGGTACCCACATACAAAAAAAAGGGCCAGTGATATTGCTCAGCGACACAGGTGCCTGCTGGCGTGCAAGGTCCTGAGTTTGACCCCTGGTACCCATACAAAAAAACCCCAAAAATAGCAATACTATTTTTGATTTAAAATCAAATTTTGGCGTCTCTATCTTTGAGGAGCTTTAAAATAATAGAGAATCTGCTGCTCTATATGAAATTTAAACCTTCATCTATCTAAAGCAGGGCATAGGATCATGTGCTCTCTTGAAGAAATTTTTAATTAAATGAGATCACATCAAAAAGATTTTAAAAGAGTTGCTATTTTCAGGAAAAGAATAGAGTGGCTAAACTCTTATTAAGTATTAAGGACCTTTGTACTTTTTAAGTGTTCAGTTAGGTCTAAAGGCCCTCTAAAGATCTTTAGAAAAGGATATTCTGAGCCATAAAATCAGTGGCTTATGACAGGGCAATTTTTATTTTTAACATTTAAAAATACCTTATGCAAAATATAACAAAACCATTACTATACCTTTGATATTTTCGTATATTCTAAGGAAAGACTATATTTATTGCATCAATGGCATTTTGTGTTCTTAGATAGAAAGTCAAGAAAATTCTTCAAAAAAGGTTCATCACTTTGTCAGCAGTTTAAATTGGTGTCAAACCAAAAGCTGAAAGAAATGGTCTAAAAATGGAATAGAATATTTGAGAGCAACATTTTCGTGGAAATTTTGGGATATTTTTTCACTTTACTATAGGCCAACATAAAGAATAATAAAGAAATCCCTACCTCAAATATTTCTCTGCTCCATTTTATTTTATGTGAAATACAAAATGTATCAAAATATTTACATTATGTTTAGTGTAAATTAACTTTCCATTTTAATCTTTTTTTCCTTTCTTCATTTATTAATTGAGTATATCATTCTTGTTTATTACAGAAGAGGTTAGGTTATGCTTTAGGGATAACCAACTAAAATCTCAGTGGCTTAGAACAATAAATGTTTATTTCCATCATGTTGAATGTCCAACACAAGCTTGCAAGGATTTCTGCTCATTAGTCACTTAGGTTCACAAATGCTCAATTTTAGACTTACGTTTTTCTATCACTAAACCAGACAAAAGTAATATGGTAACTCCTATACTGGTGCTCATAACTTCTAGTCTAAGAGAACATATATGCACCTAAATTGACCTCACCTAGTTCAACTGTCAAAGAAGGCAAAAACAAAACAAAACAAAAACAAAACAAAAAAAACCCAACGAAAATGCAGTCCTACTATGTATCTCAAGAAGGCCTGGAATATTTGTGAATAGCCTTAATGATGCTCTGTGTGTGTGTGTGTGTGTGTGTTTGTGTGTGTGTATGAATCAAATATACTTTCAACAGAAATAGACTTTCTTCACTAACATAAATACTAACATACTAACATACTAACATAATTTTCAAACATTAATAATATAATTTTCAAAATGAAATAAAGTTAATCTTTTTAGTTTGATTATGGATGCCAGAGTATAAACATAAAATTTCTAATATATCCTAAAAATTTTGATCTCCATTTTTTAGCAAGGATTTCCTCCAGAAAGTTTTATTTTAGTCACACATAAATAATCTTTGTATAGCTGGATATGGTGGTGGTTGCCTGTAATCCTAGAACTTGAGAGGCTGAGGCAAGAGGATTGCTGTGAGTTCAAGGCCAGCTTGGGCTGCATAATGAGTTCAAGCACAGCCTGAACTACACAGTGAGGTCCTGTCTCAAAAACAAACAAACAAAGCACCAAAGCTTTGTGTAACTTAAATCATTAATGTTTTCATTCTTTTCCCTTTCCCACACTTCTCACCTACAGAAACTTCAATTCTCAATCTGGCATTCAAAGAAAAATAGATATCTATGTGGATTCATAAAATAAGTTATAATATTTTGCATTACAAACTTCTTTAGAGTGAGAGCTGACTATGTCTTCAAAATGTTAAATCACATGTAGGATACCTGGGAACTGAATACACCAAAATTTTTAATAATTTTTGAAACTGTAATGATATTTCTTTCCTCCTATAGGTATTTCATGATGTTGCTTATAAAGCTAAAGATCGTAATGATTTGGTATCAGGAATTGATGAATTTCTGGATCAAGTTACTGTCCTCCCTCCTGGAGAATGGGACCCAAGCATTCGAATAGAACCTCCCAAAAATGTTCCTTCTCAGGTATGGATATTCAAAAACATTCTTTAAAATCTCACTATTCTGTAGTCTTTTAAATACCCATCAGAAAGATTCAAGTGATTTAAATTATAACCTATGAAATAGAAGAAGCATGAATTTACAAAATCTTCCTTGATACTAGATAACACACCTCCCTGAGAAACTTGGTACTTTGATGATAAGCCACCAAACTAGTCTTTATGTGCCTGAAAAGATTTTAGGCCCAATTTAAAAGATATTATATTTTAATAACAATATAAAATATGGCCTGAGATAAACTCTACTAGTATCTTTCTGTGGTCTGACACTTTACTTTGAAGTTGGCAAGTATTAGGAAAATTCAAAGGCATGGCTTAGTCACATTATGGAGAAAACTTGTTACTGCTGTTACAATGAAACTTGTCACAATGAAAATGGGGAGGAGACTGTTATTATTATTTTGTGTGTGTGTGTGTGGGTACCAGGGGTCGCACTTGCCAGGCAGGCGCTTATGCCGCTGAGCCATCTCACCGGCCCTTGGGGGTCAATTCTTAATGCAGGCATTACTCTTGAGAGTGGTATAGCCAGATCTTTTCAGAGCCTACTCTTATGCTGCCAGAGGATTCCTCCTGTATCTTCCTCTACCGCTCTCCCAGTTGTCATCTAGTCAGCCTCGTCTTTGGCTTTGTCTCTGCGGAGTCCAGGCTGGTCTGATGCTGCTGCTCTGGTTGAAGATACCTATGGCCAAAGTGACCCAGTCCTAGACTTAGAAGTTTCCTGGTCAGTCAGAGGTGGGCAAATGAGCAGGTGCACCAATTAACCATGTGTACTTAAGAAGGTCACCTGAATTCACCGTCAACTTAAGAAAATATACTGATGTATATTAATATATCATATCCATATATTTATTAATTCTATAATTATTAAAGCCTTTACCTTCCTCTTCTTAATAATTACCATTTTTGAGTTTTTAACTACAACCACACAGTTTTAGTTGCTCTACTATTAAATTGAATGCAGTTGCTTAAAGAATAATTGTAAGGATCACCTCATTTCTGCTCTTATATACATCTTTGTACTAAAGGGAAAGGCAATATAATTCTTTCTGAAGTAATAAGAAAGAAATTCTTTATGTTATTTGGAGAAATTCAATAAAAATATTGACTAGCCAGGCATTGTGGCACACACCTGTAATCCCAGCATTCGGGAGGCTATGCCAAGAGGATCGCCACAAATTTGAGGCCAGACTGGGCTACATAGTGAGTTCAAGGCCAGCCTGAACTACTTAGTGAGACCTTGTCTCAAAAACAAAACAAAACAAAACAAAACAAAACAAAACAAAACTTTGAGGATAAAATTTTAAAAATCTCTGTAACACCAATTAGTTCTTGAAAAAATTTTAAATTTCTTTTTTTGGGAAATGGTGTTTTTGAGGCAAGTTGAAGAAAAGAATTCTGTATTTTTATTAGTTTTTATAAGATAATAAGAGTTAATTAGTAAATTCTGAGAACTAAGAGGCAGTAGTACAAAGAACATTGAGTTAGGAATCTGGGATCTGCCATTGTCTATTTGGATGGCCTTGAACAAACACTTCGCTCTCTCTGTACTGATGTTCTACATCAGTGCTACCAATTGAGCATTCTGGAAATGTTCTATATCCATGCTACTTAATAATCAAGCCATTATTAAGCACTAGAAATGTAGCTACTGAAACTGAAGTACCAAAATTTATTTTAATTAACTTAAATGTATATAGACCTGAGGTTATGGCTATCATATTAGACAGCATAATTTTATATAATGAGTTTGAATTAGAAAGATGCTGTGTGCTTCAATACAATATTTTAAAATGCATGATGTAGTTAAATAATAGTGTGAAGCTTCATTTTCTTGTATTAGATGGGCTAAAATGAACTAGCATGTATTAAGAACAATAACTTTGTACTCATTCAAATAATATTTTCTCCTATGGGATAATTTTCTTGGTTTTTATTCTTTTAAAATGTGTAAATCATAGCTTTTAAGTACTTTTTCTCTGTCAGTTAAAAGAAAAATGACCTGTTACCTCAAGGGATAACCCTGAAAATATTTATTAGAAATTTGTTTCACTCATGATGATAACTCCTTTGTATATGCCTTTCACAGTTTTGCTTTTTTCTTGCCATGTACTTACTTGTCAGAGTCACAGCCCTGTGAGAATGCAATTATTTATTTTGTACATACACTGATATAGTTGAAGCTGAAGGAAAATATATAATTATATTGACTGGTCTCACATAAGTTCATGATCACATACCTCAAGCAGGTCCTTAATGTCACAAATTTATTATACTATCCTTCCCAAGTCCAGTTACTCTCTTTAGATGATTATTTCTCACTTCTTCTTTCCTCAAACCTTCAACACAACCCTTCTGACCCTCACTCTCATATATTGACTTGCTTCTTATTTTCTTGGGAAATTTAAATAATCACACAAGAACTTTTGTCACACCTGTCTGCATGCCAGCATCTGTACATACATACTGTGCCTTCCCATTTATTACTACTGATGAACTATCCAAAATAAGCCTTCTACTTCTGAACTGGGTCTCATCTCTATTTAAGACCATTACTTTCCCAATTCTCCTTTTTCTCTTTTTATCATTCATTCTTTTGTTCTATTTTCTATGATTATTAACATACAACATACTATTAAGGACAAAAAAACTGATACCACTACCCCTGTCAGTAAGCCAACCATTTCTCCTGTTTCCCTTTGCAACAAAATATCACAGAAAAGTTCTTTGTACTACCTGCCTCCAATTTCTCTTCTGCAATTCTCTCTTAACACTTCAATAAAGCCATTGCCCCTCCCACTTCACTGAAATATTTTCATCATAGTCACCAATGATCTCCACAGTACTAAATCCCATGGTGAATTTTCTCTCTGTGTCTTACTTAACGAACAAATCAGCTGCATTTGACAGAGTTTATGCTGCCTTTTCCTTGTCCTACTTTCTTTGATTGACAAAATGCCAATTTTTTTTAATTTTTTGTACAGTCTCTTTGGTTGCTCCTTACTCTCCTTTGCTGATTTCTCCTCTCTGGTTTCTTCATATTGAAGTGACTCAAGACTCCAAACCTAATGATTTTCTCTTCTCTGTCCCTATGCAGTTTCTTGATAATATCACCCAGTCTCTTTTCCTAAATTTATTTTCAATGTTGAATTTGGGAATTATCTATCCAAACCATTTATCTGGTGTCTGTGCCTGAATGTTCAGTAGATACCTGAAATATAACATGTTGAAAGTTTGAACTGAATTATATACTGTCATATTTCTGTTCCTGTATACATCTTTGCATTTGTGATTTTGAAAAGCAGTAATGTATAATGATTCCTGAAGTATGTAAGAGTCTTTGATGTTTTCTTAAAACCTATTGCATTTATTTGGTTAACTTTTAACTACATTCTTTCAATTGATCAGGCCAAAACATGAATTTTTTTCTTATATCTTGTTTTTATTCTTCCAGGAAATTAGTTAGCTTTCCTTTCAGTATTCATATAGAATTATACCATATCTTGCAATTGCCACTGTAACTATTCTGGGTCCACCTGCCACTATGTTTTTCCTGCATTACTGAAATTAGCCTCCTAAGTGGTTGTCCCATTGTTTCTACCTTCAGCCCCTGGAATCTATTTCAACATAGTATCAAGAGTAACCCCAAATTCAATTATGCTTCTCCTCTCCTCAAAACCTGCAAACACTTTTCATTCTACTGAGAATGAAAGTCAGATACTAATCCTGGCATATTAAATTTACCCAACCCAGCATCCCTTTGTCCCTTTACATCTGAGAAATTACCACCTATGCCTTCTTTTTTCCTCACAACTCTCCCACTGACAATGTGTCCTTGTTGCTGTTCTTCAAACACTGTAGGCTTTTTCCTTCCTAACACTGTCCATGGGCTGTTCTTTTTTCTGGATATCCCCACATTATTTTCGGGGCTGATCCTCTCATCTTCCACAACTTTTTCTCAAATGACCCTTTTCCCTGAGTTTGACCACTCTATAATTGCCACTCCAACATTTTTGTCACCCACCCCACACCTCAGACCCATCTTATTCTGCTTTAAATTTTCCCATAGCTGTTATGCATTCTAACACACTATTGAATTAATTTACATATTAAATTGTTGATCATCTATCTTTCCCGTTAGAATATAAGCTCTACCGGCCTGATTTGTCCACTGGTATATTCCAAGGACCTAGCACTTTTCTGAAATATCAAAATACTTATGTTTAAGAACATAAAATATTTCCTATATTTTTATTTTATTTTATTTTATCCCCTCCCCTTCTTTCAGTCCCTTCCTTCCTTGCCTGCCACCAAACTCAGGGCCTTGAGCATACCAGGCAAGCACTCTATTACTAAGGTGTACCCACTGGCCCTAGAACCTTCCTTCTTGGTCATCTTTGCATAGCTAACATGTCTAACTCTGAATGTCACATAGACACTCAAAAAATGTTAGTTGAAAGAATGCATAAATGCCCATCACCTCATTTAATTCTCTCACCCACATTATAAGATAGTTGCTGTTGTTATCCTCAATAAATGAAAGAGGGTGCTAACACTTTAGGAGGTTAGATAACTTCCCAGACATAAAGCAGCCAATGAGTCATATTACTTGGATTCTTAGCTGCTCGGAGCATTGTTTCAAGAAAAAAAATTATTGTTATTTAAAATTAACACATAGAATTAAAACAAAAACAATAACAAAACTTCCTGCAGGAGAAGAGGAAGATTCCTGCTGTGCCAAATGGAACAGCAGCTCATGGGGAAACTGAGCCCCATGGAGGACATAGTGGACCTGAACTTCAGCGAACTGGAAGGTTAGTGGGAATCACTTCCATAGAACTTCAAGAACCAAATAACATGCTATTTTGATGCTATTTTGAGTTATAATTCATTTTATACTAATAATATCTATTCTTTGGGGGTGAATATGCCAATTAATTTGATCTCTCTGAAGTTACTAATGACTGTCATTACTGTGTAAACCAGAACAGTGGATACACTGTTCTATTTTCTTACCTGGTTTTCCATTTTGCTGTGCATAAAATGCATTCACAGATTCTTAGAACAAATAAGAAAACTGTCATTTGACTCTTCCAAAAGAGCTCTTTGAAAGCTTCAAGTTCAAGATGGAAATAAAAGTAAATACCAAGAACTCAATCTTGTAGGCTTTATCTCATTATATGCAAGTAGGATGTATATAATGCTATTTTTTATTTTTACTACTATGATTTGAAAGAGCTATATGATTTATTTTTCTAATCACACATCTTTGAAGAGATGAAAGCTTCAATTTATTTCATAAAATGACTCTTTATAGTTTTTTTTTGTTTGTTTTGTTTTTTTTTGACAGCTTGTCTCTCTCAAAACAATGTGTGAGCAGAAAATCAGAAACTCTTGGGTGGGTCTCTCTTCAGGGACTTCATGTGTATAAGTTCCTTTATAGTTAAAGGCATTTGCAGAGACTTGGCAGGATTGCTGCCCGCTTCCCTTCACGGCCATTTTATGCAATGCTTCCTATGTGTCCTCTAAGGTGACTTTCTAGTCCCTGACAATTCTGTGCATTTTAATTTGCCTGTGTTCTTTATTTATGTTTTGTCTCTGAGGAAATGTTTTTAACACTTACTCAGGACTGATACCTAATTTGAGATGGCTTGATTTTTTTCTTTCTCCTTCACCTGAAGCTTTGTTACTCATTCTGTTTGCTTTCATATTTTCAAATGCAGTGTTTTTAAAAAAAATTTTTTTGTATTTTTTTCTTTCTCTCTCAAGTGTAACGTGCCACATAGCTTACATTTTTTTTTTTCAAGTTCACTTTTCCTTACTGCTTCCTAAATCCTCCCAGGTCACCAATATCCGGTATCTTCGCTTCCCCAGAGTTCTTCCACAGATTCTGTTGCTGAAATGACTTGAAGTATCCATTACTCATCTGCTGTCCTGAAGTTGCTGGTGTACATCCGGGCTGCTCTAGCACTGTTCTCTGTAATGAACTCCCACTTCCGGATTTAGATTTTTACTGCTGAAAGCACGTTTATTGCACAGTTATATAACAGCTATTCAGACTACGTTATGCTCTAATAAGTAACTAATTAGAAAGCAGTGGTCTAATACAAAATGTTATCAAACTATGAATGTTAATTACTAATTAATAGTTCATAACCACCTCAAATTCTTTGGGAGATTATATGATATATAAATTATAAATGAATGCATATCCTGGTAAAGTGAATCTGTTTTGAATTGTGACTTTGACAAGGTAACAAACTATTTGGAAACTAAAAAATTTATTCAGAATTTAAAATATACATATATTTTGTCAAACACTGGTGAAGGAACCTAAGTCGAGCTTTCTGTGTGTGTAAATTTCACAGGTTCTCTGCAAGCTTCTGTGAGTTTCAGATGCCCTTTTTTTTTTCAATTGAAGTTTCAATCTTCTCATCCCTCTTCTAATCAAAGCAGTCCCTAGGAAAACAGTGATTCTGTACTCATGTAATCATAAGATACTAGCATGTAAATATTACATTTACATCAGATAAAGGTTTTCAGCTATTTTGAATATGTACATTTTTCAAGGTCAATCATAATTTACTTCTTAGGAGAACAGTCATTTTTGAGATGATTCATAGGATAGCAAATGAATACTCCTATTTATAAAATAAATAACAGAAATTTAACATTTTTGTATGTTCCCAGTATCTTCAGCACTCTTGCAGAACTTTGGAACATAAGGCTTTTTATCATTAACCTTCATGTAGGAACTCAAATACATTCTTAATTCATTTTAATATCACATCTGTATTCCATGGAGCACAAACTTCATTAGTTAAGTGTTAAGTCTGAATATTATTATTAAATGCTCAAAGCACGAAATTACCTGTTTATTAATCTTGTCATTTCTAATAGATTAAAAATAGTCCTCAAAATACAAGAATCATTTTGCAGTTTAATAACTGCACCCATCCTCTTTTAAGTGCTTTAGTGTACTTTTGGTAATACTAGTAGTATAGTGTTATAAATTAATTATTCTAAGTAAGGCCATTGTTTTCTTGTGAATGATGACTGTTAGAATATGTTTAGGCAGCAGTGGATCAAAATTACATTGATTGCCCTTCTAGTTTCCTAAAAACAAAAGCAACTCTGGAACCTGTCTTCTAAGTACTGCTGTTATCCATAAGGTCATTTAGAAATCTGCCTGAAGCAATATGTTGTCAGTGCTTCCCCCACCCCCTTTTGGCAGAGATAATAGATAACTGGAGCCACGGTTAAACATTACTTTTTTCTCTCTAGGATGACCTTCACTGTTGGTGTGTACTAAAGCCAGTTAACCCTCCCTCCTTCACTTTCGACTCTGCTGAATGGAATGTACATAATTAGGAAATATACCAGTGATTGAGAGGGGTAGGCCTGAGTTTAGATGGAGTAGGTTGACATAGAAATGGCACAGAGATTAGAGTAATCCTCGAATCTTATTATTTGAATTTTGATTGATGAACTGTTCTGAATCTTATTTGAGAGAACCTGGGATTTTTAGTTGTTGACACATATTTGATTAGAAATTGAAGTAACGTAGTGGTGCAAAGCCATCCCTGTAGATCACAATAATGCAGTGTAGCAGGTTAAAATAGTCTTTCCTCTGCTGAAGGAAAATGTATACTGTGACTTGGCAACAAAGCAAGTGAGCATTTTGATTTATGTGTTTTTATATTTGGGTTTCACTATTGTGTTTCCCCTCATGTCTTAGGATTTTTGGGGGACTTATTTTAGATATCAAAAGAAAAGCTCCATTCTTCTGGAGTGACTTCAGAGATGCTTTCAGCCTGCAGTGCTTAGCATCTTTTCTATTTCTCTACTGCGCGTGTATGTCTCCTGTCATCACGTTTGGAGGACTGCTGGGAGAAGCAACGGAAGGTCGTATAGTATGTATTATACTTTTCTCTGAACCTTGCAACTTAATCTGTTTTTAAGACTTAGATAAATAAGCATTTAATTTTGAAACCTTCATGAGGAGAAATTTGATATATAGTCTGGCAGATACACCTCATATGAATTTCTTGGATGACTTAGCAGAACTGGTGATCTGGGAATGGAATATCCCAGAACAACTAACTGAGTCTTAAAGAGAATGCTCTAATCTGATCCTTTGAACTTTGTCCTCGTCCCCTGATTCTAGACCAGTTTAAGCCTTTGATTCTTACCTTGTAAGAGGTCCATTTCTCATTAATCTGAGCCATGTTTCTGTCCAGACACTAATTCTAAACATAAACATTTTGTAAGCCACAGAAAAGTGATACAGGGAGGTAGAAAAGACACCTCCCACTTGCTACCATTCATTTCCTGCCCACTTGAGGCCCTTTTCTACTCTATGTCTTGCCCAAGATTGCTTGGCATTTCATAGTGAAGAAGAAAGCACATACCTGTATATTTTAAATGTTTTCCTCTTAGTTACAATGGCTACTTGAACAACTCAGATAATGGAATCATTTATATCTCTACACAGAGTGCAATCGAATCTCTCTTTGGAGCATCCATGACTGGGATAGCCTATTCTCTCTTTGGTGGACAGCCTCTTACCATATTAGGCAGTACGGGACCAGTTTTGGTGTTTGAAAAGATACTGTTTAAATTTTGCAAGTAAGTATTAATAAACTTTTGGTCCATATCCCCTTTTTTTTTCTTTATTCTAATCCCAGCATCACTTTTGGATGTCTGTTGGGAGAGGTGGAAGTGGCTGATTTGATTCAATTTGTCATTGTTTGTTTCTTCATGGAATGGAGGAAAAGTCAAGGATTTGTATATATGGTTATGTAATATTTATTAAAAAATGATATTCAGCTCCATGGACTGAGAAACTTCTTTTAGTTTTGTCCCCTTAAATGTTCCATTTAGACAAAGTCTTGATTTTAGATTCTTGTGGAATGTGAAACTTATTGACTTTCATATCCTGAATCAGGCTCATTTCCACTTATTTAAATTGGACAAAAGCTATTAAATGACCTTCTTCCCACTGTCTTTTCTTTTCCTCCTCCTAGAGAATATGGGCTGTCATACCTATCTTTAAGAGCTAGTATTGGACTTTGGACCGCAACCCTTTGTATCATACTTGTTGCCACTGATGCAAGTTCCCTTGTCTGCTATATCACCCGGTTTACTGAAGAAGCTTTTGCTTCTCTTATTTGCATCATTTTTATTTATGAGGCCTTGGAGAAGCTGTTTGAACTCAGTGAAGCATATCCAATCAATATGCATAATGATTTGGAACTGCTGACACAATACTCGTAAGTACCAGTTCCCTGTTGGCTGTGGGGCTTTTCTTTCCACAAACATTGTTATAAGGAATATTCAGAACTTACTCAGCAGAGAATGTGCCTTACATTGATTCATGACCTATATCCTGGACTTTCAGAGTTGTATAGGATTTTAGGGTATTTAATCAGCCTCTCATCTGATTCTTGAGTTCTCATTATATCATCTCTGCCAAAAATATCTTTTAAAGTTCCATTTGTCAAGTATTCCCTAAAATTAGATGATGAGCAAAGTCAATTTTAATGTGTATTGATTTTGCTTTTGCAAAATGTGTTATTTTGGTTTTCTTTTAGTATCTTTTCAATTTATTATAACCCAAAGAAACTTAATAATGCAGTTATGAAAACATAAGATTTTAGATTTAAAAGATTGAGACTACATTATATTACTTTGTGTTTAAAAGTATGATAAAAGCATAAATAAAAATCACTGAATTGAAGTTTAACATTGCTTTCAGAACTTGCAAATTTTATGATAGAAATACTCAGGTTTTACTTTTTTAAGGTGATATTACAGTTTAGGATTAAAGATAAGATTGGACATACTTTTATTTCCAGGTTGGGTATGCCAGCAGTTTGGAATTTCTCTAAGGCTGTATCTGGCCATTAAGTGACTCTTTTGTTTACTTTAAGACTTTTTGGTTGCATTTATTGTTAATTTTTATAGAGCAAATAGTTGAAGCAATATGTTCTTTACAATTATAACCACTGTATCAACCACCAATGCTTTTTCTGTAAACTACTTAGATATGGCCTCAAACACTTTGAGTCTTTATTATTAGAAATTAAAATTATTGAAATTATACCAAAATAGCTCAAAGTTATGATTTTGTTAAGAATGCTGTAAGGATACAATTTTGAAAATAATATGGTTCCTAGTACTTTAACTTATTCTTGGTCTTTAGCAATAGCTTTAAACAGTGTAGCCTTATTTCTGGACAAGAAAAAATTGAAGTAGAAATATAAAATAACTTTTACAATAAAAATACATACAGTATTGTGAATTGGGTTAAGAGAGGAATAAAGGTAGAAGTCAGGATACTCAGAAAGGGGCAGATGAGAGAACAATTTGATCAGAACCACAGGTAACATTGATAGATGCCTTCTCATTTAACTTTACTTGAAAAGAAAGTGATATAACTGAATTTGGATATCTTTGTTAGGAAACCTAATTTTCTCTAGTTTTATTTTCAAATCTACTTCATGCCAAGCACTATGCTAGGGAAATGATGATGTATAATATTCTATCCTCAATGAGCTTTCAGTTAAGAAAGGGATGCAGACAAACTTAACACAAGACAGGTACTGCGGTAAGAAGTTGGTACAGAATGCAGTGGTACCACATCAGAAGAGTACCTCAACCAGATTCGGGGTTCAGAGAAGGCCTTCTGAGTTAATGACATAGGATAAAAATCCATATGAGTTAGGAAAGTGCCAAGGAATAAGACAGGAGCTCGGTTGATATAGAGGGAATATATAGACTTGAATATAAGACAGGCATTACAGTTTTGAAATATTTGTTTGAAGTCAAATGGATAGTCATAATACAAGAAATGAAATTCAGGTTTCATTACTTTGATATAATGTTTAGTGCATCAATAAATACAAATAAGGTCTCCAAAAGAAACAACAATGTAGAATAAATAAAATAGGCAAGAGCAGAACAATCATGTGTGAAGTATTGGGAAGACACCAGTTGCCCACCCTTCTAACAGCTTTCTCAATCTCAGTGGCAGCTCCTTTAGGCTGATGAAACAGTTTAAAATCTTCTGGTCTAGAAAGGAAAAAGATCAGAGAAGCAAGGATTGAGTCCTGTATAATGTGCCCAGCTTGAGAGTAGAATAATAAAAATAAAAGCAGGCCAATAGACTAAAAAAATAATAAAGAGGTATCAGATAAGGAGAAAAACATGGGTAATGTAAAGATGTAAAAGGCAAGAAATAAGAATATATGAAGGAATCTACAGAGGTAAAACAGAAGATCAAGCAGAATAGGGAAAAGGGTTTGAAAAGAGATAACTGTCAATTTTAAGAAACAGTGTTCATTAATTCCTCGGCATTTAAGTTTTTGAAGCCACAATGAATGAGATTGTTTTACCAGTTGCTTTCTCGGTAGGTTCGTTATTGGTGAACAAGCATGCTATTGATTTTTATGTGTTGATATTGTGTCCTACCACTTTGCTGAATTTATTTATTAGCTCTAAGAATCTTTTGCTGAAGTTTTTTTTGGGTCTTCTATGTAAAGGATCATCTGAAAATAAAAAATGGTTTGACTTACTCCTTTCCTATTCTTATCCCTTTTATTTCTTCTCTTGCTTGATTGCTCTGGCTAGAGTTTCAAGAGCTGTATTGAACAGGAGGGGTGAGGGTGGACTCCTTTGAGTTATTCCTGATTTTCAAGGGAAGCTTTCAGTTTCTGCCCATCAAGTGTGCTATTGGTTGTGGGTTTGCCATAAATGACTTTTATCAGTTTGAGGTAAGGTCTTTTTATACCTATTTTCGTAAGAATTTTTATCATGAATGATTGTTGGATTTTTTTTTTTTGTGGGTACCGGGGGTCAACCTCAGGACCTCGCGTGCCAGCAGGCGCTGGTGCCGCTGAGCGATATCACCAGCCCTTTTTTTGTATGTGGGTTCTGGGAGTTGAACTCGGATCCTTGCGCTTGCCAGGCAGGCGCGTACGCCGCTGAGCCATCTCACCGGCCAATTGTTGGATTTTGTCAGAGGCGTTTTCTGCATCTATTGAGATGATCATGTGATTTTTATCCTTGTTTCTACTTATATGGTATATTACATTTATTAATTTATGTACAGTATACGGTGCCATCTTTGCATCACTGGGATGAAGCCAACTTATTCATGGTCTTTTTAATGATTTGTTGCATTCTTTTTACAAGTATCTTGTTGAGAATTTTTGGATCTATGTTCGTTCCTTCCCTTTCAATGTCATGGAAGAATTTGAGAAATATTGATGTTAGTTCTTATTTGAAGTTCTTGTAAAATTCAGCAGGGAATCCATTGACTTTTCTTAGTAAAGTTTTTATTACTACCTCAACTTCATTGCCTGTTATTGATCTATTTAGGTTTTTTATATCTTCTTGGTTCAATTTTGGTAATATATACATATCTAGGAGTTTATCCATTTCTTATAATCCTCTGGATTGCAGCAGTGTATGTTGTGATTTCAACTTTTTCATTTCAAATTGCATTGATATGAGTCTTTTCATTCCTTCTTTTGGTTAAGTTTGGTTAAGGGTTTATCAATCTTAATTATCCTTTCAAAGAACCAATTCTTTGATTCATTCATCCTAAGCCCAAAATATAAATAAAGAGTAAAAAATAAACAAGAGAGGATAGGAAACAGGTAGACAGACTTTTTGGAGATGGGGAAAGGGATCTGTGAAGAGGAGAGTGGGGGAGGATTAAAATGATCAAAATTTCCTATGTACTAATTTCCCAAAACTAATGCAATTATAATGCATTGCAAACATATACTAATAAAACAAAAGAATCAGCACTGCATTGGGACAGGAGGCAGGATAAGAAGCCCATTTGCAAAACAACCATGAAGGGAGTAGGTGGTAAAAAAAAAAAAAATGGAGAAAATATGCACAGGTGATTTTGGTGTCAAAGTGAAAAATATGCCTACTGGAGAGGGCAGTGAAATCCTGAGAAGGGCAATTTGTGATAGAAAAGAGTTCTGTATGTTTGAAAATGAGAAAATAGAGACAGAGGAAAGAAAGTAGTAGAGATTAGAGGAAATAAACATGGAATTGTAGCCTTCAAGGAATTGTAAAGAAATGATGAGACTCAGACAAATAAGAGGTCAGACAAAGGCTGAGCAGATAATCTGAGAATGAAAATTGCTTTATGTGTCCATGATTACTGCCATTCATGGTGGTAAGAACAGAAGTGGCATACCTTCTGACTTTTTCCATGCTTCTACCTTTGCTTTTAAAAAAGGGATCTTCATGAGTTCAAGTTAAAATTTTACTTAGATCAACGTGGGCATTTGAAACCTACATATTTGAAGCTGAGCATGAATACATACTGATCACTGTGTCTCATTGCCCATGTGCCTCACAACTAAAATTACTGAGGTAGATGGAGCGGAGTGGAAATCCTGGTTCAACGTGAGTGGGTAGTGAGGTTTTCCTCTTGAACCTGAAATGCATGTAACAGAAACAGAGTAACAGTATCCCTGGGAATGTGCTGACCAGATACCCTGACTACCTTGCTTCCTTACACTCTGGTTTTTATACTATGATTGTTTGACCTCCAGTTAAGAATGATGACACACATGTACTCCAATTTGAAAATATTTGCTTATTAAATGGGCCTCAATTCTACCATCAGAAACTTATATTATGAGTTAAACAGGTTTCCATAATGTGTACATGGCATCTGATCAAGTACTACTATTACTAGATTTATGGAGAAGCAAAATCAATCTTTTTTAGGTATGTAGTATATATGTATTTATTAGTGTACTTTTAGTTGTTTGAATTAAAGAAAATAAAGAGGTCATTGCTAATAACAATTATTATAATGTATAACCTTACACTTTTGCACAAGTCTGTTTTATGAAGCTTTTGTTGCTGTGACCTTTTTACACAAATCAGTTTTAACTGTCATTATACTGATGGCCACCTAAGTTTTCCTGCTTAGATGTTACTGCCTCGTCTTTTGTAAGTTTTATTAGAAAGATTCCTAGAAAATACCATAATCTGGCCACACTATGTCTAAGATTTCAATTTTTATAAACTGATCATATCTATAATTGCATACATACCATAATATACCATGTATTTTTTCAAGTGGAAGATTTTGGAAAAAAGTTATCATGTTTAGGATCTATGTTTCAGATACTCTTTGTTCTTGGGCCTTCTATATTCATATTTCCTTAGATTCATAATTTACCACACAAATAACAAAATGTCTTTGATTTTTTAACAACTTTCTTGGCTCATCTGGCATCTTAACCTCATAATGAAGTATGTAGACCCTACTTTTGAAATTACACACTTTACTTTCATTGTGCCATGAGCAAGTGTCAACATAATCTATTTGGTTTTAAGAATACATATATTTAGGCAATCAAACTAAATATGTCAAGTTAGCAATAAGTAAGGCGTTTGAGGAAATAATTTTTTCCTGGTTGCTTTGATTTTGAGAAATCACAAAAATAGAATAAAGTATTCTGCTTGTGTAAGATAAAATGTTCCTTTAATGTATAATAATAATCTAAAGTTCTCAAAAATAGCTGAAGAAAGACTGAGGATATATTGATGTTTTACAAATGGTTGGGTCAAGCTTAGTCTAGGGTCTGTTACTCTAGTTTCCTATGTGTGTGTAAACTATAGTTAAATACAACAATTTTTTTGTATGAGATGAGTATTTTTTCTATCTCATTTTTTGTTTCTTCTAACACTTTCCTAGTCTTCTATATAATCTAGGATAATGATCTCTTTTGAACAAATATTATTTCCTGACTGACATTATACTCAATGTCCTCTTTCTCATTGTCTCCTCAACTAGATTTGACTCTCCTTTAGGGTAGAAAATGTATAACAACTTTGTTCCCCATGGTCCTAGTATAATACTGTAGACATGGTCAAGTGATGCTTACTGTATTATTGATTAACTGAACATGTTGCAGAATAATTGGCATTACCTGGTTAACTTTGTTTGATAGGTAAAGACAGTTATTTTGGTTTTGATTATCTTTAGCACTACTCTTAAAAGTTTCATCTGGAAATTTTGAATAGATTTGACACATGAAACTCTTAACATGGAATAAAATATATAAATGTGGACCCAAAAAATTTAACACTGGGCGGGTGAAATAGCTCAGTGGCATAAGTGCCTGCCTGGCAAGCACGAGGTCCTGAGTTCGACTCCCAGTACCACATAAAGGAAAAAAAAATGGCCGGTGATATCGCTGAGTGGCACAAGCGCCTGCTGGCAAGCACGAGGTCCTGAGTTTGACTCCCGGTACCCACATAAAAAAAAAATTTAACACTAATTGTCAATTTAGACAGGATGTGAACTTGGTGGAGAAATTGTCTGGAAGAATTAAATTAAGCAAAAGTGCAATTTAAAACAGTATTCCAAAAACTGACCACAGATGTGGGTTGGACGAACATGAAAGGGAAGAAATTCTCATAGCTCATGAACCTTTCAGTCTTCACTAAACAGATATAGGAAAACTTCTGTATTTCAGTTTTTAAAATTGCATTATTTTCTACATAACACCTGATTAAATTTATCAAGAGTTGCTAGCGACATAATTTTAATTATATTTTCCTTGTATTTATTTGGGTAATGTCTGTGTACCTCTACTTCTCTATAACCAGGACCAGGAATATTAGGCACACCTTCGTATCTATGGTACTTGCAAAATGCTTGGCATATATCACAACATGGGCATGTTTGTCCATATTTACACAATTCTTTTTTTTTTTTTTTGGCACCAGGAATCGAACTCATGACCTCATGCTTGCCAGGTAGGCACTGTGCTGCTGAGCTATATCCCCGGCTATACATTTCTGAAGTTGCTTCTTCCAACTGATATGTATATATGACATAAAGTTTTTGCCCTCTAAAAAGCTGATTTTAAGAAAGTGTGTTACCCAGCATGTTAGAATCAAATAAATACAACTGTAGGCATTCAGTAAGTGGTTATTCAATAAATGAACTAGCCACCCATCTTATTCTTGATTCTTAATCCAAACACTTGCTATCCTTGTTTTTGTTCCTGATTTTTAACTAAATTATTTTTTAACTGATACATAAAATTGCACTTATTTATGGGGTATCGTGTGATGTTTTAATATATGTTTACATTGTATAATGTTCAAAACATGGTAAAAATATCCATTTCCTCAAATATTCATCATTTCTTTAAGGTGAAAATATTCAAAATCCTTTTTTTGTAGCTTTTCAAAAAATATAGTACATTATCATTATCTATAGTCACCCTACCGGGTGATAGAACATCAGAACTTCTTGCTCCTATCAATTGCAATTTAGTACATACCTGTTGACCAAACTTTCCCGTCTTTCTCGTAACCACTATTCTACTTTCTACTATGCAATCAACTGCTTTAGATTCCACACGTGAGTGAGATCAAGTGGTACTTGTCTTTCGGTGCCTGGCTTGTTTCACTTGACATAATGACCTCTAGTTCCATCAGTGTTGGTATAAATGACAGGATTAAATTTTAAATAGACGATAAGTAGTTAATGAGAGTGGAGCCTCAGTTCATTTGGTTTTCAAGAACTTTCTTCTATAGCCTATTAAAATAAAAATAGTAAAATATTACAATGATTGTAACTCTCGTGAAGGTAGGGACTATCATATATTTCTATGTATCTCCACTAGAATTTATCAGTGTTTTGCAGAAAATAATCTAAAAGTGTTAAAGCATTCAATGAACAAGCAAGGCTGTCCGTGATGTGCCAGCTACCTGGGTATAAAAGTGACAGGAAACCTTGCTTCATGGAGCTTGTTGTCTATTGAAAGAGTTAGAAACTAAATACTACACAAGTGAATGTTTAACAGTAGTGAACATAAATACTGTCAAGTAAAAGTATTGGTTGCCAAAAGAGTGAGAAACATTTCCAAAATTATATAGAAGCCAAAGAGAAGATGTACCTATCTGAATGGAAATGAAATTCAAACAAAGATAAAGTCTAAGAACTTAAAGGCAATAAATTCTAATTTATTTTAGATATCTAGTATCAGTTTTTTAGTATTATTAGTGATGGTGATGCTTTACAAAGTTATGTGGTATATTTTTGAAAGGCTACTTTTCTCGTGATATTATATAGCTGTATATTCGAATGGCATCCTAAAACGAGAAGTTTAAGTTCTTAACAAATCTCTTCTAAGAACAAAATTCTAAATATAGAAATAGATGCATTCATAAAAGACCTGTTACTGTATTATTTAAGTAGTGATCTTAAGAGGAACAAACTAAATGTTTAATAATAGAAAAATGAATGAGTAAACTGTTGTGGTCCTTAAAAATGTTGATCCCGAAGAGTAATATAACAACATAAAAATGGATTACATTATAGTGCTATATGAAAAGATTGAAAATATTATATGCTCATAAAAATATGTTGCAAATATATATAAGAACTACTGAAAGAAATATAGCAAAAAATTCTAGTCACTGTGATGAAAAGATTAGCAGAGATTTCTTTTTCTTTTTTATTTGATAAATACTCTCTAGTATGGTTTTATTATTTTTGCAATTCAAAATACTTTTTGAAGTAAAAAGGAATAATCATAAAACATTTCTGAATTTTATAGATAGATGATTTTTTGATTGTATGCATTATATTCATACCTAATTTGCTCCACAGCACTCTGGAGGCTAATTTAGTCAATAAAGAGGCTTGAAAAAATGAATCACAAAACTTTACTGTTCAGTGCACACAGGAAGGTGCTATTAATAACTACAAAGGCAAAAGGAGAGCATCTGCAACCCAGGGACTAAAATTAGTAGTAGTAGTAACGTTAGAGGGAGTTCTTATCAAATTATGTTTTCCAGAAGACAATCACAGGCTCTTCTTGTGTGAGAAGACTGATCACCTCCATTGTCCTTGAAACAAAAGCAAAGATTTCTGGATGAATGCATTTAATTATAATGTTTATCTATTCATTCTGTAGCCATTTAGATAAACAAGATAGCTTAGAGCACTTGCTTGCAGTAAATGGTGGTAGAGGTTATGTTTTGTAAAAAGTGTACGTATTTTAAGCCATGTGACCCACCACCACAAGTCAAACTTACTGGCATTTTATACTGATGTTTCTTTAAAATGCAGGGAGAAAAATGTAAAGAAGTATACATACGATCCTATCTTTTCCCTCATGATCCTTGGACTTTCCAGTCCAGGAGTTTGTGAAATTAACAATAATAATGACAACAATAACCATAAGAGTAATACCAAACTCCTTATGAGTATTAACTTATCTTGGGTGCTGATCTAGGTGCTTTTATCTACATTAACCTATTTACCCTCATAATAATCCTGTAAAGTTGATCCTTCTCATTTTCTCCACTTTACAAATAAAGAAACTGAAATTTAGAATGTTAATGTACTTTATTCATGATCACTCAGCTAAATGCTTGGATCTGAATGAACGTAAAAAATTTGGCTAAACAATCTAGTGTGTTAAGCTATACTATGCATTTAAAGAATTTTTTTTGTATTAATACTTCCATTTTATTGCCAGAGTTACCAGAAATTATTTTGGGTGAGATTAACAGAAGAGCTTGTCCCAAATTTGTATTTCATCTCCTCATATTTCTGTTTTTTCCTTTTCTTTACTTTTGATAGTTTGGATTGGAATCATTTGGGCTAAATTCATCAGCATAAAGACAAGAAACTATATTTTCCTCATCTTACACTTATTTATTTTAGAATATCTGTTTTTCATTTTTAAGAACAGAAGCACTAAACACCCAGAAGCCCTCTTCCAGCCACCAAGGATTGACATGGTGATCTTTTTCAAACTTCCCATACAAACATGTAGCTTCTGAGAACAGTCTGCTGAGATTTCGTATCAGATATGCAGACGCAGGAAGGACCAATGATTTTCTTGCCTATAGATAATGTCTGTGGTGTATAAAATAAAAGTTTAGGTTAAAATATATTTTCCCAATTTGATGAGACTGTGAGAAATAGCACACTGGACAGGAGTTGTCATGATACAAGGGCAAGGCTGCAAGGTGTTTTAGGGGAATATCTTGAAGGAGTCCTGGAAAAGGAGGTGGGGAGGGACACAGTGAAATATTGATTACCTCCTTTGTTCTGGAGTATTCTCACTTTTCGAGTTATCCTTATAGATATGGCACAAGTTACTTGTAGAGGCAGTATATCACAGCTGAAAGGGCGGGAGTTACAGAATCTAACAGACCTGGATTCAAATCTAATTCTGTTAGTATAGCCTTGTATAAGTTACCAAAATGGCTTCTCCCATCTGTAAAATGTAGAAATTAAGTTATCAAGGTATAACATATATATACATTTGTACATGTAATTATATTTCTACTACAGAGATATCTTTATTCCTTGTTATGTTACTTTTGCAAGAAACCCACCGTATTTTCTATTTTTTATATTTTAGTCATCCCTTGGTATCTTTGTGTGATTGGTTCCAGGACCTCTTGCAGAACCAAAATCAGCAGATGCTGAAGATCCATATATAAAATGGCATGCAACAAAGGCACATCCTCTCATATTCTTTAAATCATTTCTGTATTACTTATAATACTTGATAAACTATACATGCTATGGAAATAGTTTTTATATTCTTTTTTTTATTTTAAAGAGAAGAAAAAAACAAAACAAATCAAAAAAAGAACAAATTTTCAAAACAACATAATATGAGGGTAACAATGGTCAATGCATTACGTATTATTATCTTTAAGTTAGTTATTCAGGATACCAGACATTAGCATTCAATTGTCCAAACATTATTGGCTCAAACCTTACTCTTCAATGAACTAAGTAAAATTGGTAGTGTATCTATCTTAACCATCTTATATATATATATATACAATTTTTTTTCCCTTTCCCTTCTTTCTTTTCCCTATTCCAGTCTCTCTTTCCTATTGACCAGTTTATTTTTGATTCACCGTGTCTATTGTACATTTTGTATCTTATTTACTCTTTCAGTTTCTCATACTAGAGAGACAATACGATGCTTACACATGTGCGTCTGGTTTATTTCACTTATGAGTATTTTCTTGAGTTGCATCCATTTACCTATAAAAGTCTCCAGTTTAACCTTTATGGCTGAATAGTACTCCATTGTATAAATATACCACATCTTTCTTATCCATTCCTCAGTTGATGGGCATTTGGGTGGTTTCCAAGATCTGGCTATTACAAATTGTGCTGCTATAAACATGGGTGCACATATATCACTGTGGTATGATGTTTTTAATTCTTCTGGGAAGATGCCCAGAAGGGGAATAGCTGGTTCAAATGGGACCTCCAACCCTAGTTTTTTGAGGAATCTCCACACTGACTTCCACAGTGGCTGTACCAGTCGACACTCCCACCAACAGTGGAGAAGGGTTCCTTTTTCCCCACAGCCCCTACAGCATTTGTTATTAGTTGATTTCTTTATAGTAACCATTCTTTCTGGGGTGAGATGGTATCTCAGTGTTGTTTTAATTTGCATCTCTCGAATGACTAGTGATGTTGCACATTTTTTTGTATATTTATTTGCCATTAGTATTTCTTCATCTGAGAAATGTGTATTCATCTCAGATGCCCATTTTTGGAGTGGGTCTTTAAATTTGGGAGGTCTGATTTTTTTGAGTTCTTTATATGTTCTCGATAGTAATCCTTTGTCTGAAGAACAGCTGGCAAACATTTATTCCCACGTTGTGGGTTGTCTTTTCACTCTGTTGGTGGTTTCTCTTGCTGTGCAAAAGCTTTTTAATAAGATGAGATCCCAGTTATTGATTCTTTGGGATAGTTCCCGTGTGGTTGAGTTTTTATTCATAAAGTCTTTGCCTACACCAATGTCTTCAAGGGATTTACCTATCCTACCTTCCAGCAGATTTAATGTTTCTGTTTTAATATTTAGATCTCTGATCCATTTTGAATTTAGTTTAGTGCATGGTGAAAGATATGGGTCTAGTTTTAATCTTCGGCATGTGTAGAGCCAGTTTTTCCAGCACCATTTATTAAAGAGGCTATCTTTCTTCCAGTGAATGTGTTTGGCACCTTTGTCAAAGATAAGGTGGCTTAGTATGTCTGGGGTTGTTTCAGCATCTTCTAATCTGTTCCATTGATCTTCAGGTCTGTTTTTTTGCCAGTACCACACTGTTTTAATCACAGTAGCTCTATAGTATAATTTCAAGTCGGGGATTGTGATGCCCCCTGCCTTGCCTTTGTTGCCCAGAATTGCCTTTGCTATTCTAAGTCTCTTCCGATTCCAAATGAATTTTAGGATTGTTTTCTCTAATTCTGTGAGATATGCTGTTGGAATTTTGATTGGAATTGCATTAAATCTGTATAACAGTTTTGGAAGTATGGCCATTTTCACTATATTGGTTCTTCCTATCCAGGAGCAAGGGATATCTTTCCATTTTCTGATGTCCTCTTCAATCTCCTTTTTCAGAGTACTGTAGTTTTCAGTGTATAGGTCTTTTACATCCTTTGTGAGGTTGATTCCTAGGTATTTCATTTTTTTGGATGTTATTGTGAAAGGTATTGTTTCCCTAATTTCTCTTTCAGTAAGTTTGTTATTTGTGTACAGGAAGGCTATTGACTTTTGAGTATTGACTTTGTATCCAGCTACACTACTGAATTTGCTTATTAAATCTAGCAGTTTTTTAGTGGAGTTTTTTGGGTCTTCTATGTAGAGTATCATGTCATCTGCAAATAATGATAATTTAACTTCTTCCTTTCCAATCATTATTCCCTTTATTTCTTTCTCTTGTCTAATTGCTCTGGCTAAAGTTTCCAGGACTATGTTGAATAAGAGTGGGGACAGTGGACATCCTTGTCTTGTTCCTGATTTTAGAGGGAAGGCTTTCAGTTTTTGGCCATGTAGTATAATATTGGCTGTTGGTTTGTCATAGATAGCTTTTACCAGGTTGAGATAAAGACCCTCTATTCCAATTTTCTGTAGGGTTTTTATCATGAAAAGGTGCTGGACTTTGTCAAAAGCTTTTTCTGCATCTATTGAGATGATCATGTGATTTTTGTCTTTGGTTCTGTTAATATGGTGTATTACATTTATTGATTTATGTATGTTGAACCATCCCTGCATCCCAGGGATGAATCCAACTTGGTCATGGTGTATAATCTTCTTGATGATTTGTTGGATTCTGTTTGCCAGTATCTTATTAAGGATTTTTGCATCTATGTTCATTAGGGAGATTGGCCTATAGTTCTCTTTCTTAGTTGGATCCTTCTCTGGTTTTGGTATCAGGGTAATGCTTGCTTCCAGGAATGAATTTGGGAGTATTGCTTCCCTTTCAATTTCATTAAAAAGTTTGAGAAGTAGTGGCGTTAGGTCTTCTCCAAATTTCTTGTAGAATTTGGCAGTGAATCCATCAGGGACTGGGCTCTTCTTTGTTGGGAGGTTTTTAATTAATCTTCAATTTCATTGGTTGATATTGGTTTATTTAGGATTTTTAAATCTTCTTGATTCAGCTTTGGTAATTCATACGAATCTAGGAATCTGTCCATTTCTTCTGCATTTTCCATCTTAGTAGAATATAGAATTTTAAAATAGGTATAGATGACCTTCTGGATTTCTGCAGGGTTGGTCGTGATATCACCCTTTTCATTTTCAATTGCATAGATTTGAGTCTTTTCTTTTTTAAATAAGGTTGGATAAGGGTTTGCCAATCTTATTTATTCTTTCAAAGAACCAACTTTTTACTTCATTGATTCTTTGTATTGTTTTTTTAGTCTCCAATACACTAATTTCTGCTCTGATCTTTATAATTTCCTCCCTTGTATGGGCTTTTGGCTTAACCTGCTCTTCTTTTTCTAGAAGTTCAAGGTTCGCCATTAAGTTGTTTATTTGTGCTTGCTCTATTTTCCTAATATAAGTATTTAATGCTATAAATTTCCCTCTTAGGACTGCTTTCATTGTATCCCATAAGTTCCGGTATGTTGTACTGTCATTATCATTCAGTTGTGGAAATTGTCTAATTTCTTCTTTAATTTCATCTGTGACCCATTGGTTGTTCAGGAGGGTGCTGTTTAATTTCCATGTGTTTAGGGAGTTTTTATGATTTCTTTTGCCATTGATTTCCAATTTCATTGCACTATGGTATGATAATATGCATGGGATAATTTCAATTCCTTTGCATTTACTTAAGCAGGTTTTATGAGCTAGTATGTGGTCTATTTTGGAGAACGTCCCATGTGCAGCTGAGAAGAATGTGTATTCTGATGTTGTGGGGTGGAACACTCTGTAGACATCTACTAAGTCCATTTGTTCAAAAGTTTGGTTCAGTTCTATTATTTCATTATTGATTTTCTGTCCAGTTGATCTGTCTTTTTGTGACAGTGGAGTATTGAGATCTCCCAATATAATTGTATTAGTGCTTATTTGATTTTTCATGTCCTTTAGTACTTGTTTTATATAGTTGGGTGCATTGGTATTTGACGCATATATATTTATGATCGTTATCTCTTCCTCTTGGATTGTTCCCTTTATAAGGATATAATGACCGTCTTTATCTCTCTGAATCATTCTTGGCTTGAAATTCACTTTGTCTGCAAAAAGAATAGCTACCCCTGCTTTTTTCTGGGTTCCTGTTGCATGGAGTATTGTTTTCCATCCTTTGACTTTCAGTCTATGAATTTCTTTCTGAATTAAATGTGTTTCTTGTATACAGCATATTGTTGGATCTTGCTTCTTGATCCATTTTGCCAGTCTGTGCCTTTTGATTGGTGAATTGAGACCGTTAACATTGATGGTTAAAACTGATATGTATTGACTTATACTTGTCATATTTTCCTGTTGTTGGTTCCCACTCTTTGTTTGTTTTTCCCCTTTCTTGCTATTTAATTATCTGCCCTGCCTGGTGGATCCCTTCTGTTGGGGTTCCTATCTCTTTCTAGAATGTCCTTCAGAACATTTTGGAGTGCTGGTTTGGTGGTCATAAATTTTCTCAGATGTTCTTTGTCATGGAAGTATTTTATTTCTCCATCAATTTTGAAAGATAGTTTTGTGGGGTACATCAATCTGGGTTGAAAATTATTTTCTTTTAGAGCTTGAAATACGTCATTCCAAGCTCTTCTTGACTTGAGGGTTTGTGCTGAAAAGTCAGCTGTGATTCTGATGGGTTTTCCTTTATAGGTGATTTGTCTCTTCTCCCTAACAGCTTTTAAGATTCTGCCCTTCTGTTGAATTTCTAGGATCTTGACTATGATATGTCTGGCTGAAGTTTTTTTTTGGTAATGTCTAGTTGGTGTTCTGAAAGCTTCCTTTATGTTGGGGTCAAATTTTTTTTCTCTTCCAGGAAAGTTCTCTGTAATAATGTCTTTGAACAAGGTTTTAATGTCATTGATGCTATCTCCTGCTTTTTCATTTATTCCAATTATTCTTAAGTTGTTTATCTTTGAGTCATCTAGCAGCTGCTGAATTGATTTTTCATGGTCCCTTGCTGTTTTTAAGAATTCTTTCTTTTCATGATCACTAATTGTAAGCCCGTCTTCTATATCTGAGATCCTGTCCTCACATTGGCTTAATCTGCTACAAATACTTTCAATGGAATTTTTGTTCTCTTGGATATCTGCTTGAATCTGCCTTATGGATTCCATTTCTTTCCTATGCTGAGCATTCATGGTTTCTATAGTTTTCTTAAGCTCACCTATTTTTTTGTCTGTATCAGCTATAGTGTCCTTAAGCATGGTCTTCATTGTGGACATTATCTCTGCAGTTATCTGTGAAATTATTTCTGTTTTAATTTTTTCCAGAGCCTCATTCAGTTGTTTTGTTGTTACCCCTTCAGATAGGTCAGGTGGGTGGCTTTTGGATTGTCCCACCTCATTGCCCCCTAGGTTTGCCTTTGGTGAATTGGATGTGTGGGGTTGCATCTTGTTTAAGTGTCGTCTCATTTTTTCTTTCTTTAATTCCTGGGGTGATGTTTGTAAATTACCTATGATAGTTTACTTTATTGCTAGTGCTCAAGATCCTTAGAAGATGACTACTTCTCTGCAGCATCTTCCAAGTGGAGCTTGCTTTTGGGTTTTGAGCTTTCTGCCAGATCCTACCTCTTCAATTCGTTGGATGTGAGAAGTTGCTACCTGTTTGGCCCAGTCCTTGATTCTTTGGTACTGTGCCACTGTATTTTCTGTGTCCCTTAGTCAATATCAATCATGAAATATCAGGAAGGAAAGCTGTTTAGAACAATTATTTTACATTTGGCTATAATGGTAACTGAAGCATCAAACACAGCCTAGAAAATGACAGACTGAGCTAACCAGTTATTTACCACTTTTAGCGGTATAAAGTAGAGTTGCGGTTATATAGCAAAATCTAAAACACACCAGAAAAATTATATGCAGTATACAAGTCCTTAGTGTGTCAATTTTTCCCCTCAGGATTTTAAATTTGAAATGAGTTAAGGAGGAAATAGAGTATTGGGAGAAGAGGAAGGAATTAGATGTAAGGTTAGAGGACCAAGAGGGATCCCACTAACATTGGGACACTGGTGCAGAGGACTGGTGGGAAAAAGAGAAGGAAAGGATAAAAGGAAGAACAGATCACAACCACAATCACAAAGAGGTAGGAGGCGCTGTTTACACTCATGTAAAAACCAGAGAGAATAATGAAGGAAAGAGCAAATAGACAAACAGAAACAAAAATGGAGACAAAAACAACAGAGCAAACAGACAAAACAGAAATAAAACCCCACGAAAGAAAAAAAAAACAAAAAAACAAAAAAACCCACAAAATCCTTCACCAGAACAAAAAACTAATGAGAGAGAGAAAAAAAAAAATAAATAAATAAAAATAAAAAGAATCAGTTCCAGGTGTTGACTCTGCTGTAGGCAGGCACCGTGTGATGACAGAGTCCTGTTCCGTGCAGGTCCGTCCCAGCAAGCCAGGAGCGGCCCTCTGGCGGGGCGGTGAGCAGAGCGTGGACTTTCAGGCGGAGACCGGTCTCCTTCCCCCACCGCTGTCAGCGCACTGCTTTCGCGCCCCCCACAATGGCGCCGGGCCAGTCGCTCTCTGGCGCGGGACAGTTGTGGCTGAGAGACCAGTCTCATTCACCCGCCGCCCTCAGCGCACTTTCGTGGGGCTGAGAGGCGCCACGCTGCCCTGTCCGGAGCATGAGTTCCCAGAGCTGTTTTCGAGCCGCTCTGATTTTTGCCGCACCCCCACAATGGCGCCCGGCCAGTCGCTCTCTGGCGTGGGACAGCTGTGGCTGAGAGACACTCACTTACTGCCGGCCAGCGCCGTTCTCTGCCACTCCCCCTCCCCGCCGCTGTCTCGCGATCCTCCGTGGGGGCTCCCTGGGCGCCAGCTGTCACCGTGTGTCCGCAGCTTTGAGCTTCTGTCGCGCGGCGATTCCTGGGATGGTAGAAGGTGTGCACGCGGGGTCTGTTCCTTCTTTGTTGGAAATCACCCTTCACTGGTGCCGGGGGTCCCAAGCTGTGCTTCAGATCTTTTCTGGGTCCCGGGGAGGCATCTCCCCCCGTCCTGCGCTCTCCCGGTCACTATATTCCCGTAGTCCAATGGCAACTTTTAGAGAGTTTCGCTGCGTGCTTCTTACTCATCCGCCATCTTTTTTCCTCCCCCAGTTTTTATATTCTTAAGGGGATAATGAGAAGGAATATTTTCAATCTGCAGTTGGTTGAATCTGCAGATACAGAACCTGCTGCTATGGAGGGCCAAGTGTGTCAGTGGTGGTGAACCTCTGGCACACGTGCTGCAGCAGGCTGTTTGTATCACTGAAAACTCTAAAAGGTTCGCCATCACTGGTATATATATTTACTCTGAAGCAAAATGAAAAGAATACTAGCATATTAGAGATAGCACTAGTGTTCTTGTTATACTGTGTCAAGGTGAAAGTTGACAGATTTATTATATTTTGTGAAAAACTGAAAAATGAACCAGAAAATAGTAGTGATGATCATGATAGCAGCCACAATTCCAAAGGTGCTTAAATGTACACAAGATACTTAATACACATATCATGTTACTTATTCTTCACAATAGCTTCTCTACATAAGCATTTTCATCCCCTTTCAGATATGAGAAACTAAGATTTAGAATAGTTAAGTAATTTTCCCATGGTCACATAGTCAGTAAATGTAGAGCTGTCTGACACAAAAGTCTGTGTTTTACGTGTACAACCAGTATGGGTCTTATTAACAGCCTGCACTAATCAATGTCTATCACGTCATCCCTGGCGTCTTCATTGAACTTTTGCTGAGCTTCCTCCCTCTGCTTACTGTGGAGGTCACAGTAGCTCCCTTTAGTAGTTCTATATCTCATTCCTTTAAAATCCTTGACCCTGATTTTCTCACTAGAACCCTCTATGCTTATAGAGGCTCAGATCCAAGTAAGCCCAGCTGGGAAATCCTCTATGTGGATTATGTGGATTATCCTGAACCCCAACCACCATTTATGAAAAGTTTCTATAAGAAAATGCTTTCTGAAGGGCAAAAGAGTAGGCTTATAAATGAATTTTTGGAAAACAAACTAAATCGAGGAATATGTCTAAGGCCATTAATTTGTTGGTGATATTTTCTTGTATCTCTTTCTCAATGATTTATAAAGTTATAAATAACACTTGACCTGAAAGTGTGTTTTCTGTTATATAAAAATAACACTGTTTCCAAGTCTTTCTTATTCTAGCTGCTTCCACCCCTGCATTTATTGTGGCAATTATGTATAACAACTGTGTATTGAAAGTTTGATTTTAAATAGAATTATTGGGCTGGGGATATAGCTCAGCAGCACAAGTGCCTGCCTGGGAAGCACAAGGTCCTGAGTTTGATTCCTGGTACCAAAATAAATAAATAAATAAATAGAATTATTACTTATCACAAAGAAGGGTATATCCTGTGATATCTAGGATTCTCACTTAAACTTAGCTCTAATTTTGAATTATATAACAAAGTTATAAGTGATCTTTAGAGCATTAATTAAATATCTCCTTTAATTTTAATTGATACGGTTTTACAATATTAATTAAAGCAGTTACACATTATAACAATAGATTTAGGTGCTATGTTGCTCAGCTTTCCTGTCATTGGGACAAAATACGTGAAGAATACAACTTAAAAGAGAAGAGATTTGTTTGCCTCATAGTTTCAGTGGGTTCAATCCATGGTTGAATGGCTCAAAGGCAGAAGTGGCATGCTGGAAGGGCATGGTGGAGGAAAGCAACTCATCCTTATAGCAGTTAGGAAGCAAAGAGAGAAAGGAGAAGCTGGGAACAAAAATACACCTTTTCAGTTCATGTGGCTTACCTCCTCTAACCAGGCCCTAATAGCACAGCTAAGAAATCATCAACGGATTAATACATGATGACTGTGGTGCTCCCATAATTCAATCACCTTTGGAAAGCCCCACTTCTGAACACATGAAATGTAGGAGACATTTTAGATCTCAACCGTAATAGGCAGTTATCATTTTTCCACTTGACTTATAATTTACAGTCAAGTGGCTATCATAAGAACCTCTTGTTCCAGGAAATACTGTAGAGTGGTCCAGTACCCCAGCAATATATCTACCTTAATTTGGAATAATCTGTCCTAAGTGGCTTAACTACTTGTCTGTCACATGGAGGAATGCTGTTATTATATGTGTTTTGAGTACAGTGACCAAAAGTTACTTATTTCATAAAAGACCTTATTTTGCCTTTTCAGATGTAACTGTGTGGAGCCACATAATCCCAGCAATGATACACTGAAGGAATGGAGGGAGTCCAATATTTCTGCCTCTGACATAATTTGGGAGAACTTAACTGTGTCGGTAAGACATTGAAAAATAAGTCATATATTGATTCATTTACTATAAGAGGTTTGGCTGACATTTTTAATTATTGCCATGAAGGTAAAATTTTTGAATGTGTAATATTATGAAAGATAGCTTAATTTTAATTTTGAATTCCTTTTCAGGTATCCACATTAGTAAGGTGGGACTTCCATCCATTATCAAATGAAAAAAATTTCTAGTAGTTTACATACCAAATTTTTCTGAAAACACACATACACTGAATTATATAGCTCAGAGGAACTGAAGGTACATTAAATGTGAGTGGCATTGGTGCACTATGGCAGGACTGTTCGTCCTGCTTGACCCTGAGATCTGTTCCAGCTGTTTACAATGTGCTGAGGGCAGGGGGCTGTTCTTCATACTTTAATGTATGTGCTAAATATTTTGAACTAAATATTTTGAACAAATAAAAGTCGCCTTCACTTAAAAACACTTTATTTAAAACTCTGGCACTTCTGAATAGAGCTTTCCTGATTCCATCGATTTTTATATTTCATTACAAGTAAAGGGATAACAACATATTTTTTTTCTCTATAGCAGTTAAATTCTGTACCTTTGTTTTATTTTCTTAGGGTTTTCTTTTCTATGCAGTTTCTTTCTTCTCATAGCTGCATTTCTCCATTCTTTTTGATCTATTATAATATTTGTGCATGTCTTTTCACATGTATATACAAATATATGCATCCTTCTGTTCAATGAAATCTTGTACTTTGAAAATCTGAAAGTGTTCTGCTTTTAATAAATATTAAAATATCTGAGTAGCCCTTGTTTATTTTCTATTGTACCCAGTTGCAAACATTACAATTGAAACCTTCTGCCACTTTCTCTACCTGTATAAGCTCAAATTGCATTATAGCCATGAGCACAAAGCCATAAGAATTCTAATTCATTTGATCAAACACATACTATTTTAGTAAGTGGGATAGCTAGTGGACCATAGAAATCTTTTTACCATTGCACAGATACTATAAAATCTAAGCATGACTCATGTAAAAGCATGTGACCTTTTGTCTATTATCTCAACTTTCTGTTAAATGTATTCTTTCAGAGTCAGAATTAACTTACTTATTCTCTGTTCAAAATTCTGTGTTGTTATACATTTTGGTCCTTATTTACACTTTCAGTCAATAGAAAGAAATTGTTCAATGGGAAGGGAACTAAGGAGGGGTGAGGGGAAAAGGAGGGAAGGGAAAAGAAAAAATGAGAAAAGAATGATAAAATGGAAACAAAGCTTTTGTAAATAAGGAAAGGCATAGGGGTTGAAGGGAGGAGAAGGGAATGGGAAAAAAAGAGGACTCAATATATATCATGTACAGGTACAAATTCCCTATGATGAATGTGATCGTTACGTATATCTAAATTGTAGCAATAAACCTAATTTTTAAAAAAAAATCTATCTTGATCTATTTTTATTACCTTTCTTCTAACCCTAGTCAATTCCTCTAGAATAAAAAGACTTTGCTTACTGTTGTTGTTTTCTTCTGTACTGTTAACATTCATTTCTTTCCATTTTTCCCTAGAAAGATAACATTGCTAGGCTGTTTTAAATGGCTCAGAGAGCCATTTAAATTGACCAGTAAAAGAACTGATGAGTTAAACAAGAAAGAATGATACAATTACTCAGAAGTTAGACATGAGATCCAGTCCTGGGTCTTCTACCTCTGTTCCCCTTTTTGTAAATTGTTGTGTCTGAAGAGCCCTTTGCTTGTGTCCCTTATCTCAGTGTCCCTTTCAATAGGAAAATCTAAATAATCCTTTCTCTGATTTAACATGATAATTTTCTCTATGTGTTTTATAGTCTTTGAAAAATTCAATGCTAAATAATAAAATTTATTCTATGGGTATTTCCTGAACAATAACCTTATGAAAGACTGACTTACAGTACAATTGATTTGCCTAACTGTGAATTAATTTTTGATAACAGAAGCTTTGAGATAAAGTGGAGTATGGCAAAAAACATTTCATAATCAAAGCAAATGTAGCACTTGGTGTTTTGATTTCTTTTATTTTTAAAAGTTCTCTACTAGGTGTTAACATTCTGGCAGAAATTTTCATATTATTTTTCATTACTTAAAAACAGTTTTTGCAATGGATAATTTCTAATCTTGTCTAAAAATAGCCTTTATCTCCAAAGGGAATGCTATGTAATAAAAAAAAAATCTTGTAATATTTAAGTCAATGTAGGTTATTATATTTTGTTTTATGCTGATTTTTTGCTATTATCATTATCATTAAAAGTATTTTATTAATAAAGTGCTGTGCTATAATAATTAGTTTTGCAAAAATAGTGATATAACATTTAATTTACATATTATTCACTTGCCAGGTTCTGTATTATTTTATTGAGTTATGTATCTCATGAACCATAAATTATACCTTGATAATTCAGTGAGGGCAAAGAATCAAAAATTTTTCTTTGATTTTTTCAAACTGTTATATATGTAGTAAGTGTTAAATATTTGACAAATACCGTATGATTGTTTGAAAAATAGTTCTATCTTACATATTTACTATTTAATGCAAACATTTATGGAAAGCTATAATATATAATGTATTAGCACATCTCAAAATTAGCCATTTTAAAGAACGCCTAGGCAGGGTTTAAAATATTCACAAGCAATTAACTAGTAATTGGGTAAGAATTATTTTAGTTCCTGAATTACATACTTTAGCTTGTACATATATAAGGGGCAGGATACTCATGCCAACTTTAATTTCTTATTTTATTGAACTCATTTTTTGCCAACTTATAGAATTGTTGAAACTTAGAATATGTTTGAAGAGTAATTAGTAGAAATCAGTTTGTCAGCAAGCATTTTCTGAGTACCCATTGTAAGTGAAACCATATGTTAGATTCAAAAGAAGAGAGCAAGGATTTGGATTTGGTTTTCACTTCTAAATTTCAGAACTTCTTCTCTATGTGTAAGTGTGTTTTGGAAGTACAATTAATATAAAATGAAAATAAATGTTGAATTTAGTAGATAATAATTTTTCTTTTCAAAATTACCGTTCTTCCCTCTGAAAGCAAGAACAAAATGATACTTTTAGATTTGCTTTGAAATAAAATAACTAGGCAGGCCATTGGCATCTCTGTTTTTAAAAATTGAGGTTAGACACAGCCAAGCCTAAGGAATATTTAGAAGACTATTAAATCTACAGAAAAGACTGCAGATGCTCACAAATCAGTAGATAATGTGTTTATAATGGAACCTTTAGCTCCTCTTTGTATTTTGCCACTGTGCTTACCCATTACATTGCTTACATTGCTTAGTAAGTGCTTTTTATCATTTCTGGACAGGAACAGAGACGAGAATGAAAAATACAAGGATTCGTTTTTGCTTCTTTATCTGTTTTACAGAAATTTGAGAAAAAGAAAATTACAGCTATAATTAAGGCCTGGGGCACTTTTCTGTGGTGTTTCAATTAGCCAAGTTATTGTGTTCTGTACTAGCTTAACATGGATGATTGAAATTTAGGTAGCAAGAGAAGTATTTGCAATTAGATCAGAATAGGAGGAAGATTCTTTTGGACAATTTTAAAGTGTCTTAACAATATTTCTTAAGAGTCTTAAGCTTAGGGTAGCTGCTCCTGAACGTTTTACTGGTTGTTTGCTAGTTTTCAGATGACAATATGCTGCTTGATTTATTGTAGATTCTATAGAAGGTATTTTTCTGCTGTGCAAAGATTCCAAGGCTTAGGGTTTGATGCCTAGGGCAAACTGTGTTAGTGATCAATCCATGTTTTTCAGTCCATTTTTTTCTGTAGGATCTTTCTGTTCCATCCCATAATTCAGCTTCTGTTTCAGGGCCAAAATACCTCAAGGTCTAATAAGGTCACTGGGTCATTTTTGTTTTCCCTATATTTTTTAAATACAAAAAGAATTTAGTAATCTAATTTCTAAATAAAACAAGACATATCAAGTGACTTTAAAATAATTTTTTCCTTTCAAAAATTTAATGTTTAAAACACGATTTTTCATGAAGAAAATTTTTTTGACTTTGCTGCCACCTCATGGCTAAGGCAGTAATTAGAAATGGTAACTTCAGAGGTTTATAGAAATACAATACCAGAAAAAGAAGACCATGGAGAAGTCATAGTAAATATGAACTTTGTCTTGCTCGTGTAGTGATCTTTTTCTGCGTTTACTGTTTAATCTAAGTTCAGGAGCTCCATAGCTGACTCATAATTTAGTTTCAGTAATTACATATATCATAATTTTCTTGTTGCCTTTCTTATCTTTCTTGGTAGTTTTGGATTAGATAATTCTTCAAAATAATTGTTCCTTATTAATATACCATAATTCTCACCATAGAAATTTTGTCCGTAGCACATCTCTGTTGCTACCCAGCAGTTATGAGGCCACAAACAAATTGCTTGACCTCTCATATCTATTTCCTCAGATACGAAATATCAACAATGACATTTATCTATTTTATAGGGTTGCCATAAAAGTTAATTAAACGAGGTATTTAACAAGGTATGTGTCTGAGGTTAGTAACCATTCACTCTCAAATATATTTTAAATAAATTTGATATTAGGAATTTAGTGGACATTACGTTTATTACACATCGATTGGCAAATCAGTTCATGTTCAAATTTCATATGCGATGTTTTTGATATTGCCAATTGCCTATCCAAATAGAATCTGGAAATCATATACAGTGTCTTTTAAGTCCTGGTGGAAGCCATGGGTGAAAAGATTCAGGGTCTCAACAGCAATTGATCAAAAGACGTTAGTTTTCTCAAAGAAAATTGTCCGGCTTTTTCTTAATAGCTCCATTTGTCTTACTTCCCGTGACAGGAATGCAAATCACTGCGTGGAGAGTATGTTGGACGAGCCTGTGGCCACGAACACCCCTATGTCCCGGATGTTCTCTTCTGGTCGGTTATCTTGTTCTTTTCCACAGTTACAATGTCAGCCACTCTAAAACAGTTCAAGACTAGCCGATATTTTCCAACCAAGGTACCTAGACTATAATTTTCCTGATCTCAATATGGACTAACATTCAGCATGATATGGAATCCTCTGTGCTTTAGGACAAAAGAAATAGCAACTGATGGAATGAAAGCCCCATGACAGCCTTTGTAAATTGAGCGACCTGCTGGATTAGAAGTGGGGGTGTGGGTGGGGTGAAGAAAAAGCATTTTGTGACATAGGTGTCAAGGAGAGAGCACAAGCCCAACAGGCTTTTCTCCTAACCGCATACCCCAAAGATCAGTTGCCACTTTCCCACTTACATTTTTGGAAATTCAGAGCACACGCTGCATTCCTGATTGTCAATTTCTTGCCCTGTGAGCAGTGGAAATTCTTCCAAACTGACAGAGATACCTCAGAGGAACCACTATTACATACTCTAATTGGGAAAGCCCTTGCAAAACTCATTGGAACACTATTCTATTTTTCGGGTTTTAAAGCGTCAGTCCCTCCCCCTAATCCACCATGTTTGCATCTGCATATTTGGAAAGGGAAGTAAACAGCGAAACAGTTTATTTCAATATTTAACACTCAAAGTAACACCTATAATGTCTGAGTCCGCCAAAAGAAGAAAAAAGGAACAAAGAAGTAAGCCTTTTAGGGTTGAGCTATAGATTCTGATAAAAATTCCCTTCTAAGAAAATATTTCAGGAACTGTTCTTTCCAGAAAGGGCTTTTGTGGCACCTCCTCTTTCACTAAGGTAGAAGAGTCCTTTCTATCCCTCGAAACTTAATCTGATTAATAGAAAATCATTATTTGTAAGTTTAATAAAGAGTCTTAAAAGTTTCGTGTGAGTTTGCATGTACGTCATAAAGGGATCATAACAGAAACCAGACTTTGCTGGTAATTGTATAAAGGTATTTGCTCAGAAATGGCTCTATAATATGAAATGGCTTTTAAAAAGCTTTACACAGAGTATCTTTTAAATTGAATAATTTTTAAAATTTCCCTCTCTGTTGACACACTGCCAACTGCCATATTTATATCTTAGATACACTAAATAAAATATTATGCTTCTTCAATAAAAATAGATAATTTATTACATTTATCATATTAATATGTTCCTGCATGAAAAAGAGACGTAAATTCTGCCAAATTCTGGCCGTGCAAACTTATTTTGTGCTCCAAATTTTCACTCACCTAAGTTTATAATAAACTTAGATTTTAAATAAGTATCAAAATAACCTGACCATCATTATTGCTGTTTCATAATGTTTCATTCTGGAAAGGTTGAGTGTGTACCTATCTTAATGACCGAAATACATAAATACTGTGTATATTCAAGTACTGGCAAAGGAAGTGGTAATATTATAGTATGCATAAAATACAATGTTATGATATTATGTCATAGAGTGTTTATGAAGTGTGACTCTAGATTATGTTCCTGAATACTCCTTGATATTTATAGCTCCTTCAAGTGACAAGTGTTTTCATTATTTTTAGGTTCGATCCATAGTGAGTGACTTTGCTGTCTTTCTTACAATTCTGTGTATGGTTTTAATTGACTATGCCATTGGGATCCCATCTCCAAAACTACAAGTACCAAGTGTTTTCAAGGTGAATTTGTCATAGCACTAATAGAATTTAAACTTTCTCTCTCTCTATCTCTCCATCTCTCAGTCTCTCTCTTCATATAATCTTCATTTATATGTTTATACTTTCATGAAAGTTTAAATAATATAATTAACACATCAATAAATAAAGTACCTACAGCACAATTAAAATTTTGGTCTAATATTTAAAAATATAAGAATCATAGGTATATAAACCTGAAGATTGCTTGAGAAAATTTCCTGTTCGCTGTCATAGCTGGAATAGCTACAGTACAGCACTCCTAAAAGATAAGAAAGTGCTTCAAAACTAGAGAAAAATGCATTATCTTGAGGCAGAATTGCATAGTGGATAGGGCTTGAAAAACAGATAAAAATAGGTCTGAAATAGAATTCTCACTAAGATTTGTCACTAAGGAGACATGTAACCTCGAGCCAATTTCTTACCTTCTCTGAGCCTCAGTTTTCTCATGGGTCAAACAGGGCGGGGTCTGCCTCATGGGACAGTTGGTTGTGAGAATGAATTCCTTTGGGACTCATCTCAGGCATCAGAATGTTTAGAACTCTTTCTGAGTCTGTGACTAAGATTTTTTCCCTATTTTCACACAATGGTCTGTGCACATATCTAAAATAAGTTACTGCATTATATTGAAATATTCTGCTTATTTATGCTTGTGATTCTACTGAAAGAAGATTCTGACTTATTTATCTTTGTATCTCAATTCTAGCACAGTGGTCAACATGGTATTTGTAAATATAAATAAATTTACCAATAGTAAATGGCAAATGTTAATATAATATGTTATTTAGTATAATAGAGGTAATGACTGAGAACATATTTTTGGAGCTAAGTGTCAGAGTTGAAGCTCCATCTCTACTACTTACTAGATTTAGAACTTTGGGCAATTTACTAGATTGATCTATGCCTCATTTTTCTTATTTGTATCATTTTCTATAGACTGTTATGAAGAAAATAGTGAGTTAAAATAGTTAAATCACTGACAGTGGTACTAGCTACCTTTTACATGCTTCATAGGTATCATTATTATTAATTTTATCACATTCACTTTGTCAGTTTATAATAAAGACTTGCCTGGTAGTGTCTATAAAATTTAATTTGAATAGGTATTCAGTAATCCGCTACTAATATGTACATTCTTTTATTTTTTTCCAGCCTACCAGGGATGATCGTGGATGGTTCGTTACACCTTTAGGCCCAAATCCGTGGTGGACAGTAATAGCTGCTATTATTCCAGCTTTGCTATGTACTATTCTAATTTTTATGGACCAACAGATTACAGCTGTCATCATCAACAGGAAAGAACATAAGCTCAAGGTATATTTTTAAGAGCCACTTTAATGTAAATAATTCTGAATTAACTGCTTCCAAATAATGTTCAATAGACTACCTGTATTCTGCATTCATTTGTACAATGAAATATTAAAATAGTATTTTCAGGCTTATACTTTTTATTGTTTTGCAATATACTTTGTCTTACAATGATATAAAAATTTGTTTGTAGCACTTGACTGTGCTCTAAAGTATGAGACCTTGTCTTCAAGGCTTAAAATAAAGAACATTGTCAAAGCTCTAATTTAGCATCTCTAACATATTTTAGTAAAATAATTAGTTCTGATGAAATACGACTTTACCAACTCATATTACATCTGAGATTCTACTGGGATTCCTTTATTTGACCATAAGTATGTCTATTACATTGTGTTCATTATTAGGCCAAATTACATCTTCAGATATTTCTTATTTTCTTTAATTATTATTCTGTTTGTAATGCCTATAGCAACAAAATCCAGCCATGTTTTAGATCTTTGGGTTTTATTGAAGATTTTGATAATTATTTTTATAGAGAGAATAACTAGATATGCATATATTTATATATTATACTTGTCATTTTCCAACTGTGAATAATCAAAGTTTTTTACTGGTATGTAGTTTGTCTGAGATATGCAATATGAATACTGTCGTTTATAGAGACATGTAAAATAAATTCAATGAAGTCACTGAATGATTAAAAATAATTACAGTCATACCCTTTAAAGCAGAACATACACAATTTTGTTTTGTTCTGGTATCATGGGGAAATTGCCAGCTATCTTCACATACCCTTTAAAGTCAAGGAAAAAAAATTATTGTCAGAGCAACAGAAATCATGCTTTATAGGATTTTATAAATATATATTAGAATGATTAAAAACCTCTGATTAAATCTCTGATTAAATTATATTTCTATATTGGTAGACATAATAATGACATAGGTCTTATAAAGCACAATTATATGTAATAACTCTTACTAAGAGGGAATTTGTGTTTTAGTGAGAATGTGTGTTTGTCTTAAAGAGCTTCCTTATTCTCTGTATAAAGGAACTGAAGATGCTCAAAACCATTTAAAAAAGAAATTCATTCAATTCACTTGTGTTTTTGTTAGATTAAAATGTTTAATTATTAAAGATATATTTTTAAAAATATCTCATAAAGTCTTAAGAATAAGACCAAAGGTGTGTTGATCTAGATCAAAAATCAGGTTAATATCCAGTCTTCTGTGTGGAAAGAAGTGATGTCACTGAATTTATTTTACACATTTCTATAAATTATAGTATTCATATTGCATGTCTCAGACAAACTACATACCAGTAAAAAACTTCAATTATTCGCAGTTGGAAAATGACATGTATAATATATAAATATATGCACATTTAGTTATTCTCTCTGTAAAAATAATTATCAAAATCTTCAATAAAACCCAAAGATCTAAAACACGGCTGGGTTTTGTTGTTATAGGCATTAAAAACAGAATAATAAAAATTGGAAAATCAGAAATTTTGAGATATTCATAGAATTATTTCTTAAAATAAAGAATTCAGATTTCTGAGTTAATAGCTTTGTTATTTAATATCAAGCTTCAAAAATAATCACTTTTAAAATATCAGGATTCTACCAAAGTAAATATCACCACAACTTTATTATTAATGTTACACAGTTAATTAAGTAGACATAAAACAAGTTTAAGCATATTACATTAAATGTCATTACCTTGCTACTCTCTAATATATAGGAAATATTTTATGCTATATACTTGTTTATTTTTTTAAACTGACATCTGTATTTTTCTGATACTAAAGCAAAATATAATTCTGATTTAAATATCAGGTAATACAAAAAGTTAAAGGACAGAAGTGAAAAACACTAAAATTTCATCACTTACAGATAACATTGTTTGCGTTTTAATGCATACCTAAATGTATTTTACTTTGTTTTATTTGTTTATTTATTGTTTGGATACTGGAAATCAAAACCAGGGCCTTGCACATCCTATGACCATGCTCTACCATGAGCCACACCCCCAGCCTTAAGTGTATATATTCATACTACATATGAACGTATATCATACTACATGTCATTTTTATTACTGTATATTTCATTGTATAACACATTTTATGGATCTAGTACACTTCTGCTGCATCACTCTGCTTGTATAACACATTTTAAAATGAACTAGAAGACCAATACTTTAGAAAGGAAGTAAGCCATATAGTCATTGTTGACTTTTCAATAGAAGATTATTTTAGCCTTTGTAATAAGGCAGAAATCCCTCTGATTTTGCTGAAAAATCCTGTGTTTAGACTATCAATTAAATTGATACAGGCAGTATTTTTTCTAGGTATTAATGGAATCATATTAAAATAAACTGGAAGTAAACGATGATTTCCTGGGGATGATATCTTCTCGACCATTCTGTATCTTTGCTCTTTCCAAGTTTCTCAACCTCACAATCTCTTGTTCTTCATAAGTGTATACTAGGACCTTGACATTCACATCCATTCCAAAGCTCCAAATCAGCATCTATTTTCTTTTTTTATATGTAGTGCACAATAACTGAAATATAGTGAAGCATTCTTAAATGGTCCTTTCAAGTTCTTGCATTTATAGAATGAAATGCAAAACTGAATCATTTAGTATTTGTAACACTGAACAAACCCAAGGGTACATTACTAAACCCTTCTTATATTGTATGAATTATTAATTATATAGTCAAAAGATTCATATTTTCACAACCTAACATCCCAGATTTAGTGAACAATAGAGCAAATCTGGCTTCATCATAAACTCTGCTGTATTGTCGAGGGTAGAGGATTCAGTCTGTTCTTGGTCACTCTTAAGTCTGAACACAATTTTCTTCCTTAAAGGGATATTTTCAAAGCAAGTTGTTTCCAGTGAAGACATAATTTATCTTTGCTGAACACTTATTTTTGGCCCATGGCCTTTGTCTCATATAAACTTACATATAATGTGGCCTGTTGCTGTTGATTTTCCTGTTAATAACAAAAATTCAGATTCTCAGAACACTATTTACTCAGAATAACAGCTTGTCCCATTGGCCGTTCCCCCACCTGTTGCTTCACTGAAATGTTTGCTAAGTCTCCTGGCTTTGGCTTGAACCACATTTTCATGAAAAGATGTTTCTTGAGTATATCTGCAGACCACAAGTTAACTACATTTTAGCTTTTATTAATTTTGTTTTTTCATTTAAAATGCATTTTTACCTTGGCTGGAACAGTCCCTGAATTTGGCGAATCATATTTTCTAGTTTCTGTACAGGGCACCATGTAGACTGTATATCACGTACCTAAGTTTACATTGTATATCTAAGTCACCTCAAATATACATTTCATTCATCTCTCACAAACATATTTTAGATCTTTTCACTTTTTCTTCACCTGCATTATCAGGATAAGTAGTTAGTTTCTTTTAGATGATATTTCTTAGGCCAATAAAAGTGTTATTGCATACACAATAAAACTGTTATGAGTGCATAGGCTAAAACCCAACTCCTGGCTGAGGGACTCACTGTAATCTGAGAATGAAGAGCACAAAATTAATGAAACTCCAAACTCATTGTAATCCTTTGATTCATTCAAGAGTAAAATAAGCTGCAAATGTAAAAATCTGAGAATGAAAATTACCATATACATTATCTATAGGTACACATAAATCCACACTGTCTGTAGCATTTGTTTGTTTCTTCCTTAGAGAACTGGGATAGGCATAGGTTAGCTGAGTCCTTTTTAAAAGCACTCAAAATAACAATTTTTTTTTTTTTTTTTTTTTAAAGCACACACTCTATAAGTGAAAAGAAAGAGAAACATTGTCTTGCAGAAAAGAAAGTTTCTGTTAAGATGCAACTATGGGCTTTTCTACATGTTTCTATAGACAGTTCAGGCTTCTTTTGACATCATTTTTAATAAACAGCAATACAATCCTGGATCACTTGAGTAAATGAATGCATTTGCAATATTCATTTGGCACCACATTCTCTTGATGATTATGGCATTTGATATGTTCTTTTTTGCCCTCTTTGTCAGCCTGGTTCTTCATGTCAATCTATAGTCTTTTATGTGGTTAACTTGACAGATGCAGGAAATTGCTGCCAAGCTTTGAAATGAGTTTTTTCAGCAGTGGCATCTGGGCATCAGATGGTCCTTTTGGCTGGCCTCTTGTCTTGCTGCATGTTGGTTTTAGTGGGGTCTGGTGTAGCATCACCTGTTGCTATGCTCCCTTCTCCTCCCATATGTCCATTTCCCGTGATTCATAGATGATTGTGAGAATAAAAACTCCATTTCTGTCTTTATTTGAGAAAAAAATCTACAGAAATATGTTAGAAGGTGCAGAGTTCTCTCTCTGATAAAAGGATACTTCCCCTTGGCTGGCATGCCTATCAGCTAATAATTTGGTTGCAAAGACCAAGTTTTTAAAGGCATTTTAAATGAAAGGCAAGAAGAGGGATGCTGATTAATTAGTAAAAGTGCCAGAACTGCTTTATTTCTTTTGGTTTGCATTAAATCAAGATGCTTCTATTATTGTACAGCATAATCAGAGGGAAGTTATTTTATTATGTTTGTACATAACAAAGCCATCTTTCCAAATTTTAAAAGGAAGTTATCCCCTCTGAAAGATTATTTTGTCCACTTCTACCCAGCAAAAGCTACAGGAAATCACTATCATAAGGAAAACATTCTTCATATTATATTATAAATTTCAGGGAACATAGAGCCTGAGAAAGTTCAGCTTATGCTAAAAACACAAGCTCTTCTCACAAGCTATGTCTTCTGTCCTCTTCTCATGTTCATTTCATGACCACCAACACTTCTTACAGTTTCTGTTCCCTCTCAGCAGTACCACAGCTTCACAGCAGTGCCTGGGGACATTCACTTTCTACTCTCTTAGGACCAGGGGTTGGAGTAGTTATGTCCTTCACTCTTTTATAAAATCCTTCTCATCACAGAGTCCCTAGGACAAAACACTGCTGTAATTAATTATGACATTGCCCTTTAAAAGGATCAAAATTTGTGGTCTGTGCTATGGAACCATATCTTCCAAAATGTTTGTAAGAGGGCCAGGGGATCTTATTACAGCCCTGGTAAACCTTCTTCCTGTGCCTTTTTGGTTTTGCATGCACCAGGATGATTCTCTTCCCATTCCCCAGCTCCTATCAATGAAAATCTTTCCTGAGGTATTTGCAAAGGAAAGTTTCCAGAGTCTTCATTTGGGAAATTGAATCTTGACATTTTAGTGAAGTGTAGCATTGCCACAAGTAAACTGACCCGAGGAAGGGTATGACTGAATTGGTGACAACACAGGAGGAAAATGCCATTAGCTTCATATTTCCAATTTTTCTCCTATCATCACTTGTACTTTTAGCAGGAATAGCAGAAGATAAAGGAAGTACAAGTAATTTTAACAGTGCTTGATAAGAAAACAATTAACACAGAGAAAATACTACCATGACAAATGGTAATGAATATCCAGACAATTCATACTTCAGCTTTTGTAATAACTGTAAAGTGCATGCAATTTGATAAAACTGCCTTTAAAAAGGCGAAAGCTATTCTTACTGAAGACTTGGTCATTTCTGCCCAGGACCATACCAAATTTAACTGCTACATTTATTTTAGAATTATGATTATTAAACTTAATTCTATGTTTCAGTGATATATATTTCTTTATAAAAAGTCAATATGTAACTTTTTTGATTGTTCATTGTGTTAATGATTCTGTAAAAATTGTGGGAGATATTGAGAAATTATATGACAAATTATCTGTGCTTCAAAAACATTGTTTTACTGAAGAGCCTTGAAACAAAATGAGAACCAAAGAAAAATGCATTGTTCAAGTGCTAGAATGTAATAATACCTAATATTTGCTGGGTGTTTGTTATATATTAAATGTTACTCTAAATGACTGGCAAAATTAAACAGTTTAATTCTCACAACATAACAATGAGATGCCTTTTAGTCTCATCTTCACCATTTTTCAGACAAGTAAAAAGAGGCCAAGGAGGGTAAAGTGATTTGCCCAAGGTAACTGTTGAGCCAGTATTTGATGCCAGCAGTCTGTGTCCAGAACCTATACTCTGTCACTTCATTATACTGCCTCTCATGAAGTGGCATTTTTTAAATTAAAAATAAGAATTGAAACATAAAATAAGCCAAGGCTTTTGCTACTTTTGAGGTTTTATATCTTTAATCCCTACAGGGGATGGTGGAAAAGGGTAGTAGTGTTTGATACCATCTTTGAGTTCTGTCTCAGAGACCTCACCTAATCACCCTATGCAGAGAGCAGACCCACGTACCCAAATTGCATCAGTTTTTCCTCACATTTTCTGCCTGCTCTAAGAAAGCACTTAAATTTGCAGCACCTGGAGGTTAGTGATAGTGGAGTAGAATTACAGATGAGGTTAGTGATACTGGAATAGAGTTATAGAGGAGATCGAAAATGCAGAAATTATCATTTTAAGGAGAAGCTGAATTATTCTAGTGCTGAAAGGGAAATAAATAAGAACAAGATCACACTATATTGAGATAAAAATGAATGTGAATAAGGGAGCTTAGGCTCTATATTAGTCTTCCTAATAAAAAGTAACCCATTGAGAGAAAAAAGGGCAATTAGAAAGTGAGTGTTTAAAAGTTTATCTCCAGGAGCTCTGCTATGAAGGGCCTTTTGGGCATTGTGAGGAAGGGGTGCTGTTTACAATTAGGCCATCCTTAGACTTGCTGTTGACACAGTTCCTTTGCTTTCTTTCTTTCATTTTTTTAACAGAAAGGTTGTGGGTACCACCTGGACCTGTTAATGGTGGCTGTCATGCTCGGTGTGTGCTCCATCATGGGCCTGCCATGGTTTGTGGCTGCCACGGTCCTCTCCATCACTCACGTCAACAGCCTGAAACTGGAATCAGAATGTTCAGCTCCAGGAGAACAACCCAAATTTCTTGGCATTCGGGAACAAAGGGTTACTGGGCTTATGATTTTTATTCTTATGGGTTCATCAGTCTTTATGACTAGTATTCTGAAGGTAATGAGATCTGCACTTATGAATTGGAGAGAAGGCAGGCTATATATATTTAAAATTTTCAGTTGGGTTTAAGACTTAAATTTACAAGTATAGTATAGCATGTGATGAAAGCGATGGATTTCTTTAGCATGTTTATGTAATTACTCTTAAACTAAAGGAGTAGGAAAATATGTTCTTTAGTTAGAACATACCTAAAAGTTTACACTGGCAAAATAAAATTTGATGTGTTATTTGTTATAATAGTTTTGAAGTGGTGATCAAGCTATGGAAATCATTCACTATTTGCAAACCGACTTGTGACCTGAAGTCACTGAAGACCTTCACAAATTAAAGTTTTTATTTTCTCGTCAGTGGACAGATATATTAGCAATTAATATTACCTAGTAGAGGTGTAGACATATTTTATATTTAAATGCTCTGTTTTATATGCTCTGCATATATTTTTATATTTTAAATGCTCTGTAAAACTTTTTCACTGACAGCATCATTTCATATAGTTATTTTTTCATATTTAAAGTAATCGAATCCATTTTGAAGACTATTAAAGAGTGCTTATTTTGTCATGTAATTTTGGCAGCTATTTCCAAGGTGTGTTAATTGTATTATAAATTATAACTCATTTTAATTGCTTATAATTTGAATTTTTAATTGCATAATTAATAATTTATACAACTTTATTTGTATTTAATCACTGAAACAATTACACCTTCAGGAATTCATTTTTATGCCATATACGTAATTATTAACACAGAATCATGGTAAGATGTTTAAAAAAGACAATTTCAACAATCCACATGGTTTCAAATATCTGACATAATGCAGGACAGGACCAAATTTTAATGCAAGCGTCCTTCATCTTTAAACCAAATGTTTTGTCTTTGTGAAATAAAAAGTAAATTGTCTTTAAAGTGGCATAGCAATAGTATTTATTGGGCAGCCGGGCGTGGTGGCGCATACCTGTAATCCCAGCACTTGGGAGGCTGAGGCAGGAGGATCACAGTGAGTTTGAGGACAGCCTGGACATGTAGTGAGTTCAAGGCCAGCCTGAACTACATAATGAAACCCTATCTCAAAAAAAATTATTGTGGTATAGCAATAGTTGGTATTACTGTTTATTATGTGTTGCGTGGTCTCAAAAAATAGGTTTTGACCTAACAAATACTTATAACAACCTTATTGTTACCATATCTTTTTAGATATTGAGACACTAAGGCACAGAGAGTTTAAGTAACTTACCTAAGGTTACACAGCTAACAAATACTAGAGGTAGAATTTGAACTTACGTATTCTAGGTCTGTACTATATTGCTTCTAAAATACTTTTTTTCCCCCAAGTTTGTTCTTCAGTAAGTGCAAAATAGCATGACCACATATTGGAAAATAATGTGTGCCTTTTCTTTAATTATTCTCTGACAGTTTATTCCCATGCCAGTGCTATATGGAGTGTTTCTTTACATGGGTGCTTCGTCTCTAAAGGGAATTCAGGTAAATTTCTTAGATACAGTATTAGTTTTTTATTGCTCCCTAAAAAAGTTACCATGCGATTCAGCACCATAAAACAACAAACTTTTATTATCTCAGTGTTTCTGGGGGGTATGAATTTGGGAACAGATTAGCTGGGTACTACTGTTTAAGAGGTCTCACATAGCTGCTGTGAGGGTCACAGTTATCTGAAAACTGGAAGATCTACTTCAAGATAGCTTATGACATAGCTGTGAGCAAGAGGCACAGTCTCTCTATGGTGGTTGACATGAAGCTTCAGTTTTTTTTTTTTTTTTTTTTTTTTTCTTGCCTCAAGGGGCTCTCTGAAGATACTTATATGTGCTTACAACATAGCAACTGTGCGGGAGTGGTGGTGTTCCTTTTGATTTACTCTCCAGAATTGTAGGTGGTCATGGTACACTTTTTCTGTTTGTTAGAAGTGAGTCACTAAATTCAACTTGTGCAAAAGGGAGGGAAATCAGACTTCATCTCTTAAACAGAAGAGTGTCAGATAATTTGCAGATATATTTTCAAACTTCCACATATATTCTAAGTCATAGCAGAGACTATCGACAAATTCTTCCTGCTTATTTCTTTTACAATGCTGCCCTGGGCTGAATAGTGAGTATTCCCTCAAAATGAATGTCCTCCTGGAATCTCCGAATATGACCTTAGTTGGAAATAAGGTCTTTGAATTAGAATTAGATATCTAATTGTACCTTCAAAGACCTTATTTAAGTAGGCCATAAATCTAATAACGTGGGCCCTTTGAAGCAGAGAAGAAACACACTGAGACATAGGGAAGGGGGCCATGTGAGGATGGAGAAAAAGAATGCAGCCTTGGTCCCTCAAGCCAAGGATGCCAGGAGCCACCAGAGGCTGGAAAAGGGAAGGAAGTTTTCTAGGGCATTTTTAGGGCATTAAGAAAGAAGTTGTGGGGCCGGTGAGATGGCTCAGCGGCGTAAGCGCCTGCCTTGCAAGCGCGAGGGCCCGAGTTCGACTCCCGGAGCCCACGTACGAAAAAGGGGCCGGTGATATCGCTCAGCGGCACGGGCGCCTGCTGGCGCGTGAGGTCCTGAGGTCGACCCCCCGGTACCCACAAAAAAAAAAAAAAAAAAGAAAGAAGTTGTGGCAATTGATTATCGCATCCCCAGAAAACTGATACAGATTTCTATTTAAATTTGTCTTTGACTAATCTTATTTCGTAACTTAGTATTATTTAGCCAAACACTTTAATTTTCTGGAAAGAGCCTAAGTTTGAGGATTTTTGTTGCATAATTTTTTGTCAACTAAAAGGAGAATCTAAATAACAGCTTTTTCTATGATATAGCTTGTCTCATTGCTGTTCAAAACATATAGGAGAACAGTCACTTGACTGAAAAAAGGCAGCACAGTGCCTCTGTTCCTAAGTGAACCACCTACTACTGGCTTCTGAATTTGGGAGAAGCAGCACTTAGGACTTCAGAATCCGCTGGATATCATAACTGAGGCAAAACTTTAATACAAAGTAATTGCAAGATCACTGACTCCTCAGTGGATAGATACTAGAATGCCTTTGTTTATCTCAACACTGAGTAAAATTAATTTGGGAGAATGGGATGATTGAGAAGTTTTATGTGTTTAAATTTTACTCAAATAAGATTTTATTTACTTATTTAAAAATATATGTGTAAGAAGTGTATTTTGATAGAATTGGCTTGGTAAGGCATACAGGGAGGATTACTGAAAAAGTTTTATTTATTTGTTTTACTGAGGGGTTTTTTGTTTTGCTTTTTGCCTTTGGCAAAAGTTCCATGAGTACTAATTTCATTTGTAAGTGAAGAGTATTTATTATTAGGCCCCAGGCTCACATAAATACAGCAGCAGAAGTTTAAGAAACAAAGAAAAAAAATTTTTGATAAGTTTCAACAGATTTTTCTCCCAATTCCACTCACATGATTTTATACTCATGTGGTTTAGAATTAAATAAGCATCCCAAATTTTGGAATTATTTGGGATTTGACTTTTGCAAATGAAAATTGAAGAAAATATTACCAAAGGCCCCCAAGTTAAATATAATGAGTCTTAAATAATGCAAATGGAAAAACAAGCCCAGGCACACGGTAAACAAACAGGGTCTCATGCTGAGAAACAGATTAGTGAAAATCTGAGGAAACCCCAAGCTCAGAAGCTGAAATTCCTATTGGGAATTGTAACTAACTGGGTGTGGCAATAGGCTGGTAATCTTGGGGCATGATAAAAGCCAAATGCAAAACTCAGTATATATTTGTCATGATTATTATTACTGAATTAATGATAATTGCATAGGTAAATAAACATCTGTGGTTCAAAGACCATGTTACTTTCATACCCTGTAAATTGGAGGAATCTATAGATTACCTGACTGTTTGGCAACATTAAGAAACTTACTATGTAAGCTTCTCACTGTGAAACATGGCAGAGAAAACAGATCACAATGTTCTCGTGAATGCTGTTTCTGTATTCAGATATATAACCACATCTATATTCATTCCAACACTTTAGGAATCCAAAGTAGAGCAAATGTGCCATTTAAACAATAACAATCGAAGCACCCACACACTGAAGTATGCTTATGCAATAACATAGCTTCATAAATGGAGAGATGGTAACTGGGGAAAATTTGCTCTGTAGAAATTGAAATATTCAGTTGTAAGCCAAAGGTTTTTATTTCTTTCCTATTCTTCCCTCTACCATGCACAAAGTTTTATGACTTCTAATTTAAAGAGAGACAATATTTAGGAACTATAAATTAAAAGGCCTAATGCCATGTATATGGACAGCATGGAGAGGGAGATGAACTAGGGATAAGTTCATCACTTAGTACTCTGCACATTAGGTTTCAATAAATGTTTTTGGAAGGTATGAATGCATATGAGTAAGTGAATGTACAGTGCCTGAACTAATGTACCTATGATTCTGGCTTAAACAACTGAGGGAAGAAAGATCATGCCATGCCATAAGCCAGAGAATACATAAAGAAAGATAGGTTTAAGTTGCTTTAAGTATTCTTGATATATGTACAAATAGGTTTGGGAAAAACAGAATGTTTTGAGCCAACATTTTTACTGTAGACCATTGTCCCTGTGCATATTAATTCTAAAATATTTGATAAAATTATGTATAGTTTTCCTATAAGTTAGTTAAGAAATATTAATAATTTAATATTACCTTTTGGTGAAGTAACACAGTGTGTAGAAATGGTATGAAATAGAACAGTGACTTGAGTGATTGCAACCAGTGATTGAATCTAAGTAACCACCTCTCACTGGAAACACTGAAAACTGCAAAAATTGGCCCAAGAAAAATTAAACAAAATGACTCACGTAAGATAAAACTAATATACACTATAATTTGTTACTAAGTGAATTGTGGTTGAAAATTTAAGCTTCTGTGAAAATTTAATTTATAAAATTTAAATTGAGAAAATTTGGTTTGCTTGATTAAAAAGGGCTCAAAGTCAAAGTTAATACTGTATTATATGGTTACAAAGTAATTGTGCTATCATTATGGCAAAATTGAAACAAATAACATTAATAAAATATGATTGAAAACATATAAATGGTTTGAGAGTGCAACATAAGAAATTCATGAAGAAGTTAAACTGAATTAACCAAGTCTCTTTGGAAAACACTTTATTAACAAAAGTTCATATAGGTTGTATAAATCTTTATGGTTAAGATGTTTTTGTTTGTAAACCGTGTGTGGTGGTACATGCCTGTAATCCCAGCACTTGGGAGGCTGAGGCAGGAGGATCACTGCGAGTTCGAGGCCAGCCTGGGCTACATAGTGAGTTCAAGACCAGCCTGAATTACAAAGCCAGACCTTGTCTCAAAAAAAAAAAGATTTTTGTGTTTGTAAAGACAACATCAAAACCTTTGTTGGGGATCAAAGTGGCACAGTCAGGACACCAGAGTTCAAATAAAGAGTTCAAGACATCCTGCACAGTAGCTGGGTAGGATCTGGAACTCTGGGAGAGAGCTGAGGGAGAGAACCAAGTGTAGGAGTTACTAGCAAGTATGTGAAGGTGGAAGCCGCAGGGAAAATGAACCATTCCAAGAGAGAAGAGGGCAGAGCATGGGATTCCAGAAGCACAATATTCGTGGGGTAAAAGAAAAAGTTTATAATGTATAATGAAAAAGGAGATGATATTTTGCCTCTTAGGACTCTACTCTCCAGCATTTAGCATTGGCTTACTATATTTAAATTCTTTCTAAACTACAACCTGTCTCCATATTCAAGAAAATGTAGGAAATTATTAAACTGAAATGTAGTATTTCATTATGACTATATCCATCCTGTTGTCTCGGTACCCAATTATCAGATAAGTCAGTATAAATCTAAAATTTTGGACCTTATTAAATGTTTTACTCTTATTGTCTTATTCTTTAGTATAATTTAGTCTGTTTAATCTTTTAGTTATTTGATAGAATAAAGCTCTTCTGGATGCCTGCAAAACATCAACCAGATTTCATATATCTAAGGCACGTACCGCTCCGAAAAGTCCATCTCTTCACAGTAATTCAGATGAGTTGCCTTGGCCTTTTGTGGATAATAAAAGTTTCAAGAGCTGCTATTGTCTTTCCTATGATGGTATGAAACTTCTGCCAACTCTTTTTCTCTTCCTCTGATTTTCAGATCTCTTCGGAAATATGTGAACTACATTTGGAACAATTGAGTTATTCTGAACAATTATTGGAAACCCTAGTATAAACTTTGTCTTTAAAACTATTTACTAAGATAGGGTTTGAGAACATTATGGATTTCGCTGATTCATATTAGTTTTATCTGTCATTTTTGAATATTTGTAGTAGTTTGAGTTCATTTAAGCTGGACGAAAAAGTGTAAATTTTCAAAATTTAACATTAAAGATACACTAACAGAACTACTTGAAAAGTTAGGGGGATTTTAAAAATAAAATTTAAGTGTTTCAGACAAGTTTCAAATACTTGGAAAACTACAGTGAGTTTGAGTAACCATAAGTGATTTTAAAATGATCAGCATACATGAGAATATTCTAATGTTCATTTAATATAGTACAAACTGTTCGCTTCATGTACTTAAGGAAACAAAATCAAATATATTTTAGTTTTAAAGTAGCTTCTTTAACTCCAACAATGAATAAAATCTTAGCCATTATTTTGGGGATGTGGCTGGAAAAGAAAAGAAAGATCAGACAATGCTTCATACACAAATATTTCAAATGTTACTTTAATGTTAGTCCTAATCAAGACTAATTCATTTCTTGCAAACAATAAATAAGTCTCCCATATCTAGTTTTTCCACTTGAAACTTTTTTATTTTTTTCTTTAGGTGTTAGCACTGGTATTTGTAAGAAAGTTGATGGACTTCTTATTTACCAAACGGGAACTCAGCTGGTTGGATGATTTAATGCCCGAAAGTAAGAAAAAGAAACTAGAAGATGCTGAAAAAGAAGTAAGTCAGTCAGAGTAAAACCAATATCTTATAATGAAGGAGAAGGAAAAAAAAAAAACAGTGATAGTTCCTTGCAAAACTAAATGATTGTTTTTATCATTAGACAGTGATTACCAACAACTATGGGTGAACCAACTGACTTGGAAGTTAAATTTTTAAAGTCATAAAGATTTAAACAAAGAGAGAGTGAGAGTCAATATGTTACATGAGAGAATCACCTCCCTCACCATGAAATATGCAAATACTTTGTACTTAATTACCCCTGAATTGTAAGGCTTATTTTTCTGACTCCTCACTCGTGGATGCAGAAATTTGCTAATATATGTAACTATTTCCTATCTCAGGAAATTGTTTTTTGGTTGAATATATGAGAGGAAAAGGAAAAGAGATATGTTATTACTGATAGTATTTTTTGAGGGAAAAATTTAATCAAAAGATTCTAATGAAAAATTAATTTTTTGAAATAGGCAAAATATTTAAGAGGAAAAAAATGACCTGATTTGCTTTCAGAGTGATTTAGGATTGAATAAATATTACATGAGAAACTTTGGTATTATAATTATCTTCATGGACTACTGATTTATCCTATTCTGTTTCATAGGTTAAAACAATTTATTTTAGGTTTTATGGCATATATAAAGTTCATATGTTAACGTGGATCTATTTTGAAGACTATTTAATCATAATATTTTTTAAAGTACATTGAAACTACAGAACATACATAAAAAAAATGATCCATACAACATTTGGCAGAGTGATTAAACCCATAGGTTGTAAAACATAAAAGAATTTCTTTGTAAATAGAGGTGAAATTGAACAATAACATTTTGTGAGAATCATGCATTATTTATTCCATTTTTCTTGCTTCTACAGATGATCAGTAATGCATTTCCTTTTCTTATTCACAGACTATTTTTTCAAACTGTAGATATTTCCTATTTCCTTTTGCAATTTAATTTGTAAATGTTACAGGAGTCTTAGGTTTTCCTGTGTCATTTAGTGAGGCCAGATTGTTCTACAAAACTAATCAAGTTTCTGCTTAAAATTTTCTACCAGTAAGGATACATGTTGTATGACTGATAGTTCCTTTTCCTTCTCCATGGTGTCCCACTGCAGACAAAGGACTTCCATACATGGTCGTGATGATGTGTCTTATGTCTTTCTGAGTGTTCTAATTTTTTGAAAACTCATGCTTTATACAAGGACATAAAAATAAAAATTTACTGGGGCAGTTTTGCAGCAGAATGTTCCAGATGCCAGTCTGAGAAAAGCCTCTCAATGCATTCATTGGATAGGTTTAAAGATCCTTAAAATCTCAGAAAGATTAATATGGTGAACCTCAGTACACAGAAAGTGAGAAAACCAGTAATACAATAAAGAAATAATCTATGATTGAGCATTAAAATATAGTTGTAACTTCTTTAAAAGACAGATAATTATGTATTAAACTGTAGAGAGATAAGGAAGTTTGAAGATGTTTATATTCTAACTTGAAGTGGTATTAGAATAGTAGGATCAGTGAAGAGAGTAGGAGGACTTAAGGAGATGACACTGAAACTTAATCCCTGGTTGATTTCCTACCTGGTTGCCCAGATCTCAGTGTTTTATTTTCTTAAGCTTATGGACTCCACTGATGGAATCATCTTCTTACTGTGGCATCTGCTACCAAGGCCCAGTCTTCTAGGAGACTGTGCATTAAGGTGGCAAATGGACAAGTTCTCCAGAAATGTTGCATTTCTGAATTGCTCAAATTAATTAACTTTGATCATGATCTGGTAAGATGATAAATAGCAGAAATATCTCAGCTCCCTGAGACTTAAATTTAAAGTGAACTCACCTCTTGTCCTTTTGATGATAGTTACTAGCTTGTACCTTTATCCTCCAGGGCTTTCCTATCAGTAGCCCTTTTCTGGTCTTATGGCACTGAGAAAACATTCATTTGACCTTAAAATTCAATAATGAGTTAAGCAGAATAAATAGCTACACAGGCCAGTCCAAGGTCGCAGAGCTTCTGTTCCAATTTTCATGTACTTCATGCATATGCATATGCATATGCTTCAGTTTTTAGAAAGAAAGGATTATAATAAGGGTAGAAATGAATATTGGAACCCTGACATTTTGCACATTGCTCTGTGTAAAGAGAAGACTGAAGAATCAAATTCTGGATGTCCAAATGTGCTCAGAGTACCAACATGTCTTCTTTCCTACTTAGATTTTCTCTAGGACATTGTACACATTTGACAAAAAGACTACTGTTAAAAGCAAAAAACTCCAGCAGAATGTTTGCTTGGGGGGGGCGTGGTAAGGTTACATAAATCCTGGAAATTAAATTTTTTGGAAATGATCATGTCTATACTTTTTGATTTACTGAAGGTTCATTCTAACATACACAGATAAGAGAAAACAAAAAAAGAGCAAGTTGGGCATTGTGATCTATACAAAGCAGGATCATGAAAAATTCTAAGAAAATACAAAAACAACCTGGAAAAAAGTACAATTAAACAAAGTTGCAGAGAATGTATTACTATTAAGAAAAGTTAGAATTGGTTGTGAATTTGGGAAGTGAGACTTAATCATCACACAGACAGATGTCGTTTATAAGTGAATCTTTAGGTGGGGCAAACATGTTCTCCTTCCTAGATTAGTGGTTTTCCAAAGTGTAGTTCTAGAACTTCTGCTGCATCAGCCAACATCTAAAACTTGTTAGATGAAAAATCTTGGGCCTTACTCCAGACCTGAGGGGGAACGGGTCAGTGATCTATGTTAGTAAGACATGTAGGTGATTCTGAGTTAAAATAAGCACTTTCTTGCTTCCTAGAACCACAAAATTTGAATTTCCAGAAATAATCACTTTCTAAATATAATGTTACTCTATTAGAATTTCTGTCTATAATAATTTATTATAATTGCTTAGAGACACTGAATCAAATAGCCTAGTAAAAATATATGTTGCCTTCATGTATTTATATGTATTCTATATTAATCTCTCACCCCTATTTATCCTTTCAAGTTTTCATTATTGAAATTTTATATATTGGTTTTTCTATACATTGGAAATGATAAGAAATATTTATAAATATGACATTTATGGTTTTAAATGTATCATATATAACGTTTGAAGCATCTGTGCCATTAGTATTTAAGGAAGTTAGCGGTTAGATCCTGAAGGCCTTGTTATCTTTCCTCTTGTGTAAGTAAAGCGGTTGAACTTGAATTTTGAAGTTCCTTTCACTTTTTAAGATATGTGAATTCCAAAATTGCTAAATATTTTCTCTCTCTAATACTGTAAGCATGTTTGTGAATATTGGCTCTCTTCTGTTGCTGTTTGTACTTCAAGATATTTGAGGGTTCCTACATAGACACAGGCTTTGCTGAAAAATGGATATATAATAGATGTTGCCTACTTTAATAAAGGTAGTTAGAGGATAGAGCATTTGTTAGGTATCGTGATATATGAATTATAACTTTTATGCCACTACAAAATACAATTCATATTCATGATGGAATTCGACATATATTACCCCATTTTATCATAAACACAAAAAGTAACTACAATTTTATTTTCCACTTCAACTCAGCACAGGCCTTTAGCTCTAACCAGGCTAGTTGCTCACTGTCATGCAAACATATCTTATTTATTCCTGACTTTTATACTTCCCTATAATGTTTGTTTCTGCCAAGTGTTTCTTCCTTTCTACAACCTCTGTTCCTGTACTTTTCACGGTTATCCATTACGTCCTTTAAGAGACTGGCTTATCGTTCTTTTCATTGTTATATCCCAGTGTCTAGCAGATTACTTGTCATATAGAGTGTTTTTTTTTGTTTTTTTTTTTGTGGGTACCGGGGGGTCGACCTCAGGACCTCGCGCGCCAGCAGGCGCCCGTGCCGCTGAGCGATATCACCGGCCCCTTTTTTTGTATGTGGGTTCCGGGAGTCGAACTCGGGCCCTCACGCTTGCAAGGCAGGCGCTTAAACCGCTGAGCCATCTCACCGGCCCCTTAGAGTGTGTTTAATACAGAATCATTGCATGGATTAATTAATAGCTTCTGGATTATTATTCTTGTTCATTATGTACCTGCTTCATCATACATGCTCAGTAAATATTTGAGTGATGTTGAGTAGATTCATTTTCTAAACTTTAGTTTTCCCTTGCTCTTTTTTGGATATAGCACTCATTGCCTTTTATTTGGTAGCTGAAAATGTGTTGACTATCTTAGTTAAAAGATGGCTTTTATATCACAGCATAAATATTTCTTATTCAAATTGACAAAACCCTCAAATGCTCTGGGGTAAATAAATTTTGATCATTACTCCTGTAGTATCTTGCAGCTAGTTCTACCCTGCTGTAGAACTCAGCATATCTTTGATGGACCCTGTGTAAAAGAAGTGTTGAATGGAACTCATTTTAAAATACTTCTGTGGTGGATACCTGGTTTATGCTCTTCTTTCTCTTCTCACATGGCTGAGATAACCTAGGTTGTGATTGTCGTGACGACTAGTGCCTGATTTTACTGCTCCTCCCAGAAAGTCTCCCTTTTTGGCTCCCTCACGGTACTGCCTGGGATGCAGCCGGCCCTCCATCCCTGCTCTAGGGGCCCACCCAGCTCCCTTCTGGCTCTGAAGGCAGCGGCTGCTCTGACACCCTTCTCTTCAGATAAGCATGGCTTGGAAATGCTATCTTTAGAGGTGATGAGTTTTTGTTTGGATAGAATTATGACTAGTATAAAGCCCACGCATGCTAACAAGCCACAGAGTGCAAAATAATTATTGAAAGCAATTTGAGAGAAAAGTGGAAAATCATCTGAAGAAAAAACAAAATTGTTCCCAAAGCTTTGGTCCAATTTTCTGTTGTTAGTTTGAGTAGTGAGGTTTCATTTTCTGCTGCCAGGTAACCTAAGCATTGATGCCGCTGTTCTCTTCAGCTTTTTTTTTTTTTTTTTTTCTTTTTGCCATTTTTCTCCTTATTAAACCTTCCTGACTTCTTTACATTTTATTCCAACCTGGCCAGAAAAAGATACTATATAACAGGCTTAAGTTTTCAGTGGACCACCAAGGACAGTTTGATATTTTGCTTATATCTTGGTTTTATTTTATAGTTTTTGGGATTACTGTGTTTTCTTTGTTACTCCATATATATTAACGTAACCTCTTCCGCACAAAAAATAATCTTTTCTACATGAAAGGATATATATGTTCTGCTCATGTCCTCCAGGCTGTACATACAAGTTTATATGATGTACATATTATATTCCATAAATTCTGCCAATCTCAATCGCAAGGCATGCCTAATTTTAGGCTACAGGTTTGTGCTTAAATAGGCAATTTTAAACTAATAGTAGTATGTATCCACCTTGAATTATGTCTAACGGTACTGCCAAATGACATGAGGAATAGCCATAAAATGCAGATAATAAAATACATCTGATGGACCTTAAGAGAAATTTTTTATTTAAACAGTGGAAAGAGAACATAATTAGTTCCTAAAATACTAAGGAGTATGCCATTAGCCTCAAAGAGTATAAAATAATAAGGTACTGCAGGGACTATATAAGCAAAGACGTAGCAAAGCTCATTTAGTTTCTTGGACTCTCCATGATTCCATAGCACAGACTTGGCATAGAGATTCTGTATGCATCATAGCCAAAGTTCCTGTAGGGAGGGGCCTGCTTTGGCCAGCAGGTTGGGAAAATGCTGCAAGAGTGAAATGAGACCTACCCCCACATTGTATTACATATTCAGAGGTTAGCTGAAGAGACACTAGAATACACTTTGTCTCTTTAAATATATTGCAAGAAATATGGCATAGAACATTCAGACTATGGAGTACAGGAGATGGTCAAGGTTTGAATACAGGGGACCCCAGGAACAGCCTTGCTTACCAAGAAAAATGGCATCAGCCAAATGTCATGTCTCTTTAGCAGCTGGCTTAGAACTAAATGGAATGAATTCAGGATGGCTGGTTTAGGTTAAGCTGGTTAAACTGGCTTAGGCCAGCTTATCTCTGCTAAACTACTGAAAGAGTTCAGGGCCATCCCTATTTTTTCTCATCAGTTCCCATTTGAGCAGAATCACCTGTTGTTCATGTCTGTAAATTTTAAAATCTTATTTCTGGAGTTAGAACCAAATTCCAATATTTTTAAGTGGCCTAAATAATTCTTTAGGCTTGAGCAGTGTTAAGTTGATACATTGGAAAATAAATGCATTAAACAAAAACTATAATCTATAACTCTTTTTTGGTACATGGAGAAAGTTTAATGATAGCATCATTTGAAAACTAAACCAGGACATTTCATTATGGTAGCCGTAGATTGTCTTCATCTCAAAGATATAGTTTAAAATGTGATATATGAATATCTAAAGGCTTTCCACCATTTGGTGGAAGAGTTGAATATTGTCATTGTAAGAAATCTGAAGCATAAAACAAAAACCTAAGATGCAGTTAAGTAGAGTTAAACTATTCCGTTTCTTCCTCTGTTAAGACATACTTGTGTTGGGCCAGGGATATAGCTCAGCGGCATGGCACCTGCCTGGCAAGCATAAGGCCCTGAGCTCAATTCCTGGTCCCCCCACTCCCCCCCCCCCAAAAAAAAGAAGACATACTTGTGTTTGATCCATACAGGAATATATCTTCTACTGTCTCTTTCTAAGTCTCTAGAACGCTGTCATTCTCCAAGTGTGGTCCCTGGACCAGCATCATCAACATTACCTGAAAACTTCTTAGATATGTAGATATCAGCGCTCGCTAGAGACTGGCAGAATGAGAACCTCCCCAGCAATCTGTATTTTTAGCAAGCTCTCTAGGTGATTCTTTGTATGAAGTTTGAGAACCACTGCCATGAATGCATCCTTCATTTCCTCCTATTAGAGCATTCTGGGAATGTAATTTCAACTTTATAACAACAAAATTGACTACATTACTCATACTTTTGTCCTTGTAAAGTTTAGATTAATTTTTAAAAATTCTGCTTGGAAATTAACTATGTTTTACATTGAGTGACATGAAGGAGATTGTTGTCAGCATTTAAATTACTTTGTGTTATGAGACTTTCATTAATTACTTATGTTCTTGGTAGCTGAGGCTTTATTGAAAGGCCCTGTGCTAGCATTAATAAATGCAAACAAAGTGGAAGGTCCTGAGGTTAATGAGATAATGAAACATTAATCTGTGTTTCTTCTTTTATGTAAAATGGAGATTCATCAGGTTCATTTTATGTACTTTACGTTGTCTTTCCAGGAAGAACAAAGTATGCTAGCTATGGAAGATGAGGGCACAGTACAACTCCCAATGGAAGGGCACTACAGGTAAGATACACATTTAAAACACATCGGTGTAAGTAATAGAATGTGTTTGATATATACTGTATTCTGTTTAAGAATTTCATACTGCATGGATCCTTGTAGAGATTTGTTGAAGTTATGTTACAGCAGGGAAAAAACCTCAGACAAGGAATTAGCTTACCAGGGTTCCAGTGCTAAATTCAGCCAATAGAAACAATTTGACTACCCAAGTAGCATAAAAGGAAGTGGGGCAGGAGCCCTAATAAAGGTACTTCAAAGATATAATCTATTTCTTGAGTTACAGGATTCAATCATATCAGTCATTTTAGGAAATAATTACTTTTAAATATTTGCATTTATATTTTATATTTATATTTAAATATGCTAATCTTCATACTTCATACACAAAGACATAGCAAAGGAAAGCAAATTCCTTCAAGTTATAATAAAAACCTTTGCAAGTATTTGGCTTACAATATGTATTCATTCTCTCTCTCTTCCCTCTCTCCTTCCTCCTTCATTCTCTCTCATTGTAGTTTGGTTTAGTTTAGTTTTCTTGTTAAATTCTGTCTTAAGTACTATTTAGTACCCAATTTCATGGTCTCAAAGTTCTTAGGGATAATTTAAGTCTATGCCAATAAAAAAGCAGAGGAGAATTTCCTCTGAGAGGGAATCTGTTACAGTATTAAAAACAAAATGCAAGAGAATCTTTTGGATCTTCAGAAGCTTTCTCTAAAATCATAGTCCTTAAAATTTTAAAAATATAATTGCCTACCACTTAACGGTGAGCACAAGCATAGGAGGCATTTCAGCTTTCTTCTACAGCAGTTTAACTCCTGTTGATTTAGTTGTGTCAGTATATTCCCAAGTGTATTCTGTGGCGACCTGGGTTCATGTGGTACCTCTCCCAGAAGGGCCTTGTAGTTAAGTTTAGAAAATGTTCCATGTTGCATTCCAGTTTAGAAGTTCACAACATGCACTGGTGTATGAAATAATCTAAGTAGTACTGCATTTAAAAAAAAGTTTACTTGTGTTTAATTCAGCCTTTTAAAACACTTTTGCTTACATGAATCATTGTCACATAGTATCATGAAACACTTGTGTTCACATGATACTTTTTTTGGAAATTAGTTGATCTCATGCTTTGAGTTACTAGGAAATTATTTAGGCAAATTAGAGGAATTAAAGAACACATTTCAAGACTGGACAAGGGAAAGAGACCCAAGGTTTTGTTCATTTTAAGTGATGAATTTGTTACTGTCTTGTGAACAACTACTGATGTGCTCATGTGAAGTCAGCTTTGGATCCCTGTTGCCTCAGAGCACAATTATTTCAAAACAGAAGTATCTTACCCACATGTAGTAAAAAAAAAAAAAAAAATGCCGTTTTCTCAGTTACTTTATTTTACTTGGCCTGTGGTTAATTACTTCTGCTATTTGGTTGTGTTTCTACCCCTAGGGATGTTGTGGAGTATCCTGAGTGCTACCTATAATTAGTGCCACTTTCAAAGCTTTAAAAAAAAAAAAAAAAAAAAAAAAAGCACCAGGATATGTGGGTTCTCCCAACCACATGGAAAGAGCTCTGTCAAATACAGGCTGTATTCATTCCTTCAACAAATAGTTATTGATTAAGCTCCAAATGTTCAGCTGAGTCTGGTTCTTGGAGGAACAGCAGTGAACAAATGATCAAGAATCCTTGTCCTCATGAAACTTGTATTCAAGTAGAATAGAAGTAGGGAACAGAACATAAGCAAATGAACAACCTGTAACATAGTATTTCAGATGATAAAAAGTGCAATAAAAATGAAAAAGCAAATAAAAGGGATGAGAGTGGTATGGGGGATGGAAATAGCAGTTTTAAGAGAGTAATCAACAAGGATCTATCTGAGAAGATGACATTTGAACAAAGCATGGGAAGAGTTCCACCAAGTGAAGGAGAATTATGGGCAGGGAAGAGCCCTGAGGCAGCAATAAGCCCTTAGTGTTCTAGAACAGTCAGAGGCATTGTATTGTAACTGGAGAGGCGTTGAGCAGGGGTGAGACAGCAGGAGGAGGTCAAGGTACAGGATGAGCGGGCACAGAGCTGTAAGGCTATTATAAGGACTTAGTTTACTCTGCAGGTCATGAGCAAAGGAGACAAGGTATCTACAGTGGTACAAATGTTAGGAGCAAGAGCCTCAGCAACGCACATGCAGGATCTAATGTCTGAAACGAATTAAGAAAATCGCAGCCCAAATCCATATCTATGTAACTAGAATATTTTCTTTAAATGTTTTTCAGATTGTTAAATTACTGAGCGATTCAATACTCCTCAATTTTAATCATCAAGAATACTGTAAACAAAATTTGATACATACATACATACAATAAAATAGTATTCAGCCATAGTGATATATGCTACTACATAGCTGAACCTTGAAGGCATTATGCTAAATTTAATAAGCCAGTCCCAAAAAGACAAATACTGTATGATTGAACTTATATGAGGCACTTAAAGTAGTCAAAATCATAGAGACAGAATGTATAATGGTGGTTGCCAAAGGTGGGAAATGGGGAATTGCTGTTTAATGGATACAGAATTTCATTTTTAAAGATGAAGAGTCCTGGAGATGAATGCTGGTGATGGTTCTACATTTTGAATGTATTTAATAACACTTAACTATACATTTAAAACTTGTTAAGATGTTAAGTTTTATGTTATTTGTATTTTAGTACAATAAAAAAATTGAGGACAAAATTTCATGTAAACATAAAATTTTCCTATGTGTCGTTTCTATCATTGAATAACTATAGTTTCTTATTTAATGTCTATTATTTTATTTTTGGCAAACTCCTATATAGAGATGATCCATCTGTTATCAATATTTCTGATGAAATGTCAAAGACTGCCTTGTGGAGGAACCTTCTAATTACTGCTGATAACTCTAAAGATAAGGAGTCAAGCTTTCCTTCTAAAAGGTTTGAATTTTAAAACAATGAGGTTATACTAATTCCAATGATTTTATGACACAAATCCACTAGCAAAAGAATGACATTAGTTTCCATCAAATTTAGATCTAAACTGTTTCAGAAATTATTTTTGAAAGGAGATAAAAATTATAAATTTTGCAATGTTAGTATGTTTTTCAGTTTCTCCTTTTCAAATTAAAAGCTTTCTCCAAAACTATAACAGTGGGGGGGAAATGGAGCTATAAATGGGGTCCTAATGCATGACATTTTTGGACATTCATTTTAGCCTACTAATTTGCTATGTGATCTTTATTGTATTCTCTTGTCACCCACTTCCCAGGACCCCGCAGAATCTGACCACATTTCCCACTCCCTATTTCCTTTTTAAAAAGTGATATAGAATGATGGCGATTTAATATTTACTGTATTTCTAGTCACCTATTCCAAGTTCCTGAAAATTCTCCTTAACCTCCTTACCCCAAAACCTTGAGCTTTCAAAGTTCTATTCATGCTTACTTGTCTATATGTAAACATGTGAGCAAATTTTGTAGTTCTGGATGCTGATTTTTCAGTGCATGCTTACAGAAAAATGTGTCCTTAAATATGGAGAGTTAATGTGGGATTTTAAATTGAATTTTTTGGAATTTATAAATAAGCATTTAAATTATACCATTCAGTGTTTTTAAATGTTAAGCTAAATGAAAAGGAATTCTTGTGTTATGCTAGTATCTCTTCTTATTAGAGAGTGAGTGAGGCATTTGGGACAACATAATTATTGAGTTTCTTTATTTTCATAACCTTAAATTAACTTTATCTACTTAATTTTTATATTACATTTTTGTCATAAGCTCCCCTTCCTAATCACTCTAGAAGCTGATTCCCAAAGGTAAGACCCTCTCCATCAAAACTATTCCTTGGTTGTTTTTCCTTATGTTAAATGGTGTCTTCTGGAAAACTGGTCAGCCTATGTCCTGTGTGAGTTTCGGGGAGGCAAAAGACATAGAGAGTCTTGGTTTCCAGTGTCAGAGTTTAATAGTATTATAGTAAGCGTGTCTGAAACTTCAGTCAATTTACTTTCCTTCCGTAACTTATAGAAATGCATGATATATAAGTTAACAAATTTTGCAGTACTGTACTTAGTGATGTCATCAAATTTCTAGATTGGGAAAAGAAAAACTGTCCTTCAAATTAAGTAATTGCAAGTCTGGGAGCTTCTATTTATGTTACCATGGTGCATTGAGACCTGGCCTCATGAGACATAAATGGAAACATGGGCCATAGAAAAGAGGCTACACTGGACTTGAGGAAAACATCTCTTGTTGCTAGTTTTTATTGTTCCAAGATGGCATGCAGCTTTAGTGTCATCTCTATACCAAACAAATCAGAAGACCATCAGTGCATACTCTTCACCCCAGAGGCTGGATAGTTAGTTCCCTCCCCTCCCCTCCTCTTCAGTCTCTTCCCCTCTCCCTTCCCTTCCCTTCTTCCCTTCCCTTTCTTACCTTTTCCTTCCCTTCCCTTCACTATCTTTCCCTTCTTTTCCCTTCCCCCCTTCCTCTTCACCTTCCTTCCTTCCTTCTTTTCTTCTCCCTCCTTCTCCTCCTCCTCTCTCTCTCTCTCTCTCTCTCCCCCCCTCTTATTCTCCTTGTCTCTGGTTCTCAAGTCCTCCAAAATTTACTTCAAATGTAGTTAAAGATTTCTGGTTGATGTCTTTAAACACAGTTTCAAAACTACCATGTCTTTCTTTGCTGGAGTCAAGTAGCAGTAATGTTTTATTCTAAAATATACTTTATATTCCTTTCCCCCAAATTCTTGCTATAGTCTGAGTCATCCTCACAATAATTTTGCATTTTGCTAGAACTCTTAATGAAATATCAGAGTTATGAGAAGGGTGGTTTCTCAGGTATATTGAAATGTTTGCTTATGGACCCTTTCACCAAAAAAATGTGGCATTTCTCTGATTTCTTTTAAAGTATTAAATCTGGGTTGATGGGCTCAAAGTAAAATGCCTGGTATGGGAAATAGGTGGAGAATTTGAGACAGTCAAATATGTAAATTGCTTTTCTTCCTGAATTATATGGATCCATAGTCTAAATCCTTCCCCTATTTTTTCCTGTCGTAAAATAGTAAAGTCAAGTGATGGTCTTCACCAGAAGTATTTAGTTGCTTAAAAAATATGAGTTTGGATTACTTTGGAAGTAGATTGACTCTAGTAAACAACGTAATGTATTGTAGGTCAGTTTTAAATAGATTAGTCCTTTGTTACTTATTCTTTGAATATATATTCTCAATGGTGAGGTTCAGAATACTATAGAATGAAAGTCTACCCAAATTTCTTTTTTTTTTTTTTTTTTTTTTTCTGTGGGTACCGGGGGTCGACCTCAGGACCTCGCGCTTGCCAGGCAGGCACTTATGCCGCTGAGCCATCTCGCCGGCCCCCAAATTACTTTTTTATGTGATGTAATCTGTGGCTTTTTCATGTGAAAAATATCTCTTGGTTGTTGGTTAATGTCTTTCATCTTCATAACAGTGAAACTCCAACCAGAATGAATGTGGCTTGTAGAAATCCTAAACTATCAATGCCAATAACAGCAATACTCTCCAAAAGCTACTGCCTTCTCTTGGTATCTGTTGAAGGCACTGAAATACAACCAGGAATTACAAAACTTTGGTAGCTGTTGGAATATCCATTGGCAAGCCAAACCAAAATTTAGATAAAAACCAGGTTACCAGCTCCTGTGTCTCTCAAGACCTAAGCTGGCTTTGCTCTCTCAAGATCTGTGCAGCCTTTGATCCATCCCTCTCAGGTATTTTCCATCCTTCCTTTGCTATAATAGGTTTCACAGAAACCTAGATAACTTTTTAAAAGTGGAGTTTAGAATGGCAGTATATTTCTCAATGATTTCATTCACTTTCGTTGTCAGAAATTTTACCCAGTTTGACTGCAAGTAAAATCTAAGAACTGGTAGCAAATTCTACCTCATCTGTAGGATGTCTGTTTTTACCCAAGTTAACAGTGCCATATATATATATATATATATATATATATATATATATATATATATATATTATGTATATATGTGACAAGCTCCTCTGAAGCTTATTGAATGGATTGGTAGACAGGTCTCACTATAAACCACATTACTTCAGAATAGTGAACAATTGCTATGTTTTATAAAATTGACAACCAAGGTCAACTTTTTTGGAAAGGTATCTGTCAATGCTAGAAAAAGCAGCACTTAGTTTTGCCTTGGTGGTGGGCTCTGGGATTACCCTTCTTGCTCTTTCCTCCCCATCCTACCCGTGCACTCCCCACCACCTTCTTCTATGCTTGATTCTCTTTCTTTGCTTGATTTCCTAGGCCTAGGCTCTCTCATGCCTGCTCAGTAAATATTGTTCACAACAATTATTCTAGTGCCAGTGAAAAGAAACAGCTTTGTAGATTCCTAAGGGGTAAGGTAATAGCGGGTCACTCTTTGCTCTCTCTTGAACTATTACTTCCTTATATTTTAAATTGTAACTCCTTAAGGGCAAGGATAGTGCTGTTCATCTTATATTCCTAGGTCTTTGCAGAGTGTCTGGCACATAATAGATATGGAATATGTTTATTATAATAACACATAATAGATATGTAACATATACTTATTATAATAAAGCCTAAAATTGATTGGCATCTCAAAAAAATGAATGTAACAAGGAATCTACAGGGAAGCACACAGTAAGAAGAACAAAGTGAAAATATTTTTCATAAAATTCTCGACCTGGTTATAAAACTTCTACTTATGAAATTCACTAAAATCTAATCTAATACTCAAACCAATAATTTTAATGAGGGAGAGAATCCTAGTCATTTAATCATTTTTTTTTTTTTTTTTTTTTTTTTTTTTTTACGTGGGTACTGGGAGTTGACCTCAGGACCTCACGCTTGCCAGCAAGCACTTGTGCTGCTAAGCTATCTCACCGGCCCAGTTATTGTTTTATAGCAAAGAAAAACCCCATTATAGCTAAAGCAGATCAGGAGGAAGCTCATTTGTGGATCAAGTTGATATTCTCAGTGTCTTTTTCTTCACTGCTCAGTGACTACTAGTGCCATTAGAAACTCATTTGTTTGTCAAAGGTTATGGAGCACTCCTATGTCCCAAAGTATTGTGCACATAGGAAATGTGCACTTATAGAGATCAGTATGTGTCAGTCCCTCACAATCTCATATGGATGGGATCTTTCCAATGGAATAGTCTGTTGAACTTGGGAAAACTAATGTCCAAATTGTAGAGGACTTAGAGGCCATCTAATACAAAATTTAATTTACATATGAAGAAACCAAGTATCAGAGAGATTAAATAACTAGTCCAAGGTCGTACATTTAATTCTTAGCTTGTGGGACCTGAACCCAGACTTTCCAACCCCAAGCCCCGGGCTCTCTACACTGCTCCCATTCTGTCATCTTGCATTGGCTTTGTTTGGAAGAAGAGACCAGGAGCCAGGTAAAGCCCCCAAAAAAGTTAATTTGGAAAGCAGAATAGCAGACACTTGTCATATAAAGGAACTTAAAGTAGAAGAAAGTGAGTCATACAGATAGAGGAGTTAAAAATACAAAGTTAAGGCTCTCAACACATCATGTGCACACTGTCATCTCTTCTCATGGAAGGAGAAAAGAAAAGGGAAAAAATGTTACTTTGCTCTGACCTGTAAGGAGTATGTGCTGAGAAGTGTGGCAGGCATAAACCCGGGTGCCATAGACACTCGCTCACACCAGCTCTCAGCGCTGGCAGTGTGCCATAGATGGCAGAAGCTCCGGCACTTCTTACCTGATGGTGCCGGGTAGTGGTGACAACTGAGAAGGGCTGTTTCTAGCTTGAATTGGAGGAAAAGCAATTTTAAAAACACACTCTTAGAATGTGTCTAAGTTATTGACCACTAAGAAAGCTGTACAGGAGGCCCCACAGAAACACAGTGTTTGATTATAACTTGGAGCAGAGTTATAAAACCGAGGATGTTTCTGCCCTCAACTATTTCATAAGTTTATGTTAAGGTCTGAAGTTAATAGTAAAAATGTGTGTATTATTCCTGCTCAGGGCCTCAGAAGCTGGTTGTGGGTTTTCCTTTGTGTCATCCTCGTGTCAGCAGCAGGGAGGAAGGGTGTGGAGAGGCCTCCCATATAGAGGGATGGGGTGGGGGGTGAGCACTCTTGGAGTGAGCTTCATGCATGTGAACACATTATTTGAGTTTTCCACAAAAACTCTGGTGTAAGAGTAGGAAAAGAGCAGGAAAATATTGAAAAAATAGACAAAAATGATAGACTGACATTACCAGCTTGACCATTAGTAAAATTAATTGCAAGACTAAATGAAACAGAAGCCATGTGCGAATGAGTTGATTCTACAGTGAATGAGATGAAGCATCATTCCTGGGCTATACATGCCGAGGGTTTGTCTGAAAGGCGAAGTCAGGTATCTGGAGAGCGATATGCAGGGTGACTCATCCCCCAGACCAGAGATGTGTCTGTGTCACCTGACCGAGACAGTCCTCACTAAAGATCAAGAGCCAGTGTGTGTACAAAGGATGAGCCGCTTGCAGCAGGCCTCAGAGATATCTTCTGTGGCAGTTTGTTTGTGTCATTTACAAGTGTTGGTGCTGTCTTACGATGGGGCATGACTGGCATTTTCAACAATCATCTGCGATGCATTTGCTCAAAAGAGGACTACAGCATTAATCTTGCATGCTTTTAGAACTATTTTTAAAATGCCTGATTTTTGTTCTTTAGTGCCTGTTTTTTTTTTTAATTTCCCCCTCTCTGCAGTTCTTGGTTTCTATCTCATTGAATGCAGAGGATTAATTGTTGCTGTCTATCTATGCTTCGTAGCATGAGAGAGCAATGCCTAAGGGCTCTTGTGTTGCTTTGGGATTGATGGGTTTTGTTTCTTAGCAAGCAAAATCTCCATGTAGTCAAACTGAATTGCAAATTTCTCCTTTTTTCCTCCTGTAGCACTGAAAGCCGAAAAGAGAAGAAAGCTGACTCAGGGAAAGGTGTTGACAGGGAGACTTGTCTATGACTTGATCTTCAATTTATTTTTTACATATATATGAGAAGAGTGTCATAATTATTAATAAAACTGCTTTGATCATGTATTGTAAATTCTGTCTCTCTTTCCAAATCCACCTTTATAATGTAAGTAGTGCAATACTTGTTTCATTTCTGTGTTTAACCTTCTGAACAGTGAGACACCCTTGTGAGCAGATACAATAGCTGATATAAGAATCCATGTGTTCCTTGCTGTATGTTAGACATTAGACATTTGTAAATACTGGATTCTCATTGTTAGCTTTATGAGAGCAATAGCTTTCTTAAAGAGATAAGTCATATTTACCTAGTTTATATTTTCCTACTTTAGTATCATGAAGATGCCTGACAATTACATTCAGAATTTTGAAAGGTAGTCTTACTCCTTTTTATTTTTATAGCTTAGCATTTGTGACTTATTTCATAACTCCTAAATCAAAAAGTCAGTTTGAAAGCTTTTTTTAATAACCGTATTTATGCATTGATTTAAAGGTACATTTAATACTTAAGAATTTCTATGTAACTGAAGCTTAAAGTCATTTAAAAAATATAGAAACTTGTTCACAACTTGTTAAAAAGAATCAGCTACTAATGCAGAGTCAAGTAGTATTTGCTTAAAATTCAAGTTGTGACTACATGATTCAATTCTAGGCTTATACAAAATGCAATAGAAAAACTTTGTAAGTTTTATGAGATTTTCCATTAAAATCTTTATCAGAAATAGGCTGTTAAATTTCTCTCCCACTGACAACAGATATTTTTCAAATAAACCTGGAATACCACATGGTAAATCATTGTACATGAAATTCCACTCTGTACAGTCACTCTACTGCTAATGGTCACGCACTGCTTAATGCTGGTCCTCAGTCATGTAATAATGTTAGACCAACAGGTCTCCAGTTGTAACTTTTTTGCAAAGCTCTTTTCCACTTTTTAATTAAATGCATGTTGTGGAAAAACAATCTTTTAAATGAAAATTTCCGATTCTGTTTGAGAAGGTTCTGTAGATATTTCAGTCCATGTGAAGCAAGCCATCCTTACTGAGTTTGTGCAAGAGGAAGGAAAGTTAAGGATTTTTGATGGTAATTCACAGTGGAACATTCCTGGCTCCTAAGAAAAGAATGAGTGATCATCAACCTTGTAACACTCCAGTGTCCAGTGTTACAATAACTCAGAGCCACGTGGCCTTTATAAACTATTGCATACTCTGTGTATAAATGCACATGAAAAGTGGGGAAAAAATCCTTTTTGTGATTAAGCTATTGAAAGGGAGAACACCAACAAAGCCTCCATTAGATTCAACATTTTGGTACCTTTAGAAAAAATATTTCCTCATAATCCTTGATGGAATTATTTTTATGGAAAATGAGTTAAAGATTTATGGGAAGAAGAATTTGCAATTAATAAAGTTTGTATTTATAAATACTGAAGAAAAATACAGAAACTTTCTGTTCCAAATATGTTGCCTTTGTGTATTTTATAATACTGATATTACACTGTACACATTTCCATTGTTTTATGATTTAGCTAGTCAGTTCCAAAAGCAGTCCCGTGGTATTTTAATATATTAATAACTGTTCTGTTAAAAATGATCATAGTGAATTAAAACCTTTATGCGATCATTGATTTGAATACACAATCATAGCCAATGAAATTCTGTATTTCTGAGTATTTTTGTAGTCATTTTGTTCATGTGTGAATTTTAATGCTATTCCTATGTTAATCCTAATATTTTGAAATCATATAAAATATGAAAATGTAGTGTTATATATGTATATGTATATTTACTCCTAATTTTAGATTCCTGGTCAAAATTACTGAATATCTTGAATGTAATTTATTGCAAAGTTTAAGTAATGTGTAAAGTGACTAGGATATTGTGTTTTTCACAACTAAGAAATGTTATGTGGAAATAAATATTTATCCTAATATCCTTGCATATTTTAAATTATGATTCAGTGTGTCTTGTCTTTGTTTTTCCTTAATATTAATCAGTAAATCAGTGTAGAAAGTCTTAATTGTTCAAATATAATATTTAAGTATGCCCATCATTAAGAAACCTTGGTGATTTAAAGATTCTGAGAGTATTTCAACAATTTGAGCTTCGTGAACAGAAAATAATATATTTTCTCATTTTTGCAGAGAACAGTGTCTTGGGTGGAAATGGCATGGCTCTTATGAGTAGTAAAAAGTTCCAAAGTCACTGTGATTCTCCATTTTTAGAAGTTCTTAACTCCTGTTTTTAACCCCATGGGAAACGTATTTTCAAAAATGTGTCTCCTCCTTATTTGTTGTAAAGGTCAAGTGGAACCATTATTCTTTTGCAGCCATGTGGCAGTGTTGTGGAGGTAACTGCATTCAGAACTTTAACATGCTGGTTATTTCTCTCTTGACTAGTGAGTTTACTTTGTAATTGCTACTACTTAACCACATACAATAGTGGGAAGTTTTTCCTAAATATAACCTGAATGCCTCCTTGGTGTAGTTTAGACCTATAATCTGATAATGATGCTCCAGTGACAATTTCTAGATCTTGTAGGATTTTCCTTGGGTCTTAAAAGTGTGGCTAATCTGTTTCCTAGTTGTACTGATCTACTCCTGTTTCTGTTTAACCTTAGCCTGTTAGTTCCAAGCACTTGACTATTTTCCTATCATTACAAGCTTGCTCTCTTTTTCAGTATGTCCATCTCATATATTCATGCAATGCAATGCAATGAAATGAGATTACAATTATTTGAAAGTTTGATGAAAATAATTTGGGTAATGTGATTAATATAAGGCATATCTAAACATCCACTTTAAGAATATAGTTGTCAGTGATTAATGATCATCTTTTAGATATCTTATTTAGTTCTTCCTTACGGAAAGCTGCAGTTGATTGATACCACTCTCCTCTCCAATTTAGTTTCTACTGGTGTATTGAGCACTATCATTTGTACTGGAACTTTGAAAAGAGGACTATGATCTTTGCTTTTGAGGGAAGGTTGGATATGTAACTGTAATATATTGTGATTTGTACTGAGTTAGTGGTCTGATTAAAACAGTAAGTAATTCACGGATGAGATTTTGAGTAGAACAGTGAGAGGAAAATATTACAGAAATAGCATATGAATTAGGATAGAAATGGGGAAAAATATACTTCAGTAACTGCAAAGATTCTCAAAACCATGTCATTCTTGAAATAAAGATAAGTTCAAACAATGTAAAATAATTGGCATCACCATAGTTGATATAAGGTATATTTGGAATTTATCAAATAACCCAGTGTAGTGGATTGTTAGTGGGGGGCAAGAGTTGTAACAAAAGGTAGAATCACAGTTAGAGACATTATAAATGATGTCAAAGTCTATTATAAGACATTTAAACTTTATCCATTAAGAGCTTTTAGTAATGGATATACGTGAACTTTTGGAAAGATTAAGTCTGGCAGCACAGTAGAGAATATAGTAGGGAAAGAATAGAACCATTTCCTTTGGGATTCTGATCCCAAGATGACTCTCAGATAATCAAACAAAACTTCCTGTGAACAGTCTCTGAATTTCTATTAGTACAGAAACCACATAGGTTCCATGAGTATTTAACAAGTGAGTCAAGATGCAATAGCTTTGTTATAATTCCTTTTATGCAGAGTGTTTATTTACATATGCACGCTATACACCACTATAGTTATATGTGAAAAAATTTTTCCAAAAAGCACGGTTTAAACACAGTAAGCCTGAGACTATTAAAGATATCAAAGATCTGAATGTAGTACAAATTTTAGCCAATGGCTGCCTCATCAGATGCAGAAGCCGCCATGGCATCCTACCCAGCTCATTTTTTTTTCTGTATTTAGTTCTTCCCTTTTGGTGTGTGTGGAGTCATAGGTTTCTGTAATGTGACATATTTCCTCCATGTGTTCATAAGCTCTTCCAAGGTAGAAATGATACTTTACCCTTCCTCTGTAACTCCAGAGTTCTGCACTCTGCTGTTTACCCAGCCAGCAAAAGCTGTTGACAGAATAATAAGTGAAATATCCCAGAAAATGCTATTTGTTGGTTTGTTACGAATGATTAAAGGTCCAAAGTGGGTTCTTACTGTTATGTTGGTAACAGTGCTTACTGAGCACCTTCACGTGTCCAGAGTCCAAGGGCATCACAGCCTAAAGCAAGACTCTGTGCAGTCTATGGATAGATTAAGGTGGCAAAAGCAGCTAGGTAACTATGAACAAGAGGGAAGAAAAGTGAAAGCAGAGTACCAGGCATTGCATATGTGTAGATCATCTGAGCAGTGCAGCAGTTCTGTGAGGTAGGTATATTTATACTTTTTCAAAATAAGGCAGTGGAAATCAAAAAGGCTAAATAACGTTCTTTAAATATTTCCCACTAGTGAGTGGTGGTACTTGTCACATAACCCTGGCCCATCCATCCGACAGTGGCTGCGGGGCACTGTGTCTCCGGCAGGAGGTGAGACGGGACTGCTTTCCTGTTTCCTAGGGTATTCATGCTGGCCCATAAAACCCGAATCAGGTTAAGACGAGTGATACTTTTTCTCAATATGTTAAATTTTCTTTATCACTCATTTCTTCGTGATTAACATTAGAAACAAAACCTACCCAATACCAATGAAATCCTTTTTTGTTTTTCCTCGTGACTCAGAGATTTGACTTTAGATAGAAGGGAAATTAAAGTAGTACAGTTAATCATAGTAATCCTCAGATTCCATATCTGTGGATTAAACCAACTGCAGATAAAAACATTTGGGAAAAAATGCATCTGGATGTAGCATTTACGAATATTTTTCTTGCATTATTCTCTTAAAATATAACTTTAAACAGCATTTACATTGTATTAGGTATTATAAGCAATCTGAAGATGATTCAAAGTATATAGGAGGACATACCTAGGTTTTTTTTTGTGTGTGTGGGTACCAGGGGTCGACCTCAGGACCTCGCACGCTAGCAGGCACCCATGCCACTGAGCAACATCACCAGCCCTTTTTTCGTATGTGGGTTCCGGGAGTCGAACTCGGGCCCTCGCGCTTGCCAGGCAGGTGCTTACACCACTGAGCCATCTCACCGGCCCTACCTAGGTTTTATATATAGCTACTATGCCATTTTGTGTATTCCTGGATTTTGGTACCTGTTTCTACAAGAGGATCTGAAACAAATCCCCTATGAATACCTAGAGACTGCTGTAATTAAGGGCTTTTGTTGTTGAATAATCACACTTCTCACAGTATTGACACAGTTTTTAAGTAATTTGACAAACTTGTAAAATTGGCTCAGATGGAAAGGTTATGTAGAATAAGAACTGAGTTTATTAAAGTTTAAAAGATGTAAGTACCAGAAAAGTTAACCTTCTCAACAGCAGTAAGAAAGTTACCTCTCTTATTACTAATTCAAATTCTTGGGATTCAATGTTAATATTGTCACAGAAAAGTGATCATAAATTCCTACTAAGCATAGCATGGGTCTTATTAATACCATGCTCTGAGCTTTTCTTACTGAGTAGTGAGTGATGTTATGCGTTATACCACAACTTGTCTCTCATTCTCAATAATCCGTATCCCAGAGATGTCCCACATGTATATTCTAGGTCACTCAAGAGGTGTGCAAAAAGATTTCTGGACCTGTACAAATAACTGACTGTCAAAAGTTGGCACAACAAAATTTTCTTACCTTATGAAAAAAGCTGTGCTTGTTGTCTTAGTTACTTTTCTCTTGTTGCTGAGACAAAATACCCAACACCCAAAATTAAGGAAGGAAAGGTTTATTTAGTTCATAGTTTGTAGAGGTTCCAGTCTATAATTGGCTGGCTCCAAGGCAGGGTGGCACATGGCTGAGGGGCAACAATTCATGGTGGTGGAAGACAGCAAAAGCAACAAGAGAAGAGAGAAAGAGACAAGCCTCTTTTGGTCCCTTGTATTTTATCCAGACTGCTGGGATTAGGGTGGTGCCAATCCAATCAGTGGACTGATCCAGCAATCACTCACCTTTAATCTCAGCATCCTTAATCCCAGCATTGCACTACAAATCAATCACACACTCTAGATTCAGCTGCCTCCATAAAAGCCCCATCTAAAAGTACATGAGGCTTTAGGGATACGTCCAGACACAAACCCTAATGCTTGTGCTTTGGTACGTTTTTCATTTAGAATTTATTGAATCTTAAATATTGTACAAATCTAGTCATATTATAAATCAGTGTTCTCACATAAACTTAGAGCAAAAGTGGCAAATGTCAAGAGGTGGAACTGATAGCCTGCAAGTAAGAAAGAAAACAAAACACCAGAATGACATATGCCCTGACGTGATCATTGATCTTTATGCTGGTAACTCTGAGTCATCAAGAATGTGTTGAATTATGTTCTGTGCCTGCTATTTAAGAAAGCATGAAGATATGTAAGTATTTTTAGCAAGGTGTCCAACAAAAATGTTTAAAAATAATTTAAAAAATGATTTTCTGAAAATCTTGATAGAAGGCTGGGGATGCAGCTCAGTAATAAAGTACTTCACCATCATGTGCAAGGCCCGAAGTTCAATCCCCAGCAAGGCAAAAGGTAAATAACAGAAAAAATTAAAATGTTAATAGAGACTTAAGAATCTTGTATCAATTGTATCAAGATGTGAACCATTTCTCCCTTTGATTACCACATATGCCCCTGGTGGTGCACCCTAACAGGTTGTTTTTGAAAGGAGTCGTCACCATCCACATGCCCATAAAGGCTGGAACTGTCATCAGAGGCAAATCTACACCTCTCAGTGGTATGAATGCTTCCTGTGTTTCAAAATAACCCTCAGGTTAAGTTTATCTCCAATGTATCTATTAATTTCTTTGCCTCATTTTCCAATAAGCTAATTTAAAACTATTACTGGAGGGTAAAAGTTGTCCTTTGGTAGTCAAATAAAACATACTTTGTATGTATTCATATCACTCCCAATTATAACCCCCATTTCCTGAAAAATATGAGCTGTTCCAGAAAAAATATTTAGTATGTTTTAAAATGAAAAAAAAAAAGAATTTATAATGATATTATATAAATATTATGCACAATTTGACTTTCATGCTATTAATAAATATCTGGGGGCTAGTGAGATAGCTCAGTGGCATAAGCGCCTGCCTGGCAAGCGCGAGGTCCTGAGTTCAACTCCCGGTACCCACATACGGAAAAAAGGGCCAGTGATATCGCTCAGTGGCACAGGTGCCTGCTGGCAAGCGAGGTCCTGAGGTCGACCCCCAGTACCCACAAAAAAAAAATAAATAAATATCTGACTTACTGTACAATATGTAGTTTCAATCAAGATGAAATGCTAATTTTTATTTAATTTGCTATTATGACTATTAATGCTGTCCAAGATGTAAATATATATTATTGCTGTTTCATGAAAAAAACTCTGAAAAGATTAGTCCAACTCACAGTGACTGAGCTATATTAAGAAATACAATTATAAGAAGCCCACAGGTTTGAACATCAGTTTATGGTTCACATGGATGAGTAGGACTTGAGAGTTAATGCAGGTGAAATGACTCAATGGCGTGCTCCGAAAATATAGTCGAAGCTGTATTTCACAATCCTCTGTCCGTTCCCATGTTCTTGTGGATGACTCAACAATCTCATGTTGAATTGATAGAATTTTTCCATTTCTTCCATTTTTAGATTTTTATGCTCTAGCTCACTCTGTAATAACTCTGTCTAGCAAATGGTCTAAAGCAGAGTTTAAATTCATAAAGTTAATTTTTTAAAATGAGGCTATTTTGCAAATAATTGAAACAAAAATCATGTGTTCTCAATATTATTTATTGCTAGGTCAGATTCAGCATCTGAAATCAATGCTTTCATTAGTATAGTTATATCAACCAAAGATAATGGGTCAAACACTTAAATGATTAACTTGGCTTTTATTTTAACTTCTACTGAGCCATCAGAAATACCAAGATGTTATTGTTGGCATTATTTGTTCTTATAGTACAAACCTCATCAAAATTCCCTAGAATAAAATTATAAATTATGTATTACATAAATGACCAAAATTATTTTAAGTTCATTTCTCAAAAGCTACATGTATTTATGGTAACAAATTTTATATGTATTAGATGGAATCCTTATGAACTACTCAACACATTTTTATGTATCTAATTTTTTTTTAAATGCTAGACTCTCTCCATGTTTACCAGATAGTCAGGGATTACTGACAAAATAAACAAGAGCCTTTCTGGACAAATGTGTCCATATGTCAGTGTGGTTTAGGTCTAATTAAAGACACAACTCATTACCTTTGAAAAATGAAGGCACATTTATTAAATGACCAGGAGAAATACCATGGTATGTAAAAGGGAATAATAATATACAACATTCTACTTTGTTTTTTATTAAAAAATGAATCCAAGGAAGTTTAAAATATTTTTTAATTAAGACGCTCAAAGAAATGCAATAAAAATTGATGGAAGAACTCCTTCAAGTTAGAATTTGCGATACAAATATTTTCACCTTTTAACAGGGCAAGCTGAAGTGTTCATATTTCAGTTCCAAGCTTCATCTTTTCACTAGGAAACATCACTATTTTTAAAAGCACATTTACCATGCTTTCCCATCACCCTTGCTGTGTTTTTATAGCACCTATAGCCATAACTGGCACCTGGGGGCCTTACATTGCTGACAGTTTCCTTCGCATTTCTTTGGAGTCTATTCAACTGCTGTGGTTTTACTTAGAAGTTAATGCTTTGCATATATGATTTCCTGAGACTGTTTGAATAGTCTTTCTCAGAAAACTGTGCCAGTCTGGCTGTGAACAGCTCTTCTCTGAAGGGAGCTGACAGTAGCCTGGTTGGGTTGGTATGCTTGGACTGGGGTTCCTATCCATGCCCTGCCATCTCCTCTCCTTATTTCTTCTTTTCTTGTCCCTGCCCTAGTGACATCATTGCCCACATCTTGTCATCTCTTTAAAGAAGAGAACAAGATTTGGACTAGTCTACTTAGAAAAATTAAAATGCTGCCTAGGGAACCTATGCGAAGCTCTCATAAAAATAATTTATATCTGTTGTTTCAGAAGCTGCCATGGAAATGATTTTAAATGGTAAATAAAAGCAGAGTGAATAATTCAAATTTCTGTAAAGTAATAATTTGTTGTGAAGACAGAAGCCCCTATTTACGATTATAAGTATGAAATTTGAAGACAAAGGTGACCTTAAGTTTCTTGATTTGAGAATCTTTTTAAGATCATCTTAGCAGAGCAGCTTTAAAATAATGAGAACAAAAATGTTTTTTTAATAAGCTAGTATGGCATGCTGTTTTGAGGTGCTAAGGTAAAGAGAAGCATTGTTTTATGAAATGGCTCATGTGAGTATATATATGCTGGTGAGCTGTGCTGCTAGCAATTCCATGGTCTTCATCAGTATACCACTAGAGAGAGAAAAAAAGGTCAGAATTAGGAAATCAGCTGTCTTTTTAAAAAATTCAAATGATCTGTCACGAGCATACACTGAATAAAACAGGGTATTTTAATTCCTGAAATAGTTTAGAAACTGAAATGTGATCAAAGAAGGTGTCTAATTTTTCCCCAGAGCTTTTACAAAGCATGTTGTTCTGTCCTGCAGAAGTCTCTGATCCCCTTTTACAGATGCTGAGAAAATCCACTGTACAGGGCCGGTGAGATGGCTCAGCGGCGTAAGTGCCTGCCCGGCAAGCGCGAGAGCCCGAGTTCGACTCCCGGAACCCACACACGAAAAAAGGGCTGGTGATATCGCTCAGCGGCACAGGTGCCTCCTGGCTCATGAGGTCCTGAAGTCGACCCTCAGTACCCACCAAAAAAAAAAAAAAAAAAAAAGAAAGAAAATCCACTGTACATTTGGCTTTACTGAATAGTTCTTTAAGCATATGTAAATTCTAATTAAAACACATAAATCCACATTCAAATTTGACTCAAAGGACACTTAGGACCACATCATGTGTAAAGTATCAAGTTTCTCTACACTTTCATAAGATAAGCTACATTAAAATAAATGAATTTTTAGAAGCACTTTTTCTGAGACTATATCACTAAGAAACTGGAAAAACCTGTTTAAATATTACAACTATATATTTAGCATAAATAAAGTCAAAAGTTAAATGTGTTATTTGTAAATACACTTTACACTGGAATTTAAAAAATCTATATGTCTGACATTTATGTAGGTATTTATGACCTGAGGCAAAAATTTACCAGTGCATACCTTATTAAATAATTGGGAAGTCATTGCTAGGCAAACATATATTAATGGAGACAAGTTAACTTTTAAAAGTTGCTTCAAATATTATGTATTTTTGCTTTTAATAGTGGAAAAACAGATTTAACCTCTTATAAGAATCTAGCCCAAAATATATAAGTTTTTCTCTGTATTAAATAACTGTCTCATTCCAATATAATTGGCACCATTTGAACTGAGCACAGAGAAAATCATGTGTAAGAGTAGGGAAAAGCAGGCTATTCTGCTAAAACAGACAAGGAAGCTGCATTTTACACAAAAATATTCAGTACAGGGCCGGTGAGACGGCTCAGCGGCTTAAGCGCCTGCCTTGCAAGCGCGAAGGCCCGAGTTCGACTCCCGGATCCCACATACGAAAAAGGGGCCGGTGATATCGCTCAGCGGCATGGGTGCCTGTTGGCGCGCGAGGTCCTGAGGTCGACCCCCCGGTACCCACAAAAAAAAAAAAAAAAAATTCAGTACAATGTACATATATACACAACATACATATATGTTTTTTCTTAAATCTAAAAATTTCTGAAAAAGAAAATAAATTTGACTAAATGCCCATAAATATTCTCTGTATAGGCAACAAACCATTGCTGTAGCTATTTCTGACTTTGTTAAACAAACCTAATTGCTTATTGCCTGTGGTTGTTTAACAAACGATAACATAGCAATTGTAAAAATTGAAGTGTGCTGATTATTATCTCACTGTTGTTGGAATGGCTAGTAATGTATACTAAACAGAAATGGATTTTCATATTTGAGCTGAGCTATTATCATACTGGTTTCACTTTAGAATTACTCTGCCACACATTTACTGAATAAGTGACTACTTCTGAATCAAAATAGAGACTGAACAACCACATGACTAGTAGAGCAGTGTTTTGACATTCCAAGGACATGCAATACTGTGCTTCGCAACCCCAAACTTGCTAATATTATTGAACATTATTTTGTGTAAGACTCAAGGATATCACTTCTCCACCAAGTTCTTTAAGTCTCTGTCTTCTGGGACTTCTATAGGAACAGGTAGCCCTTAAAGAAGAAACTAGACTCCACCAGCCACTTTGCTCCCATTGCACAAAGTTTTGCTATACCATTGCCTGGAAATCCACTCCAGCATCCACCAGCGCTTTGGAGATCTGAGCTGATTGCTGAAAGTGAACGTTATCTGCAGGGAGAGAAAGGAAACATCAAGTAGCTAATAGCCTCTCCATTTCTCTGATACCAAAGGATGGGAAAGCCACTAGAAAAAAGGGACTGTTTGAAGTTCTAGGACTCAGCATCCCATCTAGCCCAAGACAAGTGAGTTGTGGAAAGCAACACTGTTTTATTGAAGTAAATGTAACAGTCTTGCCCCTCATGCTTTTGTTTTGTCAGTAGTGAAATTGCAAACCTGTCTGTGATACTAAAAAGTCTAATTAACTGAAACTCACCATCTGCTGTTCCATGAATAAGGAGGTACTCAACTTGTTTAAAATTTTCAGCTCTGCTCATGACTGTTGAATTCTGGAATTGGGAAAAAGAATGTCATTATTCAAAAAAGGATCTGCCATAAACTGATTTTTCACTTCAGTTTACAAAATAAAATGTTTTCAGCTGGGGCCCCCTTTGATACAAAATATAGCAAACCGATATTCAAGCAAATGCTGTCTCCGTGCATGGCAGAATGCACAGCATGCCCTGTGCCTGGGAGACAAGACTGGAAAGGGAGGATGCCACATCTTCCCTGTACACACAGGAAGAGGGCACCTGCCACCCATGCTGCATGCAAAACCCCTTGAGTCCCAGATCCCAGATTGGCTGTGTCCTATGCATTAGCACAGGGCAGAGTCTCATATTAGCAATGTACGTTCCATGGGCTTCTGCTGTAGTTCAGCCAAAAAGTGTATTACCATGGCAACCATGTGTCACATGGTGCCATACATGCTACATTTCAAAGAGCCTGTACATAGCATTTGCAACTAGACATGCTCTGCAATATGTCATGTGAACTTTGGTCCACATTGCTAGGTTCTGAATGAAAAGCAAATATTACCTCTTTGGGAACAGATGTTTAAAACCTAGGCAAATGTAACATATAAGAGGGGAAACGGGTGAAAAAGATCAAGGGTGGCCTTAGAAAATTAGTGAGTTCTTATTGGCTATGTTATTCTGTATATTGGAGAGAATGCTGCTATTAGATAAAGTCATTACTAACCCAGCCAGGGAAATAGGATAAAAATTGAAAGGCCAGAGTTTTGAAGATAGATCAATGGCCTGAGTCAGATAATCTGGAATGGGGTCAGAGATCCTGAGTAAAGAAGGCTTTGCAATCATAGAACTAGGCATCTAGTTTTAATTTGAGGCTATTCACAAAGTTGGGGTGAAGGTTAAAATGCCAGGTAGAGAGGAGATTGAGAGGTAGTAAGCTCAAATCTGCTTTGATTGTCCTGTAATGGGATGGGCAGAGGAAGAGGCAATACCCTGAGTTTAAAAGCAGCAGTGTGGTCCTGCAGCACCTTGGTAAAATTTAATGAGAGCCGAGGTTTGTATTCTATAGATAACTTCTGATGGGAGTCCTGCTTGGAGTATTTATATTCTGGTTTCAGGTTCAGTGTCAGTGAGCTGTGGAACTGGAGACATGCTACACTTTGAGCCTTAATTTCTATGAAATGGGAAAGAATGACTCCTCTCACTCCCTCACATAAATAGCAATCAAGAGATGGGGTAGAAGCATTTTTTAAGGTTAAATTGTTGATAATGATGCAAGACTTCTGTGGCAGTCTTTCTGGAAAAAGACATTCTGCCCACAACTTTCAGGGCAGTTAACCAAAATGTTTCAGTTGACTGAGGCTTCCATCTTCTCTCAATTTGAGAATTAATTCATGAACTTCAAAATAAACATTTATGACTCATTAAAAGTCATTTTTAAATTTTACTTTCTTTTTGAGCAACTTTTCATCTGATGAGATGGTCTAGGTAAGCCTATCTGTATATGAATCCATCCGCCCATCCACCCATCCATCCATCCATCCATCCATCCATCCATCCCATTACCTCATCCATCCATCCATCCATTCATTTTTTCACCTAGTCAATCAATATTTATTTGTATCTCACTAAACAATAACATCATAAGGAAAGGGATTTGTCTATATTGTTGATTCTCCAGTCTTAACACAGTGCTAACATTTATCAAAGAAATAACCAAATGAAATTATTAAGCATTTGTATTCTTCATGGTATTTGTTCCTAGTTTTGTAGAGACAAGTAGAAATAGCTAAGGGAGGTAGAAAAAAATATTCTCATTCAGAAATTTAGTGGAATACGTTTGGTCTACTTTCAGTATCATGCCACTAGTAATACTAACAATTACTGAGCATTTCTCTATGCCTGTCTCTGTTAAGCTTCATGAAGGAATTATAAAAGCACTGTTGCATCTAAGCTTCACAACACCTGTGTGAAACAGGTCTATATCCACACTACTTTATAGATGGAAATGATGAGATTTGGAAGGTAAGTAACTTGTACCAGGATCCATCTGTGGGTTACAGCTGGACAAAATCTGATAGCAAAACCCCTCTTACTTCCTACATGTATGTTGCACTTCATCTCCTCTAAAATTCCAAGATGCTGAGGAAATGTCTCCCAGAAAAGGAATAGTATGAAATGAAATGTTAATGCCCTGTCCTGGACCTTGAAGTATACAATAATAGTAGGTACTCTGGCTCCTGGACACATATCATACCTTGTCACACTAAGTAACTGGGAGAGGGATTGGTCTTAAGAGCCTTGTGAAATTTGGGAGGCATGTGTTCTGACCGTGCAGGTGAAGTGTAGCCTCATGTAGCAATAGAATTCTAAACAATTTTCTGCTCTTCAGAAAGGAAAGGGTTAAAACAAGTCTCCCAAATGATACTGTTGTGCACTATTCAAAGTGGAGACAGCAATGGCCAAGGCTTGAAGATTAACATTGAACATTAATATTCTGAGTTGCAGGATCAGGAGCCCCTTTAGAGTCCTCTGCAGTGATCTTTTCTGCTGGTCATGCTCCTTTAACCTTGCTCCTCCCTGCGTTAAACCCAGCTCTGTGCTCACAGAAGACAGTCAACTTTAACACCCAGACCTGACCCAGATACACAACTGTCACCTCACCTCTCCTCCAGCACCCTCATGGGCCTGCCTTTCTTGCCAGCATGAACAGCAAAAGCTGCTCCTACAACCTCCCAGTGCCATGAAACTGAGAAATGTCATTGAAACATAGAGTAATAGTTAGAAGACATATAAATACGCAGGACAGTTAGCAAGGAATGTGATAGCTACTGGAGTTTGGACCAAAACAGTTTCTGGCTGCCTTTTTTTTTCTTAAATGGAGTGAATACAGGCTGAAAGAAGACAATTTTTATAAACAAGTAAAACCCTGAGCCTAAGATAAATGTTGTGATGTACACACTGTAGCTGTGATGAACTAGACATGGTGAGAAATGCAACATACTGAGAAAAAGACGAAAACTGTGATAAAAGTGTCATGATGCAAATTGTTTTACATTAACAATATTACACTACAAAGAAAGAAAGACAAATACTTTAATGCGGCAAGAGAAAAATAAAACAAAAGCTTTCCCTGCAACTGCAAGATAAGTGTGCCATTTCCAATGCGCAGTCCCCGTTTACCAGGAGAAGCCTCCACACAGACCCTTCTGTGAGAGGGAGGCAGGCAGCCTGGAGACACACCCACTTTAAGGCAGGAAAACTTTTTCCTCCCAGAAAAATTCAGCTATGTCACTTTGCCTCTGGAACTACTGACTGATCATTCCCTACTAGAATATGTTTCCTGGCTTCTCAATTACGTCTTTACTGTCCACTGAATGGCACACGTTAAGTTGTGAAGATAACGCACAAAACCAGTGAAAAAAATGCATGTATGATTAATGATTGGGAAAAATTAATTGTGCTATTTTAACCCATACAAATAGGATTACCCTCTTTGCCTATCAATGCAAACAGAAATAAAAAAGGAAACGGATGACTAAGTTAGAAGCTGAATCGTCTATCACCAACTACTAAAAAGGAAGCTCAGAGTGATAAATGGGCAAGGATGCAATGGTGGTGCAGTTGGCGCTCTCCTGAGGCTAGAAACTTCCGGAGAACCCTGCTGCCAGCAACAGCCTGGCAAAGAGAAGTAGGAAGGATTGGTCCAGTGGCAGTGCTGATTCCACAGCATCTCCGTGAGGAGCTTTTCCTTCAATCCCCAAGAAGAACCATCTGTAGCTGCAAGTTGGATCATGCTGGTTCCTCAGTTACCTTCCAACAAATAAATCTTTGTATTTTTTAAATAAAAGAGCTGATAAGAGTAGGGAAGTACTGTGAGAAACAGAAGTTATACAATTTTTAAGCTACCCCTTGTGCCATCTAGGAGCCATAAGAACAATTTGCTTCCTGAAGATAATGATGGTGGCAGCTGCCATGTTCTGAATGCTTACTGCATGGTGGGCACAGGCATCTAAGGTAATCGTTTTCATAAACCTTTGGGGGAGATCTGATTATTCCCATCATCCAGATGATAAACTGAGGATCAGAGAGGTATAAGTGACCTCCTGAAGCTCATATTCAGGTAAGTGGAAGAAATAATTTGAATGTAGGTCTTCCTAACTCCAAAGCCCATGTCTGTAACCATCATATTCTAATGTCCCTTGACATCACACCGAACAACTCATCACTATTCCCAGACTCTTGTAGAAAGAGAAAGCAGGCACTGGATCTGATAGACATAAACCCAGCAATTCAGTAAGATGTTACCTTAGGGTTACTGGTTTATGTATGAATTCTTCTATTTTGCAATCAATGCCACATAAATAATATTAAATGATGCCACTTTGGGAGGCATCATTAATGCCATGACAGAGGCCACAGAAAATGTTTAAGAAAAAAATGTATCCCACCCACTGCATCAGATGTGGTCTTTGTTTATGTCTATCAACAACAGCACCCGTGTGGTGCCAGGGAAAGAGCTCCCATCAACCCCAGACAGGGGGCTCTACCTCAGGCCGCACAGGCAACACTGGCTTCTTTAAAGATCACACAGCAGTCAACATTTTATCAGCACTCCACAAACAAGTTAAGGTTTGGCTTAAATCTGAAGGTCTCTCTCCCTTTGGCATATTCTGGGATAATAGAACAAATGTCAAATCAGTACAAGATGGCATATTTACAAAATTGCACCCTGTTTTGCATAACCTAACGATGCAGCAGTTCTTAAGGATTGAACATTTCAAATCTGCTAGCAGAAGACTGCCAAATCTATGACTGTTTCATACACTTGCCAAAAGCCTATCAAATTCTGAGCAAAATGCAAAATAAATCTCCTCTACAAGTTAAATCAGCCCTTCTGTGTGTTCCAGGCTGCCCTCTTCTCTTGGCAGCCAGGCTGAGAACTGGGCCCCACTTCTCTTGCCCTTGATCTCACACTTCTCTCTGTATTCCCAAACGCATTTTCTCCTGTCTCCTGTCCTGCCGTGTTGGTCACCATTTGACCTGCTCTTCCTACCACCCCTCTTCTGTTATCCCGCAGATCACTGGACCTGCCTCGCAAATTCCCAGAAAACCACTCTGCCTGCTACTCACCTGTCTCCTCCGGTGCTCTGCCTCTCCCTCTGCACAGCCGTCTGCGTGGAGAGCATCTCTGCTTCTCCGGCCGGTCCTCCTCCTTTCTCTACTGGATACAGACAGTGCCCCCTCCCTTCTCTAACCCTCCACATCTATATTTTACTTAACATTTTTGTGCCTCAGTTTCTATGTCAGTAAAATGGAGATAAGTAGAATATTATCTTAGAGGATTTGATGGGAGAATTGAAACTGACAATCTATGTAAAGAGCTTAGATTAATGTCCAGCCATGGATGCATGTAATAAATGAATGTGAAACAATAAATGAAATGAGTGAAACCCTAACTTTTTGGCCCTTCCTCCCCATATGCGCTCCAACATAGAGAATGTGTGGGGCTCCACAGTCACAATTTATAAACTATTTGTCTTTTTCATGCATAGTGGTCTCTTTGTCATATTCATGTTTTATTAACTATACCATCCCCATCTTGGATTTTTCCACACAGAAGGAATAAATTTCAGAACAATTAAAACACCAGGCATCTTGAACAGATAAACAACTCTACTATGTGCTAGTATCTTTCAAAAGTTTGACCAGAGACTATGATTGACCATTTGAGAGACCAGTCATCATGGTAGTTAGGAACCCACTCATCTACGTGTAGCTATACTTGCTGTTTGTTTGCTTATGGTGTGAAGGTCACTGCACTGGATATCTGATTCTTTTGCTCAAATCTGTCACCATTTCTGCTTGCTATGGATACAGACTGACTGCAAAACAGATGCGTCCACAGAGCTTCACAGCTCATTAGCTCAGGTTTGTCCACTGCCTTCCACTTAGCCTATTTAGAGCATCTGGGACAAGCTCTATGGTGTTTTAGGGAGATGAATGCCTTCTCGCCTCTTTGCCTTCCTCTATGACTTCCTCGTATCCTTTAAAAGTGCTCCTGCCTTGCCACTTGGAGTAGGTGGGTGATGATCTAAAAGCGTTTTCTGAGTCACTGCTGGTGTCACTGCATTGGGTTAAGCCTTAACCCAAGATCTCCTAATCTATGTGTCAGCTTTGAAAGAACAGGGAAGGGTTCCCCATCTGGTTGGATGCAGCCACATGGATGAACACCTCAGTGAATGCAACGCAGAGCAGCTTTCGGCAGGGCACAAAACCCTACACATGGCATTGCAGCCTGTTGCATTCACCTATACAAATAGCTTCTCTAATTCCCTCTCTTCAATAAAATGGGACCTGTATTTCACACAGTATGTTCCTCTGGGTGATGTGGCTTTCTCTCAATTCTTCCAAATCTAGGTGATTAATGATCTTTTCTCATTTGATCTTTATTTAAAAATTGCATTCTCTTCCAAAGGCTACAATTCTGGCTACTATATCAATGGATTTCTTTTATTTTCTTTTACTTTCTTTTATTTATTTTTTATGTGGGTACCAGGAATGGACCTCAGGACCTCGCGCTTGCTAGCAAGTGCTTGTGCCGCTGAGTGACATCACCGGCCCTTTTTTTCCTTTATGTGGGTTCAGGGAGTCGAACTCAGGACCTCGCGCTTGCCGGGCAGGCGCTTATGCCGCTGAGTTATCTCACCGGCCCTGGATTTCTTTTAAACTGACAATGTGGACAAAGATCTAGGCTTTGCTTAATGTTTACTTTGGGTATTCCTAATCCTCAATGTATTGAAAAGAATTACTGGCCCAGATTAAATGGAAATCCTTTTGAAAATATTTCCTTCTGACCCACAGAAATGCACAGGGTGATGAAAGCCTCTAAGGAACTGTCTTCTTTGTCTTTTCAAGGAGGGAAAGAAGAAGAGAGGGAAGGAAGGAGGAGGGAGGGACAAAGATAGAGAGAGGACAGATAAAGGCAGAAACAGAGAGAAAAGCAACCTGGGAAGGAAAAGAAAAAGATGGGGTCCAGAGGGGCAGCTGGGGCCTTGGAGGAAAATAGAATCTTTGAATGTATTCTTGCCAGAGACAAAAGCACAGGCTCATTTAAAAAACAAAGGAGGGCAGCTTTATTCTAAAGCCTGCTGTGCACCAAAAATAGGCACTTCATAGATTCAGTTCTCCACATAGATTCAGTTCTCCATGATCCCAGGAAGCAACTAACCACGGTGGAGACAATTCTGTTAATGCATTAGGCTCACTTTCTTCTGCCCACCTTGACTATCACCCGCCCAGATAATTCCTCTGAGTAACACGTTGGGAACCTTTAGCTCCCTGGTACTGGCAGTTTTAATGTGTCCATTGCCAGCAATGAATTCTGTGCCAAGAAAACCCGACTCCTGGCGTGGAAGGATTAAACAGTCCTCGGGTGCCATCTGTGCAGTGAAGTGAAAGAGTGACTTTGTGCACCCAATGTGCGTGTGTTGCCATTGGCAGTAGGAAGTGACTTCTATTTACATGACTACCTCATGTGGCGAACACCTAAGGGGAGAGATGAAAATGGCCACCACTGTGGGGACAGAGTTAGGGAAGAGGGGGTTGTGTGGGAAAGAGGAGCCTATAGAAAAGGCTTGAGAAAGATATAGATTGAAATGCAGATTAAAACTAATTATCCTGTACAATTCTATAGAGAGGGCTGGTTAAGAGGGAATAAGCTGTGAGCTGATGTTCTTTGAGGAGGTAAGGAAAGTGCCACAAACTTTCTTAGATCTCAGGGTTTGAACTTGACCTTGTGCTTCAGGGTTTAATGGCTCTGAAGAATAGGGTTTTTAAATTTTTATTTATCTTTATTTTACTTTTTCAATACTGGGGATTGGACCCAGGGCCTTACACTTGCTAAGGAACTGCTCTACCACTGAGCTACATCCCCAGTCCTTTTTATTTATTTTTTGTTTTGAGACAGGGCCCCACTAAATGGCTTAGGCTGGCCTCAAACTTGTGGTCCTCCTGCCTCATCCTCCAGAGTACTTGAATTAACAGCAAGTACTACTCCACCATATCAAGTTTTTAAAATGAAATTTTGGACTCATCATCCATCATGCTCCAGACCAGGAGGTAAGATCCTGGGCAGTAAATCTCTGATGTTTCAGGAGCTTTTAGTATTTCAGAATGGCTGCGAAAACCCTCTGGTGATCAAATTTAAGTGTCTGGTGGGAACACTATTAATAAGATTTAAACTGTAAAGTGAGACAAAGTGATGCAGAAATACAACTTGTATTACAACATTTCTATTCAAAATTTGTATATTGAATCAGGAAATGTTGTAAGGTTATGCTCCATACAAAGGAATCCAAAGAATATAATGTTGAAGAAACCTTTGGATACCTAACAGTACTGCCCAGGGGAAAATCCCATACAAAATAACTAATCCAAGCAAGGATTAAAAGGAAAATACTATGAATTCAAAAGGAGATGCTAGTTTCCTAAGAGGTGGAGATTGAGAGCAAATGACAGGCCATGGATAAGGGAGAGAGGGTAATGAAACAGAAAGCACTCAGGGGACAACAGGCCTGTCATGAAACTGGGCCACCATAAGATAGGGGCTGATTATCTGGCTGAAGAGTATGGGCTGGATTTCACTGAGTGTACAAGGAAGGATGACTATCCTGTTATCGGGCGGGTGTAGCTTCCCAGCTCTGTGTGGAGGGGACTAGAGTGTTGGAAGGCAAGCTAAGGTGAGCAAATCCGGGTACTGATTTATAAAGTCTTAGGTCATGTGACAGCAGCAACATGGTTTCACAGAGGGGAAAGGATGTCTAAAGCAGTCTGTGGGATGTGGAGGAGAAAGAGTGGGAAGAATTAAGTATAAAGTATGAGATGGGACTGTTGACAGAAACAGGGACAACTTGATCACCAGACTGCTTTGTAGGGGAAAGATAATTTGTGAGTTTCACTTTGCAGATTGTTGCTCTTCTATCTTGATTGAAAAACAGATGAAAACACACACGAGGCACTAACATGAACACATTACTCTCCCCCTGCCCCCGACTTGCTTATTAAATTGAAAGTAAAAGGTAAAAACTAAATCTTCTATGCTTGTTTGCAAAACTAGAAGCTTTGAGTTTTATTTTGTTTTGATCTGATGGTTTCAGAATCCACAGTAATGATGACATCATACAAAAATATACAAATACTGCTCACAGCAATGTACTAATATGAACCCCTTGCATTGAGAGTAATGACACAGATGAAGAGAAATTATATTCTTGCCTTTTTCTTGTTTTCTTTCTTTCATTTTAACTTACTGTCCTGGAAAGACTTTCCAATGTCTTTTGGAGAACAAAAGCATCAGAGGTGATTTTACTTTGTAACTTATAAATTTTAGTTTAGTTTTTTTTTTTTTCCAGTAAACACGACAAATACAGTCAGGAAGGTTTTGGAAGGATCAAAGTTCTGTAAGAATCCCTAGTATTTATGCTAACACTGCCAGTTGCATCGAGGTGGTACCAAAGAGAAACCTCCAGTTTTGCAGTGGCATCCACACTAGCAATGCTTGCTAATAGCAGCTGCACCCAAGCGTATTTCAGATGCAGCAGCTCATCTGCAGAGCAACATGCCCACTAGTTCTCCCATCAAGCAACCAGTCTGTTGGATGCTATTCAGAAATTTATGGTCAGGACATTTCGGGTACTTCTTAACTACATCCACCCCTCACCTGCTTTATTCAAATTGTATTAAAAATATCTGTACATAGTTGGCCATGAACAAGAAAAATTATAGGCTTGTATCTGTCTTAATTATGATAATATAATAAGAAATTTTAATATAAAGCTAAAGGTTTAGTGAATTTTCTGGGCTCTAAAGGAATATATTGAATTTGACATGTTTTCTAAACTGAAATTTTTATAATTAAAGTAATTATCTGGTGTTGCTTTGTATTTCCAAATGAATGCATATTGTGACCTATATAGCATACGATAAAGACTGTAATTATGCAGAATATAGTAGGGGAAGCTATTGGAGTATCTCTAAACCACCTGTGTTATTTCTTTTTAACAAGGATTTTATTGGAAATAAAAACTTTATATTTTCTAGAATAGATACACTTAAAAACTTCCTAACTTATAATTAGGCTATAAACTGGGCATCACTCCTTATCTCTTACCTTGTAATGGTCAAGGTTGTCTTCTGGAGTTGGGAGACCCATATAACGCTCTGTGTACACTGAGTCTGTGACAGAAAAAAAGAAAAATGTTTAATTCCTGCAATAACAATGTTTCTTCCATTCCTTCAGTTATTTTAGATGTTTTCCTACATCTTAACCCATGTATTGATCTATAGTGTTACCTTCAGAAGTATCTCCTCCAGATTTGACTTGTTAATGTAGCCAGAAATGCTGATTTCCAGATCACCAAACAGATCACCAAACACATACCTTTTCCTTCCCAGCCCTAATTCAGTTGCATTGTGATGTGGTCAGACAGAGGATGCAAACTACATGACCTAAAACTCAATTAATAATTCACTTCCAGAAAAGTCAAATGTGAAGTATGACCTGCTCAAAGAAAGCCACTTAATGCCCCAATTCCTCAAATGTTTTGGTGCTGAGACAAATATATGCCCTAATTTATAATAATCTATTTCTTTCCGGAAGCTACTAACAATGATCAATTACTAGTTGCTTATTTAAGTCATTTTTATTTTATTTTTTGGCAGGTAGGGACTCACCATGATGAAAAGAAGAATTCACTTATTAGCCCCATACTGGCTCAGCTAGTTCATCATAATGCATGTTAAACATCTGTTTTCCCTCATTTTGGGGAGAGGTCTCATTTTTGGTGTTATAACACTTGAGCACTGTGAAATAGAGTACATTAATATTTGTCTGCCGAAATGTCATAAGCCCCTTTATTGTTAAGTAGGATGGAAAATAAGATGCATAATTAGATATTTTGTTTAAACAGATGTATTTCTGCTCAATTTTAAAAACTAAATTATGCATTATATAGACATTTGTCCTAAAATATCAATGAGAAAATTTATTGAGGCAAAATTCTAATATAACTTCAGAAATCTGACATGACTGTTTTGAAAGCTGCCTTAAGTGACCAGATTTCAGTAAGTAAGTATAAGAATGATTTATTGCCACTGAGTTACATAGGTTAATAGCTTGCATATTACTGTACTTCTACAAGTATTTCAATACCGAGTCTCTTAATTCTTTAAATAGAAATACCACCTAAATTCAGCAATGTTACCCTTTTTGAATGACTTGCACTAGAGAGTAAAAACCACATTAATGAGTATTAGTTGTTCCACGTATTCTTCATGCTATTTCTACAAAAATATTTCTCTTCTAGGTGAGTAACAGTTATACTTTATTTTGTTTAAAATGAAAAGACTATATGTAATTTTACACATATAGAGGACACTCATAAAATATAATAAATATTTTAAAGAATGTTTAAATATAAGATCTTAATAAAATGCTTATATCTTTTTAAACTCCAATGTTTAAATATTAATAACTTAGGTCGTACACTTGATAGGGGGAAAATGGCTTCTGAGAGCAAAATAAAATTTTCCCCAAATAGCTGCAGACTTCATTTCCATTTTCTTAGTACATAATATCACCTTGTTATTTGTACTAGCCAGGTTGACATGTGTAAGAAGATCTAAACATTTAAAAAATAACATTTAAAATATTATGCATAAAAGTAGTATGCATAATATTTTATGCATAAACACAACTGCATAAAGTGGCTATTGTAAACTTTTTAAAATACGCTTCAAAACAATTTACCTATTTCTTTTATATAATCTTTGAATACTGTTCAAATTTTCATATACCTAAAAACTGTTGAATTTCTATGTATTAGCTGTTCTACATATATTTAATGGAGTTCCTGTCTTATCATTACATGTTTTTAAACTCACATAGATTGTTCCTATCATTCTACTGACCACAAGAGGTCTCCAAAAACAAGCCATCCAACAAAACAATATCAAATAGAAAAGTGTCATATGAAAACAATTCCACTGTGTGCAGATCAAGTGGTAACTATGTCCTCCATTTTTTTAAACAACAACAACAAAAATATAGCAATTATATTTTCTACATTGGCTTCTGTTGACTGAGATAGACTTTACAAGAGAGGCCTGGTCCTACCATATATCAGAATATAAGATACTTAATAAGCACATCTTCTCAATGATTTTATCCTTACACTGCATACAGGAATTGAGATGTAGTCAGAGAAAGTCCTGGAAAATGCTGTGTCTCTCCTCCCCTTTGACTCTTCCATCAGACCTAGACTTCCAGTGTTTGCTCCCTTCCCTCTTGGGCTTTCCCTCTTAGAGGTTATGATGCCTTACAGAACAACAGTTTCTCAATGATAAACATGATAGTCTACAGTATCATTCACCTAGTAAGAGACAGTGAGAAATAAACGAAATCCCCTGGAAATTCATCAGTCCGCATTCTTTTTTTACCCAAAGCCCGATTCATATTTAACTTTTACCCAAAGGGGAAGAGATGCACATTTCCTTTCTTCCTCTAATATTTAAAGCCCCCAAATCAAATTAAATAAAGGACAGGTTTATCTGAGAGATGTGGCATTGAGACTGTTTCAAAATTTGGAAAACAGAATTTATTGATAAGAAACTAAATGTGTAGATAACATATAATACCCCCTAGTCTTGCACAATAGCAGAATAAATGAGATCATCTTATAATAGGTATCTGTAAAGAACCTCTGAGATGAATTGGCCTACTGTATTTGTTACAGAAACACTGAAACTCAAAAAGGAACGGTTTTGTTACTGAAATTTTAAGGTTAACACTTACTATTTCTTTGTACCTGAGAGCAATTACATACCGTAGTAATCCCACCGTGACACAGGAGCCACTGCTATTCCACACTTGAACACACCACTTCCTGATCCCAGGACCATTGAGGTTACGTACCCTCCATATGACTAAGGAATGGAAACAGTTATTTTTATGGAGGTAAAGGATTAAGGACATATGGTAAGCGAGTTGCAGTTTCCACATTTCTCACATCTTTATATACTGCGCCTCTTTAGAGAGAGAAAGCATGCTATAGAAGGCTTAAATTGGCCTTAATTGGGCAGTATCTAAAGACTACACTTTCAGAGCCCTGGTCTCTTTTCTTGGTAAGATACAAGGAAAAAAATACGGAACATTTACTGACCCTGGAGACTGGGTGAACCAATGAAAGAAAAATGAATAAATAAAAACAATAAACACAAAATCTTTACTGACTGACTCATGAGAAGAAGTCTCACTTCTTCCCTCCCTCTCCTTCCTTTCTTCCTCTTCCCCTTTCCTCCCTCCCTCTTTTTCTCCCTTCCTTCTTTTCCCCTTCTCACCTGCCTCCCTCATCACAATAAACAAAGGTTCAAGTCTTGCTCAGCAGACCTCTGGAGGGGCACTACTGGCTGACCCAAGACCTGTTAGACTTGCTTTTCATCTCCAAATATTTATACCCAAAAGATAAATTAGTGTGCTCGGGGTTATATTCACTAAGGAATACATACAGATTCATCAGTCAAACAACTACTCACCCAGCCCCAAATTGCAATTCGTTTGCTGTCCACAAATCCCATTTTTGAAAATTGTCTAAAACACATGAAAGAAGTTCACAAATCAGCTTTGTTCTGTATATAGAAAACTTAGATAACTGCACAAATGTGAAATCCTACCCTTTGTTATGTCTTTCATTATATCTGAAACTAAGATGGATCACTGCCAGCAATCAAACACACCTGAGATAACTGTCTACCAGGCTAACTTAAGATCCAGATGAACAAGGCTTGCTTTTATTGGAGTCCATAAAAATCGTAATGTGTGTGTGTGTGTGTGTGTCTGTGTGTGTGTGTTTCACAGAAAACAAATCCTGGCAGTTTTTTTCACAGTTTTGTATAAAAATTTGCAGCCCAGATGCACTTTTCTTTACATAATTGAATTTAAATCTCTCCAGATGTTTTTCCATTTGAGAGTGTCTGCCCCTGCATTGGAGAAAGATAAGGGCATGGAGAACATCTGGGTAGGGCTTATAAATGTCACTGGGCCCCTACCTGAGAACTTAAACACCATGGTCTAAATAAATCCCTTCTTGTGCTGGGTGTTGATGAGTTAGCTCAGCACAATTAAGTAAAAAGGAAGTTTTCCTTGATGGATTAAGAAGTCTTTTTGTCACTAAACTGTGTTCAGAAATGCAATTCAAATAAAGAAATAAGAAATATGTTTTATGTACCTATTTCCTTTTATTCTCTTTAAACTTTATTCTTGTATAACTGTTTCTTAATCTTAGCCTTACATCAAAAGGAATTTTACTTAAAAATCTAGCAAATAGAACCTTCAACTCTGGAGTATTGTGGGATGTTTTGGAGCCTTTGTACTAACATTTATGTTTTTGGATTTTCAGTTGATGCATGCCTTAGAGAAAATTAAAAATAGTTTTCAACTGATCTTCTCCCTGTTAAATTTTTTAAACTTGAAGACTTCATACATATAGATATGTGCATTAACTCATGAGTGCCCAACTCGATAATCCTTTATGTAGTGAACACCTTGAAGCCAGGTCCCCTGCATAGTGTCCTAAAGCCTGAGATCATTTCCCTCTCTACAAAGGGACCAAAGGATATGTATCCCTTTTGTTAGACTCCACTAAAGTACTACCTGAATTTATACCTGGCTTAGGAGTTTATATAAATTGGCTCACACAGAATGTATACATTTGCATAGCTTCCATTAAATGGTATGAAACTTGTTCATGTTGTTGTGTTCAGTTCTATTTAGTTTCTAAAACAGTGCTCTATTGTAGACATACCACACCTCAGTATTTTGTTAAGTTGCACTTTGTAGATACTCAGTTTTGTAACTGTAGGACTTTGTAGGTCAAATTTGAGAGGACCTGAAAACTATGGCATCTCTCATAAATAGAAGACAAGTCTAGATAGATAAAAACTTATTTGAACGCCTCACTCTTGAACAAATTCATTTTGCCTCTAATCTAAATCTCTCTTTTGTAACTCTTAAGGAAAATTATTAACTTTAGTATAAGGGAATTTCATTCACTCCAGGATACTTAATAAATTGTAATCTTCTTTTTAGTTTGGTTGTTTACTATAAGAATTTTTCTCCACTCATTTAATCATTCACGAATCTTTCTGCATTTCTAGTCTATGATTTCCCAACATTATCTCAAACCACCTCACTCATTAAGCTTCCTTTGATGTCCATGCAGTTAGTTTTAGAAACTCAAAGATTACATTTCCCATTTACCAGCTGATGTAACTGAATAGAAGAGTCAGAATGAGACTGGAGTCCAATCCTGATTTACTTTGGCAAGTTATCTAAGAGCCTCCATTTTTTAACCTGAAATATGGGTAAGAACAACCACTGTGCGGCTTCAGTGACAATGGCTGCAGGTAAAACACTTCCATGTTACATGTGTATCATGAGGAACTCATCACTCACGATTCAGGTCCATCAACATAGACCCGTAAGTGAGCACAAGAGAGAAATGTGTAGCTGGGCGTGGTGGCGCACGCCTGAAATCCTAGCCCTCGGGAGGCTGAGGCAGGATTGGTGTGAGGTCAAGGCCAGTCTGGGCTACATAGTGAGCTCAAGGTCAGCCTGAATTATATAGTGAGACCCTGTCTCAAAAAACCAACAAAACAAAACAAAACAGAAAACAAAAAGTGAGATGCTATTCATAGTTAAGCTTTTATAATTGTGACACATGATGGTTGTTCTTCACGATTTCCCCAAAATACAAGAGTCACCCTTATCCAGATTGTAGGGCACTCCTAAGACTTCGGAACTGTGACTTCCCACAATGCCAATCTACAGTGAGTTCCTCTGCTTATCTTTAATCACAAGGATGGGCTTCACTGTTTATTCAGATGTTTACTCAGGGTACATTTATCGCTCAGTTTGTCTACGTGTTTGATGAATTTCAAGTCTCTGTTCCTAGAATGCAGTAGCCACGTGCCAACTCCCTTCCTAGAGTCACATACAAAGCGTATTTAGGAAATGCCTTTTTTAAACTTCCTATAAATCTATAATGATAAATATTTTTGTCAAAACATAATATCTTCACTAAAAACCTACCACAAGGATGAAAGATTTCAAATTCTTCCCAGCCCACTTTAAATTCTTTATACTTTATAATTATAAAATGTAAATCAAGCGGGGAATGAAGTTAGAATTCATCTCCTGGTAATCACCTGGTTGCTTCAATTTGATCTTCAACTTCAAATGTTCCCAGTCTTCTGTTGATTGCGTGCATGATCTTATCTCCTTGGTAACCACTTCCTCTGCCGTCAAAGCTAGCTACTATGATGTTTTCTGTACTTGCAAGGTAAGTGGCCCAGTTGAGTCTGAAGATAGCATCTGCTTTTTGACTACAAGGGCCTGCATATCTGTAAAAAAAAAAAAAAAAATCCAAATTGTTGAAATTGTTAGCTTTCACTGTTTTTCTGAATCAAATAAAGCGTGCTTGCATTTCTCTTCCCTGTGGGCAAGATGTGTACATCTCCCCCCATCACAAGCCTGAAATTGTGCCAGCCAGCAGGAGACCCAGGATTGTCCCTCTAAAACTTGGCAACGTGATTATAATCGCTGTGTGTTTCCTTCAAAGATGCCCATCAGTTTTATCTTAGAAGACAGTTATCAAACACAGACTTCACAGGTCAACATTTTTAAAGTATTATAATAGTCTTCACTATCAAAGAAATTTAGCTTCTCTCATAGTGGAGATAAGGAAATTGGGTTATAAAAAAATAAAGATGATGAAAAAAATGCAGGTTTGAGTTCGTTTTTCCAGCTCGGCTTAGAAATACTTCCACACTGCAAGTTCATTTCCTAGGCTGGGACTTAGCCACTTTGCTGCATCACCTGCCTTACGATTCCCTATGACTTCATAAATCACTTTGGAACAAGCCAACATATGAATAGATGCTCTTACTTAGAAGTTCAAAAGAGAAAGAAATACAACCTTGTTTTGGAGAATAGGTGTGTTGTTCAACATTCTATTCATAAGAAAGTTTTTCTCCCTTGCATTAATCTTGACAGGCTATAATTTACCCTACACATAGCCCTGTGCATGACCATCAAGCCCTCTCATTTCTGTTAGTTGAGAGACACTCTGTAAGAATTACTGCATCACATTTAAATATGTCATCTTTGCATGACCCACAGGATGCCTGGGCAAAGGTCTTCTCCAATAACTCTTCTCTCCCCAGCCCACCTCTCCTACCCATCTGCTCATGACGCAGGAATAGTCAAGTCCTGCATGCATGCCTTTGCTAACTTTTTCCTCCCTCTTCTTAGAGATGGTGGTAAAAAGAACTTAGGTTTAAATAAAAGATTATATTATTTTAAATTTAAAGTAAATGTTGTACCAGTGTAACTTCAAATAGGAGAATATATTTATGTATTTGTTAGTCAAGTAAACACTTCTTTTTTTTTTTTTTTTTTTTTTGTGGGTACTGGGGGTTGACCTCAGGACCTTGCGCGCCAGCAGGCGCCCGTGCCGCTGAGCGATATCACCGGCCCTTTTCTCGTATGTGGGTTCCGGGAGTTGAACTCGGGCCCTCGCACTTGCCAGACAGGCGCCTATGCCGCTGAGCATCTCACCGGCCCATGTATTCCTAATCATTAATAAAAACATTTTACAATGATGCCATATTCAGAATTCACATGAGTTCCCATTAAAGCTTCAAAAATTTGTCATTTCAAGACTTTCTCTAGGTTCTGAAGCTTGGATTATAATGACATTCTCCCACAACACTGCTGTTCACCAAAAAGGGAGTGAAATACCAGAGGAATGTTGTAGGAACTAGAAGAGAAATTTAGGGTTTTAATGTATCAAAGGGAATCAATGGGAGCAAATTTGGGTTGAGTGAACTGGAATAACTGTTAATACCCATCTCTTGCTTGTTAAAATGTCCAGGAGGTAGGATGAAAATCAGGACTTGAGAATTCCTGTAGAATTCCCAGGCACTTCGGGGGAAAAAAAAAATGTCATTCTGGCAGAAGAGTATTTCTCTTGTCTATTATGACGGCAGAAAATAGATTGAGGTTTGTGAGTACAAAATGGAAGGAGAAGACGGTAATCAGGAAGAGAGAAAGGATGAATTTAGTGTTATTTTTCAGTAATCTGTCCTGGAGGAGGGCAGTTAACTGCTAAATCACTCCCCCTTCTTGAATACTTACACTTCTAATAGTAGAGGATATTTCTTGAATTTATCAAAATGGGGAGGCAAGATCATCTGATACCAAAATTCTAAACAAACAGAAAGATTAATTAGAAAGTTAAAAACAATTATTCAAGATTTCATTCTTTGTCTTTGTCTTTGATGTCATGTCTAGAGTCTAGCAATTTGTTAAATTAGAATACAAAAAAAATGAACTGCATGGATTCAGCATGTTTTAAAGATTAAAAAAAACAATCTGTCAGGTTAAAATACCAGTTAATGTTAAAACAATAAAGTTGTTTCTAATGTATCTCTGAAATACATTGGTGCCTTGTAAAATAAAAGTACATCTTAGAATTTCTAATGTTTTGTTTTTATAATCTGTTCTTTGGCATCTGATCTACTTATCTAGTTTGTTTATGGCTTATGTTCTAAGTTTTCCTCCAAAATGTTTTCCTCTTCTTGAATTTCCTTGAAACTGTTTAGAATTTGTAGTTGGCCCCAATTCTATTTTAAAATTCTGATTTAATAACATTTTTATAATTCTTATTGCCATCCCAGACCGCAAAGCTGAGTTCCCATTTTCAGCTCCGTGCTTCACAGAATGCAGTCGGGCTTCCATGGAGCAAACTGTTGTGTACATTCTATGTGATTTTCCATGGATCTGTTTAATTCCCCGTGCTTGATGTAACATTAGTTTAATAAAATTTGTCCCTAAATAGTGAAACCGATTCCTTTACTCTCAAATGAAAGAAGTGTTAGACTAATAAATCTAAAAAATTAAATTAAAAATCCCATATTTTAATGAGATCATTTCTAGCTTTGGTAGATTTTAACTGTAGGCAAAAAAAAAAAAGTCTTTATCTCTAGAACCGTTTTTTACATTTATTTTCCTTTTGGTTGTTTGGTTGATATTACAATTATTTTGGTTAAGTGGAAAAGAAAGATTTAGGAGTAAGATCTTTATATAGACTTAGCTTCAGTTCATATTCTGCTGATTGTTTTAATGCCTTCTAATTAAATGTGCTTGTAAGAACAAAAATTTCAAGCCTTTACTGTAATTTCAATAAAATATCAAACTATCAGTTGACCATGATGTTTTAAATAAATGTGCCAAAGTCACCACTTGATCCCTGGGCTGTCTAAATCCCAAGGCACCAATGACAAGGTGTTTTGAGTTTCGCTCTCTTACAGATGCTGCGGAGAGGGCTCTTAATCACCAAGTCCCACCATCGCTGCTCCCTTCCCACAGACTGTCCACCTAGGTCCAGGTCTCCCCTCCTGTAATCTGAAAGGCTATAACCACCTCACAGGGGGGGGCGCCTCCCCTGCTCTAACAGCTCCATCCTACAATTCCTATCAAGTTTTCCTGCTAATCACCTGTCTTCTCTGACCTTAAGACCTTCAGGGCTCCCCACTGTTTACACCCTGAAATACAATGTCCAGGACCTCAGTATTCAATGTCTTCTATACCAGGCTGTCAGTGTTGGCACTGAAAAACTCTAAGCTCTTCACTCAAGTGTGGCTCAGGGCCGGGGACACTGGCATCACCTTGGAGCTTATTATAAATGCCACATCCTGGACCTACCCTGACCTACTGGGTCAAAATTAAGAAGGTCCCAGGTGGCTCCAGTGCACATGCAGTTTGAATGCACTGCTCCAAACCATTGTTTGGAAATGCCTGCACTTTCTACAGCCTGTGCTGCCATTTAAAATGAGATGAGTTGAATATTTTCTATTACTATCTTCAATTAAAAAAAATTAAACTAAACCAATTTTAATGGATTCTTCTTCTTGTCCCTTAGTGTGTGTGTGTGGGGGGATTTTCTGCTTAAAGAAACCTATTGATCCCAGTGGTCCTTAAATATAATCCACGATGAGACTATCAAGCCCGATCCTGGACTAACTATGAGAGAGGAGGAGGATTAGGAAAAATTAAAGATTTCTCTCCAGGGACTGAAGTTTCAACCTTTACCAACAACTCTAACTTTTAAATATAATCATCTCCGATAATTTCACCATTTTTGGTTTAAAGGTGAAATAAATTAGGACATCATTAAGTTAAATATATAGTTAGTACTAATAGCATAGAGTCACTGAGGAGATGAAACTAAACTAACAGTAGCACAGTTTCTCCAAATACCTTTCTACTTAACAAAATACACTGCATATAAAATGGTATTGAATCTTAAGACAAAAGAATGGAAAAGTAGTAATCCTTGTGATTGAACATTTCATGGAAAAATAACCTTCTAAATTAGATTTATATATTATAAAATGTATATTTCCTGATCAGATTATCACATTAATCATATTTTACTGTGCTTCCATGGATTTTAGCTTACTCGTTTCATTCAAAATAATGAAGTCCAGTTTTTTAGAAGGCATTCGGACATCCTGCAGCATTTTCTCCAAAGCTGAATTGTCTTCCAGGACTCTCAATTCTAAACAAATACACAGAGTAGCAGTAATTCATTACAATACAAATAATTTAGATTATGCAGCGGAGTAATGAGCAAATACAAAATGCACCGAGGGGGACGACACATACTTCAGGTTATAAACCTTGTGTTTAAGTCATTGTTATGACACTCTAAAGCCAGAAGAAATCACACAATGCTAAATATATGTTGCTCCTATTCACACACAGTTTCCTAAAAGTAAATGAAGAGTGAAATATGAGAAAATACCTGTGTCATTCCTGCTGCTATGTAGAGAATAGAGGGGCAGCCCAGGGCCTGTTAACATAATCAGTGAAAAATACGTTTCAGATAAGTTTGGCACACATGATTTTCAAAAATGTCATTGATTACCATTTAATTTTGATAAAAATCATAATAAATATCATAGTGGATAGGAAACTTAATGTTAGTTTTCCTTTTTTCCTCATAATAACTGCAATTGAGAGTAAGAAGTATGACTGGAATAGCACAGGACCCAGCAAAATGATAGGAAGTGAGAACTGTGCCCTGCTGAGCATCTTGGGCATGTTATCATCTCTGTGCCCAATTTCCCGGTCACTGAGCTGAAATAAGAACTGCCATCCTTCCCCACCCCATCCTCTCCTTGCTCACTGACCTCACCACCCATGGCAGAGCTCTGAAGCCAGCCTCACCTGGAGGAGGGGCAGGTCCCTCCATGAGGCCCCCACCCTGAGGAGTCTAGAGCCAGGCAGCACATCTGCAGAGCCTGACTTGGAGAAGTGATTCTTTTCTGGCAAGCAAAAGTGTTTTTCTCACAAGCCCATATCTTCACTGTTTATCCCAACTGTGGTAGCTGCAGCGTGGAAGGTAATGTATAGGAAAGCTATTTTGTCAGTTATTTAATTTTGGTTCATTTGGGCGATAGTATTAATTTTCATACTTGATTGAAACCACAGTAAAAGAAATATCCAGACCTGGGTTAGAATTCTGACTGACTTGCTGTGTGACCTATGACAACATACTCACACTTTAATTTCCTCACATACAAAATGAGGATAATCACATCTACTTTGTGGAGTTTTCTTAAGGATTTCATAAGATTATGAACATAAAGCTTTTAGCATAGTGCCTAGTATAAAGGACATGCCCAAGAAAAAGTAATAAAAACAACCACAGCAAAGAACTATAAATAAATAAATAATGATAAAGAAAATACATTACTGAGGGAAGAGTCGGATAACAGGTTCAGAGTCCTCTTTGGTGCCATGGGCAGTTACTCTCAGAACACTCCGGTTCTTTTTCATTTTGAGAAGTAACCTAGCAGAAAGGAGGACTCAGGAGGCAGAGGCCTGTGTTTAAACCCTGCTGTGCCTGGTGTGTGACCTGCAGTAGCCACTGTGCTTCTCTTTGTCTGGGTTTCCTCATCCATAATAAAAATTGCAATAACAAAAGAAGACAGAGCAGCGGGCATGTTGGGCGACTGGCATTTCTCACATTTTCTCATTTAAAGGGGTGAGTACATAACATAATCATTTAAAACCCACAAAACATGAGTTTATAAGAAAGAAGTCTTCAAAGGGGAAGAAAAGGTGATTTAAACTCACCACTTAACTGTGAATGGAAAGAAAGGGCCTGAGACGATTGCATGACCTCTCAGGTTTGAAAGAGAACTGAGGAGAGAAAAAAATGATTCCCGGATGGGACACTGGAGTGCAACTGCAGGCACAAGGGGATGGGCCCAGGACCAAGTGAGAAGTTTCTAGAGAGATGCACATCTGCTAATGAGAGGAAGGCAGGCCAAGTTCCCCAACCAAGAGAACAGAGGAGCTGCTTCCCACCCACAGGTAAGTCAGAGCTGCCACGGCCCCACATCCCTCTCAGCACAAACTTACCTGAACATCTCAGCTGATAATATTTTGCCTCTTTACTAAATGACACAGAATAGTACTGGCACCTTTCTGGATTCAGCTCACAGCTAAGACACTCAACTTTTGAGTAGTCATTAAGGTGGATTCTGTAAAACCAATGGAGGAAATTAAGTACTTGATCAAAGGATAAATGAAAGAAATTCAATAATGCCATGTTGTTCTAGTTTCTCAAGTGTCAGACTGCCAAAGCAATTCTTAAAAATCGTTTTCTAAAATGTGAAATACATACATGAATTAATAACCTCAAACCTCCCATCGTTTGGAAATGTCACAAAACATCTAATAAAGGCATTCTTTTTGTGACATGCATATTGATTTATGAAGGAATAAAAGTGCTTGGTAGTAATTCCAACTTAATATTAGCAGAAGATTTTAAAAGTTCAAGTCCAGAAATTGTTCATCATCTAAAAAGACAGAAGTCAACAACTTGACAAAACTCTTACTTATAAAGATTTCTTCCTCCTGGCATTCCTTTATGTTCATTACTAATGTAGTATCTGGGAAGAAAACAAAGAAGTATATATTGATCACAAAAATGTTAGACTGGCGGGACTCAAGCAGTAGACACCAGCATGTGTCCATGAGCATGTGCATTAGCGCTCTCCTGTCTTCCACTATTGCTTCCGGGCCCATCCTATCACCTCACAAGCCATTTCTCTCTATTATCTGCACCCAAGATGCTTTTTTTATTAACATGAAACTGGGATTTATTCCTTAAAGTGACAACTAAAAACTGAAAAGAAACCTTTTGTAAGAAAAATATGACTGGACGAGTAGCCTGAAATTGAGATTCCATTTATCAATTCCATTTTCCATACTATCTGATTTCTACCACAATCTTCAAGATGGCAAGAATGCTATCTTCCTTGTTGTCGCAGTGTCTCTTCTGAAAAGGGTCTATAAAAACAACTTCAGGCAGTGGCAAAATTCCTCCATGACATAGCCAATAAAGAACCACGAAAGTGCCTAAGACTCTAATGAAGGGTAGTGGACAGCATCCGGAAAGCTTCCCATTTTCCAAAGAGAAAGGCCAAGACATGGGCAGATGAAATTGCCTTTCCACGCCTTCCAAACAATTAGAGCCGCTGACAGCTGACAGAATGCCCCCAGTGCCGGTGCAGCATTCCAGGATGTTCCAGTAAAATACACTGCAGCTCTGGGAATGTAAAGCAGGTAAGAGCAAGAGGTAGAGCTGCTTGGTGGCATGGAATCAAATCTGCTGAGCATATGTGAAAATCATTAAGGCTTCCGTATGTTAAAAAGAAAAAAAAGTGTTGAACACATTCCAAATAGACTTCTCTTATTTGTCAGAGATTTTTTTCCCTACTTCTGTGCAAAGAGGGCATGATTATGAGTGGGTTTATAGCCTACTGATTATTAGAATACTCACAGATAATCACTGGTAAGAGCTTCTATCCCAATGACTTCCCAGGCTCCTTTTGTAATAAATGTGCAATCCTGATGGGGCTTTTAAATAAAAGATTTATTAGACTCTCTCCTTAACTAAAATTAAATAGAGGGTTGAATCATTTATATCAGGAACTAAAATAACCTTGATAGTTCTTGTTGGATGTCCACATTGCACCCCACCCTACTCCATACATCATTAAAGAATTTGAATTAGTCTATTTGTACACACTGATAGACTTTACTAACTTCCCACTTCAAGTTAGTTTCAAAAACAGGAGGTCGACCTGAAGCAAATTAAGAATACTCACTCTATTATCTATTTGGAAATGACAAATGTGTCTGTAACCCTCTTTATTGCTGATGATCTTGTAGAAACTGTTACCATCAGAGGTGAAATGAGGTTCTGCAGGCCTAAACTAGAAAATAAGAGAGAACAAAGAAACATTAAAGCACTAGTCTCATTTGTCTCATCTCACTACCAACAGTAATTTTAGAAAGTTCTCCCCAGTAACTATGCTCAAAACAAAAGGTTTTATTTGCCAAATGAAACCGGAGGATCTCGAAAATTATTTTTTCGTCAATAAAGTGTGGACAAAACAAAGTAAGAACAAACAAACTCACAGGCAATTTTTGGTGAGGAATACATGAGAGTAGACATAAATCAGTTGGACAGGCCACTCAAAAAACAGAAATGGGGGCCGGTGAGATGGCTCAGCGGCTTAAGCGCCTGGGCAGCAAGCGCGAGGGCCCGAGTTCGACTCCCGGAACCCACATACGAAAAAGGGGCCGGTGATATCGCTCAGCGGCACGGGTGCGCAGGCACCCGAGGTCCTGAGGTCGACCCCCTGGTACCCACAAAAAAAAAAAAAACAAAAAAAAAACAAAAAAAAAACAGAAATGGTTACCATTATTTGGGGGCGTTCTCTCTCCATGGCTATAAGTTCATGAAACTCAGAATTGACCTTTGTTTCAAGAAAAACATTTCCTTGGTGTCACAAATGTGCTTTCTTGAAACAAACATATAATTATTTGACTATTTCCTAATGGAGGTGGTTTGTAGTTTGGGGGAGTTTTGTTCCTGTTTTACACATATTTGTTTTTGAAAGTCAGGCTTAGTTGTTAACCATTCTGGACTAGATACTACAAGGAATGTCTGATGTGTATTTCATATGGAAGCATTCATAGAGTCATTTTTATTATAAGGTTTTTTTATTTTGTTAAAGATAATCAATAAAAAGACTGTATAGAAATATAGAACAGAATGTTCAGTGTTTTACAGTTCAATGAAAGATAATACAGAGAATATAATGTAGTTTAAGTAGAAGAGCATCTATCCCAGCCTGAAAGGAATATGCCGCTTTACGATTTCCATTTCCTAGCTACATTTGAGAGCAGGTACGAGATAGTCTTTTAAAATTCACTGCACTCTTGATGTTTTCCTCTCTCATCAGCTCTCATTTTGGGAAGGAAGAAAAATACTTCCCTCTTCTATTTAGTGATTCAAAGCGGATTCATTTATGGAGCAAGCTGAGGCATGCAGTACACTTGGTGTTCTCATTGCAGAGCTCTGAAGCACATTCCCCTCTCCAGACCTGTGTTCACAGCCTTATCTTTTTAATACATTTCCCTGTTTCCCCTGGATGGAGTTGTGCCTAGTAGAAATGTGTGAAAAGTGGCATCTGTCTGGTTAAATACAGAGAGGAAAAAACATATTTTTTCGAAGAGTCGTGAGGAAGTGTAGCGCGTCTCTTGCCATGGAGGAAACCACTTTTCATGTTGGCAAACCTCTCCCCTCTGCCCAATCAATGCCTGAAGAAAAGGACACGAGAATGCTGCTGGGACTCTGAGCCCAGCTAGAAGGGGTTGCCCAGCTGGACGGAGGCCTCAACCTCTGTGAACCGAGACATGAAATCTTTACACATTTTGTGTCACCATATTTCCCTCTTTAGGAGGATTAATAGAAGTGGTCTTAAAATTAGGTGTGTCTCATTCCTCCTCTTTCACGAGGTGTCATGCTGACTGGAGTTCCTTTACCTACTTGCTTCATCCCATGGTCTTGCAGCAGTGTGACTGGTAATTCTTATGTGACACGCAAATAACTCAGCGGGACTGAGGAGTGCGAGAAGCCTCCGAGGGTTACCTTGCTTTCCTGGTGAAAGTGCTGCAGCTGGGTGCCTAACAAAGTGTAAACTCACAGAAGTATGACTTTCTCCAAAGAGAGGTGTGTGGTGGGCATTACATGGTTGGTACTAAATTTTTGCAGGTTCTCCTTAGGCATTTGTCCAGGCCGGGTTGGAAACTATGGTTTCTGTGTTTAAAGCACATACCTTCGAATATGAGGTCAACAAACACATTTGGCATCTTGGCTGCCTTTTAGCAATGGCTGTTTTTTAACTTACTGGGAGCTACTATTTGCCTAGAGTATAAGTTTTGTTTTGTCTGTTCTGCTCCTGATTTTTCACTTATCCTTTTATCTTTTCCAACTGAATATGTTACATATTCTTCATAAAAAGATATTTCTACAGAGAGTACTTCCAATATTTGAGAAATAGGCTAATTAGTATCTCTGTTAATGAGAAATAACCCAGAGTCCTACTGTAGAATACCTACGAGTCACAGCTCTGAGTAGCTGACCCACAGTATGTAAAATACCACAACTCATAGCACTTACTCTGCCAACCCAGCCAGTCGTGCTCATCTCAGTGAGCTCTTGCTCCTAGAAGAGAAAAGGCAATGACAACATTTCAAAGAGAAAGATGATGAAATACACAGCCACAATGTGGTCATGTGAACAATAGTAGAATAGGAGCATTTAAATGAACTTATAATAAAGCTATTGAAAATCACCTCTATTCATATTTTTATTTATGCTAGTATTTTTCATGTAATTACATTAGATCATTTACCTCTCTCACATAAGGTTCTGTCTTAGATTCACCCTGTACGTTGTCCTGGAAGTTCTGCTGACATTTTAAACTCAACGCATACAGAACTGAAGAGAATTTCCTTCTCTTTCTTCCAGAAGCCTATTTTTAAACTTTTATTCTTCTCCTGTCCACTCAAGCCAGAGACCTGGAAGTCTTTCCAGATTCTTGCTCCTCTCACAGTCATCTCCTTAATCTCCTTTTTTTGACTTCTCTGTCCTTCTCTGCCACCATTGCCTTCATCCATGTCCTTGACAGGTTTCTCTGGTCCATTGCCACCTCCTTATTGGAGAGATTGCTTATCTTTTCCCTTTCTGGTCCACTGTCGCCCTGCATGGCCCTCAGCTGACCTCCTTTGGCAAGAGATGTAGTCTCACAATGCCGCTCTCCCATTTCAAACCTTGAATCAGCTCCCCATTTCTTACAAGGCAAGACCAGACTCAGAACGGCACCTGAGCCTGTAACATCTTGTTTTTTATTTATTTATTTTCAGTTCTGTTCTTCTCCTCTGGCCCTCAGGATAAGTACCACAGTTCCTGCATGCGCTAAAGTGCTCACACAGGTTGCTTCAGCACAGTCCTCTGCTTGGATGGGGCTCTTGCCTTTATCTGTCCGTGTATGACATGCTATCCTAGACTACCTATATCTCTGTCATGTCTCCTCTTTGTGTACCCCCCAGTAGAATTGGGAATCCTTTTTTGTCTTACATTCTCTTTGCACCTTGTTTTATGACACAATGGCGTGGTATTAAACTGATCTAATCAGCAGGAAGCAAGGGGTTTGTATTTTGCAATGTGAATTTTGGCAAATTGTGACCTGACCAAGCTACTTAAACTCACAGCCTCAGTCTCCACAGTCCCTGACATACTGTAAGCACTCATTAATGCTAACTCTTATGATTTATTTTCATAATGGGATTCCTTACCAGAACAGAAGCATTTTGGGGACAAGCGGGCTAATTCACTTTTTAAAATATCCATAGCTTAGCACAGAAATTGGAACATTACAGGCACTCAGTGTTTCTTGCATAAATAAGTGAATCAAGCTGTGGGGTGCTCAAGCTGCCCAAGATGTGAATCTGCCCTGTGCCTAACCAGGGTGGGAGCAGGGAGGAAGGTATGTAGACACAGGGCCCATGACCAGAACAGGAGGCTTTTGAGGATCCGTGGCATATTCCAGCAAATATCTTCCAGTCCCTGCCCCTCCCGAGACTGCTGCTTCTCAAAGGGGTTTAACTGTGATCCACAAGCTGAGCTGGCCCCCATGGTCTCCCAGCTGGAAACCCTCCAGTGCTTCCACATTGGCTTAACACTGAGTTTGCCCAAGTGCTGCCACCCTCTTGCTTGGCAGTTAGTTACTGAAATTCTGAAGCTGTTTCCTACTTAAAGATAGTAATAATATGGCAATGGATCTGTGGCTTCTTGATACTGTTTTGTTCCACATATACTTAGCCAGTCATTTTCTATCCCCTATATCTGCTGGGTTAAAACACCTTCATTGCACTTGCAGCCCCTGATGTTTTTACATTTTTGAATATTGACATCAGCACAGTCCATCAGATTCTATTATGGCGTGTGTCTAGATGTCCCTCCTAAGCCTCATGGGTCATGAGTGGGGCTTTTCAGAGGTGGCTGGATCCAGGGTGTGTGATTCTGCGATTAAGTGTGTGATGCTGGGATCAAGGGTGTGTGATTACTAAATTAGTCCACTGATTGATTTGGCACAGTTCTGGGTGTGGATAATGGGAAGGCCCACCCTGGGTATGGGTGGCACCATCCAAAGTGTGGGCAGCCTGGAAGGGGTAAAAGGGAGAGGCAGGCTGCTGCTGTTTCTGTTTTGCTACTTTGCTGCCTTCTGCCTGCCTTGAACTGTTTATCCTCTGGGATACCCCTCTGCCATGCCACCTTGCCTTCGAGCCACCCAACTATGGACCAAAACCTCTACAAACTGTGAACTGCAATAAACTTTTCCTCCTTTAACTTTGAGTGTCAGGTATTTTGTTTCAACAATGAGAAAAGTAACTCAGACAGATTCCATCTTCGGATTTTTCCACCACCCTTCTCTCCTTCCCAAGTGACTATACCATAACTAAAACAGTACGACTAGCGTTTGAAGGTGAGATAGAAGCACCATCACGTTATCTTATAGTTACATAAGACTGATCCACCGCCTCAGTGTTGGATGGTAAGAGAGAAGAGAGAGTCAAACTGCACTTACTAATTGCCAACCTTCACTCTTCCCGAGGTCCCTCCAGTTACATGTGATTTTAGAAGCAGAGCACCTGGATCTGTCCTTACCAGTGAACAATTCCATCCTAGGCTGGATTTGTCATAGTCACAGATATCCATGACGGAATAGTTCTGAATCCTCCTAAGCCACTGCAAAGCAATCCGTTCTTGTGTAGCCCATGTCACACCACATAAGTAGTGATCCCTGGAGGGAAGGAAGGGAGAGGAAAAGAGAGAAATACAGAAAGTGAGAGAGAATGAATTTGTTCCATAAATAAACATTTTATGGCATAAAAAGAAATCAGTCCTAATGAGAAGTGGAGTTTTAAATAGTTAAGAATACTAGTCAATACCACAATATTTTAACTTTCCTCTGGCTTAAAGTGCAATTTAATTTTGAATAGAAATTAAAACAGATACAAAGAGAAAAACAGCAGCAACATTCGACAGTGGCTTCCCATATGTGACTGGAATCAGATACTCAGGCTTTATCAGGTCCTAAACTTGGCCTCTGGTGATATCAGGGAGTCAGTGGTGATGTTTTTCCATCTCCTCTCTGTTGTCGTGAAGAAACAACAATGAGATCAGGGGCACTGGCCTAGATTTGAGTATTTGCTGCTAATTGGACATGCTTCTACAGAAAATTCTTTTTAGGGTGAAACTACAGCTGACCCTTTTCTCAATTTCACTTTTAAGTGGGGAAAAAAATTGACTCATACCTCCACAAACTTTGAAAATCAAAGAATTATATCCTTACAAAACCATTTCTCAAGAGCAAAAACATGAACTCTGTGAAGAAATCAAGGAACCCTGCAGTATTTTAACATAAATTTATATAACAAGAGATAGTTTCACAGTGCATCCTCTCCAACACATACCTTCAAACATTTTTGGAACCATCTTCTGATCTGTAGTGAAGTGCATGGAATTTATAGTTTACTCTTCTGCTAGCCTCCTTAACATTTGCTCTGCATACTTTTTATTTACTCTTTTGCTTCTCTCTAGTGTGAGTTCGGATGACTATTCGCTAATCACTTTTCTCTGGTGTCTGATCGAAGCCTTTTCCCCTTTGGTCAGAAGGTTCAGAATGAATCTTCTCATCCTCCTTCCCAGATGGTCTTATTTCCTGTCACCTTAAACGCTCTAAGACGCTCCACTTGCTCTATCTCCCCAGGGAGTGCTGTCCCCTCCTCTGGTCCCTTGCTTGACTGTCAGCTCTTTGAGGCAGCCAGAACCCACATCTGTCTTTTTCGCAGGGACTCCCCAGAGCTGAGCACAGTGCCTGGCTCCAAACAAACACTCATGACATTCCTGTGGAATGCAGCCCTCAAGAAAGGAAAAAATCCTCTCGTGACTTTTGTGGCCTAAATAGCTTTGGCTTTCCTCAGAGCTCACAGATGCCTTCCATTTCTACTCCCTTCATAGACACTGAATCATGCAACAAATATTTATTGAGCAGTCAGGATGGCTCAATATAAAGCACTTTAGGCCCCTCACAGTGTAACTATTCCCTTTTTTTATGGCTGGATAAAGTTTTAATGTACCTGGTGACCCTGGTCCTCCACGCTGTCCCTGATGCAGGTCCTAAGAAACTAATCCCTTTACACAACCACAGAACACCACACTCCACACAGAGATGCTCCCTTCCACGTCAACCTCTTCTTGCTTATTACCAAGAACCTCTGTGCTCCCTCTCCCTCTCCGGGATGCCTGTGCTCTCAAGAACATCCCATGATGTTTCCCAGTCACCCTTTCTTTGTTTAAACTTGTCCTTGAGTCCAAAATGCCTGCCATACCCTAACTTCTTCAGGTCATCACTGAACTGTCCCCTTTTTCATGAAGATTTTCTTGGAAATTCCCTGCAACTATACCACTATCACCAGCTTTTGGGTGCTTATCACAAACTGCCAGGTTGCAGCTTCTGAGAATGCGTTGCATGTCCTGTTGGGTAAGAAAGGCACTTCCTCTAATTCTTTAGCATTTGCCCATAGTATGCCAAATGAGAAGAGCAAAGGCAAATAATTCTTACCCAAGACACATAATAAATCAGAGAATGGAAGAATGAAAAGACAGAAAAGGAAGCTTTTCAAAATGAATTTTTTAGAACAGGGATCGGGGAACTTTGTTTCAGTTAAGGGCCAGACAGTAAATATTTTAATCTTTGTGGTCTGCATGTTCTCAGTCACAGCCACTCGACTCTTCCTTTGCAGCACAGAAGCACCAGACAATAGTTAAACAAATGACAGTGGGTATGTTCCAACGAAAATTTGAAGTTTAAATATATAATTTCCACATTATGAAACATTGTCTTTCGACTTTTCTTCCTAACCATTAAAAAAAATGTGAAGCCACTCTTACTTGAGGGCCATACCAATATGGGCAGCAGGATGGATTTGGTCCATAGGCCTTGGTGGACCAACCTTAGCTCTGCATGAGACATTCTTATTTTTTTCCATCAAAAATCCTTTGGACAGTTTGATGAAAATTATGTGCCTCTGTCTAGGGTGGGTAAAGCCTCTCTAGTCACATACATAAAATTCTGGAGGGTCCCATAGGTGTGGATTAGGAAACTGGGAGCCAGAAATACCCTCTTTCTTTTTCAAAGAGTTCTGATGGTGGAAGTGGGGGGCCAAGGGGCCAAAATAATTCTTTTCATGATTAGTGCTGGTGCTAAGTAGCTTTATCTGTTAAAGCCATAAATTACTCAGGTTCAGAGGTCAGCACTTATAAAGCAACTCTTCCCATTTGAAAACATTCAGTAATGGAATGTAGGAAGACAGCCAGGAAACTCACGTGTGTCAGTCCCTTCCCTGCCCATTTCTAGGTAAAGTTTAATGAACCTGGATCCTCTGCTACCTTTGTCACTTCCATGGCCCAAAGTGTACTCTGCACCCAGGTGCTCAACAAAGGCAGATTACTAGCTGAGCAGAAAGTACTTTTTAAATTTTTTTAAATAAACATATTTCCCTTCCACTGCAGCCCTGAGATCATGCCAGGCTGAGATGTCAGAGTCATGAAAGAGATATAAACAAATAGCTCAACTGAACTTTTTACTGAAAAGTTAAATTCCCTGCATTAGGCCAGAAACATCCAACAAGCAGGACTATCAACTCTGCTTTGCCTACTACCTGTTGATTTTATTTTGCAGAGAGAGAGGCAAACTCTGAGTAGACTTTCTCTTTGTAATGGTTGGGGGATGGTAAAAAGGAGCTGCATCTGCAGTTAGGTCTTGCGGTGAACCTAGGCTGTTTAATCTTATGTTAGGCATGATGACTCAACAAGTTTTTCTAACTTCTAGAGCTGTAAAGTCCAAGGGGAATATGGCTGACTTTAATACTAACGCAGCAGAGTAATTTCTGGACATAATCATGAGAGTGCGCAGCCATGCTGTCTGCTCTGTGCCAGGACCTGCTCTGAGAGCTGGACATAAAGCTCATGACCACCTGGGAAGTAAGAGCTCTTGTCGTTTTGTTTTGCAGATGAGGAAACAGAAGTGCAGAGAGGTCAGGTAACTTGCCCAGGATCACTCAACTGGAAAGTGTTGGAGGAGGGGGTTCAAATCCAGCAGTTGGCTTCAGATTGCCTGTTCATACTCACGCCCACTGAAGAACCTCTGCCCATCCCTTTGGGAACATTAGTAGTTAGCTTTACCTTCCTGCTTCTTTTTAGCATAGCATTTCTTACTTGGTGAAATCTACTTATTCCTAGAGAGTTGTGTGTAAGCTAAATCTTTTAAGGCAAATCATATTTGAATGCATTGAGAGGCTTAACTTTGAACATCATACTATAGGGAATCTATTTATAAAATGACTGACTGTCCTAGCACAATGTCTTGCAAAGACTGGGCATTTAATAAAAATTATGGGGGTGATATCAGTGCCCCTTATTTGGGTAAATGTTTCTTTTGGTACATTAATGATACTTAAAATAAGATGTGCATAACTAACTGGAAAGAATATTGGAGGGAAAAATGCTACTAAGAGCAACTGCAGACTGTGGAGTGATTAATTTAGTGAATCACTAGAGGAAGCAGGCGTACTGCCAGTGCCGGCCTTGGGCTCCATGCCACCCTCCACTCCGATGAGGATGCCAGCTCTCCTGGGTTGCTGACAGATCAAGGAGAAGGGAAACGGGCGGGGCAAGATGGAGCAGATCTGAGGATGCGGCGTTGGTAGCAAGCCCTGATCTGCCTCCTTTCTTGCAGATGTGGCTAGTTTCCAAGGAATATCTGTCTGATTTACTTATCTCTTGTGTGACAATCTCAGCCTTTGATGACTCTGCTTTATAGACCAAAGGTCATTCACTATTTAGAGGAGATAGAACAAGTCTTTATCTAATGTGTCCCTTAAGAGCAGAGAGAATAAGGGTGGGGTGTGTCATGAGTATGGATGTAATGGGCCCCAGATCAATTCAGCAGATGTTGGGTGAGGTCCCCTCAGTGCAGCACACCCTCTCCAGTCCTCTATTTCCAGGGCACAACATTTGCAGCTGGATAGGAGGAAGAGGAAAAGAAGATTGCTCTGCAAGGTCATTGTGCTGTCTATCTATATACTTGGCTTTGTGAATTCCTGTTCCATACACAGAAAGTCACCTGGAAAACCCATCTTATCCAACAACTCATCTATTAATTTATTCTACAGATATTGATTGGGCACTCATTATGTCCCTGGAGACTGTCCTGTGAAAGTGACCCTTACCCTGTAGAACTTGTGTTATTTTGGTTGGCCATGTAAACACTGCTGTAAATAAAACACTAGGAGTTACACGATTTTACTTTATATGCTGTTTTCTCTCAAATATTTTGGGCTCTCAGATTCCCATTATAAGTAGCCAATATACATTAGCAGCTTCACTAATCAACTTTAGTGCTAAGGCAGTGAAGCAGCAGAGAGGCTGGCCCCAGTTCAAGTTCTGGTGCGGTGCTGGGAGAGTCACCTGAATGCCGTTTTCACTTGTTATCTGCAATCAGGGCTTCTACTTACTTCCACCCATTTCTGCTAATTTCTAAGAAACCACAAACCAGTGGCATCTTTCTGTAGGATTTCACCTGCTGGAAGCAACAGAGACACGGCCTCTTAGGGACATGAATAAAGGAAACGTGCTGAGGAAGGAAGAGAGGTGCTGGCCCTTGCAAGGCAAATCAGTCCAGAAATCAGTGAATTATGGGGTAACACAGAAGCAGCTCCCTGAGTGGTACAACTTGTCTGAATTTCATTTGCCCTGCTATATCTTTACAAGCTGGAACATTGTCCTCAGAGAAAACCTCAGGCCTAATTTTAGAAAAACTGCAACCTCCCCGTTTAAATTCACTGTACAACACTTCACTGTGGCATTTCCCAAAGTGATTCTTTATGTCCCACATAAAATATCCAGCAACACCTAAGTTTAGCTTCAAGAACTAAAAAGTACACGGAATTAATGCTTAATTCACAGAGGGCAAAATATAAGCCTTTAGAATTGGTTAAGTTTCCTGAAGTCAGCACTTCACAACTGTGACTCGGAAAGGGATTTCTAAGTAAGGATGACTCAGTGTCTTCGTCTGTAAAATGGCTGTGAACGTGACACCACAGGGTGCTCAGGGGGAAGAAATGAGACAGCAAGGGCTGAGCACAGAGCTCATTCTCAGCCCTCAGGATGTGCTCAACACATTTTAACTTGATTATTCAACTATCACGTCTCAGAAGGCACAGGCCTCTGTCCTATTCCCACTCCCACACTAACACGTGGGGTCTGAGCGGTTCATTTTACTTTGCAGAGCTTCAGCTCTCTCAGCTGTGTGTCACAGTGGAGTTCTAGCTGTGTCCTGGGATCTTTCTAGGTTCTGTCTCATCTCTCAGGGCTCCTGGAGAAGAAGGAGGGCAAGGGCTAGGCTTGCCTAACCCGAGCAGCCATCTTCCATTGATTTTCTCTCATTGTACTTCTGCATTACATCTCATTTCAACAAAGCTTCCAGGTCCTTAAAAAGAGTTTACAAACTACTAGTGAGGTCTAAAGTTCTTTCCAGATGGAATATTTTTCTGAGCAGGCACTCATGGCTCATCCTCCCTGTGGATAAATACTGGTTGTAAACCAAGAGACCACACCAAGCACTGCCAGGTTTTTCCTGAGTAGCTGCTCGTGTTCCCACACTCTGTTCCACTTTAGCACCCTCCTTCCCTGTGCCCTGCTGGAATCCCATTTGCACAATCTGAACAAATGTTCTTCCAGAAGCTGTCTTTGATACCAGGCATCATGGAAACCTCATCTCCCCTCCTTGGAATGCTTCCAACCTGTTGTTTATACCTCTGTCACTTCACTGTTAGAGTCATTCATCTCATTGTTTTATATCATCTCCCTGATCATAAGTGCTGGAAAGACATGGGCCTGAAGGTGCTTAATAACAGTATTTCAGACCTCCAAGAGTATGTAAGCAAGTCACATCTTGGGACACAAGATGACGATGGGGTTTCTAAGTTGAATTCACAGCTTCTCTCAGTTTCTCTAGGTCTCATCCTGGCCTACAAAGCCCCGAGTGATCCTTTTCCCTACCGCCCTCTCTTCGCCACTCAGAAGGCTCCAGTCACTGGCTTCCTGTAGTTCTTCTAAAGCCCCCAGCACATTCCCTCTGCTCAAACAGCATCAGTGGGCATCTGTGTGATAGAACCCTCGCTTTCCTCAAGCATCACCGCTCACAGTTATCTCATCACAAGAGCCTTCCCTGACTATCTCCACCAGCCCCATCACCTTTGTCCTGCTTTGGTTGTTGCCACTTGGCATTTTCTATTGCTAAAAATCTGGTTGTTGGTTGTCTCCTCTAATTGAGAGTCGACTCCATAACACCTGTGATGCTGGCTGCTCTGACCAGCCTGCATGCCCATCACTAGAATTGTGCTCACCCTGAAGTCACGAAGTAGAGGCTCAACAATGAGTCACTGAAAGACAGAACAAATGAATGCCAGTCTGGGTGACATGGTGGGGTGCTGAGATGATTCTGTCATGTGTGTCTGAAACCTTCCTTCTCCCTGGGGTCTCCCTGTCCAGACCCCAAGCATTCCGAGCATTTGGGTGAAGTCTTACCCCGTTATCACGGAAGCAGGAGCAGCAATTTGGATGGAAGTTGCATTGGTGACTGAGCTGAGAGTGTCCGTATTTACAACAAAGAACTTTACAGTTGGATTCACAGCTCCTGCCTAGGAAAAAGCAATTGAAGAATTGGTATTGACAAAAAACTAACATCATTACATAAAGGAAAACTGTACACAAATGTCCACATAATGCTATAAAAATATTACAATCAAACTGTCTCAAACAATTCAATGTAAATAAAATAAACATAAGGGAGAGTCAGGAAATGCAACCTTTTCATGTTCAAGCAGAAGTATAATATGTACGTTTGTGTGTGTGTGTGTGTAAAACTTGAAGATCCAAAGTGCTCCTTATTTGAATAAAGAATGTGTACATGTTCACAACTTATGTACTTTGTGCAAGTGAGGGTAAACTTCCAAAAATCAAAATAAATTCTGTCATTTGCAAATACTGCCTGGCTCCAAGGGATAAAAAATCTTTGTTGCCAGTCACTGTGACGAACCTCTGGGCTCTGCCAAAGACATTGTCCACCAGGAAAATTAGTACCTGAGCCAAGAGCCGTGATACTAATTGGGCGGTTCTCACTTCCACCCCATGCACAGGGTCACCATGTTGGAGCTTTACAGTCAATATTATGACAGAAGCCTAAAGCCTTTTAAAATATTCACATAGGTCTTCTGTTGACAGATTAGTTAGAAATAATACGATATATTTAGTGAGAACATTTTATGGTGTTTTTTTTTGCCAGTTTTTCTCATCAAAAAATAGCATTCCACTAAAAACACATCTCCGTATTTAGTCTCAGATCTTTTTCCCTTTTAAGTTCCTCTCCTTTCTGAAAATGGCAGCTTTTCATAAGGCAAATTAAGTGAGTTGGTAAAAATAAAAATTTCTTTTTTTTCAAATTGCTTATAGCAGAAATACTTCATTAGATTTTCCTATAGATAACACTGGGGCCATTTGTAAGGTATTAGGGAAGAATCCCTGGCTCCTTTCTGAACACCCTCTCGCCTGGCTTACATTGCTTAACAGAGTTCTTCAATTATAATAAACACACATCCTGGATGGCAGAGAACAGTCTTGAAAATCAAGATGTGACACTATTATTACAAATGTAGGACATGCAAAGTTTACATTAGTGCCAAATCTATAACAGAATCACTAAAACTAGTCATGTACTGTATCCTGTTAATTAGTAATACAATCTCATATACAATGAAGCTTTTCCGCTTCATCTCGGGCACATTCCAACTTCTACAAATGAGATGAGCTTCTGATTCAATTACTTCATTCAAACATTTTCATCCCCCTACCTCTTTCAAAGGCATTTTCACCATCTTTCTCTGCTTGTCATTTCTCAAAGTTTTTGGAGAATTTACAAAACCTTAAATCACACTCTTTCCTGGGATAATAAAAATACTTTAAAATTGCCAGATGCTGTTGACTTCAGCAAGAGTAATCACAGCAAGCTGTTGAAGAGAGGCTGACAATATTTTCATTAGTGGGAAGGGATTACACGCAACCATTCTCTTCCCATCAAATCACAGAACAACCATACAGCAGGAGCGCAGACCTTTGGGTATGGAATCCGTACAGTCTTTGGATACTGCATTGACTCATCAGAGTAGAAAGAGTATTCAATAAGTGGGACTTCTGTGTCGTTAAATTGGGCATATGCTAAAAAAGTGCTGTTTGGAGACCACCACAGAGCAGAGTAGGCACTGAAGACTTCCTCTGAAAAAAAGACATAAATTGTTCTGTTACAAGAAGTAGCTGATAAATTGGCTTTGGCATTCAAAATATTGTTCTCATTAGCTTTAGTAATTACAGTAGAGTTCAACTAATGAACCACTTTGCATTTGCTGGGTTTCCAAAATCAGAGTAATACAAATGAATAAAAATAAAATTTTCAAGGATATATCTGGATTGTAAAAATAAGTAACCCATTGGACCATTTTAGAATATTTTAGCATGCAATATTTAATATAAGCACTACATTTTTTCTTTATCTTATAATCCTCTAAATTTATGCCTCAAAACATACTAAAAGTAAATTTCACACAGGAGGCTGATTTTCCTTTCTAATTTTCAAACAGTCAACATGCCAGCATACTCTCCCCAACTGGGCTCAGTTTGTACTGAGCCCTGGGGTACTGGTGGGTGGCACGTAGCTCCAGGCTATCAAACCAATATGGTGCCCAGAGTTTACTACTCTTGGCACAAACATGGTGTGGGAAGAATGGATTTAGAATGGCAAGAGCTCCATGAGATCCCTACTGAGAAACACCTCCCTTACACAGCCTAGAAACTGAAAACTCCCTGGGTCTAACACCCTCCTCTGGTGCATATGCTGATAGGTCAGAAAATAAATTCAAAGAGGAAGCCAAAGGAAAGATCTTGCTTTACAGTACATCTTTGGGCTCATTCTTAAGACCTGACACAGGCAGTTCCTCCCTATGATTATCATGAGGACTTCATGGGACATTCAATTTCTAGCTCTTAAATTGCCTGAATTTCTCTTATCAACTTGGAAGGGAGATTCAAGTGGACTAGGTGAAAATTCTTCTCATGTCATGATGTGGGCATGAACATAAAAGCAAAAGCAAAAGCATAGAAAATAAAAGTTAAGGTTAGGAAATTATGTATCCCAATCAATTCCCTGATGTCTAGGACCTGAGACTAATTACTGTTTTCTTCTTTAAAAAATAGAAATCAGAATTTGTCCAAGTTAAAGTGAACTCAAGTCCTCTATAAAGCAGGCATTTTCCTCTCTTTTCCTCTCCAAGCTCTGGACAATATTTTACCATCATTTTTAATATTATGGGAGTATTTAGCTTTCCTTACAAACTTCTGGGTTAGGTAGAGCTAGTTAGAGAAACAGCTGATGTTGATCTGGAGGCTTTTGTGCCCTGGTAAAGCCAGAAAAGCTGCCCATACAGAAAGGCCCTTTGCGGTAGTAAACCAAAGACAAATGGGGCATTGCTGAGGCAATGAGGGCAGAAGCAGCACTCACTACTCTTAGGAAATTCTTAGCGTGGGAAATACCTGGTGGTGTAAGTTCCAAAAGAGATTCGATGACATTAAAAAAATACAACATATTTTGAATCCCATTGAATTTCTCCATTTTTGAAAAAATGTTTAAGTATTTTAAACAGTTTATAGATTTTCTGATTGGAAAAAGTTGTAGTCTCTACCTTCATAAACCCAGTCAGTTATTCCATTAAATATTACATTTTCCTCCCCAGTCCATGTGATCCTGTGACTTGATAAATGTGGTTCAATTTTAACATAAATATCATTCTTCCAAACATATACCTAAAAGATAAAAAACATCCGCATTAATTAACCATGTTATAATACATTTTATTCTGCAATTCTAAAAGCCCTTATCTATTCAAGTGTAATGATTACCATAGTTAAAGAGTAAATTTGCACACACGGCGTCATTTATTCCCTCCACTCTTAAATTACAAGTACACAGGCTATAATTCCCAAATAATTTTAATAACATTCTTAATACATTAAACATAAGAAGCTTACAACTACTATTATTTGGATGCTAAAGTGTACTCAAAGACCTAGACAGCTGATCACTTCTACAGGATGATATATGCTTGCGTGTTTCTTAAGAGGGAGAGAAGAGGGAGTGCAGCTGCATTCTTGGAAAGAGAAGCTGGAGTGCAGATAAACATTCCATCTTTGTATTGAAATTCTTCTGGGCCTCCGAAATTCTACCAGTACCATAGAACATGAAGATGTATCTACAGTGCCTCAGAAGGTCTCTAAACTAGCAGAAAGCAGGTGTGTCTCAAAAAATATGGTAAGTAAAACAGACAACTAGAACGTAAAAGTATAATAAGCATTTCTCAACGAATAACCAATTCCCTACTAGAAGTTGGAAACTTTCAGGAATTGTATTTGTTGTGTTAGGCTATACTGTCTGGGGCAGTAACACTGTACTTTCTAATGAATTAATTGGCTTCCTAAGATGCCTGCTTTGTGTCAGGGTTAGTATTGTCTGCATAAGCAAGATTTAAGCCAATATTTTTGTGACTACAGGTATGATTTACTAACCAATTTATGACCTTCGGATGACCATGTGATCCACTGTGTATTGTTTGGAATTCTCTCTTCTGTTATCAGCTGCCTGAAAAAAGATAAAAGAAATCATTACCAAAAGAATAACTCAGTGAGATTTCCTTTAGAAAAAAAATATTACACTAGAAAAGCCTAATAAATTTTATGAGGAAAGCACTGACCTTTTATTTAAGTCATAAATATCATATGAAGCTGTGTAGGAATGCCTCCATTGCTATAAAAAACAAACAAACAGACATTTCAGGCTTCTGTGATTCTTGATAGTTTGGCCACTTGCTATAGGACCTCAAAATAACAGGTATGGTAATATTTTACTGGATAACACTCAAATTTCATCATATATTCCCTATGTACTCAAACTATTCTCTACTTAGATTACTAGAATTTGGGGATTTGAAAGTATCCTGGAGACCTCCTCGTACAAACACCTCTGGACTTCATCTATAACCTTGCTCTGGCATCACCTCCTTCAAGGAGACTTCCTAGGACCACGGAGGACCAAAGTGCCATTTTTTTTGGTAGTGTTACTCCTAGCGTTTGGAATAGCATGTTAAGATTGCCTGTTTAGGAAAATGCAAATTTTCACCTTTCACCTATCTTACTTGCAACATATTTAAAAATACGTGATTCTATTGTTGGTAGTGATGTGCAGAAATGTTTACTTTGAACACTGATGAGGAAAATGTCAAAAGTCAGATTATTTGAATGCTACACAGTAATATATATTCTAATTAAAAAGCATATATCACCAATTTTTTAAACAACCATGTCAAGAGGCTGAAAATGAATGTCAAGTTACTAAATCCAAAGCAAGCAGAAGAAATCAAATAGTAAAGTTAAAAGCAGTGACCAATAGAAAGCACACAATAGAGAAAAATCACCAAAGGCAAAACTTAGGTCTAAAAGGAGACTAGTATAATTGCTAATATATAATAGATGAGCGCAAAGAAGTACAAATGACCAATACCAGAAATGAAAAGTGGAACATCGCAGTAGAATTTACAGACATTAAAGAATACAAGAAACTATGTGAACTCTTTAACCAGTAAATTATAAAAAGTTGAAAAATGGAAAAGTTCCTTGAAAAATAATTTATAAGTCAGGCAAGAACATCTGAATAGTCTAATGTTAAACGTATTGAATCTATAAAAGCCTTTACATAAAGAAGCCAAGTCCAAGTAACTTGGACCAAGTAACTTGGACCAAGTCCAAGCAAGCTCCTTGTTATTTTTTTTAAATAAGTTGAAAACTTATGTCATGTCCACACGTAAACCTACATGCAAATGTTTATAACACTTTTAATTATAATTGCCCAAACTTGGAAGCAACCAAGAAGTCCTTAAATAGTGCATGAATAGATAAACAGACTGTAGTACATCCATATAATAAATTATTATTCAGTGATATAAAAGTTATTAAGGCACAAAAAGACATAGAGGAACTTCAGATACATTTTTCTAAGAAGAACAGGCCAATCTGAGAGGTTACAGATTGTATTAACCACTGACTTTCTGGAGAAGTAAAACTATGAAGAAGTTTAAAGACCCCTATGCTCTACCTATTCATTCCTCCCTTCCCCCAAGCAAAAGAAAGTCAGTAGTTACCACAGTGAAACTTCTTCATATGATACTGTAACAGTGGGTGCATATTATATATTTGGCAAAATCAACAGTCTACCCTAATATAAACTATGGACCTCAGTTATTAGCAATGTGTCAATCAGTATTGATAGGCTCATCAACTGTAATAAACGTATCACATATAATGCAGGATATTAATAGGGAAAAGTGGGGAAGGGGGGATGAAAGAGCACAGAGAAAAACTTTACTTATGTTCAGTAAACCTAAAGCTCATCTAAAAATATGAAGCCTATCAATTATTTTTTAAAAATGAATTAGATCTATGGCTTGAAAATCCTCTTTCATGTCTTTAGTTGTGTGCTATGGCTGCTGAAATACACTGAACCATTCAACATGTTTACCTCTCATGGTCATTTTGACTTTGGGGAAGAGCTACAAGTCCCATGCAACCAGATCTGATCAATAAGGTGGATGAGGGCACATCATAATATTTGTATGAGTCTGTCTTTGAGTTGAGTGGCATTTGGAAACAGCATTCACAGTATTTTTGATCACACCTTATAAAGACACTCTCTAAGGAGGATTTCCCAGAACTGCTTCAGAAACAGGCAAGAATGATAGTATAAGTGTGTTCAAAGAAAGAAAGAGTATTTTGAGGGAGATTAATGGTAATATGTCTTTTACTGAAATATATTGTTTTTAAAATTAAACATTCAGGGCCGGTAAGATGGCTTAGCAGCATAAGTGCCTGCCTGGCAAGCGCGAGGTCCTGAGTTCGACTCCCAGTACCCACATACAAAAAAAGGGCCTGTGATATCGCTCAGTGGCATGGGCGCCTACTGGCTCGTGAGGTCCTGAGGTCGACCCCCGGTACCCACAAAAAAAAAAAAAATTAAACATTCACCATATATTTTAATCACACAGTAGACACTAGGGATCCAAGCAGAAAAGGAAGATGGAGAGCTGAAGATTAAAAAGTGTGTATATGATCAGATTTTTGTATTTATGTCTGTATGTGAATGCACAAAAAAATTAAAGATATTTTTAAAAGAAATTCTTGTCTATATGCCCATATTCCTTACCATACTCTTACCAGAAAGAAATTATGTCTTAGTCATCATTACATACTTGGAATCTAGCGTGAGCCACACAGAATAAAATGACAATAAAATCCAAATCGTAACGATAAGATAGATGAAATGGGCAGCTCAAGGACACCCCGTATTTGATCCCAGAGCTGAGACATCTAACTACTTACTTCTAAGCCTCCTACACTCTCACGTCAGCAAATATTTATTAAGTTCCCATTTCTTGTAAGTCATACATTCCTTTCCTGAATCTTGGGTTATTTTGACCCACCCCATGCTTGTTTCTGGGCAACCTCCAGCATAACATTTTGGTAAAGCCAAAAGGTGTGGCATAAGCTAAAAATATTAAGAAAGGCTGAGATCATTTCAGGATGACAAAACTATCATGATTTGTAAAAGAAAACCCAAGATGTTTGGAATGATTGCTTTATCTTTTGCAACAGACTCATCAATCTTTTTAGTTTATAAACAGTAGCAGTAACCATTTATCATATGTTACTCTCCTCGAAGTGCTCCTAGTTGAATGGGGGATGTGAGCAAGTAAACTACAATAAAGGAATCACAATAAGATTTGGTGGTGGGTCAGGACAGGCAGGCATCATAAATTAGGCCTTGGGGCCGGTGAGATGGCTCAGTGGCTTAAGCGCCTGCCTGGCAAGCACAAGGGCCCGAGTTCGACTCCTGGAACCCGCATACAAATAAAGGGCCGGTGATATCGCTCAGCGGCACGGGCGCCTGCTGGCGCGCGAGGTCCTGAGGTTGACCCCTGGTACCCACAAAAAAATAAATAAATAAATAAATAAAAAATAAATTAGGCCTTGGGGAGAGAGAGAGGCTAATGGAAAGCTGATTCTTGGGCTGAATTCCATAGTAGAGGGCTACCATACAAAGAATGGGTAGAAGTGCATGATAGCGGAGAGAAGTCAAAATGCAAAGTTAAGCAAGATCATGTTTAAGAGCAAATGCTTGGGGATCTTCTAACCTGGATTCACGTCTCCACTGTATAATATCAGATTTCTTTTCAGGAAAATGGAGATAATGAGAGTAAAAATCTGAGGTGCCTGAGAATGTACACAAAATGCTTAGCAAGGTCTGAAACCTCAACACGGGATAGATGATACAACTGTTATTTTCTCCAAATCATTAAAGAATGAGCATACCCACGTTTACAGCGGCACAGTTCCTAATAGCTAAATATTGGAAGCAGCCTAAATGTTTATCAATAGATGAATGGAAAAAGAAAACGTGATATTTATGCACAATAGAGTACTACTCTGCCATAAAGAAGAGTAAACTTGAGTTATTCGTAGGTAAATGGATGTACCTTGAGGCCATAATGTTAAGTGAAATAAATCAGACACACAAACTTAAATATTGCATGGTTTCTTTTATATGAGAAATTAAAAATATACATAAAGAAAAAGATAAAAGATAGATAGTAGGAAATAGGGAGATAGATCTTTGCAAATGGGAAGGCAACCAAGAGATGGAGGGAGAGGGGAAGAAGGAGAGGGGAAGGTCAGGAGAAGGAGCTGAAAAAAGAATTAAAATGTTATGTACATGTACCAAGTTCCCATGAGGAATGTAATCATTGTGTACTGAAAACATGTAGTAATAAAAATAAAAATTGAAAAAATAGAAGAAAGAAAAATTAAAAAAAAAGAATGAGCATAGATGTTAGGAGAGTATCCATACGAGACTGTATGATACCTGCTTGTTCATTCATTCATTCATTCATTCATTCATTCATGTATTAGTAGTTACAACTTAGCAGTAATAATTGATTATTCTGGATGCACTAACTCAGAGAGAAGTTATATGAAATAGGATCTCAAAGCCAATGGACAGTGAGCTCCAAGTCAGCCTTCTCTTTCTTCTGATATTCTTCTTTTTGAGAGTTGGTTAGTCATGCTGTCCACCAAATTTTATTGGACACTTTTAAAAATGAAAAAGAAAAGATAGTTCTTCACTTCCAATAATGTACAATGTAGTGCTTTGTAATGAAACGTATGTCCATTTAATAAGCATTTGTTGGGTGTCTGCCATGTGGTCCAGTTTTATGTTCTGCTGTAGTGATTAAAACACAGGGAAGCCAGCACTAAACAAGGCAGGCAATAAATAAGCAAAGAAATAAATAACAAAACATCATAAAATGTTATGAAGCAACTGAAGTAGGGTCCTGTGATAGAGAAAGATTCGTGGGATGTGAGTGGACCATAGTGGCAAGGGAAGGTTTCCAAGACAGCCTGGAGCTGACCTGTTAGAGAAGGAATAACAGATAATCAAGAAGAAGGTCCCAGGAAGAAGTGACAACATGTGCTGTGGCCCTTGCATGAGAACGAGAGTGATGCTTGAGAAAAGAAAGAGCCATGTACTTAAAGGTTCTCTGATCAGATTACTGATTCACATGGGAGCTCTTGAATCCACCCTATTTGAGGCACCATGCATAGCTATACTGAGGAAGTTACTTGGGGGTAGGGTCATAGACATCTGTGCTTTTTCAAACCTTCCCAAGAGAGCCTAAGGTGCAAGTAGGAAGAGAAGCGCTCGCCAAACATAAAGAGTGCAGGACAGAATGTAGGAGGTGGGTGGAGGTAGGTTCAGATGGGCAGGCTGAGGTCCAGTGAGACAGGCCCCACAGATGCCATGTCTAGTGCTGCTGTTTTCTTCTGAATATGATGTGGAACCATTGGAGGCTTTGAGCAGAATTGTGGCTTAATCTCCTTTAGGTTTTGAAAGGAGCATTTGGGTACTGCCTGAAGCATAGATGGTGGGGGAAGAGCGCACAGTGAAACCAGGAAAAGCAGTTAAATGCACAGGTAAACACCAATGACACAACAAATACAAACCACTAATGATGGTCGGCTAAAGAATCAATGAACTGTACTTGGTAGTGTGCCTCACACAACATTTGTCATACCAGACTAAGTAGCAAATTGAGCTGATATTACCTTTCTACCTTATTTGTACATGTTAGTCTTTAATAAGAACAACTGTTATTCAGTGGTTTTCAACCCTGATTGCCCATTAAAATATTCTATAGCATTAAAAAAATTCTGGTGTCAGCTTTACCCCAGAGACTTCAATTTATTGATCTAGAAATTGAACTTGGACACTGGGGATTTTTATAAATTCTTTAAGTGAATTTATTTTCTGAAATAAGCATTGAATTACACAAATGAACCTATTGAGAATAGATACGTTAAAGTTGGCACAGGATTCTGATTTGCTTATAATTGATGGGTTTAGCAAAAATAAAAGAGTCTCCATATCCAGGAAATGGGGCCCAACACAGGGATCCAGGGTAAATATTATGATTGAAAGTCACCATCCTGAGATGGTAAATGGAGTAGGGAATGCTTTGTTTGGCTTGACTAGAACAGTGTTGGTGTGTGAGATAAGGCCAGGTAACATTATTTATCCCAGAAAAAGAAAAATCGGGGTAGGAATCCCTAGTTTTGTGTTTTGTCTTCAATACAGAGTATCTCACCAGGCTTTCAAACTTTTCTGCATGTCTTAAAGCATCCTGTACTAGACAAAAGTAGTCAACTCCGTGGTAGCCAGAAAGCTGTGGTTAAGGTTAGTGGCATGTGGCATCCATCCCAAACAGGGAAGATATGTGATTGAGTGGGTGCCCTTTCCTGATGGTGTGAGGATCCCCTGATGGGTGAATGCTAGTCAGAGGAGGCTGAGCCATCTTTGCAGGACCTTGTGACTGGAGCTGAAGGTCGCCTGAAAATGATGTGTATATGGCAGAATTTTAAGGTTGGGAGATGATCTAGGGCATCTTACAGAGTCATCCAGAGGACAGGAAGGTTAACTTTTTTAAAGCAAATACTTACTGAAGGTCTTACCATACATAGAGCTGAGACAAAGGAAATGAGTCATGTCACCAGATGTAAAAATCAGACATGTAAATTTACTTTATGTTTACTGTATATGATAAATTCCTACTATAAATTTTATTAACTTATATTATTAACTTATGATATATTGTTATTACAATATTAATTATGTGGTTTTTAGTATTAAATAATTTCCCTATAAAGCACTGGTTGGATTTGTGTTTTATAAAAATGACTTTTGATGCTGAATTAATGATTTTTTAGTGGCAATTATGTTAAAGTCTCAATATTATACATACACATATACTTGAAATCCATTATAAAATAACATATTCATAGGATTTTTAAAATGTCTCTGAGAAAGCATTTCTTTTACCTTCACATAGTTGGATTCTAAGAGAATGAAGAGTCCATCAGGAGATACTGAATAATCACTCACAGAATTTCCAAAGGCTTCCTGTAGATCAAATAGAAGGAGAAAACGTGACCAACTTAACTATCATCATTGAGCACTTACCACGCAGAGGGTACTCTTTTAGACACAGGACTTGGGGGAGCACCCACTCTAGGAGTCACCCACACAAATGACCACGACATGAGTGGGCAGTGATCCGTGTTAGAAGCCACGGAGAGAAAGATTAATTCTAACCAGGACAGATGGCTGCTAGCGTGGGGATTAGGAGCTGAGAGAGGACTTCAAAGGAGGAGCAGCACGAGCAAAATCCCAGCCAAGTGTGGGAAAGAGCATGCACGTCCGGAGGGTGTTTAAGGGTTCTGTGTAACCTGAATACAGTATGGGGTGTGCTAACACAGGGAGGGTAGGATACCAAGTGAGAAAAAAACATCTGGGACTGAAACACAGGACGTGGAGCCACAACCTACTTCTAGCATGTGTAACGGTAGTCTTGTATCTTTTTTTTTTTTTTTTTTACAAAAACATTCTGGTGATATGGCAGCTGAAATGAGAAGGAAGGTCAAGGGTCATTGTATCAGCCTGGATTTGGGCAGCAGCACAGTGGTTTGGTATCCAGAATAGAACTAGAGACACAGGATGGAGCGCTCACTACTGCAAAATTAAATGAGGCTTTAAATCAGGATTATCCAGTGGAAATAGAATGCTATGACATACTTGACATGCAGAGGGGGAATCACAGGGTTTGTCAAGTAGCTAATTAGAGTGGATGACAGCAGAGCTGAAGATGATTCTGAGGTTTCTAGCTTACGTGGCTGGGAAGAGAATTAAATGATTATTTACCAAGATTGGGAACTTGGCAAGAGGAAGAAGATGCTTTCAAGCTTGCTAGGACAGTGAAGAGGAAATAACTGGCTTAGTTTGTGAGAATACATGTGCAATGCCAACAGGCCACCTATGGCCAGGGTCATCAGGCTACTGGAAATTGAAGTTTTGATCTTGAGAGGAGATTACTGTTAACGTATGTTTGAGAATCAAGGTCAGAAAGAAGAGCACTGATGTGGGAATTCATAAAATTCGCACAGGAGAACAAACAAAGTAAGGAAAGAAGCCAGCAAGGGAAGACAGGGTCCCACGGATGACTTACATTTAAAAATATGGGCAGAGGAGGAGGAATCATCAAAGGAGACTAAAAAGTAGCCAAGGCAGGGAGCATTTCAAGAAGGAGAGAAAGATCCACTGCTCCATATGCTGCAGAGAGAGTCCACAGGGTGAGAAATGATAGGACTCATGATTTTAAAGGTAATGAAAAAAATCCCCATAATTTCATGCATGAATTAATTATCCCCATAATTTCATGCATGAATTAGTTACATACAAAGGTAGTGTTATCCAAGAAAATGGAGCTATTTCCATTTTCAGCATTGAATAGCAAGATCTTATTTTCTTGTTTGTAGAGATATTCATGATCTGAAGGAGAGAAAATGACCACATCAGTATTTCAAATAGATATTAAATATTTGCATAAACTGAACATCATGCAATAAAACTTAAGATTTCAGTTCACACAAAGAGTAAATAAAGATTTCTAGCTTGAAAAAATGATGAATATTACACTTGCATTTATTCATTCTTCCATCATTAATGTTAAGGTTTCAGTTCTCATTTAATTTTTCATATAGAAGAAAAGTGTATCCTGTTTTCTTTCTTTCTTTCTTTCTTTCTTTCTTTCTTTCTTTCTTTCTTTCTTTCTTTTCTTTTCTTTTCTTTTCCTTTTTATTATTATTTTTTTTTTGCATACCAAGTAGAAGAAAAAGGTTTTCCACAGGTTTTAAAAAACAAGGACTATATTTTCTCAGTGCCATAAAAGCACCCCACAACCTCACCTAACTAGAATGAACATAAGCATAAGAATCTGCATCCTCTGAAAAAAAAACCCTTACCTGAAATCCACCGCAAAGAGTAGGACTTCACTCGAAAAGTGTTTTTCAAGTAATCAGTTAGAGAGTAAGTTCTGTGGCCATCAGCTGAAGCATCATCTGCTGGTTGAAAAAGGAGGCGAATGTTCAGGCAGATGGAATGACCTCAGTTTTGGATAAAGTAAATAAATGGTTTTGTACAGCATACCCTGCTCATAAAATGCACCAATACACATAAAATGCAGGACAAATTTTGAAAGATTTCAGGCTAGAAGGATGGAGTAAAAACACATTTGACTGTAAAGCACGTGAGTATGTGTGAGTTTACTGTGCTAGGTGAGTGAGCGCGACTGTGAATGTCTAAATCAGCAATAACCAATAGAAATGTCACATAAGTACATTTTCTAGTAGCTGTATTTGAAAAAACTTTAAGGTAAAATCATTATAATAGCATACTTTATTTAGCCCAATGTATCCAAAACATTGTCATTTCAACATGTAATCAATATTTTAATGTTATTAGTGATATCTTTCACAGTCTTTTTTCATACTAACTTTTTGAAATCTGGTGCGTAGTTTTCACTTACAGCACATTTCAGTTTGACTCATCGCACTTTAAGTCAACAGCTATGTGTGGCTGATGACTGCTATAGAGGCTGGCACAGGGCTGGCAAGGATGTAGATGATCCTTGGATGAGGCCTTGAAGTCCATTTCCAAGCCCTCTTGCCCCTCAGGGACCTTTAAAGATATGTGATCACCACATTCAGGGATCCTGTTTCTATCACCATTTTTCCTTGAACTTGGTAGAATCTGTGAATCTATTTTCAAAGACCCAAATTCAAAGCCTGAAATCTTTTTTGAGATCTCCCTCTCTTTTTCCACCACTTTAATCTAATTGGTCCGGTTGATTCTTCCTGAGAAATCTATTTTCCAAATATCCCTGCCCTCAGGCTCTTTCATTCCATTCCTTCCTCTGCACCACCACGGCAACAATTTTTCTAAGTTGCCACCTTCATCCTGGTGACCTTTTCACCAGAAGCTCCTGCTACTTCTCAGTCACCCACAGGAAGGTTCAAACGCTTTAGCCGGCATCCGACATAACACTCTTTTCCTGGGTCCATGTCCACTCCCGGTAGAAAAGGTGTCATCCTCTCACACGATCTGCCCACCAAACCCAAGAGATATTCTTCTGCTTTTCCTCCTTTGTTCCTTGTCCCAAGTCACTTATCTCCAATGTCTTCAACTGCTTTTCTGGCTGTCACACCAGCCACCCTGTGACTCCCACTCCTTTCGTGAAGACTTACCTCTGCCTCCTCTGACTTCACCTCTCACACTCTTTTGGCTCTTGTCATTTAATGACAACTATCTTTCCATGCCCACTTTTTGTTCTCCTCAGCAAGGCTTTATATATATAATATATATAATGTATACTATATACTATATATTATAATATATAATATGTAATACATAATATAAATAAATATATGTAATATATTTATACTTTTTAAGAAAAAATCTTATTCTTTGGATTGTTATATTTTGCTTTTTTGCATTAACTCTCAACATTTAGCACATTTCAATGCATATGCACAAAAAAGTTTTTGTTGATATAATATTTCACCCCACAAGCATAATCAAATCAATGTGATTCTTCATCCTCAATCCCAGTCTGCCACTGATGACAAAGAACTTAACATCTTTTCCCAAATCCCAAACTTTTCCTACATACACACCAACAGCCACCTACACAATTAGCCACCCTTAGCATTGCTCTAAGTATCATTCTCCAGCAGCACGTTCTCTTGATAATTTTTCACAACTTGTGGGAGGTAATTATCTGACAGGAAATGCTCTTTCAAAAGATATTCTTAAGACTTTACTCCTTCAGAATTTATCTGATAATAGTTTTGTATCTGCCTATCAAATCTTCTGCTTTAACAGATAGAATTACTACATTTCCTTTTATTATTCTATTGATTTTGTTTAAACAGGTTTGTTGAACAGGTTAAAGAAGTTTTTGAAAGTCTTTTTCTTCAACTCAATCCCACATATCACCTCTAAAAGTTACTAAGATATACATGTTTCTTAGCACAAATATAGCAAGTGGGTAAAAGCAGTTTTTGGACAGGCCAACCTTCACACAAGAAATAAAGCTCTGTGCTACAGAAAACATAATTACTGGATATAATAACTACAAAGCTGGATTTGTTCACTAAATGCCAGTGTTTCTACCATACATCAAATAGTTCTAAAACAAATACTATTTGGTAAATACTACTGAAGAGATATACCTTACTATCAAGAACTACAGTATTGGTCTAAAATCGCCATGAAACAAATTCCTAAGTTAGTATATATTAAGGAACAATTGGTTATAAACATTCACAGTTCTGTTTTTATGTGCTGATATAAATGTTTACCTGGACCTATACAAAAAGAGACAGACCAATGTGTATATGTATACACACGAGTACACATACAAGCATATAGCAAGGCAGACATATCAACAGAGAACATCTATAGCTAGTGCTTAATTTTCTAAAAAGGTAACTAACTGAATAGCTATAACAGATCATATACAGGATTGTCTCATTTAAAGGCTACCTGGCTAGGTAAATGTATCTGGCTAGGGTTTTATTCAGGGCAACACACCTACATCTGAAATGGTAAAATAATTAAAGCAAAATTCCCTTGGCATCAGCTGGTGTCCAGTGGGCTTCTTGCTTCACTCATGATGCCTTCCTCACTGAGCCCTTACTTTTCTCGACCTCCGCTGACATTGCCGGGCTCATCTTCTCATCAGCCCATAGCTTTTCTATACCCATCATCTCTACCACACTCAGGCCCCCTTGTCCTCATGATGGCCCCCTGCGGATGCATCAGCTGATGCTCCAGACCTGAAGGCTGATGACACATTCTTGGTATGGCCCAACATATCCCTATGGGGCCACACTACCTTGGCTTGTGTTGGGTTCATTCAGCTGCTTTACAGTAGCCCTGCAACTCAGCTTCTATCTATTAGTTACCTAGTCCCAGAACAGCATGGTTAAATTGGAGCAAGTAGAGCAACAAATGTTCTCTGTTTTTTGCCTTGCCATTTGATAAGCAGGGCACATTGGAAGACAGTTTGGAAACATCTAGATAAGCGGGTTCTGTGAGGCATGAGTGCCAAGTCCAGGTTTTGACCTTTAGCAAGTTCATAGTTTGCTGCCAAGTTACAACCTATTCTGTCAAGCTCTTATAGGACACGCTCGTGTTTCTTCTTCCTTGTCTACTTGTTCCCTGACAGGGGACTGCTGCAGCAACAGATGAAGGTCTTTGGCTGCTTGTGTGGTTTTCCTCTTGAGGCCTGGGACATGTCGTTCATTTGACTTATCAGTTCAAACCACTGTGCTAGCCAAGTAAAGCAGCAATCATATGTTACACTTCAGCTCATGCAGAAACTCTGAAATTGAAACCTTCTTTCATTCAAATTCTTTTAAAAGGTTATCAGCATTATGCTTTACTTCTCTGGCTGGAACTACTACTGGGTTGAACCATATGAAAATACTACTTTTTATCAGTCATGAGTAGTAGAATAGTAGCATTTAAAATGGCTCAACTTAATAAACTTTCATCAAACTGCTATCGCATCTTAATGAATCCTTGCTTTAGGATCAAAATCACTTCTGAATAAAGGTAATTTCAAAAAGGTAACTTCCAAGTAGAAAGCAACGTAGCTTATGGAATAGTCTTACTTTGACCAATTATACTGTGTGCTTACAGTACATGTTGAATACTTTTATGGCCATTCATAATAAACTTTCAATTTTCTGTTTTCAAATATGATTTATAATATTTTCACTTCACAAAGATAAACTGTTTTGGTAGATAAGTGGCTAATGAAATACATCTGAAAAGAAATGTGCTCTTTATAGCTCATAAATACATAAAATTGTTAAAAACAGGCAAAGAAATATCTGGCTATAGAGTTCCTGTGTTCCATACGGTAATCAGTTAACATTGCACACTGATGCTTGTATCTTTGATGGGTATAAAGAAATCAAATGGATGTTATTTCAGAATTTGCTATACCAGCCTTAATATAGGAGTGAGTGAGGAAAAACCAATAAGACAGAAGAAGAAATTGATTGAAAGCCTTCCAAGACTGGGTAGCTGGATTATCTAATATCCAACATGTGTAGGCTACCACTATTCTCCATTGATTAAAAAAATACCATAAGAGTTTGAGTAGCTGTGACTTCGAAATCAGAGAAATTGCTAAATCTTTGCTACGGTTTCAATGATGATGTATCCTCCGAAATTTATGTTGAAACTTAATCCCCATTATGGTGGCTCTAAGAGCTGCAGCCTTTTGAGGAAGTTATTGAATCATGAGTGCTCCATCTTCATGAATGAATTTGTACCTTTTCAAAGACCTGGGGGAACTACATTAGGTCATTTTGCCCCTCTATTTTCCACCATGTGAGGATGCTGCTGCAAGGAGATGCCATCAGTAGAGCAGGCGTTCACTAGACACTGAACCTGCCAGCACCTTGATAAATTATGCAGCCTCATGTATTTTGTTTTAGCACCACAAAAGGACTGAGACAGATACTGGTACCAGAGAAGTATTGCATTACTATAGATAAAATGTGAAATCATCTTTGGAACTGTGTAGTACATAGCAGCTGGAACAATTTTGAAATGCATGCTTTTTAGAAAAAGCCTGTACTACCATGAATGGATCATTAAGGGTGATTCTGATTCTAGTGAAGGCAAAGAAAAAGAAAAGAAAGAAGAAAGAAAGAAAGAAAGAAAAAGAAAGAAAGAAAGAAAGAAAGAAAGGGAAGAAAGAGAGAGTGACTGTAGGTCAGTCTTTTAAAAGTTATTCTAAGGGGTCATAATCAGAATTGTGGTAGAAATAAGGAATGGAAAGAGTGAAGGCCACTCTGATAAAGTTTTATACAGAAATGAGGAATTGCTTATTTGGAAACCAGAAGACAGAAAAACCTTTTATGAAGTAAAAAAGAACTTAGGGCTTTGTGGAAAGCAGAATTTAAGAGCGATGAACTATAATATTTGGTGAAAGAAACATCTAAGCAAAGTTTTCAGGGTGTTCTATCACTTCTCCTGACTGTCTATAGTAAAATGTGAGCAGAAGGAAAAGATTTATAGATAATTTATAATAAAAAGGTAACAGAACTTAGGTATTTGGAAAAATTTCAGTTTGGATAGGTTGTAAACATGAAAAAGCATATTTGGGGAGGGTACCAAGGGTGTGACCAAGGATAAGGAGATTAATATTATAGAAGGAAGCCAGATGTTATTTGCCTTAGTCTGTTTAATGCTGCGCCAACAGAATATCAGAGAGTAGGTAATTTATAAGCAATAGAAGTTTATTTGCCTCATAGTTCTGAAGGCTGGGAAGTCCAAAAGCAATGGACTATATCTTATAAGGGCCTCTTGCTGTGTCATAACATGACATGACACAAAGCATCACATGTCGAGAAAGCACCCAAAAGAGGGTGACGGGGCAAGCTCACTTTAATAATAATCTCACTTATGCAAGAACAACATTAATTCATGCATGAGGGTAGAGCTTTCATTACCTGAACACCTCCTATAAGGCGGTGATTAAATTTCTGACACATAAACTGTGGGGGATGTATTCAAAATACAGAACTATTCATTAAGACAATGGAGCTGGGCATTCTGACACACATCTGCAATACCCTCTACTCAGGAGACTAAGCAAAGAGGACCCAAGTTTCAAGACAACCTGGGTGACTTCACAAGACATAGTCTCAAAGTAAAAAAGAAATAAAAACCAAAGGGCTGCTAATAGAGCTAAGTGGCAGAGATAGGGCCTGGGTTCAATCCTTAGAACTGGAGGAAAAAAGGCAATGGAAGAATGACTTTGCATGCAATTTGGAAATTACTGTTATTTACCCTCCTATCACAGACCCAGAAAGTGAAAGCCTGTGAGATAGAACTATATCAAAAAAGGGGCTTTAGGTACCCATGGGACCTTATTCTGGTGCAGTGCTTCTCAGATGCCCCATGTGCCCCAAGCAGGCCTAGCTGTGGCTCAAGTGGCCCTACTCAAAGGTATAAACCATCAGCCTTGGTAGTATCCATGTAGTGCTACCTCTGCAGGTATGCAGAGTGCATGATGCGAGTAGGCATAGCAACCTCCATCTAGATTTCAAAGAATGCCTCAGAGACCCACAGGACCCACGGAGAACTACCACAGGCATAGGGCCACTACAGAAAGCCCCTGGTAGTGTAATGTTTATTGGAGCCATAAGGACACATCTGCTGATGAGACCCCAGAACTGTAGAGACACTAATGTGCACTGCTGGGCTGGAATAGCACAAGACTCCAACCTATGAGAGCTACAGCATGAGCTCTGTCCAGCAAAGGCAAGGAGCAGGGTTCCACAGATTCTCGGGGACCCAAGTCCTGCCCCAGTGTGGATGAAAGATACAGCATGGAGTCAAAAATTATCCCCAAGCCTCAAGATTGAATGTTACTAGCCTTGTTGGGTTTTGGACTCTTCTGGGGCTTGTTATTCTTTTATTGTTATCATTTCTCCCTTTGTTATGGGAGGCCTATTATATTTATGTCCCACCAATGTGTTTTAGAAGCACATAACTTGCTTGATTACATGGGTTTACAGCTGGACAGAAATCTTTATGCCTCAGGATAAATCTTGAGTCTCATCCATATATGATGCAGTCAAGACTGTGAAGCTTAGACTTTTGATTCTGGAATCAGTTAAGACCTTGGGGGCTATCGAAATGGAATGAATGTGTCTTGCTTGTAAGAAGGACACGAATTTTAGGAGCCAGTGATTGTTCTGCCCTTGTGTTCTTCTGTTGTGAGGATGTAGCATTAAAGCCCTCACTAGAAACTGAATGCTGGCACCTTGATTTTGGGCTTCCTGACTTCCAGAACAGTAAGAAAATGAACTTCTGTTGTTTATAAATTATGCAGTCTGTGGTATCCTGTTATAGCAGCATAAATGGACTAAGATAAACTTTTAAAGTTTCAAAGTTTAAAATGCAAATAACAGCATTATCAAGCCCATAAGGATTTGCAATTAGTAAATGAGATGTGTGTAGCATGCTTAGCTCAAGACTTAGAATTTAGGAAAGTTTGCGGATGTGGTACTGTGTGTGTTACTGTTTTGTCTCAAGGATGTGCTAGACAATCAAAATATAAGGGTGAATAAAGAAAATCTCTTCTTTGGAGCACCTAGAACTGGTGCTGAGATTAAGAATTTAACTATGATAAAATAATAGCTAAGTAATTTTCACTATATTCATAAGCACAAGTGATCCTAACAAGACAGTATGAGACCATTACATTGACAAAATATCTAAAAGTGCAATAGGATCATTTTCTCAGTGCTAATGAACAACACCTCCTCCCTCTCATATGTCCAATACTGTCCTGTAGCATCCACAGAAGAAGTCAGCTGTATACATGAAGGGAAACACTGGACTTAATGGAATTAGAGGATTTGTGAAGATCATTGTTTCTCTGATTACTGTACACAAGCATCATTAAAATATAATAACAATTAGCAGATTTACCTTCTCAACAACAACAACAAGGTAGCATTTGATAAATGTCTTGCCACTTAGCTACAGCCTGTAGAATACTGGAACTGTGTACTCTAAACATCTACCTTAGGATCAGAGTGTTAAATGATCAATCTTTCATTAGGAATGTGATCATTATATTTTCAAATGTCTACCCTAAAAAGCTAACCAAATGGTACAATGCACCTCTCCCAGAGAAGCAATGGTTTGGACAAAACAATTTATGGTGTAATCAGTGTTGGCACAAGCTTCACCTTCTTTTCCTACTCTTGTATGATCCTGCTCACTTGCACTAGCCTCCCAGCTGTTCCTCACACACAGTAGGTCCCCTTCTACCCCAGGGGCTTTGCATTTCTTGTACACTTTTCCTGGAATGTTTCTCCTCCAACAAATGCCCAAGGCTTGATTATTTCCTCCTTCTGGTCTTTTTTTTTAACTGTTGTTTCCCTCCCATGGGGTAGTACTGCAGCTTCCTCTCCCATGGCATACTCTAGTTCCTTTCTAGCTTTATTTTTTCTTCTTAGCAGTGATACCATATAACATATCATATATTTTACTTATTCTCTTGTTTACTGTCTACCTCTCTTGGTTGGATGCAAGTTCCATAGAGCACTTGTCTTGTTTCCTTTCATTCCATTTACTATTGTGTCTCTAGAGCTTAGGAAAGCGCCGGGCACATAGTAGGAGCTCAATAAATGATTGTTGAATAAAAATATCAAAGGAAGGCAATACAAAAATGAGAACCAACACACCTGTACCAACATATAAGCTCCAAATAGCTCTGGTGTAGGAAAAGCAGTGGGCTCTGCCAGAAGCCTCCTGGGGACAGAAGTTTGCAGTTCTACCTTGCTACTGGATTCCATTAGGGTCAATCACTTCTCTAGGCCTGGGCCAGTCATTTATTTATTGTCTTTCAGCTCCAAACATACCCTTTTTGCTCAATAATATTGAAAAAGAGATTTACAACTATATTTCCAAGATGTCTGCATCTACAGGATTCCTATTAAGTTCTGTCAATAGGGAAAACAGAGAAAGTTCAGCCACCAGCAGAAGCAGGGAAAGGACTACCTTCCTTTTCCTTGCTGATCCTGCCCAGCCTCCGGCATCCCCCGGAACACCCACATGACTGGCTTCAGCTGGGCTCAGCAGAACCAGAGCAGTTGGGTACACTGCATGGCTAACAGCTTTGAACCCAGATGGTCTGTGCTCCTCTTCTTTGTTTCCAAGTGCTAGACATAGTTGCTTCTTACAATTACTGTCTCTGGGTTCCATCCGAATTCCTCTTCTGCTTTTTATCTGTGCAACCAACTTTTATATTCATTTCTTTTGCTGAAATACTTTATGTGACTTCTCTATTGGTCATGATACTTTAGCTGATAAAAGAACTTACTCATCTGACCTATGAATAAGAAGGTCTCTGTAAATTTTAAGAATATAACACCTGGATCTAGGTTGAGCACACTTTTTCTTAAATTGCTGGATAGTAAATGTTTTAACCATTTGGTCTCTGGTCTCAGTTGTACCTACTCAAGTCTGCTCTTCTCACTAGAAAACCATTATAGCTAATCTGTGTATGAACAAAAGGGGCCATAACAGTTTATTTATAAAAACAGGTGGCCAGCCTGGCTGTAGTTAGACAAACCACCTAGATAGTCCTCAAAATTGTAAATAATGTAAAACAAACAAAAAACTATTCTCAAGATCAGTTTTAAAAGCCGGATATTGAGATTGATACCTGACACCCTTGAAACAATAAGAATATCAGCATGCAGAGCAGAAAAGTGGAAGTGGGCAGAACATTAGCGTCTCCACATTCAGGTCACAATGAAGCCATCTGTAGATGCAAGTGAAGAACACGGAGTTGAGACAGACTTCGAGCTGAGCCCAGCAACTTTTTCACGACAGCAGGCAGGAGGCTACACGCACAGGAAGCCAGCGCTAAAGGAGGTGGCAAGACTGCTTTATTCCTTTCTTAAGTGAGAATTAAGTTTTTTTTTCCCTGATTATAGTGACTCCCTCTCCTCTTGACAGGATTCTTCTGGGGGTAAACAAGATATAACAATAAAGGCCCAGACTAATAATACAGGGTGTTCATGTCCTTCTAAGTTGACTGACTGGGCCAGGGTATCCTGAAATGATGACAAACAGTTGAAAGGTGAAAACTTCTTAAGGATATGGATAAAGGACCCTCAAGCCCAAGAAATGTGCAACTATGTTAGCCCAGAGCTGGTTTCTCGTGGCAAATTATTAAAACTATAGAGAAACGTCAGTGCACAGGGCTACAGGGCAAGCTAGGAGTCATGAGCTGCTTCAGCGTTCAGGGAAGCTGGGAGATCCAGAAAGATTCATCAGCACAATCAGTAAGGCTACTCTTTGTGACAAATGTTTGCCATCCAGGATAAAAGGAAAAACACTGAAAATAAAATTGCACAGGAACTGTCCCTTTTCCAGTACTTTTCTAGTATTTGCCAGGCAATCCCGTCAGGAGTGTGGGACAAGGGTCATTGCATGACATGACTCTGGGGCTGTTAAGAAATTAAAAAGTTTGTATTTGAAGAATAATATTTATGCATTCTTACAGAGTTTATTTGTTTGTTTAGTGGTGGTGTGGATTGAACCCAGAAAGTGTAGAGCTACGTCCCCAGCCCTTATTATTTTTTGAGACAGGGTCTCACTAGGTTGCCTAGGCTGGCCTCGAAGTTGTGAACCTCCTGCTTCAGCTTCCTGAGTAGCTGGGATTACAGGCCTATACCACCACACCTGACTCTCAGAGAGTTTGTTCCGTGTTCTGAGTTATTCTATGTGTTGCATACTTTTATTACCTTGTTTAGCCTTCTTATTCTCATCCCATTTTATAGATGGAGACTGAGGCACACCCAGGCATAGCCGAAGTCTCATAATTAACATGCACCAAAACTACATTTGAACCAGGCAATAGAGCTCCAGAGCCTGTGGTTGTAATCACTCTTCAAAATGTTTCTAAATATTTGGAAAAGCAATTGGGCATAAACGCTATGCCTGCAGTTTTTGTGAATTGGTAGCAATAAGTTAGGCTTCATGGAAGTGTGAATTCAGTGTTTACAACTAAATTAAACAGGCATGGAGTTGGAACTTAATTTGTTCTAGGATTCCAAAGTCAAGGGGGTGCCAGTTCTCTTAAAAGCCCTATAATTTTCCTTCTGGTCTGTATTAAGAGTGGCACCTCTGTGGCTATCTGGAAAGAAATCTACACTGTCCCTATTTTGGTTTCCATGATAGATCTATTAACTTGCAAAATCTTTTCCCTATGTTTTTCAAAAACTAGATATGTTTTAATACAAATTTATTTTCTTCCTTTTTTCATGCCTTCTAGATTTTAAATATTGTAGAAAACTGAATAATGCAGGCCCCGCAATTTACGTTTTGAAAAGCATGTAAAATTATCTAATGCAAATGATTCCTTTTACTGCTCATCATTTCTGTGCTAGCTGCCTCTCCTGCCATTATGCAACCCTTCCCTTAGGACTCAGAAGAGGGCACCTTCCTCTCTGACAGTGTCCTCTGACCTGTGACTCAGGTCCTTGGCTTCTGGATTTCCAAGGGACTTTGTCTTTATCTCGTCTTTTCCCTTGTAAGCATCTTCAGTTCCTTTTTACTGCTTACTTCTACCCATAGCATGTAGAGAGAGTACCTATCAAGAAATAGTTGCTTGACCTTGTGGCTTCCTTGAGTGATCTACTTGTTTCTCTTCTGATGATATTAACGAACCTCTGAAATAGACAATGTATACCTGTGGCCTTCATTTGCTCACTATCCATCCTCATGCCTCTTGATCTATCCCTGCTACTTACTTAGGCCATGCTTGTTTCTCCTTCCTTTTATGTTTATTATGCTTTTTATTGCCGGATAATTTGCCAATGGATTAAGCAGTCATTATTTAAATACGTAATCTGAAGTATTTTCTTAACTAGACTACAAGTAATCCAAGAGAAAAAATGCACATATATTTATCAAGCAGCAGTCAGCATTGAGCCCTACAAATAGTAGGTACACATGATCAAGTACTGAATTATTTGACCCCATATTTATGAACCATAAACATTTTAATCAAAATTACTACAACATTAAAAGATGTTCATCAAAACATTGTTCTTGCACGAACTCCTAGGGTAATTTCTTTAATTCACCAAAAATTTATTTAGCATCCATTGTGTTATTCAAAGTTTTACATCCTGGTGGGAGATATAACAGTAAACAAAACAGAAAATATTCCTGCCCTCGTGAAGCTTGCATTCCAATAGAGAAAACATATGATCCAATAATGAATAAGTAGTGGCATATGTAAGATGGAAATCAGTGCCATGCAGAAAATAAAGTGGGGAAGGAAAAGGGAGTGTGAGCTTTGGGACATTGCTGATTTCAGTAGGATGGCTGGAAGGGGCCCACGGAGAATATGGCACCATCTGAGTGGAAATGTGAAGTGGCTCCCGCCAACTTCCAAGGACACAGCATGATATCAGATTTTCCCAGCCGGGGATCTCTGACTGCCTGTTCACATACTCTGCTTCTAGAAGGCTCATATAATTCAGTCAGGCCCAAGCAGATGATTTCCTTCTCTCAAAGTTGACTGTGCCTTATAACAAAACCACAAGAATAAAATCCATCACATTCGTCATCTCAGAACATGAAAGAGGAGGGGAGGAAATCTTAGGGGCCATTTTAGAATACAGCCTATCACAATTGCCTTGTCCATTGTATTGAGAATGCAACGCAAGGGGATAAGAAAATAAATAGGGAGATGTTTGCACTAACTCAGGTGAAAGGTAATGGTGTCTTGGACCAGGGTAGTAGCAATAGAGGTGGTAAGGTATGGTCAGACTCTGAACGAATGTGCAGACAGAAGTGGTGACAGGATGTAACATCCAGTTGGATATTACCTATAAAAGAAAGGGAGAAGTTGAAGAGAATTGCGTGGATATTGACCTCAGCAACTGAAAATGGAACTCTATTTTTTCAAACAAGATGTTCTAAGGGGGGAAGAGGTTTGGGGCACAAAGAATTTTGGGAGTTGTAGTTATGACATGCCAATAGTATATCCAAATGGAGAAGTACAGAAGGCTGTTGTATATATATGTACCCAGAGTTTAGCCAAGAGGCCTGGTTTGGAGATAAAATTCGAGAGTTGCTAGATTACAGATGGTATTTTGGACCATGGGAATGGGTGAGATCACGTAGTGCAAAATGGGAGGAAGGAGGCCTTGGGATGGATCCTTGGAGTAGGCAAGGTTAGAAGTCAAAATCATAAGGAAGGACTCCATAAAATGTTAGGAAGGAGATGCAGTGAGGTAGAAGGGTAATGAAGAGAGAGTGGTGGCCCAGAGGGGACGTGGAGGAGGGCCAGTTGAGGGGACTTGACAAGAATGGGACAGTTTTAGTAGTGTGGTAAGAATAGCCTTTATTCTTATGAGTTTATGAGAGAAAAAGGATAGGGGTTGCAGACAGTGGTAACATAAGACTGAGGAGTTTTGCACCACAGACACTGAGAAAAGGAGTGGTGGACAGCTGGGCAATGTGGTGCACACCTGTAATCCTAGCTATGTGGGAGGCTGAGGCAGGAGGATTGTTGAGTTCAAGGCCAGCCTGGGCAACTTAGTGGCTTAGTGAGAAAAAAAGAGACAGAAAGAAGAGGAAGAGGAGGAGGAAAATGTTTTCTTCCATTCTTTCTTTTTTAAGGATGTGATAGATTATAACCTGTCTGTGATCAATAGAGGTGGACAAAATAATGACACTACAGGCAGGGGCGCAGCTGGAGCCTCGTCTTGGGGTGAGCACAGGTATGAGATCCAGTGCACTAATGGAAGCTCTGGCCTCAGCTAGGCACTGGTGAGTTCAGCCACAGTTTTGGGTGAGTGAATGGGGATGGCCCAGTGAGAATTTAAAAAGTTCTCAAGTGTTTCCATTTTCTTATTAAGACAGAAATCAAGGTTCTCAGCTGAGAATGAGCATGGGGCGTGGTTGGAGGTGTGTGGGGAGGTGATTTGTGGAATGGTCTTCCAGGATGGTGGACAAGTCGGCGGCATGGAAAATGTGGGTGGGTTGCCAGGCAGGAGTAAGGGGCCACCTGACGCTGGGGTCTGAGTTTTCCTTTCAGTACCATTAAACCACTTACATTTAGATGAAATCGTCTCCATGCAGATTAATACCCCCCAAGTCTGATGATAAAATTCTAAATCATCAATTAGATTTTTAAATTAATATGAAATTAAACTGTAGCTTCTAGATATTGTGAGGTTATTTAGTTTGATTTTGTTTTGTTTTTATGGCCATTAATTAATTCAAGGATTACTTTACTCAGTTTGCTTTTGCAGACCTAATTTTTACCACCTTTTGAAAAACTTTGTTTCTGCCACTTTTCCCATTGTAAGTTGGACAAAAATATTATAGCTTATATGTATTTTTTGAGAAAACAATAATTCTCACAAGTTTCTGACCTCAGTTGTCTCAAATTTGTATCTTAAAAATGCAGTTCTTCCTTGCTCTTGATCACTTTGGATAAGAAGATTAAGTAAATGCTGGGGTGGTCAAAATGCACTTAGAATAAAAATGGAGGCATAAAACATGCCGCTTTAGAATGAAACCAGGTAGTTAGGAAAGAGGGTAAGGAAAAAGTTATAGCATCCAACTCTCGGGAGATCAGACCTAGGTTGATGCCTATTCTCTTTTGCTATAAAATTAAATCTTGTAATGAAAAGAGAGTGATAACAAAGCATATCATACGCTTACACACATCACCTCCCTTTCCGTCTCTCAGAATTCTCAGTCCTACGTAGGTGCTCATGCTTCCTTTTCCTTGGACTAAGGTAGAAAGTTCTTCGTCAGCCCCAGAACAGTGAGTCTTGATCAGTCCAGTCCAATCACAGTGATACGTTCCCTTTACTAGTGACTAATTTAGAAATATTAAGACCTGAAGAAACATCTGCCTTAGGTCAGAAAACTTCTAGAAAATGATTTTTCCTCAGATACAACAGACCACAAATGAGGAACATCACCCTCTTCTTCCCTTGGAAAGAGCTGTGTGGCTCAGTGATGTGTTGGGCTGCAGCAGTCATTTTCAACCACGAGAGGAAAACTTGAAAGAAAAATTAATAATCTGAGGATGGTAGTATTGAAAAATGCAAAGATCTCAGGTCCTTGAGGATGTTGTTGGATCACTGCATTAACAGATTCATGAAGGGCTTTCTGTGCTTCCAATTTCATAAGATGCTAATAGTAACATCATAGTCAAATTCTATAGTTTAAACAACTTCTGGTCAGGTATTCTGTTACTTGCAGCCAAAAACTTCCTATCTGCTACAATCCTCACACAGAATCCGGAAGCTGTAAATTGCCAAAAATTAAATATGTCAGTGAACTGCATGCCCCGGAGCTGGTCTATCACTTTGGGGATTGGATGGACTGCACTCAGGTCCATTAATTAGTAACTTTTTATGCTTGGATGTTTTCCATACAGACTTCTCTGGACATTTATCACTTGCTTATGATTGCTTCCATAGCACTTCGGTCATTTACTGGAAGGGCACTTAACTGTTGATTATAGTGAATGTTTATGTTTCCTTTAATATTGTGAATTATTTGAAGACAGGAATCATATCTATCATCTTTATATCTCTATGGACAAAGTGCGCAGCATACAGAAAATGCTCAGTAAATACTCACTGAATTGGAGAGATACCTTCTGTTGATGAGCCTATGCTGTGTGAATATGATATAGATGTCCCCCCTCCCACTCCTTCCAAGTGGCTCGAAATCATACTTGGAATAAGAAACTCTTTTCTTGTCCCTCAATATTCTCTATCATACTTTATTTTTGTCATAGGGATTATTACCATCTAAAATTTTTCTGCCTTTCCCTATAATCTGCCCTCCCCATCGACAGTAAAGGCCCAGGGGAGCAGGGTCTTGTCTATTTTGCTTAGGGCCATAGTCCCCACACCTGAAGCAGCACCTTACAAGTAGTAAGTGTTCAAAAATGCTGAATTGACAAATACTGCCTTTGCTTCTTTAGGACCTTAGCTCCAAAGAGATTTTAAATCTCACACTGAAAGTTTTCCTACCTGGAATAAAAGAATATAACAAAAACTAAGAGTCACCCATTGAAACTCATAGCCCTGCTTGTGCAGGATGGGCTTTAAAACAACTGAGAGAAAAGGGAAAACATGGTCTGAACCCCAGAAACATAGGAGTAGGGCTAGTGGGCCACTTAATTCAGTTTTAGGGGACTCGGTGTATGTCAGGTGAGGGATAGGATGGATAATGGTTCCCACTCGATACTCGGGCCTTCCTCCTCTTTCCTTAGTTATACATCATGAGCCACCATGGCTCCCAGAAAGCCAGAAACAAAACCTCTACCAGCTTTGGCTCTGCCTTGAACTGTTTCTTCTTCTCGGGCCTTAGATGCTGAATTACGAGACCCGAGAACATGGGTCTATTAGTTTACCCAGTAAATCAAACAATGAAGAAATGAGTACAGTTAAAGAAAGCAAATGGCCTATATTTACGTTTCAAAAGCTTCCTATGCAGTTTCCTTTTGAAGTACGGTATAAAACTGAAAGTACAAAACTTAAAAAACAATAAAACAGGTAGCTCATGAGTTCCAATTTTGTGGTTTCAGGTTATTCTCAAATTGAGAGTCACATCCTCTTTAGGAGGTCATAATGGAACTGTGAAGACTAAAGGTAAAAATATTTGTAAGATATTGATTTGCAACAATAAAAGGATTAGCATCCAACCATAAAGCAATGTTTAAACATTAACTCCAAAAAACTATCACCAAAGCATTTCTTCAAATCAGCTATTTATAAGAATCAGCAGGTTCAGAGAAGGTAAGAAATTAAAAGATTTGGATTCCCAAGGTCCAGTACTTACTTGAAAAGACCTAAACTTTCTATGCCTCCATTTCTTCACATGTAAAAAGTTAAGATATTAACAAATCTTTCTAAAATGTATTGTTCTATGAGGATCTAATGAAATAATATAAGTTGCATCAGAAACAAAGACAGTGCAATTTACTGAAAGTAAGTAAACTGGGACATACTATTAACTATTACTACTACTTAATAAGACCATTCAAAAGCACATAATTTCAGGCTGGAGTATGATCAGTGGTTAGAACATGTGCTTAGCATTTGTGAAATTCTGGCTTCAATCCCCAGCACCACTGCCACTAAAGCAAAAACTAAAAAGGATGAGATGTCAATTCTGGGCTGAAGTTCATTGCCTATATACACCATGAACCTTCATAGGAATAGAGGCGTCAGCAGTACGCTGTTTTTCTCAAAATACTTAGAATACAGGTATTAGCAGCCATTAAATTATAATATAATGTAAATGAGAAATTATAGCAATTATTCTTATATAACCAAGTTATATGCTTATATGACCAAGTTAACTTTATACTTGATCACAAGCTAACAAAATGACGTGGAGTTTAAAGTATTGAGTATCAGCTGTAGTGTCACATTGCCTAAGTGTGAATCCCCAACTCTGCAAAGTTGAGCAAGTTCATCTTTGGCATTCATCCTCCAGAATGGAGCAATGATAGCCACCTCTGAGACTTACGCTGTATGTTGTGTCCCCGCATATCAGATCAAAGTTGATCAATGCCATACAGCAGAAGTGATGCTATTATACCATGGCTGCCACTTCTGAGGCTAAGTCATATAAAGCACTGAGCGTTTCTGCTTAGTTTCTTTCTTAGATCATTCATTCTAAAAGAGAGAAGTCAATTGCTTTGCTAGCTTAAGAGGTTTACACATGGGGAACTGAGGCCTCTACCTAACTGCTCTGGGTAAGTGAGTTTAGTTCCTTCAGTTCTGGTCAGACTTTCAGAGGATTTTATTTTGGTACTAGAGATCGAACCCAGGTCATTTGCATTGAATTGTGTCTCCAGCCCTTTTTGAGACAAGGTCTCACTAAATCGCTAAATTGCCCAGGCTGGGCTTGAACCTGTGATCCTCTTGCCTCAGCCTCTCAGAGGGCTGGGATTACAGGCCTGTGCTACCACATCTGGCTTCAGATGACATCTTGATGGCAACCTCGTAAGAGCTCTTGAGGTAACAACAAACTAAGTCACCCCCAAATTCCTGATCCACAGAAACTATGAGATAAAAAATACTGTTTTAAGCTTTGGAGTAATCTGTTATGAATTCTCCAAAGGAAAGCTATACAAATGGAGAAGATAATAACACCTCTCAAAGAAGTGTCTTAGTGATTAAATGAGAAATACATGGAAAGCCCTCAGCCCAATACCTGGCACACACTGAATATCTATTGGCTGTTATTGCCTCCCCACAAGCCTTCTCCACAAGGAAGCTGATCCTACAGGTTATTTACAGCCCCCACCCCCACCCCCAGGGCCTCAGCACTTTCTTAAGTCATAAAACTAGAAGTACTCTGAGCCAGCCCCAGGCAGTCCTTTTATGTTGTCTTTCTCCAACCATTAACTGGGCAAACAAGCTTCTCTTTCTCCTTGTCTGATCCTTTTTGAGAAGAGAGGGAAAGATTTCTAAGACGGAGAAAGTTAAGGCACATGCTATGGCGAGAGAACCAAAAGCCAAAATCACTGGCCTGAAAAAGACCAATCTCTGAGAGCAGGAACACTCACAAAGGTTGACAATGGCTAACTGAGCTGGCTGGAAACTAATCGAGCTTTCACTGAGCACGCTGTTTAGAAATTGTCCTCTGACATATACAAAGCTTTCATTCAGCCTTATTTCTGTGCTTTTCAACTGGGAATTGATCCTGAACTTTCTCAGGCAAGCTTCATAGATGCTATCTTTTCTCTCTCTGATTATTCCTGTCTCCTCACATTTGAGTTTTTCTTTTATTACTGATGGGTGGGTGAATAGTCAAATCTATAAACTGAAAGAAGGGTTGAAAGAAGGTTTTGAGGAAGTTTCCTGCTAAAGCAGAGAAAAGAACAAAAGAGGAACAGAGATACTCCTATCCCACAATAAAATTCAATATTTAAAACTATTTGACAACCAAATATTTGACAACCAAATTCTTCAAACATGTACTATAATGTAACAGGTTCATAAAGGACTCACAAACACTGAATGAGGAGGTTTTATTGTCACTGGGTCATGAGGATTTCTATCACTCCATACAAACATTTTTCTATATTTTACTAATGATTCTTTAGAAACTGAATGTTTATGCAATATTCTTCTATAATGGGATAAGTGAAAAATTTAAAACAAAAATATGCCCTTTATTATATATTTGGTCAGGGTGAAATTTTAATTTTCCTTGGAAAAATGCAAGGAGATTTTATTCTCATCTGTGATCACTACAAGTTTTTATTCTAAAAACATACACAATAGTAGTCAGCCTGCCCTCCCCCACTCCTCCTCCCCGCCTGTTCTAGCCGTGTCTAGTTCTGCTAAAGTCAGCACTTCATATGGAAACACTTGACCTTCTCTTAAACTAACCTCTCAGGGGAAGAACTTGGGTTTGTCCCTTTCTTCTTCCTTTTAGCTATGTTCTTTGGGTTTCACATAATCTGGGTCTTTGTTTCCTTTTTCTGTCAAATTTCCCTCCCTTTCCACCTTTCTTTGTCCTTTCATTCCTATTCTCCTTCCCTTAATATTCCCTTTCTCCTCACTCCCTTCCTTCCCTCTTTGCATGCACTCGTTTGATGTCAAACCTTGGTGGGGACTATGCAGGGCCTCTCTCGAAAATGACTCTGGGTTCTCTGTAAGAATGTGGCACAGCCCAGGAAAGGGATTGCTGATTTAGAGAAAGTGCTGCACACCTGAGTTTTTAATCTCCATCTCTTATAGTAAGGAAGGGCTTGAAACAAAATGTTTCCTTTTTTATCTAAACATACATACATGAAAATCAACAAATACATGAAAGAGAGCCAGGCATGAGATACATGCTGGCTATTCAGCACTCTGGGTGGCTGAGGCAGGAGGATATTTAAGCCCAGCCTGGGTAATTAATTTAGTAACTTAGCAAGACCCTGTCTCAGAATAAAAAAATATGAAAAAATCCTGGGAATATAGCTCAGTATGATGTATAGACAGACATACGAAACAGAGAGAAGAGAGAGAGAGAGAAAGAGAGAGAGAGACAGAGAGAGAGAGAGAGATACAGAGAGAGAGGTCAAAATAAGCTACAATAAAATCACATCTCCACCTGTTTGCCCAAGAGCATCTTTAGCTATGCTTCACCCTACCTCCATACATTTAACCAGTTACTAAAGTCTAGTCATTCCCATTTCTGAGTAGCTCCACAGCTTCCAAAGAATTATGATCTATAATGTGAGTGCCCTGGGCCATTCATTCCCTTGCTCCCCCTCCAGTCTTGCTTCACGTCAACCCAGCCCCTGCTCCCATGCCCAGCAGTCCAGGCAGAATTACAATTCTCCAGTAGCTCTGCATCCTTTACAGGTTAAAATCAAGCTCCTTCTCCTGTTGTGCCTCCTCCTCTCTGGTCCTGGGTCCTTTTAGAATCCCAGAATAGAGGATATAATTTTTTTGTGTTGTGACTCTTTTCTGACTATACAAGCTACCCTACAGAATGAACCCTGTGAAAAGCTGTTCCGGGATCTCCTAGCAGAGTTGCTTCTAATCCCCAGGGCAGTTTGCTTAAGCTTTTTCAATCTGAATCCCAAGAGTAGTCAGATGGAGGTAGGTGAGTCTCTCAAGTCCAAAATTTTATTTAGAGAAAAGATTAAGTGCTGTTTAGTGAAAAGGGCAAGACAGCCCCTCTCCATTCCATATACCCTACCCAGCAGCAGAAAATCCCCTGTAGTTAACTCAAGCAAGCCCCATGGAAAGTAAGTGCATTTTGTAGGTCCTTAGATCAGTTTACTTAAGGGAAGTTCTGATGACTGCAGTTTTACCCATCCTTCCAGTGATCCTTGGAATGTCAGTGATGTTCTGGAGACATACTATCCAGATTACTTTGACACATTTCTGAATAGGTGTATATATAAATATATATGTGTGTGCATGTATATATATATGTGTACACTCTATATGCATATATACATATATACACACATATACACATATATGGAACAAATTATATTTGTTTGCATATCACCACTACATGACATACTCTTGGAAGCTAGAGCCCTCATGTGTATAAAATTTGATCTTTGTAATTGTATCGAGGTATAGCACCTGTAATAGAATATAAGTCCTATAAATACTTATTGATTGTACAAATGGCCCATTCTGTTCCCAAAAGGCTTCACACGTATTTGTTTAAATGTACAAAAGTATCACTTTATGAAAATAATTATAGTTTAATAATTCAACATCATTTAGTATTTGAAAAGAGCAGTAAACACTGAATTCTTTAAATGTCATTAGCAATAGGTCAAGCTATTCAGTTATTTAACCTTCGGCAACTTTACTCCAATCCTGAAGTTGTGGGCCAAACGAGTTTTTGATAGCTTTATGAACTAATTCTAATTTGTTGCCTTGAACTCTGGATAAGACCCCTAATCATGCAAGTGCTGACTGAGTTTCCTGACTGACTAAACCATCCAGGGAGACTGCTTCAGTTGGCTGACTAATTTAGAAAGCATTCAGTGCTGAAATGAAAATGTTTAAAAGGAAATGAGCACTAGAAGAGACCCAAACCAGCGATCCTCACTTGCTGGTAGCCAAGTGTGTATTCCACTATCTGTGTGTTTTATATGAAAGTTATGGCTAAACCTGGAACTTTTACTCAAGCTAAAAAGACACACCAGCCACTTTAAATGAAATAATCCACTAGCACATCGATTCCAGACCCCTCTTAAGGTTGTCATGTACATCAGCTTTATGATTTAGCTCTGCAATAATCCTAAATTGGTCAAACAGGTACTTCCCTGCATCCAAATCCTCCAACTGATAATTCTCACCATGCCCAAAGGGAAAAAAAAGGAGTAAACAAACAAAAACCTGGACCCTGTGTACTATCTTCTCTCAGCTGTATTTTGAGTCTCACTTTCCAGGTTCTCCCTCCATTTAGAAATTCTTACGCTGTTTTGTAGATCTTGAGACACTGCCTTCTTTGAAGACCATGACCATTAACTTAAAAAAATAAATTTAAATATTTTAAAAATTAAATTTAATAAAAAGAAATCTTGACTTTTTCCTAATTTGAGGAATTGTATATTTCTTATACATAAAAAACGACAGCTCCAAGTCTCACAGCCTAAACCCTGGGCCCCCGCGGACTGAAGTGAGTTGGGTCTCCACGCCAGAAGCAGCGAGAGCACCCAGAAGTCTCCCCAGCTACACCTGGCACCCTGGCCCGATTCCCCAACAAAATACCTTATTCCCCTACCGTGATGAGAGGGAGCCTGACCCCATCTCAACTCTTGTCTTTTGCAACTGTTTAAACTTGCCTTTGTTCAGCAGAACCAAGGGCACGGTGATGATGGTGACCAGCGCAGCAGCTCCCAGCAGTCCCAGCAGAACTTTCCACGGCGTCTGCAAGCCGGGTAGACCACGTCCAGTTAGAGGAAGCTCTGGCCCCAGCCCGGGTCACAGGTCGGGGCCTGGCTGCTCCAGCGGGGTTTGCAGGTGGGCGAGCGTTAGGAGGAGGGGACAGTGGGCTGGAAGGGTTTGGAGCTCGCCGAGCCAGGCGTCCTCGAATTTGGGGCCTCTGAGCACATTAGTGTTGGTTTCGCTACCCCTGCCTGTCCGGAGCCAAGGGAGGTGCGAGCGTGCGTTTTACGGGTGGCTCTCCGGGTCCTCCGGGGCTCGTGCCTGGGTCGTAGCAAGAAGCTCCACAGGTCTGAGAGCGAAGCGAGAGCCACGGGACGCTCCTTCACCTGTTAGAGTCCTGGTCCCCTTCCAGGAACTTTTGGGCAGTTTGAGGGGAGTTTGGGCAAGAGGCACCCACAGCTCGACTCGGACAGGGGCGTGCGAGGCGCTGCTCACTCACCTTCATTGTCGGCGGCCGCCCGGAGCTGAGCTTTGGGACGCGGGCGCAGGCAGAAGTCCCCGCGAGCCGCCGAACGCGCGTCCTGCTCCGCTGCCCGTGCCGCGGAGTCACCGGCGCTCGCCAAGTTTCGGCCCCAGTTAAACATTAGTGAGCCGCCAGCCTTCCCAGTAGAAAGGCGCCGCGGGCAGGGGCGCTGGGCGCTGCCATCCCGGCGGGGGGCGCCCGCGAGGCGCTTCTTCCTGCGGGTGCGGGGCGCTGGGCAGCAGGCGCCGGGGCGCGCAGGGTGCGGGGGACCCAGTCCTCGGGAGTGGGGAGGATGAGCGACCCGGCGTCAGTGAGCCGCTGCCGGGTGGACCCGAAGCTGGGAACAAGGGGGACTGGAGGGCACATTGACTTTGAACTCCTGCAGCCTCATGTGGACAGGAGAGGGAACTGAGGCCCAGATGGGGCTTCCACACTCTCACAGCTCACTGCTGGGTAGCTGAAACTAAGACCCCAGGCCTAGGTTTCCTGCCAGCACCAGGTATGTTGGAAGGAGAAGAAGTGGTATGTAAGGCTATGTAGAAGGCAAAGGGAGAGAAAGACGATTGTTCACTTTTGAGTGGCACTTACAGGTTGAGTGTCTGTACTTAACCTCCCCTGGCAATTTCCCGCAAGCTTGCCTTCTCATCAAGATACCAAAAATAATAACACTGCCACTCACATGGGACTTATTGTTTCCCTAAACACTACTCTAAGCACTTTGTTTATTGTACAGGGAGGTTAAATAATTTCACAGAAAGATTAAATAATTTGGCCAAGTTACTCAGCTAGGAAGTGGTGGAGCCGGACCTGAGTCCTGTTCCTAACCACTATTCCACATGGTCTTTCATCTTTTAGTCTCTAGCAAAGAGATTTTGGAGAAGAGATAAAAGTTACCTGAGGCTTCTCCCTCCTCTAGCTCTACCTTATCACTGGAGGGGTGTTCTTTCTTTCCTTCCTTCCTTCCCTCATTCATTCATCCATTCTCAAATCTTCCCTTCATTCCACTTATCCATAAATATCTGAGTGGTTACAATGTGACAGACTCTTTTCTAAGTGCTGGAGATAAAGTGGACGGGACAGAGAAGGTGAATCCCTTCACCACTCAGGATGAAAGTCACAGGCTTTTCCCTTTGGGGTCGTCTGTGATTTCTTCCTCTCTCCTTTCCCACTAAGGTCTCTTCGCCTTGTTTGCTAAAGAAATGCAAAGTCTATCTGTCAGTAGTTAAGGTAAAAGTAGTTAAAAATGCGAAGTCCTATGGGCCATCAACATATGATCATAAAGAAGTTCAAGATTCCATCCTTTATTTCTAATCCAGACTTCGCATCTGAACTCAAGCAGACTTCTTTCCCCCTTTTCTCCCTCATTGCTTATCGTTCCTAAATATATTCTCCCAACTTCAGAGGCTCAAACTAAATTTTGTCTTCTCCATCAGCCTCACCCCACCCATTCATCGTTCTCAAAAACTAAAAATTTCAGGCATCTCAATTATTCTTCACACTCCTGCTCCTTTGCTTGCTTCGCCACTGCTATGGTCTGGATATGTCTTCCAAAGTTTATATGTTGGAAGCTTAATCACCTGTGCAAGTATTAGGGGGTGGAGGCTGATAAAAAAAAATGATTAGGCCATGAAGGCTCTGCCCTTGTGAATGAGTTACATCATTATCATGAGAATAGATAATGTATTGGCAGAATGGGCTTGTAATAAAAGTGAGTTTGCCCCCCCCCCGCTTGCTTGCTCGCTCTCTTGCCCTTCCATCTTCTACCATGGGATGACATGACTAGCATGCCTGTGCCACATGTAGGTCGCTAAACTTGGGCTTCCTAGTCTCCAGAATTGTAAAGGATAGATTTCTCTATAAATCACTCAGTCTGAGGTATTGTGCCATAACCAAACAAAATGGACTAAGATGGCCTCAGATTCCTTTCAATTCTGTCTTACATGCCTCTCACAAACCTGTTCCTGCCTCTCTTCCAAAAGCTGAGAAAGGTGAGTCAAAAGAATTCCTGGAGCCTGTGCACTGGAAATGTGAACAGAGGTCATCCCAAAGGAACTGCAAGGAATGGTGCCATACTGCAAGCTCATTACTAATCTTTGGTCTCAGCAGTTTGGGCCTCAGCAAGGGGTAGTAGCCATGTCAGCCTTGGTGATAGGAATCCACTCAATTGAGCCTGTGCTTAACTTCCATGCCTGCACCATGGCACTGAACTTTTAGTAAGCCCTAGGGAAGCTGGGGGAGGTTGGTTGACACTCATAGGATAAATCATTTTTCTCCCTGGGGGGCATTCCATGAGACACAAACATGTTCATGATCTACTCCCATTCCAAAAGACAGTCACATGCCTTCTCTTTTGCTTGTCGCCAGTCCTTCAATGCTGCTTTTTCTAAGTCCCAAAGGAACCATCTTGCCAACATATTAGCCACCACTGATGAGTCAGTGTAGATAATGTATCACATGATCTCTTTTTCCATGCAAATGAAAAGCAGATGTACTACTCAAAGTTCTGTCCATCAATAAGTTTCCTTTCTACTGAATTTTAGATCATCCCTGGAGGAGTTTTGATGTGGCAGCCATCCACTTATGGCTAGTGCCAGCCTGCTTTGCAAAAGGCTGATTTTTCTCCCTCTGATGCTGTCTGATTACAAGGAATCCCTCATAAGGCTATAGATGTGTGTTAAGAGAGAGACTTTGCCTCAGTGGGAGAAGGCACCATAGAGTCGGTCTCTGTGCCTGTGATTTTCTCCTGTCTTATGGTCCTAGTCAGCTTATCTTCTATACTTAACAGTAGCACGCTCCTGTTAATGCCAAATTTTATCAATTGGTGGACCATGTAAGACTCCATTCATTATGGATACCTAGATTGTGTAGTTACTTGGTGTTATGAGTTGAATAGTGACCTCTTAAAGAGACATATTGGAATAATGAGCTCCCAGAACTTCAGAATGTGACCTTATTTGAGGAGGGGTCTTTACAGAGGTAATCAAGTTAAAGTGATTCATTATGATACACCTGAATCCAATGTGACTAGTATTCTTATGAAAATGGCATGTTAGACATACCAAAAGACATGTGTTGAAAGAAGATGATATAAAATACACAGGGGAAAATGGCCATCGATAAGCCAAGGAGAAGCATGAAACGATCTTTCTCTTATAGCCCTCAGAATAAAGTAACTTGCTGATTTCTTGATTTCAGACTTTTAGCCTCCAGAACTCTGAGACTCTAAAATTCGCTTGTTTAAGCCACCCGGTTTGTTGTACTTTATTAGAGGAAACCTAGCAAATGAATTTACTTGGTGTTCCATGATCACACCTTCAGGCTCTACCAGAGCCTAGTAGCACAGGAGGTGCTGGAATTCAAACAGAGAATAGTCATTGGCTGTTGAAGCCAGGCTCCAAGATGGCTCCCAAAGTTTGGTCTAATTTCTTACAATAGATAACTAATAAATTGGCAAAGAAAGGCATGGCTTTGCTCTATAACCCCAGGCATCTCTTCTGTGACTCTCCTATTGACGCTTCCCAGAGGTTCCATACTGTATCTCTGGCTGCCACTGCCACTTCTAATAACTCTGTGTTTACTAGGTCATAAGATTCAAGTAGCAGGGCACCTTGCTTTATAGCTTAGATTTGCAGAGCGTTCTCACTTCAAGCTCTATTCAAAAAAGACATTTACTGAGTAAATGGTTGGAGATGTACACCCAATTCTAGCATACAGTTTCTCCAAAATCCAGAGTTCTGACAAATGTTCTATTTTTCTTTTTTTAATGTGGGTACCAGGAGTCGAACTCAGGACCTCGTGCTTGCCAGCAGATGCTTGTGCCACTGAGCGATGTCACCAGCCTTTTTTTTCCTTTATGTGGGTACCAGGAGTTGAACTCAGGACCTCACGCTTGCCAGGCAGGCACTTATGCTGCTGAGCTATCTCACTGGCCCAAATGTTCTATTTTTCATAGTGTAGTGATTTACCTTTCACATTAGAATGGATAACCTGGTATGTTGCAGACCACTGAATCCTTTGAAACTTTAGGAAAATTTCATCTGTTTTCTACTCTACCCTGTGCTCACCTTTGTCTTACTAAATCATATAAGGGCTCTGCTACTTACTGTCCATTAGGTCCATTTAGCATAGTGTCACCAATGAAAGGGACCAATGTGATGTTCTGTGACATATCAAGATCATGAAGTTCCTGGGGGACTATGACAGAGAGGGAGAGGGTTGACATAGCCCTGAAACGAGATGGTAAAAGATATTCTTGCCCTTTCCATGTTGTCTTAGTCACTTCTTGTTACTGAAACAAAGTACCTGACAACCACAATTTAAAGGAGGAGAGGCTTATGTAAACTCATGGTTTTCAGAGGATTAATTCGATAGTTAGCTGCCTCTAAGGCAGAAATGATGGTTTGGTGGAAGGGCCTAGGGGGAGGAAAGCTGCTCGTGTCATGGTGGTTAGAAAGCAGAAAGCTAAGGAAGGAGCCAAGGAGGAAGGATATACTCTTCCAGGTCACACCCCAGTGACCCACCTCCAACCAGGCCGTACCTCCTAACACCAAGTCAGCTACAGTACTCTAATGATCCATTTACTGCCTACACACATGAGAATTGTGGGGGATATTTTGGATCTAAACCATAACACAGGGGAAGAGAAATTATTTTAGATAACTTCATTAATTAGACTCACGGAAAAAAAGTGAGTGGGTCAATAGCTCCTGATGCTATCAGCATAGTTTTTGATCCAGTGTGGTGACAACTAAAATGTGGCTATGAGATTGACCCATAGTCATATTCCATGATCCACCATACCCTGTGCAAACCGAACAGCAAGCTACTTGAGAGGAAACCAGCACCTGTATATCTTTCAGGTTTTTGAATAGTGGCACTAATCTCTGCACTTACTCTGGAATGAAGAATTACTTTTAATTTTCCATATTGGTGTGGAGGGACAGTACCAGGGGCTTCCACTAAGTCTTTCTTCTCTTATTATCTCTTCATAGTTCAGCGAATAAATGAGTCAAGGAGTCAAAGCCTCTAGAGCTGGAAACCCACTATCCCTTGATTTGAATACAGTATAACTTGTTTCAGATTTATGACTTCCATAACTGTAAGATATTAAATTGTATTATTTTAAGCCACTCGGTTTGTGGTGATTTATCACAGCAGCAGTGGGGAACTAATGTATCATTGGATCACAGTGCTGTTTTAACTCTATAGAAATTAATGTAAGCCCAGGGCCAATATTTTATAACTCTGGGGAGGTCTGAGTATATCCCTTATCACAGAGCATTTTAAAATTAGCTGCATAGCATGTATCCCACTGGGGAGGGCTTGGAAGAAAATTTAAAGAATGTATTGTGACAGCATTCTGCATCCTTTTTCTGACTCTATTTCAACAAGGTATTCTTGTCTATTAATTGGTTTTAGTCTGGGGACTTGGTGACGGTTGCTTGGTGAGAGACCCTGGAGGTACCAACTATTGCCAAAGCTCACTAAAATTTAATTGTCATTGTGATGACATTAAGATCTGGGACCTTCAGGAGGTGACTAAATGATGAGAGCACTGCCCTTATGAATGGATTAAGGTCATCATCATGGGAGTGGCTTAGTTTTGTGGGAGTAGGAGTTTCCTGCTCCTTCCATGCTCCCTAGCTGTGTGATGCCCTCCACCCTGTTATGATAGGACAAGAAAGCCCTCAACAGATGTAGCACCTTGCTCTTGGACGTCTCAGGGTCCAGAACTGTAAACTATATAGACTTCTATTATTTATAACTTACTGAAACTGTGGCATTCTATTATGGTGGAGTGAGACAAAGGCCATGGATCACATTGTGAAAATTTAAGTCTGATTTCTGCCCACCACACCTAGAATTTTTCTGATTGATTAAATCAAAAGGAATGGTACCTGTCTACTCCATTCTTAAGTACCTCACTGTTATGGCTTGGATTTCTCCCTAACGTCGTTATGTTATAGCCCTGGTATCCATCATGGCACAATTGAGGGTAATGGAGCCATTAAAAAGTGGGGACTTTTGGCAGGTCTTTAGGTCACTAGAGACATGACCTCAAAGGAGATTGTGGGGCCCTTGTCCCTTTGTTTTCTCTCTTTTGCTTCCTAGCAATGAGGCAAATGGTTTCGCTCTGCCATGTGCACTCTGCTAAGATGTGCTGCCTGGCTTCAGGCTCTGAACAATAGGGCCACTGGATCATGGATTGTAACCTGTAAAACTGTGACCAAAGTAAATCCTTTCTCTTATAAATTGATTATGTTTTGTTATAATGATGGGCAGTTGACTAACACACTCATGATAAATGAGCCACTGTCATTGTAGATCAAACTCTCTAAAAACCACATCTCTGCAACTACTTATGATAATGGCCCTTTGTGAGAATTGAGTCTTGGAGTTTGGGTACCTAGAGTGAACTTTGGCCTGGAGGAGTCAGCCATCCCCAGACTGCAGCACAACAAAGCAGATAAAAAAGCAGAAAGAATAAATACTGCAGCCTCTTTCTCCTCTGTCTTTTTAGTGTCTTGCTGGTGCCTCCATTTGGCTGATCCCAACTGAACACAGAGAGCAAAAGAGCCTGGCTAACAGAGCATGCTATTTAGCATATTAGGTTAGACAACCTAGCAGGGTAGGTTGTCTTACACAAGGTGGAGAAGGGTGGAGAATGGATGGACACCTAAATGGAAAATAACCAAATAACCAGCCCAACTCCATTATACTACTTACTAGTTGCCAAACCATCTCCTTTTTAAGACTGAAAGTATTTCATTTATTTCTTTATTTTTCTCTACTATTTTTCTCTCTCTGGTGTCAAGTAAAGTGCTTAGAACACATGAGTCATTAACTGACAGCTGAATAAGTGAAAAGATAAAGTTATAAATGAAGAAAAGTTCTCTGTGTTCTTGGGGGTAGAAGTAGATGCCTAGAAGAACTAGATCTTACCCGTGGAGAGAAGGGACAGGGAAAACAACACCTGGTGGTGCACCTTCCACTGCTCCTCCTCAGCTCTGGAAGATAAATAAGTAAAGGCACTATAAAGGGACACATTTGTTCTCTTTCTCACTGGGCACCTGCACTCTGTCTAAGTGGAATGACTTCCTTCTGCCTTAGGGCCAAAGTCCACATCTCACCTCCTTTGGACTTCAGATCAAAACTCGCCTCTCCTAGGTTGCCTTCAACATTGACACCATCTATTCTGGTTCATTGTTCTCCTTTCCTCACCAACCATACTAGGGAAGAGTATCCTGCTTGTTCTCTGACCTGAACTTATTTATTTATTTCTTGTTTTTTTCTTTGGTTTCTTTTTTTATTAGTGTATGTTTGTGATAAATGATTGTGTTCGTCTTGGGGAATTAGTACGTATGCATATTGTATTTTAATCATCTTTCTTTCTTTTTTTGTTTTTTGTTTTTTTGAGATAGGGTCTTGCTGGGTCTTGCTGTCTAGTTCAGACTGACCTTGAACTTACAATGTAATGTACCCCAGGATGGCCCCGAACTCATGCTGATCCTCTTGCCTCAGCCTCCCGAGTGCTGGGATTGCAGGCATGTGCCACTACTCCTGGTGCCATTTTTTTATTTCTGCTTCCCCTCCTGTCTCCCTCATCTCCAGATCCCCTTCTCGTATCCACAAAAATCGACCTCCCTGATTCCTATCATCTACTTTTTATTTTTCTCTTTAAATTATTTATATTTTAAGTTTCTCATATAAGAAAAACCGAGCAATATTTATCGTGTATCTGATTTATTTCACTTAACATTGTAATTTCAAGGTACATCCATTTTCTTACAAATAACTCAAATTTATCTTTCTTTATGGTATATATCTGCATCTATATCTCACATTTTATTTAGTCATTCATCTGCTAATGGGCCTATAAGTCACTTCCAAGATTTAGAGATTATGAGTTGTGTTGCTATAAACATAAACATGGGTGTGCATATATAACCACAATATGATATCTTTAACTTTTTTAGGAAGACACCCAGAAGAGGTATAGTTGGGTCAAATGGGATTTCTATTTTTAGTCTTTTGAGAAATACACACATTTCCATAGTGTTTGTACAAGTTTACATTTCCACCAAAAATGTAGAAGGATTCCTTTCTCCCTCACAACCTTACCAACATTTGTTCTTTTTTTGAGGTCTTGATGATAGTCATAGTTTCTGTAGTAAGATGGAATCTCAGTGTTCTGATTTGCATTTCTCTAATGGCCACAGATGCTGGACACTTTTTCATGTACTTGATGGCCATTTGTATTTCTTCTTTTGGGAAGTATCTATTAATTTCAGTTGCCCATTTTTGATTGGGTCTTTTATTTGAGGGGGTCTAGTTTTTTGAGTTCTTGATGTACTGTATTTTAGATGTTAGTCTTCTGTCAGAGGAATAGCTGGAAAATTTTTTTTTCCTATTCTGCAGCTTGTCTCATCACTCTGTTGGTTGTTTACTGTGCAGATGTTTTTAACTTGCTATAATCCTATTTGTTGATTCTTGCTGTTATTTTTTATACACTTGGGGTTCCAGGATGCAAAATCAATACACAAAATTCAATAATGTTTCTGTACTCCAAAAATGAACCTGCCAAGAAAGAAATCAGGAAAATAATCCCATTCATGGTAGTTTCAAAAAAATTTAAATATCTCAGAGTTACCCTAACCAAGGAAGAGAAAGATCTTTGTGGTGAAACTTATAGTACTCTGAACAAAGAGAGGGCCTTAGAAAATGGAAAAAAAAAAAAAAAAAGAAAAGAAAATGGAAAGACATCCCTGTTCCTGGATAGGCAGAACCAACATTGTCGAAATAGCCATACTATCAAAAAGATATATTGATTTAATGCAACTCCAATCAAAATACCAATAGCATTCTAAAACTAGACCTAGAAATTAGAAAACAGCTATTCTAAAATTTATATGGACCCCAAAGAGACCCAGAGTAGCCAAAGCAATTCTAAGCAATAAGAGCAAAACAGAAGACATGCAAGCCTGGGTTTCAACTTATATTACACGGCTAAAGTGATAAAAACAAAATAAAACAAACAACAACAACCAACCAAACAAAAACTTAGCATGGTACTGGCACAAAAACACAGATGTGAGCCCATAGAACAGAATTCAGGATTCAGAAACAACCCCAGGCACATTCGGCCATCTGATCTTTCACAAAAGGGCCAAAAACATACACTAGAGAAGAGACGTTTAGGAAATGGTGCTGGGAAAACTGATTATCTACGTGCGGAAGAATGAATCTCAACCCATATATCTCACCCTATGCTAAGTCCAAATAAAAATGGATCAAAGACCTAGATATTGAAATAGAAACACTGAATCTGCCGGAAGATAAAATAGGTAAAACTCTTGAAGATAGGTAGGGACTTTCGGAACAAATCTTTTTTCTACCGAGAGATACATAGATAACAGACAGTTAGGTAGGATTTTAATATGTAAAAGTGACCCCGAATTAAATGTCTGGGCTGCACTTGAAGGCCAACCTTTGACAGTGGGAAGGAAGAAATCAGCTTTATTTGAGGGCTGGCAATCTTGAGACAATAGGGAGCTCCTATCTCAAACTCCATTTTGGAGGCTAAGGACCACGCAAGGTTTTTATAGAGAAGGAAAGAAGGGGCAAGGCAGGAAGAAGGCATGCTAAGTGAGGTCTTCTTTATTGTGGATGTGTATCTCTTTTTTCTTCTTCTTCAGAATATTGCAATAGACTTTGACCTCCTGGGGCCAACTCATGCAGTTTTTAAAAAATTATTTATATAATTTAAAAAAATTTTAACTGACACACAGAAGTGCAAAAGTTTTACATATTAATGGGGTAACTCATAATGTTTGATATATCTATAAAATGTGTAATGTTTAAATCAGATTAAATATAGTTTTCCCTTTAAATATTTGTCAATTCTTTGTAATGAAAACTTTTGAAATCCTTTCTCATAATTTTTGAAGTGCATAGTGTGTAATTTTTATCTGTAGAGCCTGTGGATCAACCTTTTTCCTTTTCTCCATCTCTCATACTCTCCCCATTCCGTAAGAACAACCATTCTACTCTTAACTTCTCCGAAATCAAGTTTTTTGGATTTCAAATGAGTGAGATCATGTGTTACTTGTCTTTCTCTGCCTGGCTTATTTCACTTAACACAGTGATCTCCTGTTTCATCCATGTTGTCGCAAATAGTAGGATTTCATTCTTTTCTATGGTCAAATATTATTTTATTGTGTATCTGTACCACAATGTATTTATCCATGTGGGGTTTTTTTTTTTTATTACATGAATTGTGTTAGTTGATGTGTAGAACCAAAGACTAAGGAGGGGCATTATAAGGATCATTACAAGTTCTGGGTTCTAAAAATCGAGAGAAAGTTTGCAGTTAATATCTTAGCCATCTAGGTGAGGCTTCTCTTCAGGAAAAAAATGAGGGAGGGAAAAAAGAGCAAAGGGAGAGAAAGAAAAGCAAGGACAACTCAAAAAGAGCCTCCCTGTTCCAAAATGAAGTTTCAGGCCCAAGGAATAATGTGCACACAAAGGCTTGAGTAAGAAAACTAGAAGCTCTTTAGGGAATATTTGTTTAGTTTTTCCAGGATATAGGATAATCTAGAAAGTATTGGGAAATGAAATTTGGCCAAGTGCGTTTTCTTCTGTTTTAACTTCAGTACTCAGTGTGTACTAGAAATGCAGCGAATTTTTTCCATGGGGAAGGAATCCAATCAGACTTGAACTTTAGAAGTAAGAATCAGGCCCTAGTGTCTGCAGAATAGATGAGAAATGGAGGAACTGGAGACAGCGAGGGTCAGTAAACTCTGGAGTTTGCAAAACTAATTGGGCAAGTGCCTCTCTGCACAGCTTATAAAAGAATTTAAACCTTATTTATTTACACTTGCTAACATTTAGCACTCTAAAAATATTTCCCAGCTATGACGGTGATGTAGTCCTTGCTCCAACTCTCAGTAAAACTGAGTGAGGGGTTCTTTTAAAATCAGTGTTCAATAAAGACCCTTTCCTACCTCTGAGATCAGACCCTGGCTGAGGGGAGAGGAGACATCTGTGCTTTTCTTTCGATGATGTCCTTTGGATAGTCTGTGGGTTTTTCAATTTGAACAATTTGCTTATATTTGCCTTTGACTTAAGAAATAATTATGACTTTGTGAGAAAATGTAGAGTCTTATTCGCACAAAATGGCTGTAGTTGAGATGACATCCTGGTGTTTACCAGGCTGTAAACATGTGGTGGATATTTACGAGACAGGAATTGGGATCCAGGCTGAAGTGGTAGCGTTAGGCTGTGGCTCCCCTAACTTAGAGGCAAAAATAGCAAGGGCCAGTAGAACAGTGCTGAAGGCAGTGTCCAAACTAAACTCAAAAGAGACCTCTAATTTGTCATGTGCTGTGAATATTACCCTTATTCCCTTTTGAGTAGTGAGTAACATACCCAGAAAATCATATGTGAAAGGGCTTCCTGATTGTAGTGTGTGCTGTTTTATGAATAACAGTAAGAAGAAACAAAGCATGATTATTGGACTAGAGTGAAAAAACAAAAGAAATCTTTCATAAAAAGACACTATTTCTGAGTTTTTTAAAAGCCTACTTGTTAACATCACCTTAATGGGTCCTAGTAAAATCATCCATACTTAAATGGGTACTTTTTGAAAATTTAATTAAAAATGTTCATCTCTATAAAATTTCTGTAAATTTAAAACTCACTAGAATATTCTGTAGAATATAAGCACTAATATATTGTATGTAAACTAAAAACATCAAAAGAAGCTAAAGAATGACTCATACTTATTAAAAAGCTACTGTCCCAGGCTTTGTACCGGAAATATCAAGGGGAACAAGTAAGGTATATCACCAGGATCATAAAGTTTACAAACAAGTTTACAAGATTTGTTAGCAAAACCCACGAACAGATCTCAGAGATAATTAGGCTTTATGGCCTCCCCCAAAGCATTTGGGGGGGCAATCTGAGGCGGGGGATCAGAATCCCAGGAGGTTGCAGTAGTCCATTGGGCTGTGGATCTGATATCAGAGTATAGATGTCTTCCTGCTTCCTTGTCAGAAGTGTCCTTCATGTATCCCTCCCAGGTCTTATCTCTTTATCAAGTATCCATGCCAAGTATCCTCTTGCATAACATTTCCTTCAAACCAGTTCTCTCAGGCAAAGAGCCAACCTCTTCCTTCCTTTCTCCATTATCAAACTCTGTCCTGATACACAAACTTGAGAGGCAGTTTGTAGGATTGATGTATGCACTTTATCAGGATTTGTCAGGACATTTTTCAGGACTTTTGAGGCTAGGAGGCCCTTCCTGATTCTTAAAAGTTCTGCCAAGTATACCCTGCACATACTTCCTTCTCTACCCCCTGTATATTTTATTGAAATGATCTGCAGCCTTCCTGACTCTCTTATTTTATTCTGAGTGTAGCAATGGCATATTAATAAAAGTATATATTTTAGAAGCTGTACCAGTGCTGACCTGGGGTACATTCAGCCAGAGACAACTGCTTCTTCCAGTGACTCACGAGGTCACCTGGCAGGGAGTGAAGACTTTACAGTCAGACAAGTCTGGCTCTGCCGTCTACCTATTACACGCAGTGCCTCTTTTTATTACAACCTGCTTCCCAGAGTTGTGGAGATCTAATGCCTTGATAACTGACTTATCTCAGCTATGCCCACGCCTTCAAATGTATCTGTCTACGTGCTGGTGATTTCTCTATGTAATTCTTTAGTTGGGATCTGTCTTACGGATTCTGACCCTCCTGGAGGTCTCCACCTGGATGACTTAGAGGCTTATCAAAGGCAATTTAGCCATAGTAAGTTAATTATTGCCACTATTAACACTCTTACCACCAAATTTGATCTTTTTCCATCATGTTTCCCCTTAGTAAAAAGAACCACCTGCCACACTGTTGAAGCCAGAAACCCAGAAGTGCTCCTTGACACACTGACCTCCTAGGTATCTTTCTCTGTCCATGTCACTCCCTGCTCTCTTCAGGCCTTCCTCGTCTCTAGTCCAGCTCACTTCCCAGCCTCTTCTGACTGGCCTGTCACCTTGCCATTGCACTCTAAGACAGCCTCTGTTCCTTTCCTGCTTAAAACTAGAGGCTTCCCAGGCTGCAGGATAAAATCTAAATCTCTTGATCTGGTCTGTACTTAAAATTCCTTCCCACAGTTACTCCCCAAGATCTTTCTACCTACAGTTAAGAATTTGCATTTCTGAGAATTGAAATCTAATCTCTCTTTTGCTTCTGAACGTTCAAGTATAATGTTCTACTTGCCAGGAATCTGGTTCTCTTTGTTTTTCATTTGGCTAGATCTTGGTCTACCTTTAGGACCCAGGCACAATGTCCTGTAAGAACCCTTGCTCACCACTGTCTGAAGAAGGTATTTTGCCTCCATATTCTCAGAGAACCTTATGACTCATTTTTAGTTTTTATTTTGTTTTGTTTTATTTTAACAAAACACTAATCATTCTGTAATGGAATTGTGTAATATAATGAGAGCTAATATTTGTGAACCTAGTGTTATGTGAATATACTTCTAAGTACCTAAGCTCTTGATTTGCAGTATTCCATTTAATCCTCATAACAACCCTAGGAAGTAGGTAGCATTGTCATCCCTATTTTGCAAATGAAGAAACTGAAGCACAGAGAGATCAATATTCTTTCCAGATTTTCAGTCAGCAACTGAACCTGGAGATGTGACTCTAGAGTCCATATAATTATCTAATATGCCCTTTCGTGTTCAGTAATCTCCAAGGTTTTTGCCTGTGTTATTCACTGATGTACTTACTGTCCTAGAATAATGCCTGCTATATAACAGCTGCTTTGTGTTTACAGGTTCAATGAAAGAATAAATTGTGACTAATTTGTGTCTCTCTTTCCTGAAGGACAGAAACTAGGTTTTATTCACTTTCTTTCTAGAAGCTAGTTTAGTACCCAGCAAATAATTAAATTCTTAAGCTCGTTTCTCTGCCCAGGCTCATGAGATAGTTTCTATTTTGCTTTTGTGCTATTATAGGATAGACCTTGTATTCTCCTTACTATGCTATATACACTTTGCTGCCTGTCAAGTTTTCAGTGTGTAGAAAAAAATCTGGTCAGCTGCTGCTTGACAGCTGGAAAAACAGAGCTCCTCTAGAGCCAAACAATCTGTACCTCAGAAAGTTAGGGAGGAGACCTCGCTCCTCCTGGGGGTGTGTGGGTGGAGGGCTGAATCATCAAGTTCTTTGAGTTCTTCGGAAAAAGATAATTCAAAGGAGTGTTAAACAACACGGAGAAATAGGAGAAGAATAAGCAGAAACATAGAAATGATTAAAGTGTTGAAAAATACGACCCACAGGCTAAAAATAATTGCTGTGGAGTTTAGAGAGAAAACGTAGATCAGCTTTCCAGTGCTCTGAAGGGCTATGCGTCAAAAGGCTTCTGTCTGAAGGATGGCGGACAGATGTTCATGGGCCCCAGGAGAGGAATGAGCTACAGGCCAAGATGCCTTTGAGGGGTGAGACTGAGGAAAGAGGACTTGGGCTTCAGCATAACATTATAAAAGAGAATTTTCAGTTCCCTGCAAGCCAGGCAGCGGGAAAGCAGTGCACAATGATGGTAGTTTCTGGGTGGTAGGTTCTTTGTGTATTTTGCTTTTCTAAAGGAACACTTAACATTTCCAGTAGATTTTTAAAATATGTTATGATCCTTCTCTAGAAAGTTTGAAAACTTTGAGTGAGGGTGTGTGTGTCAGAATTTTTTTGTCATGCAAACAGATAAACAAAGGAAAAATTCTCATGTTCCAAACTCTGGTTTGTCTGGTCATTAACATTTGAGAGACATGTTGGTATTTCAAGATGGACCATGGCCTTGAGGTCCCTACTGCTCTGTGACTTTGGCAATTTGATTATGCAGGCTGGGCCTTCATGTCTTTTTGAGAAGCACTGTGTGAGCAATATTTTAAAAACCAAAGAAGCAGAAAATATATAAATGAAACACTTAACTCTTAGTCATGTGGTGGGCTCAATAATAGGAGTGGAGTTGTCATTTTATTATCATTATTGCTATTTATACAGGGTCTCTCTATGGAGCCCAAGCTGGCCTCAGACTATCTGTATAGCTCATGCTGATCTCAAACTCATGATCCTGCTGCCTCAGTCTCTTGAGTGCTGGGATTATAGGGATGTGCCACCATTCCTGACTATATTATTTTTTATTAGCATCATTTTCTTAATTTCTAAAGTTTTGTCTTATCATAAGAAACATAAGATAGATCCTAAAGTCAGAAGAGTTTTTGATCAGAATTAAGACAATGAGATGATTCCCCAGATGGACTCACTTGCTAAAAGGGAACTGTGAGAAGTATTTGTTAAATAGTTTGATATACAGCCAGTGCTTGGGATATTGAGAAGTGAGGTGTTATGTAAGTAAGTGTATTGTGACAATGAATGCCCCTAGGGAGGAAGAGAACTATGTAAAATGCATTTGCTAATTCTTTTTTTTTTTTTTTTTTCTTTTTTTGGTGGGTACCGGGGGTCGACCTTAGGACCTCACGCGCCAGCAGGCACCCTTGCTGCTGAGCGATATCACCGGCCCCTTTTTCTTATGTGAGTTCTGGGAGTCAAACTCGGTCCCTTGCGCTTGCCAGGCAGGCACGTACGCTGCTGAGCCATCTCACCGGCCCTGCTAATTCTTTCATATATGGTTTGTTCATCTTTTCTGCCCAGGAAGAATGTACTCCCTTTATGGGCAAGGCCCATCTCTTCTAATACATATTTATAAAGTTTCTTTTTCTTCCTCAGGGTTGTCAAGCACTAAGAATGCATATATGGATAAAACAAATGTAGAAATTCAAGCTTCTTGTGTTGCTAAACATTTATAGTGTTTCATATCAATATTCATGGAAGGTAAAAATGACAAGAGATTTTACCAAAGATTTTGTGGAACACTTGGTATGCTGGCTATTGTGGCAAAATATGGCGAGGTTTTGCCTCTTGGGACCTCCAAGCTCAGCAGTCTAACCTGGTTCTCGTGTCAGAACTTAAAGATCCAAAGCACCTACAACCTACCCTGAGGCCCTGCAGGTCTATAGCTGTTTAAGGAGTGACTAAGATAGTGTCTCTTTTGAGGGAAGTGAATTAAAACCATCTAGATGAGTCAGTCTCTCAGATAAAAGTCCCTAGAATCCCTGTTTTCTCATGAAGATTCTTTTTTTTTCCTTATATGCAAATGTATTTCTGGTAGACAATTTTAAGTAGTTTTATTCTCCTTATTATCTTGAAAGCCATTGATTGATAATAGGTCATTTATATTTAGCTATTGCCTTCTGAACTTTTATTTAGTTTCAAATAAACTTGATTTGAAAGTTTGTTCAATAAAGTTTTTTTTTTTTTTTTTTTTTTTGTGGGTACCGGGGGGTCGACCTCAGGACCTCGCGCGCCAACAGGCACCCGTGCCGCTGAGCGATATCACCGGCCCCTTTTTCGTATGTGGGATCCGGGAGTCGAACTCGGGCCCTCGCGCTTGCAAGGCAGGCGCTTACGCCACTGAGCCATCTCACTGGTCCTCAATAAAGTTTTATTCAAATAAACTTTCAAATAATGTTTGTGTATTTAAACAAACCTTTAAGTTATCCAAACTGTTTTATAGTTTGTACTATAAAACAATTAAGTCTTTATTATCTTAGTGAAAAATCATAAACTTTATGCAAACATATACAGAATTGTATTTCTGGACCTATCATTATCCGAGCCATCCCAGTGAAGTTAATTCTCACAGATTGGTGAGAAACTTTTAACCAGTGTTTAATGGGATATATACAAGATGGATATTAGGTGCTTTAGGCATCTCACTAGTGATTGGGTACTGATAATAGCAAGGGGTAAGAAAATGTGTATGTAACGATAATATCTGGACCACATGTAATTGCTGATCCTTTGCTACTTTTGATCTACCAAAATGAAAAGTTAATGTGTTGCAACCAATACGTCTAATGTATACTCATAAAACAACACATTCTATACTACATCAAATCTAAATTTGACATTGGAATTGTGGCACAGTACAGTTAAGAAGGTAAGTTTAAAAATTGTTTTAATGCAGCCATAAAATGTTATGATGAACCAGGGGTTGATGAAAGAAGACACAAGCATATTATCTTGTACTCGGTAATTAAATGTAGCCTTATAATTATAAAATATATTAGTTTACCATAAAGCCTGAAACCAGTAACATTTTATGAAACAACTTTATTGGTTTAGGAAATCTTCCTTTAAGACTGTACTTCTATTAGTTTGTGTTGCTGTAACACTACCATAGATCTGATAGCTTATAAGACACAGGAACTGATTTTTCAGAGTCTTGGAGGCTAGAAGTCTGAAATGAGGGTGGCAGAATGATCAGGTACTCTTCAGAACTGCAGACTATAAATTTCTCACTGTGTGGCAGAAAGAGAACCAGTAAGCATTTTGGTTTTTTTTTTTTCTTTCTTTCTTTGTTGTTGTTTGTTTGTTTGTTTGTTTTTGTGGTTCTGGAAATTGAACCAGAGCCTTATGCTTGCTGGGCAAGCATTCTACCACTGAGCTACATCCCTGACCCTTTTTAACTTATTTTAAGACAGCATCTTGCTAAGTTACCTTTGAACTCCCAGTCCTTCTGCCTCACCTCCCAAGTAGTACACACCATTATGCCAGCTTCTTGCCTCTTCTTAGGGTCTACTACTCTTATTCATGAGGGTTCCACCATCACAACATAATTATCTCCTAAAGGTCCCATCTCCAAGTACCATCAACTTAGGATGAAGGTTTCAACCTACGAATTTTGAGGGACACAAATATTTAATTCATTGGAATATTTTAGCCAAAAAATGCTTTAAATTTTTAAAATACTCTGTGCATGAATAAAAGTTAACAAATCAGGAATGGTGGTACACACCTGTAATCCCAGAACCCTGAGAAGCAGAGGCAGAATGATTGCAAGTTTGAGTCCAGCCTAAGAAACTTAATGATTGCGCAAGACCCTATCTCAAAATTTAAAAAGGCCTAGTATAGCAATAGGCATAGGTCAATGAGAAGACCCTAGGTTCAATCTCTAGTACTGCCAAAAAAGTTAGTATGTAAATTTAATGAAACATGATTAGCAATAATTTTAACTGTTATAATGATAATTCTAAGGTGGGCATGGTGGTACGTGGCTGAGGCAAGAGGAACACTGAGTTTGAGGCCAGCTGAACTACACAGGAAGACCCTGTATCAGACGGGGGAGGGTGGAGTGGGGTGGATTCTAAGGAATATATGAAAAAGTTTTCAAGTTGAAAAAGTTATGGCTAACATCAAAAAGTAATCGCCCATCCTATATACTTGGATCCCAATTCAGTAATAATTCACAACTCTGAACTATTTAAAAAAGCTAAATCTCATCTTCAGCTTGTATGCATCTAACAGATAGTCTTAATAAAGGAGCTAATTAGTATATGGCATGGTGCAGCATAAACGGAAGGATGAACCTAAGAGGCTCAGTAATCACAGAGCAAATCTTAGTCTGTGGAAAACAAAAAAGAAAGAAAGAAAATGAAAGGAAGGAAGAAAGGAAGGAAGGAAGGAAGAAAGAAAGAAAGAAAAAGAAAGAGTGACTCATTGCATCTTAACCAGAAAGTAAAAAATTGTATTTAGCTTAATACTCCTTTTTCTTTTTTCTTTTTTTTTTTTTTCTTAACATACCAGGAATTGAACTCACAACCTCATGCTTGCCAGGCAGGCGCTGTGCCACTGAGCTACATCTCTGGCAAGAATTGTATTTAGAATTGTTCCCTATGTAGTTTTGTATGATGGGATTTCCTCTGTATTATTTGTATTTGTTTTGCTGCTTTCCTCTTGGTCTCCTGAGAAATTTAAACCTTCATGGTAGCTTACAGTGTGTTCTTCCTCCTAAAACTAGTCCCCAGCATTGTCCTTCCCCGTTCCCAGTCCCTGGTGCCACTTACTGTCGCAGGCTACCTCTTCTCTGAGTTGACCTCTTGACTTCAGGCTCCTTGCTTACCTCGTTCCCTACACTGGCATCAGTTCTCTACACTCTAAGCAGCTTGCCTACACTCAAGTGAGATCCTATTGTTTCTAATCCCTTGACTATGGCTGTGCACAAATTCCTTCACAACATCATCTTCATCCCCCACCATCCCCACTACATTGTTACCGTCATTTATCCAGTACTGTACTTATTCAGGACCTTCTTCCAGGAACTCTCCCAAGCCACATCTCTGATTTTCTGCACTTGGACAACCCTGCTCATATGCAAAATCTTTACTTACATGCTGCTTTCTCCAAGTTGCCTTCTCAGGCCCCAGAAATCTCAGTTTCCCTTCGCCCTTCTTTCCATGTAGCACCAGCCACATTATATTATCATCACCTTTTTCTCTATAGTCTGCCAGCACCTTGAAGGAAGGCCCTTTTGTCTGTTTTCACTATTATATTCCCAGGAGCTAGCTAGCGCACTGCCTGGCTCAGGGTAGACACTAAATCCATGCTTACTGAGTGAATAAATAAAAGCATAGATACAGATAGACAGACAATAGTTTTTGGGCAAAGCTCCCATGTTTGAACAGTCTGTTTTACTTTCTGTACATTTGAAGATTGTGTGGAATACAAAAATGAACACAATTTTTAATTAGAGCAAATTAAGGTCCTTGTTTTGTAATTTACTGGCCCTATCAATTTAGGTAATTTATTCAACCTTTCTGAGTCTTGGCCTACAGATCAGTATAGGAAAAAACCAGATCTGACTTGTGCGATTCTGCCCCCATAAGAACTAAAATAATGTACCAGAGCAGGCACTCGGAGATGTCGGCGCCCTCCTCTCCACGTGCCGCTCTGCTTTGGCTCGGCACACATCTCCCCTGAGCAGTCATGGGATGCGACTTCTCACTCGTGTGATCACAAGCATACTTAATTCTTAAGCCTCAGACCAAAGCGGGCAAGATAATTTATATTTATTGAAAACAATATTTACAAAGGTAATACTTTAAAAAGAATACAGAGAGATCAATAATTTATAAACCCTTAAACATTATGCATCAAATATAATATCCTGCATAGGATAAGTAAACTTTAAATTAGAATCAGGCTAGGGGTGTGTCTCATGGTAGAGCCCATGCCCAGCATGTACGAGGCCTCAAATTCTATCCTCACCATTGCCAATGTTTTAAAACATTCCTCTAAATAATGAAAGTCACTATTCATTTCACTTAATTGTTTAATGAGTTAAAAAAAATATGTAGAAAAAGATCTTAGAGCTCTTTCATTGCTATTATTTTTCTAGTGAGGGCATGTACCCCAAAGGAGGACACACCAGCGTGTACAGAGATAATCTAATTTCCACAAAATTTACAACCCAAAGGCTAGTTTTTGCATGTTTTTCTTGCCAGCTGAATTGTGGCTAATCATGGCCAAGTGTTTTGAGGCTGTTGGTTTAGTTCTTAAATGAAACTGGATCCTGACAAGAAAGTTCAAGAATTATTGTCAGCTTCTGTGCATAACTTAGAAGCATCTCCAAAGGCATATGTACTATTGCCCTGGCAGACATATATACACAAGTACAGTGTAACACCTCCACCCTTCATGCTTGGCAAGTTAATGTGGATGTTCATTTTTATAGCCGCTAACTTATTAGCTGTGGATTACGTTGTCACTTTGTGTGTTACATTTCCAAGCATAAGAAGTGTGAGTGAGTTCTAAGACATGTGAAATGAAGGATCAGCTCAAAAAAACTGGTCTTGAAGGCATCAGAGAGTAGGGATAAAGACTTCATCATGCAGTTCATAGAGCCTGCCAATTCCTTGATTGACAGCTCTCTGTACGGCAAGTCTTGAGGGATTGGGTATTTAAATCTTAATTACAAAAAAGTGTTACAGAATACTAAAAACCATTCAAGGAAACTGGAAGGCTTATAATGTAGCACTCCTCTATTAATCTCTTGTACAGAATAAATTTGATTGACAAGATCCATACAAATAGTGTAAAGGAATTTAGGAAATAAGTACAAAACTGAAGGCAAAATTTAAAAACCATGTGCCATAAATGTATCCTATTTTGTAAATTGAATTGCCCCAAAATTGTGTACACAAAAATAAAACAGACTAAAGCAAATTGTTATAAGATATAATCTTGACTGGTCTAAATAAGTAAAATCTCATTAACACAATTCAAATAAACAAAATTACAACACAAATAGTTGCTTTGCTTAGGAAAAAATACCACAAGAACTTAGTAGAGAAAAAAATTAGATTCAAAAAGATAGAAATAAAACAACTACAGAGAATTATTTTTCAAAACAAAAACTGAGGAACATTCAAGACTATCGGTTATACTCTTGGTCATTCACTTATTAATTCATTAATTCAATAGATACTTATTAAGATACTACTTTAATACAAACCTCACAGCAAGTGCAGAGAATACTGACATAATGAGAGCAAGTTCATACATAGTCCAGTGGGAAAACACTCATGAAATTAAATCATAGCAATAAAATACGATTGAAGTGTAAATTAAGAGCCTGGGTATTTTCTGCTCTCACACATCCCTACATGCACTTTCTGTCCTTCTCTATTTTGCTCTTTTCCCAGAGAAAGTTCATCTATATGGACTGTATCAATTTGTTTCTGTATTCGTCAGGGTTCTTCAGATTAACAGAACGAATTATCTATATCTATCTATCATGTATCTTTCTATCTTCCATCTAAAGATATTATGAAGTATTGGCTCACACAATTATAAAGGCTCAGAGGACTCATGATCTGCCACCTGCACAGTCAAGGCCCAAGAAAGCCCCTGGTATAGTTCTAGTCCAAACCCAAAGGCCTGAGAATCATGAAACCCAGTGGTATACATCCCAGTCCATGTTCTGGAGGCCAGGAACCAGGAGTGCTTATTTTCAAGACCAGGAGAAGGTAGATGCCCCAGCTCAAGCACTGAGCACATCCTCCCTTCCTCTGCCATTCTGTTCTATTCAGGCTCTCAACACGTTAGACAATGACCACCTGCATTGGTGAGGGTAACATTATTGAGTTTATTGATTCAGATGCTAATCTCTTCCAGAACCACTCTCACAGACACATCCAGTAATAATGTTTTGCCAGTTATGTGAACATCCCTTAGCCTGGTCAAGTTGATGCATAAAATTAACCACCGTGGATTCTCCCTTTGAATTTTGATTGGATTCAGCTAATGGGGATGCTGGCAGCAGATCAGAGGAAGGGAAAAGTGTCAGATAAAGCACTGAGTGCCCCAGCTCCATCCACAACCTGTACCAGTTCACCAAAAGTATAGCTACTTTCCAGTGATGTCCTCAATTAGCCATTGGGATGTAAGAGCCATTTCCTCTCGGATACGTTGTGTGGACATAGACTCCTACAGGAATTCCAGAAAGACTTCTCAGAGGAAGGAGCAGCAGGGTTTGGAATTTAAGTAGGAGTGGCAATTCTGAGGTCATGGAGACAAAGTTCAAAGATACTTGTTGACAGGATAAGTGGGTGAAAGGGAGGGACAGTATCAAGGTGATCTTTGGGATGGATTGTAAAGAGACTTGTGCGTCCCACAGATGTATTCAAATTTATCCCAAAGACATTGCATTTAGATCTAAAATGTTCCCTGAAAGTCTCATGTGTCTGGAAGGTAATTGTGAGGGCTCTGTACTTATTAGGGATCTGTCCTTTGGTGAGTTCAGTAGCTGAATGTGCTATTAGCAAGTAGAGCCTAGTCAGAAGAGGTGGGTTATCGGGGGTGTGACCTGGAAGGGTGTATTCTTGTCCCCAACTCCTCCCTTCTCTTTCTCTGGTTCCTGGCTGCCATGGTTGAGCAGCTTTCCTCTTCTGTGTTCTTTCACCATTTCATTTCTGCCTTGGAGCCAGCCAACCATGGATTGAGTCTGCTGGAAACTGCGAGCCAAAATAAAACTCTCTTCCTCTAAACTGTGGGTGGCAGGTGTTTTGTCCCAGGGATGGGAAAGCTAATACAGAAATCTATAGATAATAGGGTGTCTTCATGGGTTTTAAAGCAGAAAGTAACTGGAAATAGTTTTAAAAAACAGAGATTATCAAACTTGGTTATTAAATCCTATACCCTTTTAATGAAAGTCTTTGTGGAATATTTAGGGTTGAATTAAGTTATAATTTTGTAATATTTATCTTTATATATCAGTTTTAACTATATGTGGTAAGTTGGTTCACCAACTTAATTTCTTCCACGATTCTGGCGAATTCCTTTTGCTTATTATATTTCTGCAACTAAACAAAACTGATTTCTATAATAAATAAAAACAAAACATTTTTAACTCTAAAATCCAAATTAATGTTAATATGATGTGAATGATGTTTTATTGAAATTGTAGAAAAATGAGTAAGTACCTTATTTGTAAAGGAGTTCAATATGCCTATAATACCTAGTGTTTTACTATAATTTACTTTTTCTACTTAATTTTGCTGTATTAATTTTTACTTATTTTTCATCTATACAACATGCTGTGATGTCATTTGAACTTCATTTAATATATTGAATTTCCTTCAAAAGTTACTCCTTAAGCAACCATTTTATATGTGTGGAATCTGTGATCAAGAGTTCACATTGAGCTCAGTGGGGATGGCTTGTCTTTTCTCTATGGTACCTGGAGCTCAGCTGGGAGCCTGATGCTGTTAGTGGAGACCTCAGCTGTGGCTACAGACAGGCACATCTACAATGCTTTTCCATGTAGCTTCAAAATCCTCATAGAATGGGACCCTCAGGGTAGTTAGACTCTTACATGGAAGCTTTCATAGCACCTCAGGGCTTCCAAGTGTTCTGGTTCACAAAGTATAACTTGCATCACATTTTCCAAAATAAATTCAGAAGTCACTAGTGCTATATTCCATTGGTTAGAAGGGGGCACAGGTCCACCTAGATTCAGGGTAAGTGAGTATGGACCTCACTTCTTGATCTCTTGGTGGGAAAAGTGTCAAAGAACTTTGAGCCACTTTAAAAATTACCATGAAAAGTATCTGTGTTAAAATAAATACAGATGTGTGACACTAAAAAAGCGTCTTTTGCTATTGCTGGCATCTGAGTGATTCAGACTATGTTTCTTGACACAGGAATAACTGGGATTGTTTTTTGAGGCTTTAACACTGGTACTTAAAGCCCCAAATTCAGGGCAAATGTGGTGGTAAATACCTCCCACTTTCTAGGGCTCACTGTTAAGGGATTAAGTATACCATTTAGGACTCAAGTGGCCAAATGACTTTGCTTTGTACTTCTCCGTGTGCTGAGCCATGAGATCCCCATGGAGAATAATATAGCACTTGCTTCTCTGCCAAGTACATTGCTTGCTCAGCATGACCAAGGTGGCACTTTGCCATCTGCATATCTATCTTTGCATTTTACCACACTGTTGCAGACTACCCACCCATCCTGACAAAATATTGAACACCAGCTGGGGATTACTTCAAATGTTCTCAAGTCACCTTTTCAGCCACTATTGTGGTGACTATTTCCACACAGACCTACTGGCTTTCCACATGTTCAACCTGACTGCACCTTGCCTTGACACTCTGCAGTGTGGCCTTTGGGTTCTGCCTCAAGGCATCCCAAGTACCACAACTCTGGGCTCCTATGAGGACCAGCCTGACAATAATGCATGCATAAGCTGGAGGTGTGGGAAATTGAATATCTGTGGAGTCATCTTTGACCAGAAGGGTGGAAACTATGATGTTTACCCTTCTTAGCACCTGACACTATTCTGACATGTATTTCTAAAGAATTTCCAAAAGGACCTGTGGGATTAAGAGTTCCTATCACTCAAAATGGTAGTTGACTTGTAAATACATCATTTTATTTACTTTTCCTCCTATTTCTTTGCTTCACTTACTTAGGCCCTAATCCCTGAATCCTGGAGTTCCTTTCCAAATAAAGTATCTGTGTACAAGTTTTTATCTCAGGCTCTGTTTTTTGGAGATACAGACTATGGTTGGGTCCATGGAGCTGCTATATAAATTCATATTTGTAGGTGACAAAGGAGATTGTCCCAAGCCAAAGCCAGCAGTGAAGAGAAAGGAGGGGATTGTCAGAGAAGGCTGGGCTCCTGTGACCTAAAGGCTCCAGTTTCTGTCTTCACCTATATTGAACTTTTGTCTATTTCTGGCTAATACTATCTTTAGTGGCACACAAACTAGACACAAGATGACTGTCCTATAAGGCATAAATGTGTTCTGTAAACTTCAGTATCATTTAAGATACTTAGTGTGTATAGAAGCTATTTTCCAAATGGACTCTTAAGATTCCTGTCTCCTCAAAGTCATGCCCTATGTAGTTCCCTCCTACTTGAGCGGAGTTCACTTATGTAACCAGTAGGCTATTAGAAGAATGATGGAGATCTTGTGGATCACTTGCTCTGGGGAAACCAGCTGCCATGCCATAAAGACATTCAAGAAGCCCTATGGAGACATTCATGTAGCAAGAAACTTAGGCCTCCTGCTGAAAGCCAGCACCATCTTGGGCACTGTGTTAGTTTTCCATTGCTTCTGTAATACGTTATTGTACTACAAACTTGGTGGCTTAGAATAATAAAAATTTAGTATTTTAGCATTTCAAAGCTCAGAAGTCCAAAGTCAGTCTTAGTAGGCTACTAAAGATGTTGACAGGCCTAGTTCCTTTCTGGAAGCTCTGCAGTTCTAAAATTTGCTACCATTTGCGTTCTTTGGCTCATGAGCTCTTCCTTGTGTCACTCCGGCCTCCTGCTTCTGTCTTCGTATCTTCTACTCTAATCCTCTTGCTTCCCTTTTGTGTGAATTGTAATTGCATGGGATCTTTGTGGTTGTGGATCATTCATGGATGAGAATAATCTCTCCTCCCAAGGCCATTGTTCTCAAAAGGTGGACGTCAAGAGCTATGAAGGACCTGAAATTGTATCCTGTAGGAATCTCACAGGTTAGCATGCTATGGAGTCATAAATGCTGGTAGAAGGTATGAGACACTTAGGTCAGAAACAAAAAAAAATCTATATTCATAACCATAGTAGTAGCCAAATTATCATCAATTTTGCATTAAGTTCACCAAACCTTAATTCCCACATGGCAGCATGAATTGTATCAAGTGACATCTGCATATGCAGTGGACTGTATTATAAGGAGAATACCCAGGCCTAGGGAACCTGAATCTTTTATATCATTAAAGTCATTTATAATGAATTTTGCTCCAGAGACATTATTTCTATTTCTACTTGAAAGTAAAAGAGAAAAAAAACCCTTCCCTTTGTTCTGTCCTTTTATCTATTTTTCCAAGATTGTTCACTACATGCACATCTTTGATAAGGCAGTCTTGATAAAAGGCGTGCTTGCAAGGCACGTGGAAGCTTGAAAGAATCATGGAGAATTACTTTCCAGCAGTGGATGGGGAACTCTGAAGTTCCCAGAGAACTTTACATGGGGACACAAGGAAGCCATAACTTTATCATTCTACTAAGACATTATCATTATTCATTCTCTCATGAATGTCAGTGGAGATTTCCAGATGCTACATGAAGTGAGATATTGTCATTTCTCTGATTACCCAGATAATGTGTTCTTCTGTGTTTTAAAAACTTTGATTATTTCCTTTTTCCTTTTTCTTTTTCTCAAGACAGACTCTTACTATGTAATGTTGGATGCCCTTGAACTAACTACATAGCCCAGGTTGATATGAAACTCGTGATTCTCCTGTCCCAGCTTCCCCAGTGTGAGATGGCAGGCCTGTGCCACCATACCCAGCTTCCATTAATTTTTATGCAATAAATATCAGTAGCTATAGCCCAAATAAACAAAAGCTCTTTGGATGCCTCAAAAATTGTAAAGAGGAGGAACACCTCTATACTGCTGGTGGAAATGTAAATTATTACAACCACCATGTATATCAGTATGGATATGCCTCAAAAATCACAAAGTGGAACTACCATCTGATCCAGCTATACCACTCCTTGGTATATATTCAAAGGAATTTAAATCAGTATACTATAGGGATATCTACATACCCATGTTTATTGCAGCATAATTCACAATAGCTGGAACCAGCCTAAGTACCCATCAACAGATGAATGGATAAAGAAAATGTGGTATATATACACAATGGAGTGTTACTCAGTGATAAAAAAGGATAAAATTTGTCATTTTCAGGAAAATACTTGGAAATGGAGATCCTTACATTAAGATAAATGAACTAGACTCAAAAAGACATGTATTGCCTGTTTTCTTTAATATAAGGAATCTAAAAAAGATGATGTGAAAATAGAAGGAAGACTATTATTAGACAACAGAAAGGGAAAAAGGGAGAATAGGGAAGGAAGTATAAAGTAGAGTAATGGGAGATTAAAAAGTTATTCATTATATCATTAGGAGATCATGATGTTGATATCAATTTACTGAGGTGAAAAGTGTTCTCTATACTCTGTTAATTGAAACAGCAGGTTATAAAACAGTACCTATGACATTGCCAATTATTTTTTTATTTTCAAAAATGGATCAATATACAGATATCAAGAAATTGTCTACAATGGTGTTCACTTAACTGTTATAATCTGTCTCTGGAAGTGAAATGCTGAGCACATTTTTCTTTTTGTTTAAGAGTACTTTTTGATGTGTGCTATTATAAAATGTTTCTAAGTGTCGTAAATTAAGAATTGCTGTAAGTATGTGAGGTGATGCATATGTTATTTAGCTCGATTGTAGTAATCATCTCAAAACATGTATGTTTCTCAGAACATGATGTTGTATACCTTAACTGTACATGATTTGTCAGTTGTACTCAATAACACACACATATATATATATATATATATATATGCCAATAAAAAAGCACTGTACAAATAAAAAAGTTAAGCTTTAAAAAGTATTTTTAAAGAGGATAAAAGAATCCTGAGACCAAAATGTTTGAAAGTTGATATCCCAGGTTAATAATCAGAGAGACAAGCTCTTGAGATGGCTGTTCATGTGAGATGTTAGTCCCTCCTTTTCTTGAGTAGGGAAAGGACTCCAAGAGAATTGCTTCCAGAGCTTGAGGCTGCTCTAAGGGGAGAAGAGAAGATCAACGTTTCTTTCCTGAGTTCTGAGGTGGTTGATTGTTGATCTGTTACTCTCCTAATTTGAACAGAAAAACCAGAAATTTGGAGAAGGATAATACGGGAGCGAAGAGGTAGCAGTGAAGAGGTAGGGCTCTTGTCCATCCTGGCACTTTTGTTGTGGGAAGGGTGCATGACTGTCCTCTGAGTCAAGTGAGCATTTTGCGCAATAGTCAGGATTCAGCCACCTTGTCAGTACCCAACCCAAAATGGCTGGCCTCTGGATGATGAGAAAATGAAAGCAAGTACACTTGAACAAATATAGTGTATGTGTCATCCTAGTCTATCTCCCCATTGGAGAGAGGAGATGAAGACAATAGCCTATGTTTGACAATTGGCAAGCCAAAAGGCAAAAAAAAAAAAAAAAAAAAAAAAAAAGACAAGAATTGTAACTTTTGTGACAATTTCTGTAAAGTAAATTCTCCCTGTATGGCTGATTTCAAGGTACTAATGGGTTAACAAACACCATATGAACTTTCTGAAAATTTTACCATAGGTTGGTATTAGTCAGCTTCAGTATTCATCAGATGAAGGACTTGTAGTAAATCAAGCTGGGTCAGATCTCCTGGACCCTGGACCATGTGGAGGGCGGGTCTTCTCACAGGAGCACTGCGCCCAGGCTGAACAGACTGTGTTCCCCAAAAGGGCCAGCATCTGGGTTCCTGCCGCCTCTCAGGAACAGGTAAATACGTGTGTCTGACAGAACCGTAACGGCACCCACTAAATAGGACTCCTTAGTGTCCTATAACCCTTATTCCTCCATCCACCCTATGCACTTAAAAAGTCGGGATACTCAGAGAAAGGTGAAGACCACACTTCTTCTGTCCCACAGGTTTCAGGCCATTGATCAAGCAGCCTGAACTGCCGACAAAAGGGGGAACCCTATGAGAATGATGTTTAAACGTGATTCAAATGGAGTGGACTGGAAATAATCAGCAAGTAACTGGAAAGAAAGGTTTATCCTGGTGCAACTGAATGCAATAATTGGAGAAAGAAAAAAAAAGTTTTCAGGTTTAAACTGCTACAGTTCAGACTGTTGGATAAATTAATTATGCTCATATTAAATTTATTTGAAGTACATCTATGAAATACATCCCAAAGCAAAATTCTTCTAGATAACGCAGAAAAATATACTGTATGAGTAGACTAAAATGAGTTAAGAAACTTTAAAATGTCCAGAACTCAAAGCAAAAAGCCAGATATAAAGAAGTGACAGGTGGAAAGTGGAATGGAGACTGGGGCCAGACTTGAGAGGCATGTTCAAAGGCCAAGTTACCTGATTGGATGACCAGATTTATACGGTGGGCAAGCAACAAAGGATGTTAAAATTTAGTCCTATTTTCTGACTTGAAAGGCTTAATATAGTTTCATATTTTTGGAACTATGAATTTTTTAAATTGGTCTGAATTTAGAAGACATTATTTATATGTATGTTGAAGTTGGAAGAGTCTTATCTGCACAATAAAATAAGATAAAGCCAATGAATATGTTTCATAGTGTTAAAAGTCATTAAGTTTAATGCTAATAGCATTGTTTTGTTTAAAGCTTTATATAAATGATATCATATCTAGTTCATTTTATGGGACTTAATTATTACACTGATTATGTTTCTAAGATTTATTCATGCTCAGTTGTGCACAGTTAGTTCACTCATTTCCACCAGTGGGTGTTCTATTGGGCGAATATATTTTAATTCACATATCCATTCTTTGCCTGATGGATATTTATATTGTCTTCAGTTTTGTTGTAATTATGTACATCACCATGAACATTCTACTGATACACATGGGAGGCATACTATGAGGAAGAAGAAAGATTTTTAAAAAATTTTTTATTGGTACAATTTTGCAGTACGTAATGTTTACATTTTTTTGTATGGAGTTGGTTCATGTACATAACCCATTTTACTTCTCTTTTTCATCTCCTATCCCTTTTCTCTCTCCCCCTTCCCTCTATCTCCTGATCTCCTGATCTCATTTGAGAAAGATCTCCCTATCCTATTATCTTTTATTTTGCTTTTGATTTATAATTTTTGGTTTCTCATTTAAGAAAAACAATGCAATATTTAAGTTTGTATGTCTGATTTATTTTACTTAATATTATGGTCTCAAGGTACATTCATTTTCCTACAAATGACTCAAGTTTGTCTTTCTTTATGGCGGAGTAATACTCCATTGTATGTAAATACCACATTTTCTTCATCTATTCATCTGTTGATGGACATATAGGCTGCTTCTAAGATTGAACTGTTATGAATTGTGCTGCTATAAACATGGGTATGCATATATCACTATAATATGGTATCTTTAGCTCTTCTGGGAAGTTATCTAGAAGGGGAATATCTGGGTCCAGTGGAATTTCTTGTCTTAGTTTTTTGAGGAATCTCCCTACTGGAAAGATATTTTAAAATATTTTAATTCTCAAGTTGGTGGTAGAATCCATAGGTGTTATTTTATTAGTATGCTTTATAATTAATAGGTTTTGGTATGTTCTCTAGTATGTGCAGGTATTACATTTCTAAAGATAAAATAATTATAAGGGGAAAATAAATGAAAAAAGAGAATAGGAAATTCCAATTTAGAAAGGCAATACATACTGTTTTTAAAGGGAAGATCAGGAAAGGTCCGATGCAAAAATGATATTTGAGCAACGTGAAGGAGATGAGGAAGTGGCTAAGTAGAGATCTGGGGAAAGAATGTTAAAATATAGACGTCATGAGAAAAAGTGAAAGAGAAGACTGTAACATCTCATAAGAGAAATCTGCAAGGGGAGGCAGTGGGGAGTAGTATCAATTAAAATGTCTATTCCCATCTTCTCTTCCTGAGCTTTGCTCATGGCTGACCAGCCCACCATGAAACCAGTCCACTGGAAACAAGTCTGCTGATCTTTCTTCAATAAAATGAGAAAGGACCCTTTTCCTCCTTGCTTTTAGGAAACGCACACACACACAGACACACACATGCTTTTGTATCTACAGATACACAGGACTTTAACAGAATAAAGAAATGTAGAAATGAATTGACTTCAAGAAACATTTAATGTATGCTAAAGAGAATAAAACATAGCCCTGCCTGACCTCCTTATCATTTCTGTTCAAGTCCAACCTGTCGGGAAAACTGCAACCTAATACTCTTCTTTGTGTCCTAGGGTAGTCCTCTGTTCTGATCCCTCTTCCTCCTCATTTCCAAGACTCACTCTCTTCAGGTAGTGAAGGACTGGGGAGAAGAGATAAGCTGCAGATCCTGTGCTTATATAAAGAGATGCTTCATGAGTTTACAGACATCCTATAAAATATCCTGGCTTTTCCTGCATCTCCTCACACTAACTGCCTTCTGGTATAAATACCTTTCCCAGACTATTTGCTCTTAAAATTTTGATTATAAGACTTACAGAAAATATGATTTTAATGTGCTTTAAATAGGCTTACTACAACAATAATGAAGCCAATAAAAATCCAAAGGACAAGTAGTTTTCTTTAAAAAAAAATCACTGGAACTGGCACGGGTTTTTTTCCTTGTAGATGCTGAAAACTCCTCCATCATCCTTTTATAGCAACTATAGTTCTTTTATTGACAGTGAGATATGGAGAAACTCAGGTAGTTCAAAGTTATCATATTGGTGGTGGAAAGATACTTTTGGCAAGAAAAAACTGCTGTGACAAATACAGTCAGTGTGGTGTACAGATGCAATGTAAGCTGTACTTTTTCAGGCCACATCTGCTTTTGGAGAAGGTGGCCAATAGGATTTCTAAGCTATCCACATCTCTACCCCAGTTTCTAAGGCGAGCCTTACTCTTGCAGTGAGATCTGGGTATTTCATGGCCTCCTCATTTCATGGTGGCCACTGTTTTCCTGATATAGGTTTGACCCAGGTCTTGGCTTTCTTTGTGATGACTGAGTCTTGCTTTGACTTTGACAAGGTATGTGTTGATGTCCTGTCTTTAATTCAGCTGAGGTTTGGGTGTTTTGGTACCTGAGGACTGCCTAACAATTTCTGTCTTAAAACTATAACAATATACTTAATTACAAACTAGGTCTGCCTTACACAGTTAAGGGACTGGATACAAAGAGAGAAGCAAAGCATCCAGTGAAGCTCTTCAGCCTTTGGTGGAGTCAGAAGCTCAGGTTTGGTGACACAGAAAGGAGAGCCATTGGTGGATGGAGTCGCTTTGGCAAGCTAAGGCCTGCAGCAAGGTGGGCAATCACAGGCACTGGGCGCCAACCAAGAACAGAACTGTGTGCTGAGCTGCAGCTAGAGTGAGCCAACAGGCTCTCTGGAAAGACCTCAGTGCCCGTGCTGGTCTGAAATGGTAGGTTTCTGGGCCCAAGTAGATTCATGAACTTCTACCATGGGAGGAGGCAAAGGTTGGAAGTAGACAGGTACCTTTAACCCCTTGAGCTCTTTGAGTCAGCTGACATACCAGAGTACTCAATGAATGGTGCATTGAATAGGGTGAAATTTGAACCCCATGCTTTCCATTCATATATATAATGCATCAATCACTTAAATATAAATTGTATGATGGGACTAAATGTCCCAGAAGGAAACACAGAGTTACTTCTTTCTTAGGTTATAATGTCCCTTGTACATGGACTGTGACTCAACTCCCTGTATTTTTTAATGATTCAGCTTCTTCCCAGAACATGCAGGCCTCATGGCAAGGAAAAAGGTAGAAGAACATTCCTAAAGCTCATATGATTAATTGGTGGCCAGCACTATACTTGCGTTTCATTGGCCCAAGCAAGTCACATCACCTGATGTCAAGGTATGCAGTCTAATCCTCTCATGTTGCAGGGGATCCGGTGTTAGAGAGCGATAATACAGGCTGCCATACAAAGTGAACTTGAGAAAGGCATTTGACCTTGCCCAGCCTCAACTTCCTCCTGGGTATGATGAAGGTGATAACAATGTACACCTCTCAGAGTTGTTTAGAAGACAAAATGAAGTCATGCATTCAAATGCCTTTTACATTTAAGACACAAGAGAATTAAAAAGCTGCCCCAGGATTGCTCTTTCTCAAATATCATTTTCAAAAACTGTGAAATTTTTCCCTCTTCAATTCTTTGTTCAATAAAGGGAGTAACCATATGACAAAAATGAAGCATTTTCAATAAAGCTATTTGCACATGTAAAAAGTTGTCTTGTCAAAACGGAAATTTTTCATTGTTTCACTTCCAAAAAATGTGTGATACAGCAACAGTTATTAATGTATGAATGTTCCCACTGTTTTCTGCTCCTATCTCCTACCTCCTAAAGAGAGATTTAGCCATGATTGCTTGGTTTCTTCCCCAAAGAGGGCATGGCACATCTCACCAGGCATGTGGAGCATGTGATGTAGAATTTGGAAAATGACAAGTAGCTATAGCCTAAGGGTAGGGAGAGAAGGGAGAGTAGAATGACAGGGAGCCTATCATGGGAAGAGAAGTTGTTTTTCTCTTGGAAAGGGAAGAAAATCCTTGTGGAGCAGCATTCCTGGAGGCTGCAGCAGGGAAGAGTTTTCTAGAAGATTACAGAAAAGGAGGATCTAGAGATAAAGAATGTGAAAGGTTTAACTTTGCCTCAGGTGCGATGATGTTTGGCTGAGAGCTAGAGAACAATTTCCAGATAATAGTGTCTGACAAAAGACAGGATATTTTTTTTGGATCACATAAAATTTCCTGACAAGTACTTTCTCATTGTCAAGGAAGTTCCATGATCACCAAGGAAAAAGGATCTTTGTCTCTTCTTGTTCCGTCACTGTTAGCTTGCTTTCTCATGGCCCAAAATCCATGTTTCAGCTCTAGCCAAGTGATCTAAATTGTTGCTACACAAGAAAGGAAAAAAAAAAAAAAAAAAAACCAAGCTGACTCCTTGAGGAGTTTTCCTAGGAGTTGTTCCATTACTACTACTTATACTCATTGCCCAGAATTTAGTCACATGGCCATGCCTGGGAAGTATTTTATTTTATTCCAGGTGTCCAGCTGAATCGGGGTGTTACTTCTGAGAAAGAAAAAGGAAATAGATATCAGATGAATTACTAACAGATATCCCAAAGAAGAGAATTGGTATTGTGAACTATGTACTTTAATACATATAACACCCTGAAAGGAGAATAACTTGAGTTGAAATTCTGTTTTCTGTGTATGTTCAAATGCCTCATCATAGATTTGAGGCTAAACCACATGAGCAGTGTCTCACTGTTCGTCTAGCTATTACAGTGGACACCAAGATGTGATTTCTGTTTACCATCCATGAGCTGCTGCAACTGAAATACTTTCCTGTTCCTATCTGTATAACCATGTGTAAGACAGGAAAGAACATTTCCCCCACCATTGTTCCACTTTTATGGATCTCCCAATGAGTAGCCTTGATCTCTTGTTCTCATATACCATGGAGATATACACATTTAATTATATTTGCTCTTTCACCATTTTAGTTTTGAATCCTTTTTTTAACGGCTGGAACTAAATCAAAGGGATCATATAAGTATTACACCAAAAGCATTTCTTTTGAAACATCAGTATTCCAGGGTGATCTCAGATACCTTGGGGTCTCTCCCGTCTCTAGGTATGGTTTCTGCCCATAGGATAAGTTAGAAAATACTCTACTGTCTTTTAATAAGATTGAATGTTGAAGTTCTGAGAAATTCACTCTAGACGTATCAAAGTGTTCATTTTCATTTTTATCAAGTATCTTATTAGAATTCCATGCTTATTTGCCATATTTTTATGATAGTTTTAGCGAGCCTGCCAAGAAATAAGTATAAAGATTATATCTTCATTTCCCTTTCCTCTCAGGATGTTAGTTGTACGTGTTCCTTATAGCTTTTGTTATAAAAGCAATACATGTTCACTGAAAGAAATTTGGAAAAATACGAAAAAGGATAAAAATCACTTCTATCCCAACTACTTTAACCATGTTCATGTGGTTCTTTCTAGCCTTGTTTCCATGCGTTATATAACACACACACACACGTGCATGTGTGTGTGTGTATTCATGTGAATTTTAAGCAAAATTGGGAATATTGGGAATAGTCTACAAATTGCTTATGTACTCTGCTTTCCATTTGAGCATTTTCCATTTTCAAAATTATTTGAAAGTCTATGTAGCTGATAAAATTCAAGGGAAGTGAGGTTGTGTGACTTCTGGAGCTAGATCATAAAAGGCCTTGCAGCTTTTGCTTTTTTCTCTTTTGTTCTATAGACATTTAGAAGACATCTGGAGTGGACTGGATATAAGAAACACCAAGTTGGCTATGTGCATAGGTGGGGGAGTGAGTGGGGAGGAGAGAGGAGAGAAAAGAGAAGAGATTGAACAGGCCCACCTATTCTAGCCATTTTGTTAAGAACAAACAAGCCATTTTGGACTTCCAGACCAGTTAACTAGGCAAGCTTTCATAGGAGTCTAGGGCCAACCTCTATTTAACTGTAGCTACATGAATGACCTCAAGTGAGTACTGTTTGGCTAAGTCCAGGCAGCTCAGTGAACTCTTAGGGATCATAGCAAATTGTAGTATTAAAGAGTTAAGTTTTGGGGTGGTTTGTGATTCCATATTCAATAATCAAAACAGTTATAATGCCAGTCAAGACACACTTGCAGTCTCAGCACTCTAGAAGGCTGAAGCAGGAAGTAAAACCCTGTCTTTAAAAAGTAAAAGAATAGAGCCGGTGATATTGCTCAGCAGCGCAAGCGCCTGCTATCAAGCGTGAGATCCTGAGTTCGACTCCCGGTACCCACGTTAAAAAAATATAATAAAAAAATAAATAAAAGAATAAAGTTGGGCATGAAACTCATAGGGAAGGGTCTGGATTCAATTCCCAGTACCACACACATACACACACACACAAACAGAAACTACCACTGTTATATTCACTCCTATATCTTCATACCTAGCATGAGCCCAGAAACCTTAGTATATTGGCAATGATTGGAAAACATTTGCTAAATGAAAGAAGAAGTTACAGACTACTACTGTATGCACCGTTTTGAAATTGTGTATAATTGTGAAATTGCCATAAAATTAAAATGCTACAATAATGAGTCACTTTGTGTTATTTCTTAATTTTTTGTCTTCTTTCTCACTGAACTGAGTCAGTGAAGATTGAGTTGGTATTAGTAAAGAAAATGCCGTAGACACCTAAAATATTTCCTTTCACTGTTTGAGTCATAAAATTGTTTTTCAAAACAAATAATTTGGTTTTATTTTGAAACTCCAGAATTAAAAAGAAAAGATTTGCAACGTACATCTATAAAATGTGAGAAAGGTGTTGTGTCCCTGGCCGTGTTTCAATCACAGCGCAGGGAGGGCATGGGAGGTGTGACACGCAGATGTCACGGAAGTGGAGTCACCGTGGCAAATGCTCACGTGGTAAGTTGAGCATGGAAAAAGTACATTTTTATATGGTTTCTGGCACTTGAAGAAAAAACAAAAGACTAGAAATTTTTCCAAACATACTTTGCTCAAACCTATTCTTTACCCACCCTCTTGTGGAAAAAAAAGGTGTGTTCCAGAAAAACATCCAGGAAAATAAAGGTGGAGACAAATAGATGAAGGAACAGAGAAACAGAACACACTTCTGCAGGCTGTATTTTTCCAAGGGAAAAACATCACAGCCACCATAGGAGAACCAGGGCACTATCTTCTCTGTTCCTTCTTAGCTCCCTCTCTTTTCTTCCCTCTATAACCAAACATGGAGTGTGTCAAATGTGAAATTTAGCACAACAGGAGAAAGGATGCTCACTTTCCTGTGAGCTGTAGCTGGGGCGCAGCACTGCATTCCTCTGTCCTGAGTCAGGTGTTGTGGGGTCAGATTTTCAGGCACAGCCATCGGGTCTTTGGTACGTCAGGATCAGAGTCCCGCTGATCCTCCAAGATAGCCAGTAAGTTACTCAGAGAGACCAGCATGGTGCGAAGCCTCAATAAATATTTATCTCTCTCGTTCAGACTCCTTGTTGCAGAGGCCTTGATGTTAATACAGTCAAGCTGCTCAGTGTTCAAGGTGATACCCTGCGCATGTGAAGCTTCTGAAAGCAGGAGTGTTCCTTACTCTTTAATATAAAAGTCCCTTTAGATGCTACAGCCGGCCCTGGCACAGGCCTGTCCTGTAGGCAAGGGCGCCCTTGTACTCTGAACGTGTGCTGTATTGCACCTAACATTTAAAAATGTGCCTAGTATAAACAACCCTGGAACTCCCATGAAGTGCTTCCATGACCACAGATTTTATCCTAAGGGAAAATTTTAGGAAAAATCACAAGCATCAATTTGGGACGTCTATAAAAATGACATGAAACACACTGAAAAGGATGGGTCCATGTAGGTTGCTGCCAAGTTTCTAATTCACTAAAAGGTGTGCTTTTCTTGAGTTTGTTCTTGAGGCTTAGCTCCTCACTGTGCACCATGGGAGGTACCTGAGGAGACTCCTTCTCACTTCAGTTTTTTTTTTTAAACTAATCTGATTCTGATTTTAGCTTTCAACATTTCTCTGCTGAGATTACTCACTTTAAATAGACAGCCCACTGACTCCCCTCTCTGTTCTTCCAGACTCTGTAGGAGCCGAGGGGCTTTCCGGGGTGTGTGCTACTTAGTCTCACCCCGGGGAGCAGAAGAGAGTTTGCCTGTGCAACTTCAAAAGGCCTTTGATAAGTTGGTTTTGGTTTCTTACTTTAATATGGAACAGTCTGTCTTATTATTTCTTCTAGTTTGTTTTCTAAATGAATTCTTTTTTAAATCACCTCCACTATATTCATCCAAAGAATGTCTCATTTCTCCTAGAACAATTAAGAAAAACCATCCGAACTATTTGCTACGAGGGTGAGATTCGTGGTATGATGGCCTGTTCCGTGGTTGTTTCTTTTTCTCCAGAGTCTTACTCTTTAGTCTTATAGGCAGCATATGCAGCCATCAAAACACCTGTAAGGTCTTCTTGCATACATGAGGCAAATCATGACAGGCTAATTCTGAATGGCCGAACTCAGCAGGCTCACTAGAGAAATAGGAGGCCAACTTAAATAACCAACAGTAAGTGAAGTGCTAAGTCAAACCACAGAGCAACTGCTGTCATTTAAGGTACCTTTTCACCCACAGAATATTTATTGATATGAAGACACACATATTAATGTCCCTTCAAAAGTAGTTTGAAAAATATTGATTTAGACAAAATAGATTGAAACAATTTCATTAGGTAATCTCTGTCTTAAGGATCCAACTAAGTACTGTATCAGTTGCACTAGGGAACCTTGTCTGATTCCATAGCAGCTTCTCTCTATTATACCACTTACTCTGCAGTAGAATGAGCTACCTGTCTCCTAATGGACTGCTTTCTTTGAATGCATTTATCTTAAGTTTGGCTTTGAAGAACCCATGAATGAATGAATGAATGAATGAATGAATGAATGAAAGAATGAGTGAATAAATACAGTATCAGATGTGCAATAGTGGGGGAATTTTGGGCATGGTGGTAGCTGTAGAACTAGAGAGTTTCTCGTGAGTAATTGCCCATCCTGAAGGTTGTTGAGGAGAAAAAAATGAGATGAGTTATATTATTTCATTTAGCAAACACATAATTAGGTGGCTACTTGGAGATAAGTACTGCGAAAACATTCCAAAGTGCTTTAAAAAAAAATGCTTCCACTTCTTTCATAGTAGAATTTGGTTGGTCAATAACTCTGTACACTACTAAGAAGGGTAGCTTTCTGTTATTTTCTAACATCCCATTTATTTTTGTAATTTCCAGCTAGGAATTCTCATTTCCTCATAACTCATTGCTATTCCTACTTTGTAGTATGACAACAATATAAATTGTCCCTTAGGGAACCTGGGCTGTATTTTGATGACCTTTCTTTATGATCATGCTTGGTTTAATTTGGATATGTTTCAGGAAAAACAAAAGAAGAGTAAAAAACTTTTCAAATTTGATTTTTTTTTAATAATTCAACATAACCATTTGGAAATACAATGTTGTGGTTTTATTTTAATTTTTCATTTTAATGTTATGTTTTGTGTGTTTCAGTATGGCTTGGGTATGGAAAGCAAGTTTGACAAAAGTCTGAAATTAAGTTTGTTTGACAACTGGATACCAAAGAGAAATTAAGAGATATTTTCCAGATTTGAGGATATTTAGGTTCTTTAAAAGTATGTGTGGCTGGGGATGGTGGCACATGCTTGTAATCACAGCCCCTTAGAGACTGAGACAGGAGGATTGCCACAATCTCAAGGCTGGCCTGGGCTACTAAGTGTGTTCATGGGTAGCCTGAACTACACAACAACACAGAAAGACCCTGTCTCAAAAAAAAAAAAAAAAACAAAAAAAAAAGAGAAGAAAAGAAAAGAAAGAAAGAAAGAAGAAAAAAAGGAGTAAATTAATATTTACATGGCTCTAAAATGGTCCATGCACTAATATATGACTGAAAGGAAAAGGCAGGGGGAAAGCTGAATTCATTTAGGAACAGCTGACTTTCAGAACTCGCAAGAGCCAAGCAGATAATTCAGCAGTTGCTACATGGAATAGATTCACTATGGTAAGAACACCGTTTCATTTGAGAACATTCCTACATTTTTCAAAATAACTCATAACATCATTTTGTATAATGGATGAGTTTCTTTCAGTGGTCATGGTTTCATAATGTAAAACCTTAAAATAATGCCTAACCTTCTAGTTAGAGTTTTTATTTTTATACTTCTTTTCTAGAGTGCTATGGCATATTAAATTGCTTTGGGTTGAGTGTTTTAAATTCCAAGAGAATGGCTCCCAAAGGCGCTCAAATAAGCAGGCAGAAAGGACAGAGTCACAGACTTGCAAGAGCTCTTTCATCCCGTACAAATGGATCAGATGAGATCACAAATTGGATTGTGGTTCTTAACTAATAAGAAGGTTGGGTTTTAAAACTTTTAGGTTTGGATCAGATTCTCATTTTCATAGATACCCTAATATAAATGAGGCATAAGCTGAATCTACTCCATTGGGATGTAGTAATTTACATTGGGTAATTTAGTGGATGTGGTTCTTGGAAGGGTCACCCCAGATCTGAGTTTGGGGACTTGTTTCATTGGGAAGTGTATCTGAAGGATTTTCCATGGTTTTAGGGCTGGACGGTCTCTGTGGTCCTCATATCCTGAGGCTTCAGCTCTGTAAAAGAAGCTGCAGAGTTGAAGTCTGGTAAGTGGTCAAGTGTCAAAGGCACCGGCTGCTTCAGGAGAAGGGTGCAAAGGGATAGGTTCCTGTTGGGGTCCTGTTGCCAGTGTCCTGTGGTAGCTGGAGTCCAGAAACTTGGAACCTTCTCAGCAACACTGCAGAGGACTCAGATGTTCCTGGAGGATGCATGCTGGGAAGATGCCCCTATAGCAGAGAGAGGGTAGGTGTGACAGGGCTGATGTGTAAGTCATGTCTGAAGTCTGTTGTTCTAGTTACTAGCTAACAATCCCCAAAATACAGCAGCAGAAAACAACTTTGTATCATGTCCATGGATTCTTTGGACAGGGCATAGTGAGGGCAATCTGTGCAGTTCGTGGGTGGAGTCATCTGAACCCTTGCTCATTCACATTTCTGGTGGTTGATGCTGGCGGCTGGGTGTTTCTAGAGCTGTTGCTGTGGACTGAATGTTCATATTCCCCGCACTGAAATTGGACCCCCAGTGTGGCAGCATTGGGGGCGGAAGCTTTGGGAGATAGGTCATAAAGGTGGGACACTCAAGGATGGGACTGATGTCCTTAGAAGAAGAGGTCCGAGAGTTAGCTCACCCTTCATCTGTCTGTAAGAACACAGCAAGAAGCTCTCTGTAAACACAAATAGTGTTTTACCAGAACCTCACCCTACTGGTTCCCTAATCTTGGAATTTTGACCTCCAGAACTATGAGATGTAAATGTCAGTTAATGATATTTTGTTCCTGGGCTTTCTCTCAGCATGGCGGCTGGTTTTCAAGGGCTGCATCTTATGCAGGAAAAGTTTCATGAGCTTCTGACTGGTGCAGGAACACAGGGTCCACCTACAGAGGGCATGGGGCTCGTCATTGACTGGAAAGTCTTAATTTTGAGTAAGGGGATGCTCATCTCATTTTTATTTTGTACTGGACCTCCCAAAAATATAAGAGAGAGGGAGAGAGACAGAGAGAGGGGGAGAGTAAGTGAGAGAGAAGGAGGGAAAGAGAAAGAGGAGATTTGGGAGAAGGTATCAATATTTTTCATTTTTTAAAACCTCATCTATGAAGTCAGGCAGCATTACTTCTACTACTTCTGCTGCAATTTGTTAGAAGTGAGTAACTGAGGTGTTCCATATTCAGAAGGAAGAGAATAGATTCCACCACTTGATGGAAGGATGTCAAGGTTCTGGGAGAGTATGTGGGAACATAAATATTGCTATGGCCATTTTTGGAAAATACAATCTGCCACACATGCTCTGCATATATTTCTGCAGGTGCCACCTACTGGGTTAGTTTTTATTTTGTTTCTTGTGTAATAGAGTGTTAAAATTAAAGTTAGAGACTGAGACATCAAGATAGAATTGATGTGTTATCCCATAGCCAGATCACAGTATGCAAAATTTTCTTTCTGTGACTTAACTCCTTTGGCCACTTTTAGAATGGGAAAGATTGATGGAGAAGAGAATGTTTGTGGTGGATCAACTAATGGTCAACTTGTAACACCCAGCTGAACTGAATCAGCGTGGTTCTGGGTATGGAAGGCCCACCTGAGGATTGTTGCCAATAGCATAAAAGGAGAACTGGAGGGGAATACTGCTGTTGATTCTTCTGGAGAAGTTTGTCATGCTAGCTTTCCTGATATGAACTTCGCTGTTCTCATCATTGGAGGAACTCGGATCAGGTCCTTGCTGTTGTCACGCTTGGCTGCAGTTCTCTTTGGGGGAACTCTGACCCTTACCTTGAGCGTCACTTCCTGGCTCTGGTGCAGATCCCCCAGCCTGCTGGCACGGATCCTTCATCCCTCTGGCGCAGACTTTCTAGCTTCCACCACTGACCTTTGGGCCTTCCCAGCACAGATCCTTGATACAGACTTGCATGAGACATTGTTGTGGGCTCTAGGCCTCTAATTGGACTCATGGAGGACATTGCCATGGGCTCTAGGTCTTCAGCTGGACTTGTGCAGGACATTGCTATGATATCCAGGCCCTCAGCTGGATTTTTTGGGTCTTTAGTGCATGGACAGATCTCCTGTGCTCTTCTGCATTTGACTTTTTAGGTGAATATTATAAAATAATCCTATAAATTATGTGTCCTGTATTAAATCTATTCCCTTGGAAACCCTGACTACAACAATGTTGAAATAATTTCTTTGGAAAGAGCAGTTGTTCCATCCTACTTTGTCCTAAGTTTAGTGAAAGGAGACTCCATGGATCCACTTGCAGGGTCTTAAGTCATGTTTATTGCATTTGGGGTTCTCAGGACTAGGACCCAATTTATACCTTAACAATTCAGTGAGGATAATAAAATCAGGAGGCACTGTTATCCTTACTTTTTATTAAAATCTTATTTGGTTTTTGCTGAACCTTCTCAGAGCTGATGGAAGGAGTCTGTTCTAATGGGCCCAGAACAATCTGAATCTGTTGAGGAAGAAGGAGAGAGGGAGGCCAGAGGGCTGCTTTTCTTGTGCATATGGAGATGATCATATTAAATATTAAATGCAGGGGGATAGAGATTTTAGTTCCAGAATTCAAAAGGCAAAAGCAGTTTTCTGTGGACCAGATACTGAATGTGGGACACTTGAGTGAGTGAATCAGTGTGTTTATCCTGAGTCTATACAGTGGGGCCTTAAAGGGACAAAGGACCAGAAGCCAGAGAGGGGGCTTGATACCTAGTAATTAAGATCGATAGAAGGATTCACAGGTGGCCCCTGGCTAGCATGACCTGGCATTTTCATGTGTCAGAACTGAGAGATTTCCCAGGGTGGGGATTTCTAATGCTTAAATGGGAATATTCCTGGACACACTGGAATGGTTAGTGCCTTGGCCTTGATCATTCACGGCACGGCAAATTGCCAGGGCCTAGAGGCCTGCAGGGAGGGGCTCAGCAGAGGATGCACAGGATAGCTGTGAAGTGCCCAGGAGACAGACTCATTTGTGAATCATTATCTAGGCCAGAAAGCTCAAAGCCAGGTCAAGGACATCTGCTAGCTCCTTACTGTGTCTCTCTTCTACTCTGGCTCCAACCCAGAAACTGGCTAATAAGTAGAGTGAGGGGGGTGCAGGCACTAAGACAGAGGAAGGAGAACGCAGCTGGAGAAACAGAGAATAAGTCATCCGCAGCAAAGCAGCCTGAGCAAGGCGGCAGGAGAAGGCTTAGTGCTGAATCAGCTCCAGTTTCTGACGATGTAAGACACTCTAATGACTGAGCTCGACTCCACTGATTACTAAATGAACTGACACTGGTTACCAAAGGGACTAAAACATCCTGGGATATGACTACTGTTCAATCAGAGCAAGGGAATATTAAATTCACCGGACACATGTGAAAGAAAGGTGGGTCCTAAAAACAGCGATTGCATCGTGGGCTATCTTGTCCAAGATACCTGCACAAGTGAAACTGAAAACATCCTTCATCAAGAAATCACAAACGGGATGTCAAAGAATAATTGTTGATGTTTTTACTCAATTTAAAAAAAAAATTATCCTCTTTCCATGAACTGTTTAAAATCCCTCAGATGATGATCTAGGAAAATATAGGAGAGAATTTTATTTTTCACATCTTTCACTCGGCCCCCAGTGGCCATCCCATTCAATGTGGAATATTTGCCTCTTCCCTAACTGGAGGCCAAAGGACTCTAGGAGGTAAATGTCAAATCTTCCACAGAGAACTTCATTTATTCTCTGACATGGTTGTGAGCAAGTATTTATCTTCCCCCACTCCATACTACCCGCTCGTCCACAGGAAGCCACCTGCTCCCTCCACCTGCAATGTGCTCAGCTCCTGAGGAGCCTTTTCCACTGTCAGCATTGCCACTTACTCCCCCCAGCCTACACCCACCCATCCCAGGCCCACAGTCTCAAGATCTGATGTGGATTCCTTATTTCTGGACCAAGCCATTTGCAGCTTCTGACTCTGTTGACCAGAATTTCTATCCTAGGGCCTTGACTACTCCTGCCTAGGCCCTGCTTCTTGATTTTCTTAGATCTGGGATCTAATTTCAACTCTGTCAAAACTTACCATACAATCTTAGGCAGTTGTCTTAATCTCTGGGAGTCTCAGTTTCTTCATCCGTGCCTTGGGATGAATATAGCTATGTTGTCCAGGGATACTACAAAAAATTAATTAATGGATATGAAAGCACTTTATAAAAATTAAGTCATAAATACAGGTGTGGTATTACCATTATCACACTATGGCTGCCAAACTGAGGTTGAGATTTCTAATGTTATTATCGTCATCCTTCCCCTTCCTTATTATTACTTCATCTCTTTTTTTTGTCCTGGATTCTTGATCTTCAAGACCTAATCTGTTAAATGCCAGTATCTGTCCACCCCTGGGACCACCATCCACAGACAAGGCCTTCCCACGGCATCATTTAAAGGTCAGTTACTGTCTTTCAAGTTCAGGTGAGCCTCCTGAGCCTTCTCTAACTACTTTTCTCCCTGACCTCATTTCTTAATGACTACAAAGACTTGTAAAATTCCAGTTCAACCAACACTCTCCTCCTTTCTTCCCTCAGAGCTATCACACAGAGGAAAACCAGAGCAGCAAGTGTTCTGGAAGCCAGGTGAAGTGTTTCAAGAACTGTGTCAAATGCTGCTAATAATTTAAAGAAGATGAGGCCTGAGAATTGATCATTGGATTTAGCAATGTGGAAGTTACTGTTGAACTTGCTAAGAAGAAATTTAGGGGAACAAAATTAGAACAAAAGTGTGATTAGAGGAGGTTCAATAGAGAGCAGGAAGAGCTAAATTAGAGACAGTCAAATATAGACAGCTCTTTCAAGGAGTTATTTCATTTTTGCTTATAGGAAAGAAAAGAATGGCCAGTAGCTGGAGAGAGAGGTAGAATGAAGAGAGTTTTTATCAAGAAATAGAGAATTAAAAGAGAGGAGTAAGTAGAGAGGGAGGATTTCTGAGCCATGATTTGAATAGGTCAGAGCAGATGGGCTGTCGTGTGTCACAGGAGGAGCTGGCCTTTAGACACACGATGAGTCTCAGCTGTGTGTGCGGAGGGAGGAGGGGTGCAAGCACGCACGCAGGCAGTGGGTGCATGTGCAGGATTCTTCTGATGGCTGCAATTTTCTTAGTTACATATAGGGCAAAGCTGAGAACGAGGTGTTGGAATTTGAGGAGAAAAAAGATAAGAAATAGTCACGTAGGAGAGTGGAATAGTAAATGATCTGGGGAATGCAAAGTAATTGCTGGGCAGTGTCCGTTGCCTTTGTAATGTTCATGATCATGCATCTAAATTGATAACACCTATGGATTTTTCTCTAGATATGTTCATCAGTGTGTGGAGAAGCAGAGGAGGCAGAATGCTGAATTATTTTTTGAGTCGGGGTCCATGTTGCCCAGTTTGGTCTCAGAAGAATGTTGAATTTAACCAGCATTAAGCTTTAACCCAAGAGAGTTCAGTAAAACAGGAGCCAGGCAAAGAATATAGGGGCATATTTAAGCTGGGTAATAGGGAGAGTGGGTGAGGCTGCCCAGAGAACAAGTGAAAATTTGCAGGATCAACAGGTTGAAGCTGTTTATGGGGTGGGATTGGGGTATAGAAAAGGCTGAAAAAAGAATAGTCGGTATGGGTCAGAGAAGTAAACATTAACATCGAGATTACGGCAGGCTTTCATGTATGGTGAAAACCCAAGAGTACATTCATGGAAATAAGGGAGAAAGTAAAGAGAAGGATGAGCTCATTGGAAAGATCTTTTGCAAGGGTTGAAAAAGCAGAACTGGAACGCATGATCTATTAGGGATACAGAGGTCAGGAAGAAGTAGGAACCAAGTAGAACTAGAAGGAGCCGATCTTGAGCTAATTATCTTCAAAGACAACAAGTAACAAAGTAATGCTGGTGGCAGTGATGGGGTGGAAGTACAGATGACTTCGACAAACCCAGTCATCTCCAGAATGAACACAGGTCCAGCTTAACATGCTTTTGTTGTTCTGTGTTGGCCAGTGGCTAATGAGGGACCATTGTTTTGTGCTAGGGTTCTTGTTCTCATTATTTTTTTCAGCTGAATACATTAGAAAGGAAAGAGAGAAAGAAGAATTTAGTGAGTTTAATCCAGGTAGGGAATTAATTTCAAAGGGTGGTCTGGTTTTCCCCAAGATCTTTTTCTGGTGTTAACTATTTCATAATAATAAGATACTATTTGTCATTTTTGATCTTTTTTTCTGTGCATATACAGTGGAATTTTCCAGAAGCTATATAATATATGATAGTACAAATGCAGAAGCAGATGTGGGACCCCAGCTATCTTCTATTAAGCCAGAAACTATAGATTTCAAAAATGGTAAAATGGTGCCATTTATCTTGCTATTTTTTTTTTTTTTTTCTGTTTTGGAAAAGATAGTCTTTTACATAAAAAATTGTTGTTTATGTTAACTTGTAGTGGGATTGGTCTTTTCATTTAATTAAATAAATATTTAGGAATTTCTGTTTTAATTTTGGATATGTTAACAATTAATAGGTATAACCTACATATACAAAATATTCTGGGAGTCAGTTCTTAAGAGGGCAAATAACCTTGACACCAGAAAGTTTAAGGACTTCTGGTTTCTGCCACTTATTGAAAGTGGAGACTTTTCACAGGGAATGACCAGAGGTTAGACACACTGAAGGAAAGGGAGGTGGGGTTCCCCACATTAGCACTTTTGACTACTGTAACTTGCAACATAATTCACATCATCCCTCAGGGCAACGGCAGGCAGCATGCCTAGAAAAAGAATTAGGAAGGTGCTCTTTGAACTATGAAAGTTTTCCTTACTTTCAATATCATGAGGAATATTTATTTAATAAGTATTTGTTCTGAAAAAAATTGAGAACAGTTTCTCTTTGCAATCTCAATTGAGCCAAGTAGTTTCAAAAGTTTAGAAGTGTGTTTTTCTTCCCCAATTATGAAAGCAATACATATTGCTGTAGAAGATGTATAAAATTGTGAAAAATATTAAGAAAATATAAATTAGTTATTATTATACTTCCCAGAAAGAATAAGTCAATGTGTTTATCTATGTCCTTCTGTCTCTATTTATTAAACAAAATTGTCATTATGCTGTTTAACTTTACATCTACTGTACTTACTTAACTTTTTATTATGTGTATTTCCTCATCTAATAATCATTTGAAATCATGCATAATAGAGTAAAATATCCCAAGTTGATTATATACTTAGTCTGCTGTGGTTAGAGATGAAGAGTCAACACCCATTTTCCTCTTTTACACTTAATGTCTCAGTATGCCCTTCCTTTTAACTTATTCTACACACACACACACACACACACACACACACCCCTCTCAAGAACTCTGCATGTGTGTATTACTGGTTCAAAAGTGTACATTTTGCTGAAGGAAATAAATATTATAAAAACGTAACTTCCTCCAAAATTAACTTCTAAATTTATTATTATTGTTATTGTTAAATATATTGACAATTCCAATAAAAGTGTCAGTGTGCCAGTGTGTGGTTTTTTCCTTTTAACCTAAATAATCTTGAATTTTATATGGATAAATAAACAGATAAGAAAGATTTTAAACAGGAAGACATGATTGAGAGGAACAGCAATGGCAGTAGGCATCAAACTGTATTGTAAAGCAAGAAAGCTTAAAACAGCATGGTTTTTTAAAAACAAGGATTGACAAATAAAGGAAGGACATTGATATAGTCTAGCGTATATGAAATTTTAGTATATGATTAAAAGAAGCATCACAAATAAGTAGAGACATTAATGAATATTCAGTAAACGGTGCAAAGAACCATGAATTCTTTGGAAAGCAATACATAAAGAACAAAAATACATAGCCTATTTCTAAGAAGCTACACTAGTTGGAGATAAAATTAGAAGAACAGATATATGGTGCCATCTAGTGGTTAAACAGATAACTGCATATGTATTGTTCAACGAAGTGTCTTGGCAAAAAATAAAACCCGTTGAAAGCTGAGAGAGGTAAATTATTCACTAATAAAAAGATTTATAACTCATACCTCAGCACTAACTTAAGGTAAGTTTTGTTAATGCTTAAAGATGACTTTCCTTTTTTAGAGAATATTATAAATGGTAACCTATATAGTGATCCAAAGCTAGAGCACAAGAAATTACAATTCCAGACATTCTCAGGCATGCCAACCTGTCATACTTTTTTTAGTAACACGATGAAACAAAAGAACAATTTGAATAAAAGCATGCTGATTGAAAATTCATATATGAGCACAGAACCTGCCAGCAGTCATAGTTTTGAATAAAGAACACAATTGGAGAAACCTGTTCTCTGGACTGCGCAGCCTGCGCAAGGTACAGCACTGCCCTGGCCGTGTGTGGCTGCGTAGTTCTTGGGCTCGGTGGAGACCGAACTCTCCACGCCAGCTCCACATAGGTGACCCTCTCCGCACTGCTCCTCTGCCTCCAGGCTCCTCCTGGAGCGAGCCTGGCTACTGCAAAGGGGCTGCTGCTACACGGCTGGTCTGGGAAGCCACACTGCGTCTCAGGGAACAGCCTTCCTCCTCCATGCGCCGCAGCAGCGGCCTCCTTGTTCTAATACACCCTGCTTCCTGGTCCAGAAAAGAGCTCCTAACTAAAGCTGGACCTACTAGTCCATTTCATTAGAATTTTGGATTAGGCAGCAAGAGAATTGGACCAGTCTCTGTCTGTGCCTCTGTTTCTGTCTGTGTCTCTCTCTTTTTCTCTCTGTCTCTCTCTCTGTCTCTCTGTCTCTGTCTCTCTCTCCTATCTGTTATCAAGACTGAAAACTTAAAATACAGAAGCTTTTGGGGTCCATTAATGTGAACCAGGGAAACAGACCAAGAAGAAGGCGCGGAGCCGGAAAGAGCCGCAGTGGGAGGCCGACGGAGAAGCATCCCAAGCTCCTCTCTCGGGCTCTGTCGCTTCGCTCCCTGGATGTTGTTACTCCTTGTATTCCCACCAAACTTCTGCCAAGCCCTTTCTTTCGCTGAAGCATGTGTAAATGTTTTTCTATCCATTGAATTAAAAAGTATACTAATGAATCTTTTGAAACGAAAAAACCTGAGCTGTATTGTTCAGTGGTTGCTTATACTTTCACACCAAGCGCACCTTCTTTGGTGTGGCTCTCTGACTTCTGTGCATCCCTGGCTTTTCCTTTCCACCTCCTTCCTCCCACCTAACCTTACCCTCCCTCTTCAGTCCCCCTACTCCAGTTATTTGCAATGATTCCTCTTCTCAGGCCAGGACATTTCAGCAGCAAATACTTTCACCAGTAAAATAATTTCCTGCCTTTCCTCCTGTGCCAGCAGCTGCTTTTCATCCTTTACATCCTAGCTGAGGCATTCCTTCCTCCAGAAATCCCCCTATGTACCCTAAAGTTGGGCTTGCTGCTCCTTCTGTATTATCCCACCTCACCATGTCCCTAACCCCAGCGCTTTTATAACCCTGCACCAAATGTCCTGTCCACTTGGAGGAGACTTAAACTCTATAAGGGGAGGACAATATTTTCTTCAGTGCTGCAACCTTAATGCTTTGTACTGAACCTGAAATATAGTTGGCACTTAAATAGCTGTTCAGTGAACTAATGAATACGCACAGAGAATGGTATCTGTTATCAAAGTGAAAAACATCAAGGCTCAAAGTGACCTATGAATCTTTTCCCAGCCAAGTGTCCAATCAGGCACATTCCTGCTCAAACTAAGGTTTATAAATCTCTGATAGCATTTTTGAGAGCTGCCGTCTCAGGTTTCAAAATGAGAGAAATACTTTAAATGCCTGCGACTTTCTCTTAAAGCTAAGTCAGAGCTAAATGCACATGAATTGATATAAAGATGATCTATATTTTGTGGACATGGGTGGTCCAGACACCCATGAGGAGATAAATAAATGTTTGAGGTGGGTCCTTCAGTGATTTTTACAATGGATGCCAATTTGGCAAGCTTGACTAGGCCCTACCAGCGTGAGGAACCATGATTTTGGTATGATGTTGGGGAATTTGTGGCTTCCATCTGCTGGTTATCTCACAAAATGTAGAGCTGAGAAAAATCACATACTGATTAAATCATAGAATCCCACACTTGGAAGGGACTTCATGAGATGATCGGGCCCGCCTCCTGAAGGTCAATGCATAAATCATCGTGTGCAGATGGCTGTTTATACTATTTTTAAAGCTTTTTAAGGATGGAGATTACACAGCTTCCCTTGGTAGTCTGATCTTCATGGTCAAGAACTTCCTTTTTTAAAAGCCCAGCTTTTCACTGTAGTTTGGCTCATTTCCCCTATTTTTCAGCTCTCTGCGAATGTGGAGAGTACATGATCAACCTTCCCTGCTAATTATCTCTGGCCCACACCTCACACCCTTGTGACTAGTTACCAAAATCTATGCTATTTCCCCTCCTAAGTGACACAGTTGCAATTCCTTTATTTTTCAGAAGGCTTATTTCCCCCTTTCTATTATTTTTGTAATTTAAATATTTTCACTTGAGAACTGATTGCATGGCTTACTATATAAAACTAGCAATCACATTTCTGCTCAAGTCCTGATCAGCTGTAAATAAACAAACAGCGGAGCTTACTTCTTATCTTATTCCAGTATCATATTTGCTATTTAAATCACAGCATTTCCTTTTTGTTTCTCATGTAGATTATGTTCTACCATAAATCTATGCCTTTTGGGCCGGTGAGATGGCTCAGCGGCTTAAGCGCCTGCCTGGCAAGCGCGAGGGCCCGAGTTCGACTCCCGGATCCCACATACGAAAAAGGGGCCAGTGATATCGCTCAGCGGCACGGGCGCCTGCTGGCATGCGAGGTCCTGAGGTCGACCCCCCGGTACCCACAAAAAAAAAAAAAAATCTAAGCCTTTTACTGTCAAACTGCTACTTTTCACATGTCCTAACTGCATATTTGTCCTGGCTTTTTTGGTGGACTGAATCATGGCCCCTTCCAAAGATATTCATGTCCTGACATTTAGAACTGTGAAGAGGGCTTTGCAGATTTGATTAAGAATCTTAAGTTGGGATGATTATGCTGGAAAACACAAATGTCCTGATAAAGTGGATACGGGGAAGGGGCAGGGTTAGAAAGAAAAGACAGGAGCAGAGATGGGAGTGATAGCCTTTCAGGATGGAGGAAGGAGCCATAGACCAAGCAATGTAGTCTCTAAGATCTGGAAAATCTTCTGCATTGATTCTGCCTTGGAAAGAACCACCGGGAGCATAGCTCTGCTAACACCTTGATTTTGGTCCAGGGAAACCCAGATTGGGCTTCTGACCTGCAGAAATGTAAGGTAATAAATCTGTATTATTTTAAACAACTAATTTTGTAGAAATTAGTTACATCAGCAGTAAGAAGTAGATACCAGTTATCACTGAAAATACCTGTGCTCAGCCTGAACTTACCGGTTTTATCTCACGGGGTACATTTGGATTTACGGAAATTTCTTAGTCATATGTTTCTATCATCCAAACCACAGAAAAATTAACAGGTATTTCCTAGATGATTGAAAACCTTATGATTTCTGATCAATTATTTTAATACAATTTATGTACTAGAGGATTTTCCTTATTGAGAGGATTCTGTGTGCCAGATATTGTGTTGTGAGCCTGGAATGTCCATCTCACTGAGAGCCTGAACAAAACTGTAAGGTAGGGATCATTATGCCTTCTTCCCTGGGCTTGGAGAAGTAAAACAGCACAACTACCTGCTGGCAGCGGTGATCCTCTGACTCCAGTCGGCCTGACTTTATAGCTCATCTCCTTTCTGTGATGTTGACCTGCCACGGTATTATGCTCCATTTTACTAGATGGAACACAAACTTGTAAAGAATCTGAAGCATCATGCATTTCCAAGGGAGATATGTTACTATAAATGTAACTTTCTTGGGGAAAAAAAATGTTAGTTTCCTAGAAATGACATGTATTTGCTCCAGATGTCAGATGAAAATGATTTCAAGCATCAAAAGCAAAATCATAATTGTTGAAAAGTGAGAAGCATCACTCAAAAGCATTGTGTATGTGTGTTTGGTGGGGGGAACAAAAGCTCTTTCTCTTTTGGCAGGAACCTGCAATTTCCCTGAGGAAAATCATTTCTAAAGAGGAAAACTTCTAAATTAGTTTTCAGCAAAGTATGGTTCAAACTCTTACACTGCCCTATGAAAATTTCTGACATCGGGTTGTTCTTAAGTGGAATACTGTTACCTGCATTATTTGGGATGTGAGACAAGAAGGGACGATATTGTACTTCTGCGCTCCTCTTCCTTCTCAGTTCTCTCTATCTGGAAGAGAGAAGAGTGTAATTTTATTTTTAAAACTCATCTTTCCCAACTAATGCTCTCCATGTGGTTTGCCAAGGCTGAGTGGAAATATAAATTTGTTCTCTTCATCTCATCTTTTTTTTTTTTTTTTTTTTGTGGGTACCAGGGGGTCGACCTCAGGACCTCGCGCGCCAGCAGGCGCCCGTGCCGCTGAGCGATATCACCGGCCCCTTTTTTGTATGTGGGTACCGGGAGTCGAACTCGGGCCCTCGCGCTTGCCGGGCAGGCGCTTAAGCCGCTGAGCCATCTCACCGGCCCTCTTCATCTCATCTTAAACCAACAATTATTCAGTCAACCAATAATCACCCCTTGGTTCTTTTCATCAGCCTCTCCTCATAGTTACTTTTATCTGAACAATTAGTAAATGTTTTCAACATCATATACAACACTATGCAAATATAACTTCATGATCTACCCCTCTTCCAAGAAATAATCTTATCATCGTACTAATTTATTTTCTTCCTGTCAAATCATGAACCATCATAGTGATCCACACTTGTTCTATGAAAATCTCTCTCTCTCTCTCTCTCTCTCTCTCTCTCTCCAATACTGGAGTTTGAACACAGGGGAATGATGAGCTACTTTCCCAACACTTTTTACAATTTTCTAGAATTTCAACACAGATTCTCACTAAATTACCCAGGTTGGTTTCCAACTTGTGATCCTCCTGCCTCAGCCTCTGCAGTCACTGGTATAAAGCAGTCACGTACTGGGGACTGAACCCAGGGCTTTCTCACTGAGCTACATCCCTAGACCTTTTTAATTTTTCTTTTTCTCTGAGACAGGTTGTTGCTAAGTTGCCCAGGCTGTGTTTGAACTTGTGATCCTCCTGCCCCACCCTCTCAAAGTGCTGGTATTACGGGTATGTGCCACCATCTCTGACTCTGTATTTATGCTTTAGTGCATTGACATCATTAAAATACTTAGCCAGAGAACTAACAGAGGTAACTTCTCGTTATGGCCTGCCTTCTGCCCAACATTAACTATTTCTCCTCTGCGATGCCCCTCTGCCAAGGCGCCCTGCCTTGGAGCCAGCCAACTATGGACTGAAACCTCTACAGACTGTGAGCCAGATAAACATTTCCTCCTTTAACTTTGGATATTGGTTATTTTTTCTCAGCAACAAGAAAAGTAACTAAGACACATCTAAGCTACTTTCTTGTATACATGGCATATCCTAGCATTTTGCCTCTCCTTTCTGTGCATTCTTGGTTTCTTAATTCAAGTCTTCATGTTTCTTCAACTGAATTACTGAAATATTCTCTAAACTGCTACTTTTCTTCAATGCTTAAAATTATACATCTAGTTTAATGACCAAGTTAAGCTCCCATGATTGTCATTAAATGAATTGGTCACTAAATGAGGAACTGTATATAGTAGGTACATTACAATATTCAGAACGAAGAAATGGCCAAAGGAAACTCTGACTTGATGACTTTGCTTTTATTTGTGTAATTCTTACATGCAGTACTATAATATATAACAGAACATAAAACTACAGTACTATATTATTCAGTACATTCAACAAAAATTACAGTACTGCATAAACAAGGTGTACTGTACAAAAAAGATATTGAGGCTGTATAAACAACATGTACAGAACTTAACAAAAAGAAAAGATGGCTCCTAAGTCCAAACAGTTTTATAAACAGGTAGGTCTTTAAACGAGGAATGTCTGTAGTTTGTTATAGAAAAAGATGAAGAAAGGAGAGGGACTATAGACATTTGTGTCCAAAGAAAAGCTACCTGGGAAATTTTAAAAAATGGTAAGAAAAGTGGAATGAAATTGAAGACATGGGTAAAATAGAAAGGCAGTAGTACCCCCTGCAATCTCAGTACTCTGGGTGCTGAGGCAGATGGATTGCCTTGTGTTCAAGGTCAGCCTGAACTACATAGCGGGTCTCTGTCTCAAAAATCAGATAAAAATAAAGAAGTTTAAAATTATTTTGTACAAAAATTAACTATGATTTAAATTTCAAAAGTAATAAGGTGTATCTATAGCAACCAAAACATGAAGATGTTCTGTGTTGGATTCACAGCTCAGGACTACCAGACAATGGGCTTTTCTGGTCTTGAAAGCCATAGAGCTTAGTTTAAAAAAAAAAAAGATACAAGCCATAATTAAATAAGCATCTATTTGTTCATGGCCAAACTTAAAAAGCAAAAGTATAAATACCTTAATAACCGAAGTTCTGTGCTCTTCCCTCCTCTTTCTTGTGACTCCCACCCAGAGGTAATCCACTCTTCTAAAATTTGTGTTCTTTCATTTCCATGGACATTTATTTTAATGCCTACATTACAATAGTCCTCACTTACCTCGTGTCCTATCTCAGCTACTTTACCCAGCTGATAAGATGGAAACTTCAGGATTAAGGCTTGAAGCTTTTTCTCTCCTGTGGTGTGCTGCTGTGGGTGACATAGTTAGGAGAGGCAAATACATACTTCTCTTCCCAAATCCACGTTCAGATTGAGACCTCCCATGCTGGTGGAGTTGCACCATAAAAACTGACAAATGTTACAGGTCAGGGGTCTTCTCCTGGCCTCCCAGGAGAACAAGCTGGGGAAGAGTCTCTGGTACCCCACTGCTCAGCTTCTGTTTCCTATTAATTCTGTTAGTTCTCCCACTACATTACACTTCAGATCTGCCCACTGATCTCAGATCCATTACGGCACCATTAGCCAAGACTGTAGTCTTTTTCCTTTTTATTATGCAAATTTTCAAATACAAGCAAAAATAGAGAAAATAACACGATCATCTCCCATATATGAATTGCCTGACCCAACTTCAATATACATCAACATCTTGATAATTTTGCCCTATCTATTCTCCCTCTCTGTTTACTTTGGAGGGAGGGTGGCTTTAGGAATTGAAAGCAAGCCCTTATCATTTCACAAGTAAGTTATTTTTTTAAAAAAATTTTATTAGTACATGTATGTTTATTAGTACATCCCTTGTGGGGAGTTTGTACACATCTTAATTCCTTTCTCATCCCTTCTTTCCTCTCTTCTCCATCTCCTGATCTCCTTCCATCTGAGAAAGATCTCTTTCTACTTATTATCTATCTTTTATTTCTCAATCTATTTTTATATCTCTATTTCTATGCCTAAACCAGCCCATTATTACACTTTAAATTATTAACAATTATTCTTAACATTATTTAATAACCAAGTTATTTTCAAATTTCTCCAAATATAAAAAATACTTTTGTAAAGGTTGAAAAAGTTTCCTAATGAAGTCCATAGTTGCTTTTGATTGCTGTCTTTACTGTGTTTCTTTTATTCTTTGACATTCCATAACGTTCCTTTAAAAAAAAGATGATTTGATTGAAAAACTATTTGTCTATAGACTATTTCACATTTTGCTTTTGGTTCTCAGCTTTTTCCCGTATTTTTTATTAACTGGTGTTTTGATTAAAAGTTTTCGTGAGATTTAGGTTCAAATTTTTGGGCAGGACTAGTTTGATATAGTGCACTCTATCACCTAGCATCATGATTAGCAGGTTCACATGTTACCAGTCTGACCCGCACATTACAGTTTCCTGTTCAATTTTCATCTAATGTTTTTTAATATATTCTGATAACTGCCTGTATCTATTATTTTATTAGTGATTGCAAAATGGTGATTTTTCTAATTCTATAATTTTATCTATATTATTCAACTGGAATTACAAAAAATCTTTTCTCATCAACTATTTAGTTACTCTGTATTATGGTTTATATCTAGATGTCCCCCCAGTGTCTCATGCACGCTTAGGTGGGGCTTTGGGGAGGTGATTAGATCCTGGGCTGTGATAATCACCAGTGGATTAACTCACTGATGAGTTTATAGATGACTTGCTGTTGGGGGGGATCTGGTTGGAAGACGTGGGTCCCTGTGGCTAAGGCCTGGAAGGGTTTATCTCCCACTCCTACCTTCCTGCCTGCAAAGCTATGAAATCACTTTTCCTTCACCATGCCCCTTAACCATGCTGTCCTGCCTTGGAACCAGCAGACTATGGACTGAAACCTGTACTAATTGTTATCCAAAATAAACCTTTTCTCCTTTAAATCATGGGTGTAGGGTGTTGGGTATTGTGTCTCAGTGAAGAGAAAGTAGCTAAGATACTCTGAATAACAGTGCAGAAAAAAGTCTAACTAATGCCTGTTTCTTTGCCCACATGTCGTATTTTTAGAGTGAGTTGATGTCCCAGCAATTACCAAAGGTAATAAGTATTGTTAAAAGTTTGTATACAAAAACTTTGAACCTACAAAAGACTTGAAAGAGCAGTACAGTGAATACTCCTGTTTCTATTTGGGTCCACCAATTGGCATTATCTCATTTGTACCCTTTCATCCATCAGCTTGTTTTCTGATACAAAGAAATGTTCTAAGTTCACCTTGTACTTTATATATTTCAGGGGAATTAAGGATTTTTTTTCAAGGAGCTCCTGACTTTTAGTGGGAAATGATATTAAAATCAAGATATTAAGCTGAATGTGATGCCATATACCTGTAATGCCTGCTACTCCAGAGGCTGAGACAAAAGGATCAAAAATTGGAGGCCATCATAGGCAGTTTAGTGAGTGTATACTTATATATTCATATAGACACATGTAAAACATATATACCCCCATACTATATGTGTATATTTGTATGTACAAAACACATATATCTATGTACACACAATGCATACTAATATTTCCAATTGATATTGATGTAGTACTTCCTCACCTTTTCTATTCTGTACCTGATTCTCCCTTCTCACAGAGTTAGAACCCCGATTCCTAACAAAGACACTGTATTTACTAATTTGTTCTTTCCATGACTACACATGAAGGAGTTTCTGAATTATTATACCAATATTACTATTAAAAACAATCCTATCTTTATGAACTATTAAAAACAATCCTGTCTTCATGAACTAATACTAATTTTTAAAATAAATGGCTACATAGTTCTTCATTTCGTAGATATATTCTGATTAATTCAGCCAGTATCTATGGATGGACACTTAGATTGTTTCTGATTTTTTACAATAAATGATCAAAATCTGCAAAGAATTACCTTGTGCATATGTAATTTTAAATTTCTGGGTTTATATATTTAGGGTAAATGTCTATAACTGTGACTTCTGATTGTTTTTTGTAAGTACTATCAAATTCCCTCTCATAAAGGATATAATAACATTTGCACACTCATCTGCCATCTTTGAAGAGTTCTGTGGACCCATGTCCTTGTCAACAGAAGGTATTTTCAAGTTGGTTTATATATGTACGTATGTATGTATGTATATATTTTGTGGTATTCGGGATGGAACTCAAGGCCTTTGCACTGAGCTATATCCCCAGCCCCTTTTATTTTATTTTATTTTTTAATTTTGAGATAGGGTCTCTCTAAGCCACTAAATTCCCCAGACTTGGTTCATAGTTTGATCCTCTGCCTTAGGCTATCAGAATGCTAGGATTACAGGGGTATGTCACCATGCCTGACTAATATTTTCTTTTTAATTAGAAATAACACCTTATTATAGTTTTCTTTTGTTTTAGTCATATGTTTTGCACATTTAAATGTGTTTATTAAGGTATAGTTAATACGCAGTAAAATGCACAGTTCATCCAATGCATTCGGATGATTGTTTAGAAATGCATCCCCTTACACCCTAATGAAGAAATAGAAGATTTCTATCATTTCAGGAATTTCTCCTGTTCCCATTTCTAGTCCACACCTCCTTCCCCAGAGCCAACCACGAAGCTATTCTATAAGATCTGCTTAGTTTGTACTGTTCTTAAACTTTGTATAAATAAAATCAAGTAGTATGCTGTATTTTGTGGCTGTCATCTTTTCCACAACACCTTATTTGTGAATTTTATCCACGTTGTTGCATATATTTTATTGGTAATATTATATTGTGTGACTATACCAACTTTTCTATCCATTCTATTGTTGATGGACATTAGCTTGTTTCCAATTTTTTTTTTTTACCATGATGAAAGCCACTAAGAACATCCATGTTCGTCTTTTAATGACTATGTAATTCTCCATTTTCTCCATATAACTTGATTCATTCAACCAGTATCTTATAGATGGTGATTTAGGCTGTTCATATATTTCTATTTTATATATGTAGATATATAAACAAATATGGTAGGTATACATTTAATTTTATAAGAAATTGTCAACTTTCCTAAGTGATTGTCCAATTCATGCTACCACCAAAACTATGTGAGACTTCTAATTGTTTACATTTTTGCCACCATTTAGTCTGCTAAATTTTGCAGATTTTTAATATGTAGATATAATGCATTAATTCTATTTTACTCAAATTTTATGAGGACTGATAGTGATTTTTTGCAAAGGCCTACGCAATATATATGGAGTCGATGAAAATTTTCTCTTTAGATTTCTCAATACAGTATATTACATTAATAGATTCCCTAATATTGAACCATACTTGATGATTTTGCAATAAATTATGATTGATCATAGTGTATTTTTAATGTTTTCAATACACTGTTGCAGTCTACTTTCTGATTATCTTACAATTTTAAAATCAGCATTTCTAAGTAAAAGTAGTCTATAAAATTTTCTCTTTTACAGTATTTTTTTCTATCTCTATGATGTTGAGGTATCAAAATTACGCTCACTTTATAAGCACAGAGTATTTAGGACATTCTTTTCTTTTTTCCCCTAGCCTCTGAAACAATTTACATAGCACCATAATTATCCACTTTTTGAAAATATGGTAGAAGGTCATAAGAAAACATCTGGACCTGTTACCTTTTCATGGACTAGTTCTTGATATTCCCATTTCTTCTAGGTAAATCGGTTTATGAAAGTTTTTGTTAATTTTTGCTGGCATTAATTTTCAAAATATGACATTTTCTTAAAAATTTTATTCATTCTTCTAGATTTTCAAGCACATTTGTTCAGCATTTTCAATAGCCTTTATTTCTTTTATTTCCTATTTCAATGTTGTTTCCTAGAGTGTTTACTTTCTTCTTTTTGCTTAGGTTAGCTAGTGGTTTCTATTTTGTTTTTTCTTTTTAGAGAGCCATAATTTTATTAATCCCATTGTTTTTGTTTGTTTTGTTTTCTATCTAAATGTTTTCTGTGTTGACCTTTATTATTCACTTCTGAAAGCTTAAAAATCATAAATGGGTTCCAGATGTCAACAAATGTGTTTGTTACATTTATTTAGACAATCAAGATCACATGATTTTTCTCCATTTTACTTCTGTTAATGTTGTGAATCGTATTGATTGTTTTGCAAATGTTAAACCACCCTAGAATTACTGGATTTCATTTGTTGATGTCTTGAATAAGATTTTTCATTTATATTCATGAATTAGATGGGTCTGTTGGTTTCCATGTAAAATCTTTTTCAGTATTTTTGTATCAAAGTTCTGTAATATGAACAGGGATAATATTGTAATATTATCTCTTATAACATTGGTATTGTTTCTCTTGAATACTTAGTAGAATTCACCTAGGAAGGCATCTGAGTCTGAAGATCTCTTTTGGGAAGTTTTTTAAAAATGACAGATCCAATTTCTATTATATGACATAATACATCTATCAAGACTATTAAGATTTTTTTCTATTTTTTGTGTATATACCAGCAGCATTTGTAAAAGAATTGATCTATTTCATCAAACTGACAAATTTATTGGGTTTACAATCTTATACAGTGTATTTGTGCATGTGTGTGTGTGTCTGGTACTAGGGACTGAACTCAAGGCATTGCTGGACAAGTGTTGTATCACTGAGTTAGACCCCCCCCCAGCTGAACGGTCTATTTTTATTATTCTTTTGTTATCTGTAAGATATTTAGAGATGTTCACCTATGTTTCTCTAGTCTTTTTCTTCTCTACTCTTGCTAGGAACTTATTAAATTTGTTATTCTACTCAAAGAACCAATTTTCAACTTGATTCTTAGTATAAATTTTTCCCGATTTTATTATCTTTCAACTCTTACTTTATTTTGTGAGGTTTGCTCTCCCTGTCTTCCACCTTTTTAAGGTAAAATCTTGACCACTGATTTTCAAGCTTTCTTTTTTGAGCTATAATTTCCCTTTAAACACTGCTTCAGCTGTGCATGAAGTTGTATTTATGGTGTCCTCATTATTATGAAGTCCTAAAGTATTTTCCACTAGCCGGGCACAAAGGCGCATTCCTGCAACCCCAGCTGTTGCGGAGGCTGAGACAGGAGGATCACTTGAGCCCACGATGTGGGCGGAGTTTCCAGTCTGCGCTGCGCAGTGGGCACATGCTCCTTGGCCGCTGCACGCCAGATCCAGGTGGAGCTTGGTGGGCCTGGGGTAGGGGCTGAATGGACTTCCATCGGTGAAAACTCCGGTTCCTCCTTCCCAGCTTCCCTCTGCCTCTCGCTTTGTCTTGGAGAATCCCTCGATCACGGCCCCGCCCCTCCCGGTGTGATGCGTTGAGTCAAGATGAACTGCGCGAAAAGTTGTACCAGACTTTTAGGAGGACAGGGTATCCTGGCCACGCTGAAGTCCCAAGTCTGAACCAGCTAATTCATGAACTGAATTCCTGTATAGAGTGGAGAACCGCAGGCTCAGTCCATATACTGGGCGTGCCCTCTTAATAAGTGCCTCTAACTTTCTCCTGCAGATCACTTACAAAGATGTGGCTATGAATATTCACTTTCTGTTTTCTTTCCGGAAAATGGTTTGGCAAAATACAAGGTATTTACTATGCAGGATCTATTACAACTCATTAAAATCAACCCCACATCCAGTCTCTACAAATCACTGATTTCAGATTTGATAAAGAAAACCAAAAAGATTTTCTTATGCCTTTCTTAAAAGAATTGGCAGAATATCATCAAGCTAAAGAGAATTGTGATATAAGAAACTCAGACAACTTCGACATTTTTAAACAAGGACTCTTCTCTGAGAAGTTCCAGCTTATCCGTGATCAATTTGCTGATGCTTATCCTTGTCCAAAGCTGGACTCTATAGAGATAAATGAATATAAGAGAGAAATAGAACAGCACCATCGAACAGAAATGTGTTAAAAAATGAAGTGTTTAAAAATTACTGAAATAGCAAAAATTAAAATGGAAGAGAAAAGAAGGTATGAGTATTAGTTGAGTTCCAGAACAAATTTGAGTGAACTTGTCAGGCAAAAACTGAAATCCTCATTTCTCGGGAAAAAGATACCCCTGAAAGAATTCAGAAGCATCAAGAGATTGAAACAAAAGAAATGTATGCTCAAAGGTACCTTCTACTAAAAGACATAGATTTGTGAAGAAAAAAGAAGTAAAGGTGAAGCAAATAATTGAAGCTTTTGAGTTGACCTAGAGGCTCCAAGAAGAAAAAATTTAAGAAACATAATTAAGGCACTTCAGAGATCGGAGCAGAATACAGAATATTGAAGAGACCTGTGGCCAAGAGCTCAAGAATGAACTTCTAAAGTATCAACTTGGACTAGAGGACAATGACCTCACTAGAACTAACAGACTGAGTGCAGATAAATGAATAAAGAAAAAGTTATTCAATTGCAAGAGCTCAGAGCTGTTAATTCAAAACAGAAAGAAACCAATCAGTCTGCAAATCATATGAAAGACGTATGGGCCCAACAGACCCAGTTTTTGACAATGATGAAACAAACTACATGCTGAATGAAAAGGTTAAAGAGATGAGTGATTATTCAAACTGAAAAAAAAGAGAAACTGGTGCTTCCAGCACAAAATAAATTACTTCAACAATGGAAAGAGAGTAGGAAAACTTATGTCTTCTAAACCTCATAGCTAGGGCAGCTCCTCAGCTTTTGATCTTCCAGAAAGAATTAAAGAGAGCAGAATATACTGCAGTAAAAAAAAGAAAAAAAGAATATACTGCAGTGTCTGAGCCTGAAGAGTTTGAAACTCACAGGCAAGTTCTGCAAAAACAGCTGCAAAGTGAGACTGAACATTTTGCACAACTAAAGGCCCAGATATTAAATGATGATACTTTTCTAAAGAGGTTAACTATCCAGGTTGCTGATTTAAAACTGCAACTGAAACAAACTCAGACCATGCCAGGGAGTAAAGTATACCACAGGTTCAAACAGCCTCTGAGCCATGGTTGTGTGAGTGGGTTAGTAAGTGGCAGGATGGTGCCTCACAGTGGTATGAGCAGGGAGGTTTGTGGACAGGAAACGGTTATGGCAGCTGTTGTTACACAAATGATCACAAGTTATCTAAATGTAGGGAAGGAGAGTAGTTCCTCAGATTCTGATCTTGAGTTTGTAGCAAATAGGCCAGGGTAAAAGCGCAAGATCAAGAGGCTAAACACTTGGAAAAGGCTTTCAGAAATTACCACAAAAGTCACTGGAAACCCTACTAAAAGATCACCCTCAGTAAAGACAGGCATCTCTGCATTTGCTAGACTCAAAAATATCAATTGCAGTTCCTTGGAAAGACATGTTTTTACAGACCAAGCTGGCTCTGGTAAGTCTCAGGTGTGTGCACTTAAAGAGGAAAAGAGCGATGCCTCCGAAGCACTCTCAGGCAGCCACACAGGAACACTTCCTCCATGTGCCTCTCCTCCTGCTCCTCCCAAAAGCTAGAAGCCTTGATAAGGAAATTGATCTAGAAGTCCTGGGCAGGTCAGAGATCTGACAGAGCGCCTCAGCAATCACTTGCTGAATCAAGGCACCATCTTTCTGTCCGTCCCTTCTCCAGTGCTTCACAGGAGAAGGCCATTCTTTATCAGAGACAATCTGAAGTTGAAGAGAAATGTGAATTTTCAAATTTGGACAAACCAGCTTTTTAGGATAATGAGGAATTTGAACCATCTTTTGCATATGTAGGGAATAGGCCCAGGCAGTTTGAAGCAGATGGGCTCCGTCCTGTGGGCAACATGCCTCACATGGACGGTGCCTCAGCTGCTGAGCCCGCCAGGCCCATCCCATATCACTACCGAAGTGCAGATCAGAAACAAATTGGAGAACAAAAGGAAGAAGAAAACATGTGGGAACAGCATAGGAAAGAACTAAGGCAAAGAGAAAAACAAAAGCAGGGTGACCTGCAAAAAGCTCTGGAAAGGGAACAAAGAGAACTGGAAAAACTGGATCAGGAAATGATTGAAGAATGAAATGGAAAAGGAATTAGAAATGAGTGTGCAAGACATGAAAGACAAATCAGTGTGTGGTGAAAATCCTTAAGAGAAATATGTTAAAATCATCCAGCCCCTGCTGCAGTCCAAGAGTCTGCAGATTAAGAGCTCAAAAAGGTCAGAAATGCTCGCGAGTGGATATGCTGCCATCTAGTGACGAGGATGAAAGTTTTCCGGGCCTTTTTCATGAAGAACCACATGACACTTGGTAATCACATTAGCTGCCCAGCTTCTTATATGCAATGAGAATTTAAGTAAGATTTCTAAATGATGCTTTGTAATCAGACAGAAGGGTTATAGAGAAGTGAGTGCCCAAACTCAAGAGGTTTTGAATTTTAAATTAGCTTTTGATATTGATTTCTAGCCTAGTTTCTCTGTGGTCAGAGAAAGTGCTCTAAATTTAGTATGTGAGATTTGGTGAAATTTTTCAATACAGTATAGGGCCAATCTTGGTAGATACTTTATGTGCAACTTGGGATTTATGTTAATTCCCTTGTTTGGTGTGATATTTTATACATGTTAAGTTTATTTTGTTGATTGTATTTATCAGATCTTTTTTCTCTGTACCCTTGTTAGCCATTCAACAAGTCATCCAATTTTATTGCAGATTTATCAAGAACTTTTATTTTTTGTCATACGTAATCTCATCTGTTTTTGCAGCTATGTTATTTTCTGTGACGATTTAGAATTATTATATATTCCTAGACAATTATTTAATAGTTTATCACTTTTAAATACCCCTCTATCTTTAGCTTATTTAGAGTCTATTTTTTAAAGTAATTATCTCCATACAAGCTTTCTTGTGTTAATATTTACATGTTATAAATGTAATCTCTATATACACTCATATCTTTATATATAAAATGTCTTTTGTAATAGTTTGTTGAATTTTTGTGTTCAGTTGAATGGCATTAATCTTCAGTTTCAATGCTTAGTTCATTTATATTTAGTGTAAAACTGGCATTCTTAGGATAATATCAGCTTACTCTGGTTGCTATCTAAAATACAGTGAAGCCTCATTATTCACAGATCGATCCCATGTTTGCAAGTTCACCTACTAAAATTTCTTTACAATCTTCAAATCACTATCCATAGCACTTTCCTGGTTGTTCATAGGCATGGAAAATTGATGAAAAACTTGAATCATCCAATGCACATATTCCAACTGAGATTTTAAAAAAAGGTGATGTTCTGCTTTCTTGTTGTAGTTCTCATACTGTAAACAAGCATCTTTCACATTTCGTATTTTTTGTTGATGATTTCAGTGTTTAAAATGGTTGCCAAGCATAGTGCTGAAATGTTACCTAGTGTGCCTAAGTGCAGCAAGTGGCTAAATTTGTGGATTCATTAGTCATGGCACTCAGGATCAAGAAAATGTCAAACTCTTTTCAGCTACTGCTGGCTGGTTTGCATATTGCAAGAGGCAACACATTAAAATTGTTAAACTTGACGGAAAATTAGGCAGGTTCTGCAGATCAAGAGGCTGCAGAAGGCCAGGTGTGGTTATCAGCACTTGTTATCCCAGCACTCTGGGAAACTGATGAGGGAGGATCATAAATTCAACATCAGCCTGGGCAGGTTATTGAGAATGTGTATTAAAATTAAAAAATCAGAAAAGGGCTCTGAGTTCAATCCCTGGTTAAAACAAACTAAAAGCAGAGAAATACCCTATTTATACATTTATACACAGGTTCCAGAGGAATTTTTAAACTACTTCTAAGAGCTATTCAGGAAGGAGGAGTTTCCAGTGTCTATAAAACTGACTTATTTCACAAGGAAATTGGCAAAAAGCCTATGTAAGGCAAATGGCATTTTCGTTGATGGAAATGTTACCCGAAGTGTGCAGGAAATTACATCTGTAGTTCAGTATTTACTAACTCAGTGTTTATGGTGATTTTATAGGTCATAATTACTACAAATAAAAATAATTGTATTTTCTCTTAATTTCTTTTCTTTCTGAAATCTGTTAATTTTGTACATTTATTTTATATCCTTCCAATGTACTAAATTATCTTATTGCTTTCCACAGGTCTACTTTTTCCACTGGTTCTTTTTTGTTCTTCAGATAAACAAGCATATGCTTAAATAGATATAGTTTTGCTATACTCTTTCTGATTATGTATGTTGTCTTCCCTGTATTTCTTAATACCTCTAAAACAGTGTTAAATAGTACAGACATCCCTCATTTAATGGCCGAGTCCTGCTCCTGCAACTAGATCATTAATTGAATTGAACACTAAATGAGGAATTGTATGTAGTATGTACATTACAATATTGAGAAGAAAGAAATGATCAAAGGAAACTCTGACTTGATGATTTTGCTTTTCTTACATGCAGTGCTGTAACATATAACAGAACATAAACTACAGTACTGTAGTATACAGTACAATCAGCAAAATTACAGTACTGTAGAAGCCACCATAAGGCTGCACTGCTGCTCACATGCCTGAGTTGTAAGTTCGAATGTAGGTTGTAAGTCCAAACACCACGCCTCCGTAGTAAGTCGGAACAATCATTAAATAGGTAGGTCATTAAATGAGGAATATCTGTAGTCAAAATAATGAGTATCATTTCTTTGTTTCTGACTCCATTGAGAATTCTTCCAATATTTCCTACTAAGTAAACTGGAAACTTTTAAACAAAGTGTATGCTTTATCATATTAAAAATTATCCATCGATTACCATTTCATCATGGATGGGAATTTAACATTTTCTAGTGCCTTTGGGTATCTTACGAGATGATATTGTGGTTTTCTCATGGCTATTAATACAACGAATTAAAGGATTTTTATGTCAGATCATTTTATATCATACCATAATTCTCTTTGGTCATTGTATATTATTTTTAATATATGCTTATATTGTTTTTTAACATTTTAAGTTATTACATGTATGTTCATAACTGACATTCATCTGTAGAATTTGGCATAATTTATTTTCATATTTCAGTATCAATGTGATACTTATTTATCTCAGAAAAAGAATTATGAGTTTTTATTTCTAGGTTAAGTAGCACTTCCAGGTTAATCTACTGTGAAAACATTTGGTCCAGAGACTTCTGTGTAAGGAGGTCTTTTAAAACTCTATGTTTTTCTTTAGTGGAAAATGATCTCTTTAGATTGTTCTTATATGGTAGGGACAATTTTGGTAAACTATTTTCCTAAAAAGTTTCTTGACCTAAGTTTTCAAATGTAGTAGCATTTCATTGTTCAAATTAACCTCATAATTTAAAAACTCCTTTACCTTGATAATTATTTTCTGTTTGTTACTTTTCATTTTAAAAGTTATACTGTCCCCCTTTCTTTAAAAAGAAACATTTTCAGTAATTTATTTTGCTGAATTTTCTCTTCAAAAGACCAGCAATTTTATTTAATCATGAGTTGTACTATTTATATTTTCTATATGCTTATTTTTGCCTTTTCTTTATTGCTTTATCCATTTTATCTTTATTTATGATTACTTTTAGTCTTTCCATAGCATTTATTTATTTATTTATTCATTCATTCATTCATTCATTTATTTATTTATTTTTGGGTACTGGAATTGAACTCAGGACCTTGTGCTTGCCACTGAGCTATATCCCCAGCTCCATAGATTTTAGAATTCATATTTTATCTGTTTATTTTTATTGACATTCGTTCATATTTTCCCAGTGTTTCATCGTAAGAATTTCTCTTGCAGCCATGCTCTAGCAATGTCATTTAGATTCATTTTTGTTAATTCTATACATTGTAGAATTTTTCTGTTATAATTTTGCTTTGACCCAAGGGTTAATCTCATGTATTTTAATGTCCAGGTGAAAAGAATGCTTTTAAAACGTGAATTTTAAATTCATTTTTCTTTGCATTGTCACCAGTGAGCACTGCACAGTCTTTCCTTGTGCTTTGCTATGTGATTGACTTTTGTGTATGTTCCGTGTACTCTTGAAAAACATGTATCTTATTTCATCACTATTCATAGTTTGATTTGTATCTATAAAAGCAACCTTATTGATTAGGATACAGATGGTCTGTATCCTAAATTTTACTTCACTGACACCATATTGGACTAAGAGAGGAGTGTTAAAAGTTTTCTATTATTAGTGTATCTCTATTTCTCCCTGAATTTCATGTAGTTTCAGCATTATAAAAATGGTTGACTGTATATCAACCATTATATGACCTTTCATTACAATCATAGTGTGTAGCATATTAAAGTGTCCTATTCCTGATTTAACTTTTCTCTTAAGTTCTATCTTTTCTGGTGTCAAGAATAGAGTCTCTGCTTTCTTTTCTATTTACATTTGCCTGGCTGCTTTTTGCTTATATTTTTAATTCTTTTACTATTCCTGTGTGCTTTAAGTGTACCTTTTCTATACAGTGTATAGTTGGATTTTGCATTATGCTTAATCTGCTATTTTTCTTTTAATAAGTGATTTAAATTCATTTGTTTTAATTAGTCTCACTTTTATAATATTGTTTTATGTAAATATGAGTAGTGATATTGTGTTTTATATCTTAGTACCACTGTTAAAGGGATAAGATGTCTGTGCCAGTCTTCTGCTAAAGTCTCCAATATTGTTTTTGTTGGGTGTTTCATCCACTATATTCATAATGAGTCCAGCATTGTGTAAACCAAATCGACCTTAAATTATATCAACAGAGCTTCATTCTACAAAGATGATGATAAAAGGAGTCTTGGGTATTTCAACTCTGACTGTGGTAATATGCCTTTTGATTTTAATAGTCAACATAAACTTGACCTTTCCCTTTTCTTTGTTAATAGAGTTTTGTTTGAAATGCAATATGTCTAGTTGAAAGACAGCATTTCTCATCCTTGCTTGTAATTAAAATGGTTCATGAGATACATTTCTGGCGAAAAGAACATAACTGATAATCTCCTGGGGATTCCTGGCAATGTTTACTTTCTCTAAATTGGTGCATTCCCTTCCTGATTGTCAGTTCTCTTTTCCTAGTCCTCTTCTTTTTTTCCTCCTTCACTTTTTTCTCTTTCTTTTCCTACTCATCCATATCCCTCTTGTTCTTCATCTTCTGTAGAAAGTAGACAGAAGCTGGGAATGGAGTACCCATCTTTCAGTCTTGAGGTAGCCATGGGAGGAAAGCCATTGGTTAATGATGGTAGAGCAGAAAAAGAAAGACCTTGGGCTATCCTTGACATAGTTGCCCTTGGACTTCCTTCCTCTGGACCTCTTGTTCTGTATAAAAAATAACAATATATTTGGTTTAGTTCCTGTGGTTGGGTTTTACACATAATGGAACATTGTAGCTAATAAATTTAACTTCAACACTTATATGGCTTCTTCATTAATTTTCCATTGTCATACTTTTTTTTGCCCCTAGATCTTTTTTTTTTTCAAACTTTATTTTTTTTAAAGACAACAAGTAAACATTCTCATATATTAACAAACTCAAGCATTAGAGAATGTACAAATACCTTTTGGAGAAAAATATTACTCAGTATAAGATTAAGCCATGTAAAAGCTAGGTAAAAATAGAAGACTAAGGAATGGAATAGTCACAGTGAAATTGCATTTTCATATTAGGGAGACAATACGATGTTTACAAATGTGCATCCAGTTTATTTCGCTTGTGAGTATTTTCTCGAGTTGCATCCATTTACCTATAAAAGTTTCCAGTTTATCTTTCTTTATGGCTCAGTAGTACTCCATTGTATAGAAATACCACATCTTTTTTATCCATTCCTCGGTTAATGTTGCCCCTAGATCTTAAAAGTACATTCATTTTCTCTGGTTTTGACCTTTGGCAGCTTTTTGGGCCTGGCTCACACTCACAGTCTTATGTTCTCCTCTTTCATACACCCCAGCCAGGTGCCAGCTTTCTTAGCTCTCTACTTTCTTTTCTATGGGAATATTCTGTGATTCTGAAGGCTACTTTCTAACTACATTATGGGTAGAGATATTCTCAAGGTTTTGATCCTGGCATCCTGAGAAAACACATATACACATTCAGCTTTCAAATCATATTTTAGTTCTAGATGGGCTTGTTAGTTCACTTGCAGCATTATGCAAGATACTTTGCATGAAAGGAAGCATAGTAAACATTAGTGAATTGCCTTGAGCTCCTTCAGCCACAGCTTTGAAAAATACAGTTCTTTGATCTTACTGGTGAATGCCTTAACAATCAACACTACCATCTTCTACAGGAAAAAGAAGGCAGATAAACAGAGACCCCACTTTGAGAGTTTATATAGCCCACGAAGATTCTTCTTTGAGATACTTTGATAGAAGACATGATGGTTTGGGTCCTGAAGAGGCTGACAGACATAATCTTGATATGTACAAAGGTAATTTCTGCTCTGAGATGTTCTAGGACCATTTTAGAATGGGTACTTCAGGATCCCATTATTACTGAAACCTCATTATAAAACAAACCCAGAGTTATAAATACTGATGTTTGTAAGATCTGATATTGCTTACAGGACTTTAAGCTTATTTTTTCACATGAAGAATTTAAGCCCAAAGAATGTAAATGACCTGCTTCAGCTAGCACTAGCCTTACTTAGGTACCTCTAGTCTTAAATTTTCCATTCAGCTCAGGAAAACCTCATCATTGTGTAAATGAGCAAGAGTGAATTAAAGGGATCAAATTTATTACTGATACAGTACAGAAATTTACAAACTTTGTAATCTTATTTGTAGGCAAGTCTACCTTATAGGAATGCTTTAGAGATAGAGAAATAGAGGTGGTAATGCCATACCTAGCAGAGAAAAATGTTGGGTCTGTTGATAAGCATCAGTCCGGCCCGAAGGTATCTACCACCACAGAACAGGGATATCAAAGTACTGGGCATTTTTCAACAAATTCAATTGTCTGCTGGTGCTAGATTGGTGAGAGTATAAGTAAATTGGGCCGGAGATCAGTATCTAGATGTGTACATATCTAGGTAGGGTCTGTGGGTACAGAAAGGTTGTATCGTGTGCATGTGTATGTGAGTAGGAGGTGTGATAGTGAGAACGTAACTCTTCAGAAGGTGGAAGCTGCTCCCTAGCTTCCGGGGAGATTTGTCTTGGTGACCCGCTTTCTAAAGATAGACCAAAAAAATCAGTATTTTTATAGAAAAGACCCTGATTTTTCAGTGTTAGCTCAAAATGTTAAAGCACTGTGTAGCCACTCAAAACATAGAGACATATTTGTGCACTAGACTTGAGTAGTGGGCAACCAGCTTAGGAAGAATGTATGTTTGGAAGGTGGCATATAAGGAGAAAACAGATAATAATAGTAAAGAAGCTTGAAAATTTTATTAATTCTGTCTTTGATACATTGAAAGCTGAGTATTTTTGTGATAAAGGCTTTAAGAAGTTCTCTTTTCAGTTTCACTACTGTGGCTACCAGATTTTCCTTTTTCCTGGTATTGAATGCAGGTATGCAGATTAGAATAATTTACATTCACAAATTATATAATAGAAAAATAATTTCATTGCTAAATGTAAACAGGTTGGGGTACTTCAACCAAAATAATATGAAAACAAGAGAGTTCAGGACTTATATACTTTAAAGTTGATATTTTAGCAATATTCTGACAATAGTTTTTTTCCATTTATAATCATTTGGCTACACAATGCTAAAAGAAAATTTATTAGCTTGCAAAACAACATTCAGAATACATCTATTAAATCCAGAACTTAAAATTTCAAACATCCCAAGTGGATGGCAGGTGATGTGAAGATGGTCTTGAATAGTGCCATACTTATTTCCTACAGATAAAAAAATAAAAACAATGATTTAACATAATTATAATAACCAGATAATATAGTTCACTCATCCAGGAAACATTTCAATGATTTTGATACAAGTTGTTTACCAACCCCTTTATTTGTAAATCCCTCAGTCTTTTGGACTGTTAATGTATTTCCATTCAAAAATGATTTATTTAACTTTACCCATCAAAAATTATAAAGATTTATGTATGATTTTTAAAAACATCAATAGTGGGGCCAGTGAGATGGCTCAGTAGCGTAAGCGCCTGCCTGGCAAGTGCGAGGGCCCGAGTTCGACTCCCGGAACCCACATACGAAAAAGGGGCCAGTGATATCGCTCAGCAGCACGGGCGCCTGCTGGTGCGCGAGGTCCTGAGGTCGACCCTCGGTACCCACACACGTAATTGGTTATATTAGTGTCTCATTTTTACTACTCTGCTTCGTAAATTGAGTAAATAATGTAATATAAAATGACATTTCACCTTGTGTTAAAATTTCAGCATATATAGCAATTTAAAATGACATTAATATGTGAGTGACTCTTAACTGATTTAAACATGCATACTTTTTATTGTATAATAAAATAGTATAGACTCCTCCATATGGGGAATAACTTGTAGCCGTTGACAAATTTATGAAAAGTTTAATGGTTTTCAGAATTAATTAAAAATGCAATCACCTGTCAGTGATTTTGGTCTGGATCAGCCAGTTGATAAAGTCCCTGGTGGCGAGATTGTCAAGAACAGTGTTCATCTCATCCGAGAAAGAACCATCCGCGTGTCTGCGGCGGAGTTCTTCAGCAATGGTGACTTCTTCTGGGAAGCTAAGAAAATGAGGGTTAAACTTATCATTTGGTTAGATACTTTGAATAAATGCTTATGGATTTCCTACCATGGGTAACATGCAAGGGCTGTTGAGTATGTAGGACAGGATTCTGTGCACAGAAAGCCTAAGAGAAAACCCCTCATAAATACCCGTGTGAACTGGGGGCTGTTGAAAAGGTAGAAGGTTGCAGAGCTGGGTTCTGAAACCAAACCTGTTTAACTTCATGTCCTTTCTTATATTCCAGCTTGCTTCAAAGATTTTAATATCTTGGATATACAGAAGGTAATATTGAGACTATTAATTTAGTTATAATTCCGTAAAATATATCATATCATAAAACCCATTATCAATAAAGCTTTGCAAAATGCAATATTAAGAGATTGAAACTTAATCTGTATTAGATTTTCTCTTTCCCTGATTTGCCTTAGCAAAATTTTGGATAGCCCTTATAATACTGTAAAATATCCTCAAGTGGAAGCAACTATTTTACCATTGATTCTACAAGTTTGGTTAATGTTTTAAAAGTCAGCCACAATGCCAATTTCTTTTTATTTTGAGATTTTAAAAGATCTGAATAAGTATGTTTTAATTCTGATTTAGTGATCAGAGTTGAACATATATTTCTTGCCTTTTACTTATCAAATGCCGATTGAAATGGTTATAAGAAAATGGGATGGTTCGTGGGTCTGTTTGTGTCAAGATCCAAGCACGTAACTAATCGTGTTAGTCTCATTTTCAACTTTGATTATTTATTGGATATTTATATGACAACACCATAAAAAACTGAGTATGTGGCTCAGTATATAACTGTTTCTACATATCTTTACTTTGAGTGTTATTAACATCTTATGTTTGGTCTTTTTGTCTTCATCACATGTTTATATAAATATTTATTAACACATGACTATATGTTAATCACACATGCAACTATTTCAAGTCAAACATTAAGTACAAAAAGTTTTTATTTAAATATTTAAATATTTAAAATTTTCAGCACGATTTATTCTTTTTCCTTATATCCAGCTTTCTTGGGACTGTTGAAATTTGTTGCCCCAGTGTAGTTATCAAAAGGATACTATTTACTTTCAAATGTGCCTCATCTGGATGAGTCACTACCTAATTATAACACAGCTATAGTGGGAGATAGAAATGTACTGTGATAGACTCTATTAATACTTGCTAGCGAAATTTATATATTGTTTCTCATCAGTAGGAGCTATTTCCTTACTTGGTGAAAATACACTAATTGCTTTTATAATCCTTATTAACATATACATACATATATATATATATATATAGAGAGAGAGAGAGAAAGAAAGAGTGAGAGAGAAAGAGAATTATATATTTAAATTTTCTGCATCAAGGAGAATATTTGTCAGGTAAGAATGTACAAACTTACTCTCGCCTTCCTCGGCCTTTCACCAGCCAAGCAATGAATTCCTTGGCAGCTTGGCCTTCCAAATAAGAACTTACATCACTAGTAAAGGTCCCTTCAGCATGTCTTTCAAATTCATCATGACGTTTGGCAATGTTATTCCTGAAAGAAATGTGAAAGTGAAGTTAAAGCTCTGCATCTTTGGCATTCGGTTCTCACTGATAACCAATGGCAACCTGGGGTTCAGGATATGATGTAGCAGGGGCTTAGGGAGTTTGGGAAATGAGGGTAGTCAGGGGATTCATTTTATTTTATTTTATTTTATTTTTTTTGTGGGTACCGGGGGGTCGACCTCAGGACCTCGCGCGCCAGCAGGCGCCCATGCCGCTGAGCGATATCACCGGCCCCTTTTTCGTATGTGGGATCCGGGAGTCGAACTCGGGCCCTTGCGCTTGCCGGGCAGGCGCTTAAGCCGCTGAGCCATCTCACCGGCCCGGGATTCATTTTAAAGTTACATTAGTAATCTGGATTAAAGAATGGTGGGAGAGGGCTAATAATGAACGCTTAAGAATTTAAAAAAACACTCCTTCCCTTCCCAGCATTCCTATTTTCTCCTGTCCTGCTTACCTGTGCCATTGGTTTTGAAAGCTGCTTTACTTTTTAATTTATTCTCACAAGATGTAAATGTAGACTCTATTTTCCTCTGCTACTCGAAAGTAGAAGGTAAGGTAGGTGTTTATTACTAGTACTTGTAAATGTAGGATCACAGTTAATCAATCCAAGCAAAAGACAATCTTGAAATGTCATCAGAAATCCCACATGATAATGTATAAATGAAAATGTATGATTTTTTTAGGACGAAAGCAAAGAAGATCATCCCATCTCGGCTACAAGTGTATGCAGAGCACTCTGTGGAGGTTGCATCAGCTGCTGTCAGTCTCCCTGGCAAATGTTAGCCTGGAAGTTTTCATTTTTAAGCATGCAATAAATACCTGAGTGAGGAATGCTTTATATTGTTACCAAGTTGCAGCATTCTCATACTAAAAAATGGGAAGAGATGTTTTTATTTTTATAAATGTGTGATTTCTGACATTTCTCTGAGGACCTAACTGTAATCCTTGACAACAATCTCTACCTATATCTGCTTGGACCATGACACCATCTTTCTTGCAGTGGGCCCCTTGGCTTTAAGCTTAACTTTGGTTAACTGTTCTGTTCCTCATATTTCTCCTGCCTGCTCTCGCTCTCTCTCAGGCTTGCATTTCCTCTTTCTCCCTTCTCCATTCTATCCAGACAAATCTATGTCCTTTTCCTGATTTTTAAATTCCTTCAGCTACTTTGTATGCATAACTCCTTTCCCCTTATGGGCCACCCTCCAAAGAAATTGTGATTTTCCACCATCTCTGTGAAACCCTTGTGGATAATTTTCTCTAGTAGCCTAGAAGGAGCAAAAACCCCCAACACTCGTCAAAGAAAATCCAACATTAAAATGTATGTCTTATGATAGGTTTGTGTTCTTATTTGCCGCCTTCTCTTTATGCTGCGCAGCTAGCTAGGCTGTAATTTTAAATGCATATCTTAGATTTTATTCTACAAGACATGGAATGCATCTATTTCCATTCCTTACCCTGATGAACTTGGCTAGGGGATAATTTTAATATCATCACAGTTGTGGATTTGAACCCCACAAAGGAATGTTGAATTTGCTGTGTGTTTTAGTTAGAAATTTGATTCTTAAACTTGAAGTTCTACAAAACTCAGTTTTCAATTTTAAGGAAAAATGGCTATAAATAAGTATTTCTAAGACCACAGTAGGGAATATAGTTTGGAAAATAAAGTCTGTGTCACATCGGAGTGTGGGTAAGGTGTTTGGAGTGTTGAAAGGTAAGGTATTTGGAAAGATAATATGAAAGACCACATCCCTGACCCTGGAAATCTTCAAAGACCTTATGGGCATTATTTAATGAGCATGATAACTTAAGAAAGTCAGGCAAAATTTTAAGCATATTTAATAAATTTTTGGACCATGTTTAAATTCTTACCTGTTCCTCTTGGTATTCATCAGCCACTGCACAAAATCTTGAGCACGCCTGGAATCCAGATACTTGCTATAGTCACTGGTGAATGTGCCCTGTGAATGGCGCTTGTCTTCGTTCATCTGATCTGGATCATCAAGTAGATCTGTTTGGGAAGCTGAGAAAGATCTGTGGAAAACAATGATTGTTGCAACATAAATCTCTCCAAGAGTAGACTTACTTAAGATGCTTCACTACAAAATCTAGGATCCTGTGAAGCAGTAAGACAGGTATTTCAATTGGTAGTTTAGAAAGACCTTAGCTGCTCATGGAAATCTCAAGGTTTTAGTATAGTTGAATACGCTCTTACTCTAAATTCTAGTAATAAGTTTCTCGGTTGGCTTCATTTTTTTCTGAAATAGTATTAAATATTCCTCAACTAATTAATGTTCTTATGAATATGCCAGTAATGACAGAAGAGAGCAGTGACTTGAATATTTTAAAAGAGTAATGAATCTCAAACCATTTGACACGGTAATTCTACTGTTAGAAATCTACACACAGATAATTAAAAAATACAGGGAATGGGTTACACAAAATATCATTTCATATAGGAAAATTTGAAGGCCTCTTAAATAAATATATATATATATATATATATATATATATTTTTTTTTTTTTATGTGGGTACCGGGAGTCGAACTCAGGACCTCGCTCTTGCCAGGCAGGTGCTTATGCTGCTGAGCTATCTCACCGGCCCTCTTAAATATTTTATAGAAGAGGAATATCTAAATAAGTGTTGTACATTTATGAGATGAAATAGTATGCAACTGTTAAATATACATTTAATATACATTCCAATGATATAACAAAAAGCTAACAGTACAACATTAAGAGAGAAAGCATGATATAAGTCCATATAATAAGCTGAGAGATTTTATACACAGTAATGTAAAATTCAGGAAGGCAATACATCTTTTTTAAAACTTTGAATAGTTTTCTTTGGAAAGGGGAATTTTGAGTAGTTACTCTTTTGTATATTTTTCATATTTTACATCATGAACATGTACGAGTTTTACAATTAGCAAGGAATAATGTTATTTTTACAAAGGAATGAAAAGGATAAAATAGAATAATTAAAAATCTATGTAGTGTGTGAGTTATGAATGGATAGGTAGGGTATTCTGCAGAGCTACAATTTTCCATGTAACATATTTTTTAGCATTGCCCACTGCCCCTTTGATTCTGAAATAATACATACTCTGGTTTATACTCCTGAAAAGCTTGACTTTATCACAGTGATGTTTTAAACATTTGAAAATTGTGCAAAGTATTCACTCCATATTACTGATACCCTAATCAGTGATCATAGTTCTCATAGACTTTATTCTAATCTAAATCTATGTTAGTTTAAGTCTAGATTTAATACCTGGGCTTCTCCTCTGTGTCTTGAAGGGAACGTTGCCAGCTGCCTTGTACCAGCATTACAAACAATCCAGCCACAAAGTAAATGCTCTTCATTTTTGCTGCCTGTCAAAACACAGTGGGGGTTGGGGGGACAAATAACCGTATTTAAACTTGTCAGGCTGAGTTTGATTTTAACTAGGTAAATATAAAAAGAAAGAAACAATTGTCTTTTCAATTCTATTATGATTATATTTTCGACTTCATTTCAAACAGTAGATTATATTTTTCCTAGATTTTTTGGAGGCAAAAAAGACTACAAAAGATTCCTTACACCATTAAGCTTTTTCATTAATGTAGGACACTTCTGTTAATGATTAGAAGGCACATTTCCAGACTTGAAATAAAAAATGTCCACAATAAACATTTAAAATATCCACTGTGGATGATATACTACATACGGTTAGCCTGAATGGCACCTTATCCATAATGCCACCCCCTTCACTATCAGTCTGGCTTTCAATTAATAGTCCCTCACTTCCAAGCGTTTACATTATACTGCATTTCAACCATCTTAAAGCAGCCTCAGGCTACAACTTGGCATACCAGCTGTCGGTTCAGATGTATTATTCATTTATATTTTAAATAGTGCAACTTGGTCTAGACTTTGTAATTATAAAGCGGCCAACAGATTTGAGGTATTTTAGGGTGCTTTGACCTGTTCTAAATTAAAGGGAAAAATCATTTTAAAGACAAGCAATTTGCAACAAGAACTAATGCTTCTGGCAACTTGAACAATCACAACTAAGAATTAAGAGATTAATATCATAAAGAAAATTAGTGCTGCTTCTGAAGTCTTGGAAGTCCATTTTTTTTTTTAATTGGATTTAGTCCAGGACATGACACTTTCAGTTAGTGATATCATAGATGTGGTTTTAGGATATATCTGATTTCTTGTCTTTGTGTCAAAAGCAAATGCCCCGTGAAGCCATAAAACACCAAAGATGTGATGGTGCAGCGTGGTTGGGTTGGGGACCAACACGAATGTGGGCAGAATGTGCCCAAAGAGCAAGCGTCTCTGTACTGAACGAAAACCACAAGTTCAGTAGTTGTCATGGACACCTCTCTGCTACTTTCAAATTCCATGGCTTTTTTTCCTTTCTTTTTCTTTTTTTCTTTTTGAGAAATGGGGATTTCAACCCAAGTTTCCTTATGTTTGTCCATAAATAATTTGAATGAGTATTTTTAGCAAATGACATTTGGTTTGAAATAAGGATTTTACAAATATTATCATTTTAAACATCAATCTTTTCTTTAACATCCTAGTAATATTTACTACCTTTTTCTGGCACTAAAACACAGAAACTACATACATAGTTAATACCTACGGTGGTAATTTTACCTTGAAGTTTTAAGGGCTCGCAGATTAAGTAGCCAATAAGACAAAGCAACATAAAGGGAATTATAAATTCACCCTTCTTGTTCATCAACATTAAATGACTAATTGAGCATCTTGTTATGCTCCTGTTTAACCAGTTGGCAAGTTTTAGAAGCTGCATATTTGGGCAGTGTCTTCTGATTATAATTCTGTATCATAATATCTTCTAGGAATATTTAAAAATTAAACCAAGCACTACTTTTTGGAATTATACTTTTGGAAAGTTTCTGGTAAAAGACTGAAAACTGTGAATTTATTTCTAAATTATTCCTTTTATCCAGTGCCCCTAAAACTTTTGCAATATCTTGGGTTATATTGGGGTAGATGTAAATCAAGTGTTACTCCACTTGGGAGATGACGGAGGAATGAACAACTAAAAAGAAGAGATTGTTCAAAGTCTTCCAGTAAAATCAAATGAGTTCTACTGAAAGAACTGACTCTTTATAAATCTCACATGTTCATTTTTGAGTAAATTCATTGTTTGAGTCTCACTGCTGATGAAGTAATATTTATGTTAGGTTAGTATCACCATTTTATTCAGTAAGAAAAGAATTTCCTATTACTTTTCCCCTCTTTTAATAGCCTAAGAAAAAAAAGTATTTTGCTTTGTAAGAATTACAAATTTTTATTCACATTTAAAAGGAAAATATGGTAATGGTAGTAATTGTTGGTGTGGGAAGTCTTCTAGAAAGATTAATCTTAGAAAGAAGACCTTATATCCCTATATATTGGTGGTATAGGCTACATAAAAACTTAAAAAATTGGTTAGCTCACTTCATAACAGGTTTGTTGTGTTGAAAAACACACCACTTAATCCCTTATGCCATGGAGGGTCTTTGTAAATGTGTTCTTTGTCTTTAGGAACTTAAATAAGCACTTTATAACATCTAATATTTTTCTTGACAGATGTACTAAAATTTCATTCCATAGTATAGCTATTTAGTTATTTATTACTACTGGTATTCAACACATAGTAATTAATTATTAATTTCTGACATTATCCAGATCTATCTAAAGAAATCCCTGGTAACCCATGATATTTCTTCTCTACACCAAATATGCAATGGCTTATTTACACAAAGTTGATTTCATGGACTTTGATTTTCGGTTGGACTTATCAGAAATCAGAATATGTGAAAGATGGTAACTTAATCTTTGCTTTTGAAAAACCAGGGGTTTTAACTGATAAAGAAAAATTACTGTTATATCTTCCATAATGGACACATTTCTGTTGAATATAAAAGGCGCCTTCGGTGCAGAGCGGTATACACATCTATCAAATCCAAGAAAAAGTATTCATTGTTCAGAATATTTATACTTATTTAAACACACAGCTTTCATAATGTTTAAGTCTTGTAACAAATGCACTGATGTGAATCTTTGTTTTTCCTTCTATTTTAAATCTTCGCATTGAATTATTGCTGTGAATTAACTTTGTCACTTCATTATGTTAAAGTAGTATAAATATATTTGATACTTTTTATCTCGATTCTGTCCTTATTGATAAAGAAAAGAATGAAAGAGCAACCCCTTAATCTATAATACTTAAAAATACTTCACTGTCCCCCAAACAGGCTTTGCAGTTCTAATCTCCCATTGTTAATCTTACCTTCTGCTCTTAGGGTGTGGTGCAGAACAGGTGGAGCGCTAGCCAGCCCACTGTGGACTTCGGATGTGCTCTGCCCCCTGAGCTGTGCACTTCTGCACCGAAGTGCTCTGCTTTTATATACCCTCCAGCTCTGTTTAGCCTCACAGATATCATGCTGACAATATAAATTTCTCATCTGTAAATAATAGGTTTTTGTTACAAATGATTTCACTCGCCCACTTACTTTGCTCATCTACATTCTATGCTTATATTAGATGGGACCTCAGAGACCCGGAAACTTTTTATTTACTCTTCTGCCTTTTTTTGGTGGTGTTGGGAACTGAAAGGGCAGTTTGAAAATTCACCGTCTAATCTCTGTCAGGAATGAAAATCACTTACATTCTCTAAAGTGAATTTTGACTTTGAAGAGTATGGCATCCTTTGAAGATCTTAGATGTCCTTTGCTTTGCTACTTATCCATGATGAATTTACCTGAATTCATTCATTCTTCTAGCCAAATAACAAATCGTTGATTAAATACATACTTATTAGGACTCCTTTCACCACTCCTATTTGGAATTAACTTGCGTTATTTTCACTGGGAATTTTAAAGAACAATTAAGACCTAATGTATCTTGTTTTAATTAATTGAATGTAGAAAGGATAAAGCTAAATGAGTAAACATCCAAGATAGGTGATGCTAGCAAGACAGGGTCTAGTTATTTTTTTTCTTTCTATTAGACATTAAAAATCCAATTTACCTGATAAGAAGGTGGGGCACTAGACTACAAAGAATAAGATGTGATGAACTGTTGAGGTACGATGCACAGTCATGCTTCCTACTCTTTGTGCCTTGTTGTGTACATAGATCTTTAATGATCTCTAGAATTTAGCAGATAGGATTCTGTTATCTTGCAAAAATATAAACCTTGGAAAATAGTTTGGACTGACAGTATGAGAGCTCTTTGTCAACTAATTAAATTTACTCCTGCTACTCTGTACAAGCTGTGTGACCTTGGTCAAGTCACATATTCTCTTTGGGCCTCTGCTACTGATTGTAAAACTAAAGGAGTGGTTCAGTGTTCCATTTAAAATACAATCTCATTCCATCTAACAAAATCATCACGACGTTTCCTAACTAGATTCCAGTATTCTAATAACTGCATGGTTATGACATATGTGGAAGTAGATCATTGAGGTAACTGCAGAAATATTCCAAATGAAGTTATACTCTTTAATTTGTAAATTACAGCAACTACTAGATATACAGCTTCATAAAGGCTGCAGATATCAGATTGCTGTCAGAGTACAAGGTCTCACTGAGGGATTTTTGTGCTAGTTATTATCAATGGTATGAAAGTATTCAAAGTGTGCTCAAAGTTCCAGCATGACCTGGGAGCTTGCTACAATTGCAGAATCTCATGTCACAGCCCAGACTTACTGAAGTAGAACCTGGATATTAGCAAGATCTCTAGAAATGTGTATTCATATCAAAGTCTGAGAATCACAGATTCTTGAAGCATCCACCTCTCTTCACCTCTCACCGGGGTGCTGGTGTCTTGATCTGAGGGCTGCTTCTTGGCGTTACCAGCAGAGGGGGTGAAAGAGCAAAAAAAGGTGTCAAGCTAAGGTCCCTCTGGAGTTAACACCAAAGCAGTAAAGGCTTGAAAGTGTGGATTGGTTTAATATAATTGTCCTTCTCTGTTTTTCATAATCATAGTAGCGATATTTTATTAAATGTTTTGGCAGACTCAATTCTATGCCCATCCCTGGATATACCTCAGATCTGTTAGGGAAACTGCAGTAGAGATCAGTCAATCTTTCCCGATGGATTTATGGTTCCTTTTTTAATTCTTGGAGGTAATCTCAGTATGCTGTGCTCTTTTTAGGATAGGACACGCTCCTCCATAATAGGGAATTTCTGAAAATAGTTGTAAACCTTCAAAAGATTAACAAAATATGAAAAAATAAGAACAGCATTTGAGGGAAATGTTTATATCAATTGAGATTTTTATTTAGCTTTAAAGATAAAGAGGTCATCACTTAAACAGCAACCTTTGAAAATTCAAAAATGGAGTACATAAAATATAATAATTGGATGCCCTTCACATTTCTATGAGTGAGTTGATGGGCTCAGGGATGCAGGGGCAATAAATGAAAAACTTCCATGGGAAGTTCTGAGTTTGCCAGAGGATGTGAGCAATACCCTTCCTGAGAGATACCAAGGATGGGTTCATGACCCATCCATCTGGAATGATTCTGAGGAAGCCTGCAGGGGGAGGGGAGACTTCATAATAAGATCAATGGACAGTCTTCCTGCCCTTAGGCTCTGAGACCCTGACGACAGCTCGCTTACAAGTCTGTGCAGGGGACCATGTGGCAACATGGCTTTGCATTCGTTGATTTTATCTTTTGCAAGATCCTTGGTATAATGAGATGTTTAAAATTGTTCTAAGTTTCAGTTGTTATTTTTATTCCTAAAGGGAACAAGAAAGAGAAAGAAAACAAAATTACATTTGTACAAAAGAATCTTATCTCATAATTTATAAGCAGAATATATATTTATATGTATAAATACATATATATCATTGAATACATGTGTTATGCTACTATTTTTCGCATATTGTAGCTATAAAAAACAAACCATATGTCATTACATTTATCCAACCTCTTGCTCATCTGGAAAGACGTTTTCTTTAGGCTTCTAAGAGTCTTTAATGTGAACCAATTAAATCATTGCAATTTTCAAAGTCTTCTGTTAAAGGAAGTTACTTCAGCCATTAGAAAATTTAAAATTTGAAGTCAGGATACTAAAAGAAATGTAGAAAATGCAAAATGGAGTTATAAACACACTTTTTCTATTCATTATGCCTTGTAATCAGACTTGCCTCCTGCCTGAAACTTGTTCAGTGTTTCCAATTCATACTCAATCAGATGTACGGTAAAGAAATGCCCAGTTTTGGGTGATATTGAAATGATATAACTATATAGGATGACTTACAAAGACTTCTAGGCTATCACCTACTTGTAAGCAGAACTTTACTTAATTTGTTATAATTTATTGTTTTACAGTTTTATTCTTCAGTACTATTTATTCTGCTATTTCATTTTGTACCCCAAATAATTTATGTCTGTGGCCAGGGTCATTCCAATGGCCAGAAATTTTCCATGTTGTGTTCTAATTCTGACTTTCTAAATCACTTCTTTGTTGCCATTTTGTGGAGTGTATAAAGATGGGCTTTCCACATCCATTTTCAAAAATCTTTTTCTCTTCATGAAGTACAATAGAGTATTAAACGTAAGCTCCTTTGAAGGCTTTTTCTCCTCCTATATCTGGTCCATGAACACCAGCATCATTTTCTGTAAGTTTGATGAGTAAAACTCTAGAAGTCAAGGACCATGGCTATCACATTATTTTTTACACTTCCTTCCTCACAACTACTAGGCACAATGCACAGCAGAAAAAAACTTGTTGTGATGAATATCTTAAAATTTGGCATGATTTATTAAGAATCAATTTGCATCTAATGTTTTTATGGATAATTTGTCCTAAATAAACGTATCACATAGAAACACTGACAATGATGCAAAGAATTAAATACAAAATATAAGTTTAGAACCATATTTGGCTAAACACCTGGGTGAAAATACAATAATCATTTATTCCACTGGTTAGTTCTTAACATCAACCAGCAGATTAGTTGATTATCATTTTCATTTTCATCTGAATTAATGTAGAGTTTTAATTGTAGGCCACTGATTTTTAAATATAACAATGAATGAAATAGAAAATATTTCTATTATTTAAGGCCAGATTTTTTTCTACAATCCAAGGATGAAGAGTAAGCCGTCTGAAAATAGAAATAGCTACCATTTATTCCATGCAAAATTTTCTAAGCTTCTCAGAATCTGTTCTGCATGCTATCTAAATCTGCCAGATAGCTCAGATAGCAAAACAATTGGCAAATGGCATATTTTTTTAGTTTAGATTTTTTAGTGTATGAGTCTATGATTTCTAGCAAATTCAAGTAGTATCCCTTTGTGCCTGATGTCTTTTACTTGGCATAGTATTTTCAAGGTTCACCCATGCCGCAATAGGAACCAGTAGTCATGGCTTTATGTGATTGAACAGTATCCCATTATATGCATATATCATGTTTTGTTTACTCATTAATCAGCTGATGGACATTTGTGCTGTTTCCACTTTTCAGCTATTGTGAATAATACTACTGTGAACAGCTATGTATGAATTTTGTCTGGTCTATATTTTTAATGCCCTAGGTAAATAAATACCTTGGAACAGAATTCCTGGATTATATGATAACTCTATGTTTGACTTTCTGAGAAACTGCCAGCTCCTTTCTGAAGTGATAATGAAGATTTCAGCTTTTGAGAATCAGAGCCATGAGTTTCGGATATGGTGCGCAATTGACTCTTCACTCTTTTCAACAGCTACAGATTTCACAGAGGTCATTAAAAGAAAATAGGATGGAGAGCCCAGTGGCAGGGAGAGCAGCTCTTGGCAAGGAGGAGGACTCATCCTGATTGCTTTCTCTAGCCTGATGTGAAGACAATCGTGGAGAGACAATCAGAAGGCAGGAGGAGGCTGGGTGGCTGAGAAAGTATCTTTGGAGGAGCTGCTCTGCCAAGTGCAGTGGAGTGAGAAGCTGGAGGACCAGAAGGCAGAGGCCAGAGAAGGGAGTTTATGGTCTCTCAGAGACTGAAGCATTTTGAGTGTCCACAGGACATAAGTTATGAATCCAGTAGTACTGAGGGGTTGAATCCTATAGGTTTCCTCTCTGCTTTGTATAGAGAGGTATGGTGGTATGAGTGGTAACTGGTAAAATAAGTATAATTTAAATTTTAATTTTCACTTTAATTGAAAATAAAAACATTCCTTTTATTGGCAATGGGAATGGATCAAAATAGATACTTCTAAAAAACCCAAAAAGCTCAATTTCCTGGAATGTGCTATTCGCTTACATCAGAGCCTCAAGTGTACATATCCCAGAAATGATGCAACAATGATTATGGATTGATTATACTGGATACTATTACAAAGGAAAACTTTTAAACGAGGTTTTAAAATAACAGTTGACATAACAAAGTCTAGCCTTTTAAAGTGAACAGTTCAGAAGCATTTATTACATTCATGATGCAGCGAACACCTCCGCTGGGTACCAAAACTGTGTGCTTCACTGCAGAACCAAAGTCTATATCCATTAAGCAGGTTCTCCTCATTCCGTTGTTCTCCATCTTTTGGCCTTGACCAATTTGCATTATGTCTTTATTGATTTACCTATTTTGGACCTTTTAGATGAAGTGAAATCTGAGATGGCTGTTTGTTTTGGCTTAGCATATATTTAAAGTTCATTCATTTTTTTTTTTTTTGTGGGTACCGGGGGTCGAACTCAGGATCTCGCACACCAGCAGGCACCCGTGCCGCTGAACGTTATCACTGGCCCTTTTATCGTATGTGGGTACTGGGAGTCGAACTCAGGCCCTCGCGCTTGCCAGGCAGGCACTCATGCCGCTGAGCCATCTCACTGGCTCCCTCAAAGTTCATTCTTGTAGTGTGTAGCAATATTTCATTCCTTTTTATGGCTGAATAATATTCTACTGCACATATATCACGCATATCCATTCACTCTTTGATGAGCATTTGGGGCGTCCACACCTTTTGGCTATTGTGAGTGATGCTGCTGTAAGCATGAGTGTATCTCATTCTGGTTTTGATTTGTGCTTCCCTAATGATGAAGTACGTCGAACATCTTTTTTCTGTACTTGTTGGGTACTTGCATAGCTTCTTTGGAGAAATGTCCATTCACAATCTTTGCTTCTGTTTTAATTATTTAACTTTTTGTTGTTGAAATGTAGAAGTCCTTTATATGTTCTGGATGTTAGATCCCACAAATAATATTATATACATGTACATATATGTAATTATGTATGTACACATATCTATAAAACATATATAATATGTAAATAATACACATTAAAATCTTTTCCAAAACTGAATACAATTTTATGATAAAATTACAGATTTTGATAGATTATGCATATTAACAGTTACATTCCTAACTTCATAGCCTTATACTTATGTTCTAGAACATATGACACAAGGCCATGTGAATGTTGGGTTCTGTTTACAGTGTTTATTATGAAGTTTAACAGTTTAATAAATTCTTAATTTTTATTAAGAGGAAATACGGAGGAGCTTGTCATGCTGGTTTTCCTGACATGAAACTGGCTGTTCTCACAGTCGGAGGAGCTCGGGACCTCATTGTCGCTGAGGATGGCTGTGGTACTTTTCGGGGGAGCTCTGGTCCTTACACTGAGTGTCACTCCTGGCTCCGGTGCAGATCCCTCAGCCTGCTGGCACGGATCCTTCATCCTGTCGGAGCAGACTTTCTTGCTTCCACCACTGACCTTTGAGCCTTCCCAGCACAGATCCTTCATACAGAGTTGCATGAGACATTGTCTTAGGCTTAGGCCTCCTGCTGGGACATTGTCCTGGGTTCTAGGTATTATGCTGGATTCATGCAGGACATTGCCATGGGATCCAGGCCCTCAGCTGGATTCTTTGGGTCTTTAGTGTGTGGACAGATTTCCTGCACTCTTTTGTATTTGACTCTTTGGGTGACTAGTATAAAACGATCCTATAAATTATGTGTCCTGTATTAAATTGTTTTCCTTGCAAATCCTGACTACAACATACACAAACGACTCTAAATACATCAAAGCTGATGGTATGATTTCCTATAGCGGGTTTCATAGGACATGGCTTTTTCACTAAAGAAGCTTTTCTAAACAATGAATTATAGCTCCTGACACTGTTAGTTGAAAAGTAAATAATAAATGTACTCCAGATATTTTGAAGGTGCTTTGTCAACGTGGAGGTGTACATGTGATTTTGTAAAAGATAAATTTATAGACACTAACTAAAAATGGGGGAGAGATATGAAAAACTTATTTTATATAGAATCTTCTAAATTTTACTTTTTGTCTTTCTAAAAACTTAATCTGGAGGAATTACACCTCAGGTTTACACATTCATTGTTCTTTACTTCTGGAGCTTTTGCTTTGGCAGTGTGAGTGTTGTTGGCATGATGCATCGGTGCCAATTTGGAGACCATTCTTGTGTGATATCTCGAAAGCTTTTCCCCACCCTGCCCCCATCTATAGTTCCATGGCCGTGGTGTGGGAGCTGGCAAGAGAGCAAGTGTGGGCAGACACGGTGCATGGGTAACATCGGAGAGAAGACATTAAGAAGGAACACTGACGAGTGGAGGAGAGGTGATGGGAAGATTGGAAAGCTAGCTGCATTTTGAGTCCAGTCACGAACTAGATTTACATACTGGATGGCTCGCCTGAGCACAGATACAATTTTGCTGAGGCCGGAAACAGAGTACAGACCCTGTAGAAGTCACTTAAATTATAAAGAGGCACCAAACTCCATTTTCAAAACAAACCGGTAAATGTTGACTTAGCAGTCACTTAATGGATACTTTTACTGAGTAAGTCAGGGAAAACACTTCAACCACCGTGTTTCCAGGGGACCTATGACTGCTCTCCATTTCCCATGTCATCCCTATAAACAGAAGCTCCCAGAGACCCTCTGGAGTTCCCTACTGAGAGGGAACAGTGCAACCACTATAATTCAGAAGATGATTAGATACAGGGGAAAGAAGAGCAAATTTAAACATGGAATTGATTCCTATTGCCCAACCACAGGCCTCAGATTTTGAAAAATGACTTAGGGCTTAGGAATTGCCTTGCACTGTCCTAACCAGACATGGAAGAATTCTCAGGGCTTAACAAGTATGGTGTGAAATCTATGGATCTAGCCCAGTCCCTTTGGGACACAAAGGGAATAACTGATTCTCTGGAAGAAGGGATGTGTCCCATTTCACAAGAACTAGAACTCAGTTCCCTTGACTTTGTATGGCAGTTTTGCAGGCAAGTCTATGCTCAGTTGCATTTCTGGGATCCTAGAAAGTTCAGCTCACTTGTGTTAAATTGTCAGCCACAAAAATATAATCTAAGAGGTGCACCTTTTGGAAAGTGTATTTTACGGACTTACTTTCCATTGACTTCAAGTTTATAATCTGAATTTAAAGAACAAACTAACCAAACTTTCAGGATCAGAATTTAGGTTTTAATATATAAATAGAGATCGTATAAGGAATGGGTCTCTTTCAAAAATGTAAAATAAACCTTTAGTATTTAGAATATATTTATAAAGTAAAATATACAGTATTGTATATAATTTTTAAAAACAGGCAAAATATTTACATAATCTGAAGAGAAACCAGAATAAAGTATTTTTTTAAAATAAAACCTGGTGGAGTATTCAACAGTATTTCAGATATTTATTTGACTTCTTGCAGCCTGAACATTTTGTGCTAAGCATCCTGAGACTGCAATGTCCTTTTGGTGATTCATCTAGAGACAGAAAGTATCTAAGTTAGGACAACGCAGAAGACAGTGTTTCCATTTCCTAATCCAAATTATTTCTGTTTCAAAGGCCAACCTCTCTTACATCTCTGGATAAGCCTCCTGTCCTCCTTCACCCTATGGTAATGATTGGGTCACCTGCTTCTTGAGGATATTTTTCTTATTCTTCTCTTTTTGAGGGGACAAGGGCAAGTTCCTGTTACATACTGAGTTCTAGAAAGGTAAGACATGCTCCTACAGGGAGATTGACATGAGAATTAAATTTTCATGGGCTCTCCTACCCATGGAATGTGGAGATACATTCAATACATATTTGTTGAACTTCTGCTACCTAATTTCAAGACCTGTCTAGGTCTTGAAAGCAGAGTTGAAATGACAGATGAGGTCTTTAACACTGAGAGCTGGTATTAGAATGGGAGAAACACAGAACAAATAAGTATATGTATGAACGAAATGATTTCTGATGCTTCCAAAGTTTTTAAGAAAGCAAAATTAGATAATGCGGTTGGAAGTCTCTGCTTTAGACTGAACATTAAATCCAGTGACCAGGGAAATTCACCTTAAGGAGGGACACCTAAGCAGAGACCTAGATACAAAGGACACAAACAGAAGAAAAGTGGAGAAAAGGTGTTCTAGATTTTAAAGCAGAATTCAGGTTTGTGTGTGCAAAAACTATGGAGGAGACTAGAGAGGCTAGAGCTTGGTGAGCAATGTAAGAAAGCCATACAGATAGGGCCCAAGAAGAAGGCCTCTGTTGTGCCCCAGAGGTTGCGCAAGAAGCTGAGTGTGGCGTCTATATCCCTCGCTTACTCACTGCCCCAGCAGTCTGTCCTCAAAGGTGATTCCACTGTAACTGTAAAATATTAGGCTGCTCAGAAGGCACTGAGGTGCAAGAAGAAATTATTCAGGGTAAGTACCAAGGTAGGTGAGCTTTCTTGGACTTTCATAGGTTCAATATTAGTTATTCCTAAAAGCCCACATTGTTACAGAAATAGAGATTTCTCTAAAAGTGATTGAGGATTCTGACGCACATTAAATTTACTGATATGAGGAAGAAACTTTTGGCTTTAGACTCCATTAATTTTTGAGAACAAATTTTTTTTTTTTTTTGTGGGTACTGGGGGTCGACCTCAGGACCTCGCACGCCAGCAGGCGCCTGTGCCGCTGAGCGATATCACCGGCCCTTTTTTTGTATGTGGGTTCCAGGAGTAGAACTCGGGCCCTCACGCTTGCCAGGCAGGTGCTTAGGCCGCTGAGCCTTCTCACCGGCCCGAATAAATATTTTTGAAAATAACAACTAAATAGTAGTTTATTTCATGCTCAAACACCTACGAGATAGCTGCTATATACCAGGCACAGTTAGCTCTACAAAAAAAGTAACTATTTTAAACCTCCAATCAACTACATGGGACAGGAACTATTATTATCTCTTTTAGTTATAAGGGAACAGAAGCAAGAGAATGTGTGAAAATTGACCAAAGTTATGTGATTGGTGTGTTACTGAGCTGGATTCAAATCAGGTAGCCTGACTTTGGTACCCATCCCCTTGCCCATTACAGTGTTATGCTCTAAAATGAGCTATTTGCATGTTATATTTAAGAAATTGACACATGAGATATGCTGTGATTTATTTTTTAAATAAAACAATTTTATTAAACCAAAAATCTGCATACCACACAATTTACAAACTTAAAATGTATGATTCAGTAGGCCTCAGCACACTGACAGAGTTGTACAACCACAACTACAATTCAACTCAGGTCATTTTTGCCATCCCAAATCAAAACATTCTACCCACTAGCCCTCACCTCCCAATCCCTCCCCACTAAATGTAGGTAGCCACTGAGCTACTCTCTACCTTCATAGATTTTCCAGTTATAATTTATTTTAAAAAATAAAATTGCAATATTGCTAAGTATTGTTTCAATCTTTTGGAGAAAATGAGAGAGCAGCATTGTTTCCTATAGGTATATAAAGCATTTATATATATTAAATCATCATCAATTTTTAATCATCTTTTTTTTAAGTTGGAAATTTATCTTAGTGTCCGTGTGAAATTAGCAAATATTGTAACATATCTAAATTTTTTCTATTATGTCCACTAGTTTCTAAAAGAATGTTTTAATAACAACCTAAATAATGTGTCAATGGATAGTATTTTTAACATAACAAACATTTTTCCATTCTATTAAGTTTTTATTAAGACATATATTTCAAAATTCATCTTCTATAACAGTGAGAAAAATTCTCCTCCCAACAATTAATGGCTAGCAAAGATGATCCTATCTCTGTAAGTCAATGAACAATAATTACAAAAGAAGGGATGGGCTGTCAAGCCATTGTGGCATGACCTTGACTTGACTGTACCTCTCTCTCATTCACAGCATACAAGTTTCCTACAACCACAGAGCAAAGAATGGCATGGTATACCAATGAACAGTTGTTAAAACATATAATGTCAAAGCAAATTTTTAAAAAAGTAGAGTTAGCAGTAATGGAGTATTAAGTAGAAGCCAATAGAATGAAATCATACTTCTCTAGCTTGCCAGAGACATTACCTGTGTGTCAAAAAGAAGTGTTTATGGCCAGCATGTTAGCATTGCATGCCAATAATCTGAGCAGGTGATCATTAGAGGCTTTTGCTAGAAGCCAGAGCATTTTCCCCATGAATAGCTCAGTAAGGTCCAGGCACTTCTTTTTCCCTGAATTAGAAATTATTCCACTTCAAATTGCCAAGGTACCTGTCTATAATGCCAAGGAAGTGTTTTAGTAGTTTTCTTTTCACAAGCTGAGAATGATTACTGCATTCAGAATTTTTCAATCTGTTTTATTGGATAAACTCAGAATATCTGCTTTATTGAATAAACTCAAAATCTCTGTTAGATGCCTTCTTTCTTTTTTATAAACAGTGTAATTGAAAGCATTGTTTTGGTAGAATCATCTCAGAAGACCACATAATCACCATTTAAATTAGCCCTAATTCATTTTACATTTGCTTATTTTACTGTTAACTTTCCCAGAATTATTTTTTTTTTACAATTAGAACATCTGAATTTTAATTACATTACCATCAAGAAGCTCATTAAAGTCACTTAATTGGCAACATTTCCAAAAAAACCTTAGCTGGGTTTAATATATTTTAAAGAGTTACTGTCAAAGTATAATTTCACCATTACAAACAGCTTGGCAACAACATTTGCATAAAGATCTGTCAGTTTCTGAAAAGTGCTCAAATGTTGGGAAAATCAGATTCGTTAAGTTGCCTTTCCTGAAACAGCCTAGAAAGGGAGGAATTGTCACACATGCTCATCCTCGTAATCCCCGCAATACCCAGAATACTGCCACACCAGCATGGGGCTTCAATAAATGTTTGTTGAAGGAAATTAATAATACATTTTATACTTTGGTGTAGATTTAAAAACTACAATGAAATTTCCCTCATCTGTGTTAAATTTAATCAGATACCCATATGCTTGCTGTCTTTTTCATTCTAAGATAAATTATATGGTCATTTAGAATTTCAAAATTTTTATAAGTAGCTCTAGGGCCAGCATTCTGGAACTAAAATTTGCAATTAATTTTAGAAATTGTTCTATTGTTCCTTCTTATATCTACCAGGATTTTCTTGTCATCCATAGTATATAAAACAGTGACTTGCAATTGTATTTGCTGCATGAATGAATAAATGAAAATCTCAAATTTGTAGTAGTTGAAGAATTAATATACTTTATAGCATTAATTAGGGTATTGGAATACCACTCTTCAAATATTATATCCAAATGAAATGAGGTTTAAGATAACTATTATTATATAGTAGCTTTTTAAAAATAGGAAAATCAAGATGTTCTTAAATAGTCCCTTTTGGTTTGGTATTTTCTACTTAAAATCTCTTCCCTTTGTACTTTGCATACCTTTTCCAACCCCAAAGAATAGTAATTCCAAAAAATGTGTGTAAGGATTTTTTAAAAATTGCCCCACACATTGCTGCCTTACTTTCCACAAGGTATTGTCCAATGTCCGGTATGTAGTTAGACTCGACAAATGTCTGCTGAATGAATAAATGAATAGATATACTGCAAGAGTCTTGAGAAAGACCTGGAAGATTCTATCTGAGGGGTCAAGAGAGGCTTCATCAACAATTACACTGAAAACCTCAATCTTCAGTGAACACAGAATCATTCATTCATTGAAAAATTGGAGAGCTTCTATGATATGCTATATAGATGGGCCATAAAGATTTCTTTGCTGTCCAATAGCACTTTCTTTGCTGATGGCAATGTTTTACATCTACACTGTCGAACATGGTAGGCACTAGCTACATGTAGCCAGTATGACCAGATTGCTGAATTTTATATCATTTCAACTCATTTAAATTGAAATAGCCCTGTGCAGTTAGTGACTACCACAGTGAGCAGTCCCACTAGGATTTTACAATGTGTAGAGTTGTGGAAGAACATGGCACATTTGAAGAAATACAGGAGTTTTAGCCACTGATGTCAGAAGTAGGGTTTGGAAAATCTGCATGGGGACAGATTGTCAAAAACTCCATGTGTCATACAGCTGAGTTTACGTATTATTTTGTAGACAATGGATAATCACTGGAGGTTTCTAAGTGGGCAATGATATGATTAGATTTGTCTCCTAGAAGTTATTTCTGTGGCCATGGGAGAAAAGGTCTAAAGCTGGAGACTACTTATTACACATTAATATTAGAATCCAGCTTTGCAAATTCCACAAAGACAGAAAATAAACTGGTACAACAAGATTTTTGTTCTTTAACTTGTAATTACCCTGTGGTCTCCCTAGATAGAGTATTAGGAAATGACTGTTGGTTATTTTTCTCTCTCAGTGGGAGGGAATAAATGATGAGAAAATTATGAAGCTGTCTCTTGGGCTTGCTTCAGAGGTTGCTCTGTGGAGAACAGACAGAAAAGGTAAAAGCTTTCTTGGCCCTCAGGGCATCAACCATTGCATCAAGATGGAGAAAAGGGGCTGTGGGCAGTCCTGAATCTGCAACGGTATTGCCCAGGGTCCCTGACCAGCACAAAGCACCCCTGCTGCTGTGTGAGGTGAAGCCGTGTGGTCTCTGTGGAAAGCATGGTTTCAAAAAGCAGCAGTGGAAGGAGTGCTGGACTGAGAAATATCTGGCAGTTCTAGAGAAAGCTGTGGTCTACGATCTTCAAAGCTCCTTCTTGCTGTACCTTCTTAATGTACCATGTCCGGATGGGTTCTTCTGGCTGCAGGACATTAGAGCAAGCATGAGGGCACTCTGTCTGCAGCTGCAAAGAGAATTAATCTAGGGGTGGAGGAATTCTCCAGCGTGGCCCAGTACTGGGAAACATATCAATGAAAAGTCCCTTAGACAGTGGCTTGTGATGCTTCCAACATTCCTTCAAGAACATCTTCAGGTTACCAGGTGTGGATTTTTTAATTCTGTGGCAATTGCAGAGATGGTAACCCACTCATGGTTTCTAATTAATGGTGACAGTCACTGGCAGATCATTGCTTTTGGAATTACAGGAATGATAGCTTTTTATTTTAAATGAACTTTATAATATAGAACGAAAACCTCAGAAAAATGGCATAGATATGAAAATTGCCTTCTAGCCAGGATGTCCATTTATTTATTTAAATTTAGTTATGGGCTAGTAATCTGAAGGTAGTTACTATTTCTAAAAAAAAACGGGATGTAATATAGGAACATTTCCAAATGTGTAGCATTTCTTAAAAGGAGCCTGAATTCAAAAGTCTGACTTTATCTTAACTAAATGCTTTTGGCAGTGCTGAAGAAATTTTCTGGGAGAAATTTAATAAACATTTCTTGGAGGGACAGTACAGAGTGCAAACATCTCAAACTTGACTCATTGCATTTTCTGAACTATGCTTTTGCCTACTCTGAGCTATTTGTTTCAGCATTTGGAGTTCTCATTACGAAAATCTAAAATGGCTTCTAGATTCTTCTCCTTCATCACTACCATAACATTATTCATGTGCTTGATCTGGACAAGCATCCTTTCTACGATACCTGAAATCAAGGAACCTGAAATCAAGGAACGCATTAACACAATAGCATTTGAACCTGTGACTTTATTTTTTTCCCCCATACAAACAGTTGGTAAAGCACTGTTGAAAAAGAAGATACCTCCTTTTTCTCTTCTTTCACATAGTACTTGAAAATGTAAACAATATTGAGCTTGAACCTCTGAGCCCTCCTAAATTTTTACCAGCCTTTAGACCAACATTCATTTGTTTGTTTATGCCACTATTTTATTTGCTTTTATTGTATAAAAGCAAACAGTCTGAGGGCAAAGTTTTCAGCTTGTTATAGGGGCTTATCTTTGCATTGATTTTAGTCTGAAGAAGAAAAACATTGCTTTAGGAAATGGGTCATGTGGGTGTATAAGTGGTTCGTGGAGATCCCCGATATGCCATGGTTCTGATCAGAGTACCACTGAAATACAAAAGAAAGAAGCTTGATGTATTTCTGCAGACACAAAATGAGTCTAGATTTGACTTTTTTTGGTGCTCTCAGGACCTGATTTTTTAATAGTCTTGGGAAATTCTACCTAAGAACACTTAAATAAATTAAATAGTTCCCATGTAAACATTTAGAGCAAGAATATTTAAAGAGCTTTTGTTAACCTCCACAACTGTTTGATATTCTTTAAACTTATATTTTAGACCTATGCTTTCACAGAGGCCAGCACCCCAGCACCCTAGGGAATCAGGATCAGGAGCCATGGGTTCCAGGACTGGTATGTTGGGTCTGGCACTTTGAGTCCCTGGAGCTTGGTTTCTTCATTTGAAAAACAAAGGCCGTGGATTTGTTTTTCCCTAAGACTGCTTGTAGCTCAAAAATTCTATGAGGCTTTTAGCCTGTGAATCTAATTCTTCTCTGCTGCGGAAAATTCACAATATAATGTGTCACATGTAACCATAAACACCCTTTATAGGTGTTAAAAATCACATTGTAAAAAGGGGGGATAGTATAACTTTAAACTTTTTTCTTAGGAGATGCCAGTAAGATTATTGTTTTCAGTGAATAAAGGTGGCAATGGTCATGATGTAATATTTACTCAGTTAAGTTTCTTTCGGGGGAGTTGCAATTTAAAAGGTCAGAAAAATCTCACCTCATTCTTTGTAAATTATTAAAAAAAACAAACTTCCAAGAGATGGAGTTCCTTTCCTGGAGTTTCATTTAACATAGGGAATTGAGGGAGAAATTATGTTTGCTGAAGAGCAGACAATGCGGCTACCAAACATTGGCCTCATTTGCCTTAGCTGTTCCCTGATTTTCTTCTGTTTTCATTTCTTTCTTTGCAAAACCTCAATTTGACACTAAGCTTATTCATTCATTCATTCACTCAGAAAAAGTTTAAGCTTCTGTATTGGGTCAGGCATGTGCTAGGTGCTCAGCAAACATAGACGAAAAGATTGTCTCACCCTGAAAGAACTGAGGCTCTGAGGTTCCTATAACATTCAGCAATTGCTTCTTACTGAATTAACAGAATCTTCTAGCTGCTTTGGGACTCAGCTTTTATAGGTACTCTAAGCACATAACTGCACTTCTGCAATCTGTAAGACTGGAGACGGTTTAATGTTTGAGCTAAAGATCATTTAATCTGTGAGTTCTCTTATTTTATATGACTTAAGTGGAAACCCTAGATGTAACCTGGCTAGTCTAGGGTCCTTCAGGGAATTCATAAAGGAGTCAGTGTTCATTTGCTAATGTTCTGCTCACTTTACTCACCAGTCTTTTTGTCAGGTTTTACTAAAAACAATAAAAGATAAGACCATCCTTCTTTTAGCTTGAAGGTCTAAGTCGGTGAACATGAGTAAAACAAAATTATTACCATTGCCTGGAAATCCACTTGTGCATTAACCAGAGCTTTAGCAATCTGTGCTGAGTTTTGGAAGTGCACATTATCTGCAACAAAGAAGAGAGAGAGAGAGAGAGAGAGAGAGAAAGAGAGAGAGAGAGAGTGTTAAAGTGTTGCTAAATACCAGAAAGCATAGAGTGACAATGTATTGCCTGGAAATGAACACCAACAATCATCTAGTCATGCATTTGACATTGTCAGCAGTGAGTAATCACACTCAGATATGGAAATGTCCCTGACTCTTAGGTATTGACCCTGATCATAGGCATAGGAGGATGCTTAATGTTTCTTAAACAAAGTGATGCTGGCTCAGTATTTTTATGTGTAAGAGTCTTGCTTAAACCTCACCATCTGCTGTTCCGTGGATGAGAAGATAGTCTACATTTCTGAAATATTCTGCTCTTGCCATCACAGTTGAATTCTGGAAAAGAGGAAAAATTAACATTTTAGTTGCTGCAAGTTCTAATAGAAAACTAGCTAAATCATTGTGCAATGGACTTAGCACCAATACTGAAATCATGTATTGCTTTGGTTGATAAATATTTAAGAGTCAGAGCAACACATTTTCATCATCATTTGCATTACTTCCATCTGATTCTTAGTTTGAAAAACTGAAAGTTTATGTGTCATATGTTACATATGAGTGAGACCTTAGGCATAAATGATGCCCGCTCAAGCTGTGTAGGGGCTGGGGGTGGGGAGGAGGGTTGGGAAAAGGAAGATTAAGGAAAGGAAGCTGGTAAAAGAAAGAATAGACTCCAAAAGGGGTAAAATCCTTTTTAGTAATGTGGTTTGCAATTCACAAAAGACCATCATTTTTGCTTGAGAACCCAGAATTGAAAGAGTAAACTCTGAATTACAGCTTTAAATCATTTGGCACATTTGAAATATATTAATAACCTAAGGAAAATGTAAAATGCTTACTTTATAGTGTTCAAGGTTATCGTCCTTTGTTGGGAGACCCATGAATCGTTCTGTGTAGATAGATGCTGCAAAATATACATGAATATGTTGTTTGCACGTAGAACATGCCATTTTATTAACCAAAAAGACTTCTTAATTTAATAATTGCTCCTCAGTTATCCTATGTGGAGCTCTTGAGGTAAATTCTTGCTTTACTTTGTAAAATGGTTGGCCTCAATGAAGGTATGTCGTTTCTGCAATTTGCCTCAGTAGGTTAGATAAATAATGTAGGAAGATATGACAGAAACAAGAGCACCTGAGTATTTCCTTTCTAGGGTTGCTCTTAATCTTTTTCACTGCTACCTTCCAAGGGAGAATACTGAAATGGGAATGACTTGCAGAATAACCTATAGAATGATCACAAAAGCAACCACCTCTAGTACTTTTACTGGTGTTGGATTTCATCTGGGATGAATATATGTTCCCAGGTCTACCCCCTGGACACCACACACACACACACACACACACACACACACACACCCCACATACATTTTGTTTTCCGAGTGTTCTCTAAAAGTCACAATTGTATCATTTTTACTCCAACACAGGAAAGCGGATCTGATGAAGGCAAATTTTTGTATAATCATTAGAGTTACTTTCAAATAATCATTCTGCATTGATGTTAGTCATAGAAACAGGCATGTACAGAGGGTACTTCCAAACATATTTTTCATTTCTCTTGATTTCTGGAGCAAATGGGTTGCATTTGCAACCTGAAACACAAAGGTGAATTTCTTGGCCCCTGGCCTGCCTTTGCAAAAGATGTGCTTTAGAGCCAATCGTGCTGCGACTGTATGCCTTCAAAAGCACAGGGTTAGCTGTGATTTTAAAGATTTTATTTTAAAGACTCGAAGTTTCTGAGAGAAAATAACATATATTAGATTTTAGAAGAATCCTGCCTTTGAAGATATCTTTGATTGTTACAGTATGATTATAATGAATCATATAAACAATATCATTTATAGATTATATTTTTTCCCAATGATACTGGGGTGAATTTTACTGCATAATTTGTTTTCCTAGCAACCTCAAATATAGGAGCAATTATGTGTTAAATGTTTTCACGACAATTTTTATGAAATGTTTCCATACCATAGTATTCCCAGCTGGAGACCGGAGCCACTGCTATTCCACATTTAAAAAGACCAGTTCCAGATGCAAGGGCCAGCGATGAAACATAACCTCCATAGGACTGTGGAGACATTGTTATGTGTCAGTCCCAGATTTGCTTTCAGAAGATCCTCCATATTTTTATAACAGTGCTACTCAGAGTCAGAACTGAAGGGAACGGGGAGATATGCATAAGGGTAAATTAAATGTCTATCTGACACTTCTGGCAGTAAGCTCCACCAGTAGTTTCATCCATAGTAAACTAGAAATAATTGCTGTGCTAATCAAAATAGACTCTCCAAAAACAGGATAGGTATTAAGAGCTGGATGTCATTATAATTATTCTACTAAAAAACATCTCTTTTCATCTATATCTTTCCAACTAGGACCTTGCTAAAACAAAAACAGGATTCTACTTTAAAGAGATGCATAGAAAGAGGGAATTATTCCCAAAACGTAAATATGAGACACTTTCTACAGTTTGCAAAAGACCTGTGAGGCAGAACTTACATTGATATGTTTATTTATTTTCATAACAGAGCACAAGAAAAAGGGGATAAGAACGTTTTAGAGATTTTAAGACACAGCCAGAAATTGTTAGTGACAAATTCTTCTATTTTGAAGAATTCTGACATAGCAGCTCAAAGGAGAAAAAAATCATTGGGCTTTTTTAAAACCTTTTATTTCTTCCCACAAATTTAATGGAAAAGCAAAGAAATACAAAAGGAGACAATAAGTGTAGTATCAGTAGTAGGTTTAGCTCTCATAGGTTCTTTCCTCCAAGGAATCAGTAGAAATGGGAACCTTATAACAGAATTTCCATATTGCTTGTATATTTGAACCTCCTAATCATGGAGACATGAACAGCGCATCTCAATGAGGCTGCCTGTCTTCCTGGAAATCAAATTTGGTGTGTACAGACACACTGGGAGAGAAGTGTTTCTCCTGGGAACATGGCTAAACAATCTTCTGGAACATGAATGAAGAACAATGTGTGCAGTAGATAAGGAAGTGATTTTTAGTTTTTTTTTTTTTTTTTTGTCTGTAGACCTCATAAGGAAATGGTGTGATTTCCCCACTAAAACTATGCCTGAGTTTTAGGACCTAAACCACAAATTCTGGGAACCACTTTCTTCAGGCTATGATACATTATATCATCTTTTTAGCACAGAAAAGACAGTCTTTGGAAAAGGAGAATAGTGAGAGCAAGTAAGAAAGAGAGAGAGAAAAAGACAGACAGACAGAGAGACAGACAGACTGACAGAGGGTAAGGGCAGCCTGTCAGTGGTTAGGGTCCACTCTTAATCTTGAAATACAGAGAGTGGGAGAATAAGCTGAACAATTGTGTTGAATTCAGCAGTTAAATGAAGAATCCTCTAACTAGTTTACATTCTATGTTTCCAACTCTGGGGGATTTATTGAAGGCCGTTGGCTGCAAAATACAGAATAAAAGAGGCGGCTCCAATTATACCATGGCCTCTTTTTATTATACTTGGAGGAGTTCTAAGCCAGGTTTTAATAGGGGAAAATTATATTTTAAAAACAGAAGGAACATTTGCGTTTGAAAGTCATTTTGGTAAGTGAAAATTTTCTATCTCATTCAAACTTTCACTTATAAAAATAATTTGTTTTGATTAGTAGGTTAGCAAGAACTATTCCTAAACTGGAAGGGATTTCCTTCCTTTTTAATTTTAAATTCAAATAAGAGTAAACTTAAGGCTTTTAGAAAATTATTATTGTTTATGACTTTATTGGAAAAGAATGTTTACCAAAAATAAAAACACTGGGTGCTGCCTCTTCTCTTCAATGCCCCAGAGCAGAAAATAGCATGAAGTGAGATGTGATGCAGAAAGGCTTTGCACATAGTAAAAAAGGTTCTTGAACATTTCTGTTAAAAATCTTAGGGATTATTAATATGTATAGACTCAGAGATTAGGTAATAGTGCTGTATTTAAATATAATTTTCCTGTTTTCATAATGAATGCAATTTTTTGCTAGGAATTTGTTAGGGCAAAAGCTACTGTATTTGTAGGACAACAAAAGAAGGTTATGTTTTAAATTTCCAGGCAGCTTGGAGACGCTGTTCCTATCGTAGACATGAAGGGGGAGAGAGGCCCATGTTGACTTTTTTTCTGCTCTTCCATGAGTGGGGCTCCCAGGCAGAGTGGGTGGCTGCAATAAGAAAAGAACCCACAGAGCAGATTGGCCTTATGAATTCTAGAATTGTGTCCTTTGCACTTAGATGCCTTGCCATTTTGTTTAAATGAAGGATGTCTTTAAAAACATTCTTAGAAGGGCACAGAATTTTTAAAGAGGGCTTATGGAAGACTTATATGAGCCATGATGCTCTCTGGGACATTTTACCTACAGGCAGTAATAATAACTAGTTAACATTTTTCTGACCAAGCTTATTGCACTGGTCTTTTGGGGCCCACACAATCTGTCTCCCTTCTCCCTCCTCACACCTCCCCCTCTTGTCTCTTCTCATTGCTCATTGGCCCTCTTCATGTTCTTTGAATTCTCCAAGCATGATCTAGCCTCAGGACGTTTGCAAATGCTGTGAACTTCTGTCTGAATATTCTTTATTCAGAAGTCTGTGTGCCTCGCTTCCTTTCTTCTAACTCAAATGTCACCTCAAAAGAGCCTTCCCTGAACTTCTAATTTAAACTTACTCCCCACAACCCCCCCTTGTTTTGTTTTACATTTCTTCATGGCACTTATCATTCCACATTCTATAGTTTACTTATTTATATTGCTTGTTGTTTTTGTCCTCAAAGATTCCAAGCTCTGTGAGAGTAGTTTTGTCTGTCTTGCCAATGGGTGTATCCCCAGCATTGAGGATATGGCCTAACACGAAGTAGGGATAGAAGAAATATTTACTGAATATATGACATTGCTATGAACTCATGTAACCCTCACAGTGACCTGGTAAGGAAATGATTGCTGCATTTCACAGGGAGGGAACTGAGGCTCAGAATGAATTTAGAGTGGCTATGGGGTCAGTAAGCAGCAGAGCTGAGACTTCAACTCAGGACACCTAGCTCAACAACATAGGCCATTTCTCCTGTATCCCAACACTAAGGCATCTTCTTTTAGGGGAAATAATATAGTCTAACACAGTCTCATTACAATTGAACTTGTCCTACTTCCACATTGTTGATCACGCATAGCAATTCAAATTGCTTATAATTAGTCAGTGGAAGAGAAAAGAACTAAGATTAAATAATTAACTAATGCTTATTCAACACCACCTGGCTAGGTCTATATTAGCAAAGCAAAGCCCTTAAATGAGGCTGTTTTTCTAATAATTCAGGCAAAACCTCACAGTACTGCAATTGTCAGAATGATTGCTTCAATTTTTCATTCCACGCAAGGTTTTAACAATCTTGATATTTTGGGTTAGATAATTCTTTATCATAGGGGCTTTCCTGCATTGTGGGAGGTTTAACAGCATCCCAGGCCCCTACCTCCTACATGACAATGGTCCTCCTTCAGTGTGGCAACCAGAAAGGATTCCAGACACTGCCTAATGTTCTGAGGACAAAATCACCCTGGTTAGGAACCACTGTAGTAAACGGATACTTCTTAGACACCATGGCGGTTCACACAGTAGATATTTAATAGCTACCTAAACGCCGAGCTACTGAGCTTTGGTTTATGTGAGCCAGAAAAATGAAAGGGGAAGTGGAACTACCTCCTCCCCGTTTTTGGTCTGGACAACGGAGAAAAGTGTAGGATTTGCATTTTATTGACCAACTGACTCCAAAAGAAATTAAGTTAAACATAAGATATCATACAGACCACAAAAATGCCCAACACTTCATGAAAACAGATAGTTTCTTCCCTAATATGGAATACAGTAATAGCTAAATAACCCTCGTGGTCATTGTCAATGTCTTCCTCTTTTCTGTCTCCAATTTTTAATAGGTTCCTGCTTATTAGTTTGTAAAAGAACAGCCAGACCGATGACATTTTTCCAATCTCTATTTCACTAGCTAACTTCAGGTGTTTGCTAGCTATATCCAACACTTATGTCTTACTATCTCTCGGTCTTTCCTCTTCCCCGACCTTAGTCATCATGCATTCTGCTCCTAAGAAGGTCTTTCTAAAACACCAATACCTCTCCTCACTGACTTTAACAGCACTTCTCCCATAAGTCTCCCTGTTAGTGTGTTTGGGGGTGGGTGAGGAATAAAAAATTGTGAAACTACATACTTCTTGTAATATTGTGTTAAGTAAATTTAACAGGTTTCTTTACTTGTCCTCCACTATGCCTATATACACTATTGTAAATAATGAATGATTTACTAAATTAGTAGACCATAGGATATTTTCCTGAAAAATCTGGTACTAGTAGGACACATTTCTAGAGAACACTGACATATAAGATTAAATTCATTTTAAGTAAAATCACAGATGTTTGACATGGCCACATATTGTGCTAAACATTTGAAAAACAAAGCTAAGAAAAGATTGTCCATTCTGTTGATGAACCTGCATTGCTATAAAGAAAAATATAAAGAGCTATTGGAATGCAAAGTCAAACCTGAGTTGGGTCTTAAAGAGCAAGTAGGAGTTTTCCATTTTGGAGTGAGGAATAGGTGGAGAATAGAAGAAGCAAGTGGCAGTGGATGGACATTGCAGGTGTGAGGAACTGCATGGAAAAGCAGTATGGTAAAAGTGTGCTTTTTAATGACAGGTTTACTTACAACATTGGTGCTTGTGAGGCCAAAGCACAGGGATTATTAAGAAATAATTGCAATATTTTAAACAGGTGCTACCCAACCTATGGTCCATAGACCAAAGCATCAGCACAACATAGGATCTTATTAAATAAAGAATGCAGACTTGAGCCCCACCCCACTACACCAGAGTCTCTGGTGGCAAGGCCCTGGCAGCGATGTCTTAACACGCTCTTCATGTGATGCTCATGCATCTAAGTTTGAGAAGGTCTGGTCTAAATGATATAATGAACTCTAAAGCTTCATTAAGGGGGATGGCAAGAACTTAGATGTCTGGAGGTAGAAATGACAGAATTTACTAACCAACAGAATGTTGGAGTCCAAGAGAGAAAGAGGTTGAAAAACAACTTTGGTCTTTCTAATTTGGATGAGTAGGTGTGTGGGGAGACCTTTAGTGAAGATAATGACTTGTTTTAAAGTAAACCATGGTAAGTTTAGTTTGGAATAAACTAAGCTTGAAACCCATGTAACTTTTGGGAGAGATGACCAGGAAGCATTTTAAATATGAGCTTAAAAGGATTGATGTTCATGGCAGGGATCTGGTGATCATCATTATCTTTGAAACCACAGGATTTGCCCAGAAAAATGAGGGGGTTGATAGATCAAGGCCAGGAGCAGAAACAAACTGACATTTAAAGAACTAATGGAGTATAGTCATCACAGAGACACAGAAGAATAAAAAGAGAAAGGTGTCACAGAGCCATGCACAAAGCTCACTTTCTTTTATGTAGCTGAAAAGGTCCTTGTTGTCTGGCCATCTACCTACCTAAACTTATATCCTACATCCTCCTCATGATTGCTTAGGCCTGTGAAATTTCACATATTCCTGACCAACCTACACATGCCTTGCTTTTTGTTAGTTCAGGACCTCGGCAACATGGTCTTCACTCTGCCCGGAATGCCCCATTATTAGGTTATTTGTGCCAATCTCAAGTGCTAATTTATTTCTGAATCCTCCCTTGACATTCACAGCTATAATTAATTACTCTTCTCTCTGTCCTCCACCTAAGTTACAAATCTCTTAATACTCGAAAGATTGTTGATCCATCTCCTTTCCATTGTCTATTTTCCCCCACAAGAAAGTCAGAGTTATACTTACGTACTGATCCTTTCATCCTCTAAATACCTCACTAAAAGACCTGCTTGGTAGCCAATGAAAACTTACACAAATGAAAGAATTAATGTGCCAGTGGTAAGACAGATGGATTAACAAATGTGAACTGGTCTAAAACCTGAAGAACTAATAAAAACAGAATGGTATTAAAGACTTTTCTACCTTCTGTTTGTATTGCTGATTTGGGGTCTGCTCAGGTATTGCATCCATTGGCAGTTTGCTTACTGCTTTTTTTCTCCCAAACATGCTCTCAAAAGTCTGCTTTACAATCACTGCCATGTTGGAAAGTAAGCTAAAAGGGCTCTACTATACTGTGTCTTTCAGTGGGATTTGGAAAGTAGATGTGGTGAGAATTATTGCAGAATTTCAGCTGATACACATATACTTTGAGGTGATGAGTGGTTTCTTTAAATCATCCCACATAGATGGTTTTCTACCAAACTATTACCTAGGATGTTCTATAAATGAAATAAAAAGTCTAACTTTATGGTTATTTCAGTCTGTAGTAAAAGCAAATGCTAAAGATTCTATGTGCAAGGGCTAATAAAAATATGGTGTGTGCGCAAATTTAAAAAAATGATTATAGTGAAAGACACACAGTCATTAATCCCTCTCAGAATATTCACCCTCATTTTGAACACACTTATCTCATTATTCTTTTTTTTTGTTGTTGTTGTTTTGAGATAAGGTATGGCTTTGTAGTGCAGGTTGGCCTTGAACTCACTATGTAGCCCAGGCTGGCTTTGAACTCACAGTGATCCTCCTGCCTCAGCCTCCCAAGTGCTGGGATTACAGGTACTGCCACTATGCCTGGCTCTTATTCCATTGTTCTTGCCACTTTCTGAAGCAGTTCTGAAAGTCTTTACTAGATGTGATAAAAAATACAATGCGTGCTGCTGCTAAGTGCTGTTCAACAGAAAAGCAGCTCATAAAAATATGACAATGTGTCCTCATCCACCATATTCATGGATCTGGCACCTTGGGTCTTCTGGCTCTTTTCCAAGGTCAAAATGGCCATGAAAGGTGAACATTTTTAACTTGTTCAGGACATTGAGCCAGTTAGGGCAGTGCAACTGGAAGACAGAGATCTTCCAGAATTGCCTCAGAAAGTGGCAAGAATGATAGAACAAGTGTTTTTGAAGCAAAGGGGCATATTTTGAGGAGGATTAATGGCAATGTGTCTTATTGTAATAAAAAAATAAAACTTCATTGTTGTTTTTGATCACAACTTTTAAGTATTCAGTTTGAAATGAGACTTTTTTTTTAAAGAGAAGAAAAAACAAAACAAATCAAAAAAGAACAAATTTTCAAAACAACATAATAGGAGGGTAACAATGGTTAATGCATTACGTATTATTATTTTTAAGTTAGTTATTCAGGATACCAGATATTAGCATTCAATTGTCCAAACATTATTGGCACAAACCTTACTCTTCAATGAACTAAGTAAAATTGGTAGTGTATCTATCTTAACCATCTTATATATATATACAATTTTTTTTCTTTTCCCTTCTTTCTTTTCCCTATTCCCCTATTCCAGTCTCTCTTTCCTTTTGACCAGTTTCTTTTTGATTCACCATGTCTATTGTACATTTTGGATCTTATGTACTCTTTCAGTTTCTCATACTAGAGAGACAATACGATGCTTACACATGTGCGTCCGGTTTATTTCACTTATGAGTATTTTCTCGAGTTGCATCCATTTACCTATAAAAATCTCCAGTTTATCCTTCTTTATGGCTGAATAGTACTCCATTGTATAAAAATACCACATCTTTCTTATCCATTCCTCAGTTGATGGGCATTTGGGTTGTTTCCAAGATCTGGCTATTACAAATTGTGCTGCTATAAACATGGGTGCACATATATCGCTGTGGTACGATATTTTTAATTCTTCTGGGAAGATGCCCAGAAGGGGAATAGCTGGGTCAAATGGGACCTCCAACCCTAGTTTTTTGAGGAATCTCCACACTGATTTCCACAGTGGCTGTACCAGTCGACACGCCCACCAACAGTGAAGAAGGGTTCCTTTTTCCCCACAGCCCCTCCAGCATTTGTTATTAGTTGATTTCTTAATAATAGCCATGAAATGAGACTCTTTCAATGATTTACTTTAGGAAATTTCATTAAAATGGATGATAGAAAAGGTCTTATCTGAAATATTTCACTAAAAAATATTTCACTTATTTCTACCCATTTGAATTGCATTCTGTTTAGATATTTAACATTCAATAGTTTTAAGAAGGACCAAATGGCTTGAAATAACAACTTTCTCCAAATTTGTAACAGCCCTTCATCTGGTCACTGGGCTGAGAATTGAGCCGAATCCTGCAGATTCCCTTCAATACTGGGTTTCATTCCCTCTGTCTTGTGCAGGCCGCTTTCAGAGAAAACAGCCAAGAAAAACAACCCAAGCAAAACCGGCTGCAAATTGACTTGCAAATGTACAATTTCAGACCAAAAAGTGAAGCAGGAAATCTTCTTTGAAGGGTAATTATCATAATTTATAATGGGCAAACCTAAACTCTTTCCAATATTTCTCCAAACTTTCCAGTGACTTCATTGGCTATGACTGACAAGTTTTGCCACTTTTCTGTGTATTTTCAATGCCAACACAGGTCCTTAAACTTCAGAAAGTATCTCCATGATCAATAGCTAGGAAACCAAATAATATTTCTCTTTGGTTAGTACAAATCAGCAGTAGTTCTATTAAAATGATTTGATTGCCAAAGGCGGGGGTGTGTGAGAGGGAGAAAGGACTTTAATAAGTTGGATATGACTGTACTAGGATAAGTAAGAAAGAATTCATATTCTAAAAGTTCCTTTAGGGCCGGTGAGATGGCTCAGCGGCGTAAGCGCCTGCCTGGCAAGCGCGAGGGCCCGAGTTCAACTCCCGGAACCCACATACGAAAAAGGGGCCGGTGATATCGTTCAGCGGCACGGGTGCCTGCTGGCACGCGAGGTCTTGAGGTCGACCCCCGGTACCCACACACACACAAAAAAAGTTCCTTTAGCTCAGTTTTGCATAAAAATGAAATATAGAATAGAAGATATATTTAAGTTTAAAATGATAAAGGAAATTAAACCTCTGATGAGTGCTGTTTAATTAAGAGTGTTATAATTTGGTACCAAAAATTATATAAAGTTCTGTCAATTATGAGTTAATTGGCTAGGAGAAATCAAATGATGGGGGTGGGAAACAAGTACTTAAAACTACCACTTTAAAGCCCAAATTATCCAAACTGACTGTTTCCATTGACAGATTAAATTATGTTTCAACATTAACATTTCATGAGAAACTTTATAAGCGAACACTTAGAAAATGATGATTGCTGAAGTGAATAACAGGAATAAAACATATAAAACAACTCACCCAGCCCCATATGGCTATTCTTTTTTCATCAATGAAACCCATTTCTATGAATTTTCTAAAGTAAAGGAAACAAATTTTTAGAATTTTAAGTGTGTACACATGACATTTACTTCATTACACAAGCATATTTAATCCAAAAACTTAATAGAAATGCTACATTTTCTTTGTTTAAACACATGCATAATAAGGCTGCATTAAAATAATATTATCATGTTTTCTGCAAAGGATAAAAGGATCCTCTTAGACTTCATTGTACATTTATTGAGCAGTGATCTTAGCACTGCAAGGCCTGGTGTCCTAACCTTGTTGGATGGGTTACCTGAGGCTGGGGGACTAGCTCATAGTAGCATAAGATATAACAGCTCTATCGGGTACAACTACATTTCTAAATTCTTGACTTTTGGGAAGAATTTTTGTTTTGTTGCTGTTTTCAATATTAATTCCTTACCACCTTTTTTTTGCTTAGTTGGTGATAATCATCATTTCGTTTTAGTCACATTTCATATTTAGATACCCTCAATTCATAGTGTGGACAGTTGCACGCATCTTTTAAAATACAGAAATGATTCATTTTTGCACTATCACAGAAAAGCGTCTATCTGGAAACTATTTTGAAAATAAAGTTTCTCTTAGGAACAAATGTTCATGAGAAAAATAACCTTTAAAAAGTCATGGATAACCTTCCAAGTGGATATAAAACAAATATTTCAAGCTAGTTTATAACATGTCCCCTGACGGCAGGTGAGGTGGAGAAAACGTGATTCATCTGGGGAATGATTTGATAAATACTCAAGGATGTTTCAGAGACACAGAAGCAGTAACGAGAGGAAGTGGCTGAAGTGCTGGATGAGCAATCATAAGGGATGGAGAGGAGGAGACCAAAGAACAACACCGGGCCAGAAAAATGCCGCAGTTCTCTTTTCTGACTCAGGTACTATCAGTGACCTTCCTCATCAGTTCTTCTCCAGAAGCAGAACAGAGTGATTTTCATTAGTTGCCTCTTAAAGGGATTTTACAGCAACCATTTCACTCATTGCATTGATTCAACTTGCACGTTTCCGATGCACGGAGGAGTTGGGCAAATGCCCGGGACAAACAGATGGGAAGAGGCCCCGTTAGTCACAGCTTACCCGACACTGATTCTGAAGGACACTGAGGAGTGTACAGGGAAGAAATGCAGTAGCAAATGGAAAGTTGCTACCTGTGTGGATGTGGCTCAGGGTAAAGCCGAGCAAATGGGAAGCACCTTGTGGCCCTTCAGCCGTTCTTCCACAAACTCCAAAAACCCAATGAAACAAGAGAAGGTTAAGTTTCACGTTAAAAATAGTCTTGCTGCTAGTTCCGAGCCATAAAACCAGTCGTGATTTTATGATCTCCCAGAAGCTAGCAATCATACTGCCTTGCATCTGGGGTAAAAAGCAAATAACAGGTGATACATGAGAACAGGAAATTCTTTACAGCTCTCTTCCTAGGTTTATTCTAAAAGGATGACATTTACAGGAAATGATAGTGCAATAGTTAACATGGAAATGAAACATTAACACTTAATGTGGCAGGACTAGGTTAAAGGTTAGCTAGATAATCTCAGCACTTTGAGATTAGCAAGGCCCTATAAAATTTACCTCCAAATTCTGAAAATCTTCCAGGAAGTTTATCAGAAATTCTATTCGTACTATAGTTAAATCATCACAACATAAATAACAAATGAATTGGATGCTTTCCTAATCTCAGAAGCAAAATGAACTTTAAAATTTTTCTCCCATAGAAATGGTTGTAGGCAAAGGTCAACTGGGAATCCTACTGACCAATTACTATATTATTTTAGGAATGTTCTTATGGATACTATCTATAATAGTATGATCAGCTATTTCTTCTCATATAATTCTTCACCATTAATTCTCAAGTTATACAAAAATTAAAAGCTGTAGGAATGTCAAAGATGCCAAAAATACCACAAATAAAGGGAGTTGACCCTATAACCACTGAAATTTTATGGTTCCCTTATATTTGCCATTTTTAGAGACACCTGAAGAAAGCCAGTCCCTGTTTCATTTATGTTTGTGACTTTGCAGGCATATCCTTAGAAGCATTCTCTTTTGCATACACAGAAGTTATGAGGACGTGTTGCTTCTTTTTTCCCCTGACTTACTTTGCTTAAATCTATTTGTTGGACTTGAGTAATATTTACTGTTGCTTCCAAATACAGGCATATGACTTTCTTTTGGTACACAAACAATTTAGCTAGATTATATTTCATAAGATAGTCAAAGGGACATATGTGATCCTCTGGGGGAAATTTGAAGGTTACAATGTAATGAAATCACAATTCCCTAGGTCAGGTGTTCAGCATCTGACTCCTAAAACACTTCTTTGGGAGACTGGTGGTTGAATCATTCTCGGGATCAACATTATAATGGTAGTGTTTTTAGTATTTGTTTTCTCAGAGCAATAGGTTCTTAGGCATTCTTTTACCATTTTCATAATAGTGATTTCAAGCAAAGCCAAGGCCAGCCCTGAATTTATGTCTACTGTTCAATGTGTTCTGTGCTTAGGCCATGCAGCCACCTCATGTTCACTAGGGTGTTCACCAAAAGTTCCAGGTAACGGCAGTGCTGTTACCCTGGAGCACAGATGGTTCATCCCCTTTCACCAGATCGTAAGTACTTTGAAAGAAGAGATTGTAAATTGTACAGTTTCATACCGACTGTAGACACGTATTAACATTTGATATGTTGTGGTTGAACTGGGGAGCAAATGAGTGAACATATGTGTGCCCTATTACATCAAAACTTCTTCAGGTACCATCCTAAAATGTGTCAGAGAAAGTAATGAAACCTAATTACCACCACTAGTGCATCTTCAATGCCAAAGGCAACTTGGTACTACTGTGATAATCAGTAGAATGTAGAATTTGTGGCTTTGCATCCTATATATTAAACATCAGAAATAAGAATTTTCATTAATGTCTACATGTGCTGTTCAGGTTTAAAGTTTCACTAAGCCCAAGGAAGACATTAAGAAGGTATTTCTTCTTACATTTGAGTGGTGCTTTTGTGATGGTAAATCACGGCACAAAACTATGACCTATTTTGTTGTTTTTGGTGGGGTAATGATGGTGATGATGATGTTGATGATTATGATGGTGATATGAAGATAATTATTTTTTAACAAACTCCAAAACAAACCCCTTTTGGCTCTACCAACTTTGGAAAAGATCTGAATTGCAAATGAGGCATAATTTTCACCTTGTGCTGTCATGCAGTTCTGTATTACATGTCCTTGGTAATTATTGCAGTTTGAATATAAATAAACATAACCCAAGGTGAAAAAATACCCTATGGAATTGAGGCTAACATGCCGACAATGGTGTTAACATTCTTGTTAAGTTATACACAGTTTTTATATAAGAAACTAATGTCTCAGTGGAGTTTTCTGCCTTTAAATTAACTTTTCATTGCACAAGTTTCCTCCAAAGAAATTAACAACTCAAAGGCCAAAACCCTGAATCATTGAGGATGATGGAGTCTCTTAGAAGTAATGAGTTAATGATGGCTATAGATTTTGGTATTGTTTAATAACCTACTTATCAATTTGCCATGTTTTGTTCAAATAGACTGTTTTTAATTAGAGATTTTTTTGTTTGTATATAACTGCTCACAGAATAGAATAAATATTTTTAAATGTATGAATTGTGATTACTTTACTACTTATAAAAATAACTACTTTTTAATCTACTCTTATGGTATGATTAGATACAAAAATACAAAAAGCATCTGGGCCTAATCTGTGTTGTATATGTTGCATTGAAATCATTAACTATTAATGGCATTAAGGTTGTAAAAGAAATGTACGAAAGAATCTTCTAAATTGCTCCTTTTTTTGTGAATTGGTGTTTAACATACAGCTGTCACACATACGAAATTATCCATGGCCAAAGTGCAATTAATCCATAGCTTTTATATTTATAAGCAAATATTCTCTACCTTCACCTGCTCACACAGAAACTCAGCAACTAGAGAAATAGCCAGAAGAATCCGGCACAGTCCCCAAAGCAGCAGTAATTCTGGTGACAATAATCTTATTGTTTCAGGAAGAGATGACTGAACTGTATATTGTGGTTGAAAATATAGTTTGGCAGGATCAGATTATGAAATTGTATTTTCTCTAAATGTTCTCATAATGTTATTTCTATCATGGAAATTAAGTATGTTTTTCTCAAATGAAAACAGGCATTTTCCTGCTAGCATAACTGAAACTTGGCAGCTAGGTTAATTAGAAATAAATGCCCAACACCTGAATGTATGGAGTATGGATGAAATCTTGAACCATTTCTAAACTTAAGAGGTAGAAGTCATTAAGGATGGAGAAATAGGGCTGAGGGTTTAGCTCAGTGGTAGAACATATGCCTAATATGCACAATCAATGCCCTAGGGCTCAATCCCCAGCAACACCAAAAAAAAAAAAAAAAGAAAGGATGGAGAAACACAGTAGGGGTTGCATGGCATCTGTTGCACATTGACATCAATGTGAATGAGGAGGCGCTCACCTGACAGCTGTAATTTGATCCTCAACTTCATAAACACCCAGCTTTCGATACACTGCATACAATATTTTGTCACCTTGGAAGGCTGTCCCTCGACCATCCACCAAGGCAATGACTATGTCTTCCTTACTTGCAAGATAAGATATCCAGTTAATAGAGAATATAGACCTTACACTCTGGCTGCAGGGACCACCATACCTAAAGGAGGGGAAAAAAAGACAAAACCAAATTCAAAAATTTCAGAATCCTCTATAAAACTCAACTTTCTATACTGGCCTCATATTACCTCTAGTAATTCCTAGCACAATTATGTGATAAAATTTCAATGACAATTGCATTAGAACTGGCTCAAAATCAAGAGATCAGGCTTTTTCCAGAGGTTTGTTACAAGGAAGTTGTTTTGGGACACAGCCTCTCCTATTCCCCAAAACGGATACATCTAGGGTTGGCATTTCAAGGAATATGTGTGGGTTTTTCGTCATTTCTGCCACCTGCCACTTGCTAAAAGCAGACATAAGATATACTAAAAAAATGCATGGTGTTTTAAGCAAATTGTGTGTAGGTCAGCACTGATTTTGGGTGTGATTCCACTAAATGTATTCCATTCCTTTATTTCTTTTCTAACTCAATTACATAAGATGTGAAGATGATTTACAATATTTTTTTGGCTGCAATTTCTCTTTCTCAAAGGTATTCAGACACATTCGGCAATTTGCCACATAAATGAATTCAACACAACCATACAAGCAAGTCCATCTAAAATCTCAAAACTTTCTCAGTGTATTTTAAATAGCCATATTTTATTTACTCTGATTAGTTGAGGAATATATAAAAACAGCATCAATAAGAACTGTTACCAAGGAGAATGGCTCATTCTATTTTATAATTCTGTATTTCATTCAACATATTTTCAGTAAATAGTTTTAGACCAATGAAAATATTGCATACACTTGAATTAGCAAAGGATACTTCTTTGATCTGTCAAATTGAGGAGGAAGAATCATCTTGTACCATAAAGCTTTGAAAAAAAAAAAAAAGAGCAATCTTCATTTCACAACATGCATGGCATCATTTAAATTCTCTAATAAAAGTATATATCACAAAGCAGTGCATAAGTAGTAAATTGTTAAGAATTAAGAATATATTTTGAATTAATTTTAATACATATTTTAGGTTCAATTTACAAATGACTAGAAATCTTGAACTACTGTTTGTTTCAGAAGCACAAATTCTTAAAATTAAAATTACATAAGTTCTATTTTTTAAAAAAGTCAGTGTTGAAAGAAAGCTATGGAAAAATATAAGATCAACCATATTCATAATCATATTAAAAATTTAGCAAAACCAAATACTGTTACAGTAAAATTGTATTTTAAAAGAGCCTATAATATATCATAAGGTTTGCACTATAACATTTACACTATATAATTTTTTAAAAGCAAGATAAGTGTTTAGTTTTATAAGTGAGAAGTTTTTAAAAGATCTTACTAATCTCATCCACTTCAAGTTTCTTAATTTCTTCTTTAGGCAGCTGGATATTTTTTAAGGTGTTTTCCAATTCCTTGTTTTCTTCTAGGATTTTAATTTCTTTAAAAAATAAAATGTTGATTTTTAATTAATAATAATTCCATAAATTTTTTTTCTTAAATTCCTTTGGCTTTAATGTGGCTGAAACTGAAACTGTGTAAGTCTCCTTTAAAGAATTTCATATTGAAAAACAGCTTGAATCCAGCTTTTAGAGCTGATATAAGTTTAGGCAGGACATTATGTTTCAACCACTGTCTCCTACACAGATTTTTGATTTCCAAAACACGTTTTGAGAAGAATCATAGAACCAACAATATTAACTCAAGCATGTTTATTTTCCCATCTTGAACTTCTTTTTTTTTAACCTAGAGCCACGACCTGACCAAATAGGTGACATTTCATTTATTATCTATTAAAAATATGTAGTAGATATAAAATCTAAATCACTGCCTTCAAATTTAAAGTAATTATGTAGTTACAGAGTTTTAAAATTTTCAATATGTGAAGCCAAATATTACTTCTGACATTTTTATAACTATTTCTTTAATTACTGTTTTATTACTGTTCTTGATGAGTATAACAAATTCTCCCTTTTCTCAGTAGTTTAATAACTGTATATAGCATTCCTCCAAGTTTTTTTTCCCAAGGTTCTTATATATCTCAATAAAACACCATATTTATGCTATGCTCTGTCTTGTATCTTTAAAAACATAAAAACTGCAGGGTATACTTGAACTTAGTTTTGTTTTACCCTTTAATCTTTGAAACTGAACAAATCCATTGATCCTCTGAATATTATAGATTGATGATAGATGAAAATAGGCTTTTAGCGAGAGTATTTTTTTTTTATGTTTTATTTTGAACTGGAATTGTTAACCAGAACATTTGAGAGAAAAGTTAGTCTTTCTTATAATATGTGGATTTTGTAGCTTTATTTTATTATAAGATGGACTAGGTGACTTGTGAGATATGGTAATTGCTACAAAAGAAATTCTGAGGACTTCTTGTTTATATGCCTTTTTGAAAAAGTGGTCCCTGGAAATAGCGAACTGGAGACTTGTAACTACATTAAGTTTGCCAAACCATTTTTCTTGTGACTCTCAGTTTTCATATACTCATGGCATTTTGCTCCAACATGTTATATTTAATCTCAGTACAAATATAGATGTTTTGGGTAGGATTTGTATAAGATGCATAATAATTTTCACATCATCTTTGGGTAATCCATAAGGAAGGAGATACTTGTGACACCTTAAAAGTTAAAACCAGAAAAAAACGAATACACAATTCTCAGTAGAGCAGACCAACTCTTCACTCTCCTCGTGTGCATACTGTGTGAGGAGCTGTGGTGGATAAAGAGAATCCTGTGTGGAGCAAACACATAGAATGGTTGATTGATTGATTGATTGATTGATTACTAGTTTTATCATTTTACCATAGGCACTGGAATTCGGAGGTGTTAGCAAGTTGCTATGACTTTTACCCCTTTTCCACTTGATTTCTAGCCATTGAACTTTTCTGCCCCATGATCCAACGAAATGCTGAATGTAACTAAAAAGCTGACAAATACTTCTATAACTAGAGTTCTACGCATAGTGAGTGTGAAATTTTCCCAACCCTTGAAGCACAAATGGAATTCTGTAGGGCTATATGGAGAGTGAGAGGTGGCAACTAGACTTTTCTATGGAGCTTTGCATTAAAAGCTTATTTAACCTGCAAGGGGTGGCACTGTGATTTTTACTTTCCTTCACCCATCATCATACACTCAGTACCCAGCCTACTGGGTACCTAGTATGCAGTATTTAGTAAGTGCTCCCTATGTATTTGTAGACCTTTTATTATGAGGAAATTAAGTGGTAAGAAATATTGTATTTGATTTTTGTTTAAATCATGTTAAAATGCTATATTATTCATCAATTAAATTATGTGAAGAATTTGTGGGAAAGCTGATAAATGAGGTCATTCAGTCAGTTAATTTTAATGAGAACTTGGTGTGTGCAAAGCAACTAAGGCTCTATTGGACCCTTGATATCAAATGCCAACTCTTCTGAGTTTCCATAGTGTCTGGTTCAAGTACTGCCTGCTATTTCAACGCACTTTCCTCTTCACAGAGAAAATGAAGCCATTGCACTGTCTTCCATAAAGGCTGCAAAATTTTATATATTATGCCAGTAATTTCTTCATTCTATCTCATCATAACAAAAAGAGATGAAGTCTTCCCCTGTCTCTGAACTCTGCCCTATTCCAACTTTTTAGGGACTTTCTTACTCTATTTTTTAAATCCCCTTTTGTCTCCTAAATTGCTTCCATCAGCATTTAACCACATTCAAATATTTATTATTGTACAAGAAGAAAATTAAAACTCCACCAATTGCTTCCCGTCATCATCCTACCTGTTCCCTCCTTGTATCGCAGTCAGACCCATGGAAAATAGTGTTAATTCTAATTTGTCTCCTAGCCAGGTCTAGCCTTACCTCAGTTCGGATCCAGTGAAACTGACCTAACAGAGTTATCATCTCCTTCTTGCTAAATCCACTAATGTAGAGCAGGTCTTCCTTCACTTTCTTGACTGTACACCTCCACCTTCTTCAGCTCTTGTCCTCTCTCTCTGCTTTCCAGGACACCAGACCCTCAAGCTTGTTCCCTTCCTATTGTTCCCTCTTACTCTCCTTTATAGGCTCATCTTTCTCTTTTCATTACTGGAGTGTTGGTGTTCCATACAATTTTGTTCTAGGCCTGTGATGGCTAACCTTTTAGAGATCGAGTGCCCAAACTGCAACCCAAAGCCCACTTATTTATCACAAAGCGCCAACACTTCAATTAAACTTCAATACTGAGGTTTTAGTTTAGAAAAACAATTCATATGCTTGGCTTGTGCGCTGACTGGGAGGCACGCGTGTCGTAGGTTCACCACTTTCCACTAACCTCATCCACCCTCATTTTTGCACTCCAACAACTCCATCTATTTCCAAGGCCTTAGTACTGGTGTATTCCCTAAACTTCTTGATTTTTATCTCTAGTACAATCTAATACATTCACATCTAAAGCTATGTTGCTGCAAGTCAGTTCCCCTTGGATATCCCATCAGTACCTTCAATTCAACATTCAAAACAAAATTCATCATCAACTCAAAGATCTGCTGTTCATTAGATCAGTGAGTCTAATCTTTCAGTAAAAAAGAATAGATTTTAATCCACTTGACCAAGCCAACCACCCAAACAGTATGGATCCCTCTTTAATATTCATGAGTCTCAGGTTTGATGAAGCCATCGTTAAGAAATATTTTCTTACTACATCAACAATAAGAACACTCAGACGAGGTACTTTATGTGCTCTTGTGTTTCTTTTTTCTGTCTTAGAAATTTATCACACTCTCTTGTAACTGCCTATTCACACATTTGCATCTCCCAGGGATCTATAATCTCTTGGAAGATAGGGATACGTGTAACCCAGCCTCTGTCATTTTATAGGTCTAGTACTAAGCACAGTGTCTGGTTTAATTTGGTAAATGCCCAATAAATACCTATTGATTTTAAAGATTGCTGGCACAAACTGCAATGGCAAGTGGGTAGAAAAGCTACAAATAAATAGAAGACACAGTATCTACTGTAAAACAGCAGCTGGACATTTATGCAAAGTAATGGCTCCCATGCACAGTGCAAGATTTACTAGGTTGGAATTTTGGGGGTAGACTTGAGATTCTGTATTTACGATAAACATATCAGAAGAATTTCATCATTAGGCAAGTTTATGAAATGGTGCTCTAAAAGAACTTGAATTTTGATTCATGAATTAGAAAGTATTAAAAAATATGATGTATATGAGAGTGGCTCGCGCATTCGTAAGCACTGAGTGAAGTAATGAAGCTTCAAAAGCAGTACAGAGATTAGTATTTGCCAGGAATACAGCAAGGATATTAAGAAAAAATGCTATGATGTAGAAATTCATGCTATAGGAAAAGGGAAGCTGGGTTTTATTTTAGTCATTGTAAGTCTGAATTATATATCTATGGTAATTTCAATTAAAACAAAAACATAAGGACTTGAAAGTAAATTGCTTTAAAATTTTCTCTTACTGAAGGTTGAAATGAGCCAAATTAAGAAATATAATCTACTATTTTAAAGACTATTTCATCATCAGACACAAGGTTAAAACAACTTCAAAATGAAACTAAATTCACTGTTCCATATTACAATGCCTGTTCTCTCCAGGGATCCTGAAATGACTCTGTTTTTCTTTATGACTTTATTTTCACCTATACTTGAGCCATTGAGCTGACAGCCAAACTAATCCCAAAGCAGTGTCCTGACTTGTCACCAAAGCTGTGCAGGGACAATTGTGGGCATGAGTGCTGAAGGAAGTGTCATCTGCTTGTTCTTCATTGTAGCCTCCTCTCTCCCAACTACAACCCTATGACGATGTTTCATAGTGAATCAAATGGTAATGGAGAACGAGCAGGAAGAATATCAGAGCAATTGTACACTTGGATAACTCTCTTGAGAGCAAAAATGGTCACCTCTGATCTGTGAACTATTTTGAAGCAATATCACAAATTCAGGAAGGAGGAGAACCGCATTGATAGCAGTTGAAAATGGAAAAAGCTTCCGAATTTCAGGGCTTTCATATGTGGTAACAATGTGATGTAGCTGTTAACAAAAAAAAAAAAAAGCTGCATGATAGTCACCCTCTGCTCTGAACTGAGATGAACTGGGCTGAACTGGAGAAGTTACATCTACAATCAGTCTCCAGTTTGGGATGCTACAAAACAACAAGAGAAAAACAAAAACAAAAAAAAAAAAACAAAAACAAAAACAAAAAATCCAAGAAACAAAAGTCTCCCCAAAAAGCAGGAATTCTTTTTTGAGGAGAGTGTACTGAATATGCTAAATTTCTTTCCATTTCTAATCTGTGCTTTTTATGAGGCCAGTTGGAGAAGATAGAATTAATCCCTGTGATAGAACTCATTTGTGTTATGCCATCTTCTCACTGAAAATCATCATTAAATTTCATATGATCAGTTTTGACCTGGCATCCAAATCTGTGTAATAAAAAGCTGCATAATAACAGGATTCCATCACCATTCCTTGTGTGTGTGGAGCAACAGTCCTGCTCTCTCTTGTGGAATATCACAGAGAATAGACAAGTCAGTAGCTTTAGATAAAGTAAGACAGTAGCTTGAAGGAGAAGAGTACCTTGGTCGGTGTGGCCATCGTGGAGGGTGGAAATGGGGAGGCCTGGGCCTGCATACAAGATGAAAATAAAACATGGTTTAGTCTCAAAATAACTATTCAACAAGGACTTCAGGTGGTATTTCTGAATAGTGTCAAGCTCAAGTACATCTTTTAATTCTGCAGTGATTTTTTTTTCTCATAGAGTAGAAACAACACCTTTTAAGTTATATTTAAACAACACATGACATCAGAGCCTAGTCAAAGAACAGATTCAAGGGAAGTATTACTTGTGTGCTTTCCCTAGAATGATCCTGAATAGCTAAAACTTAATTACACAAAGGGGCCTCAGAAGCTGCCGTGGCAAATGATCTTCTGGGAAGATGTCACACTATATTGGGCCAGTTTTAACTGTGTCTTTATTATCAAATAACCTTCACAAGTTATATCTATACACCCAGGTTGTATTTTCAGTTTGGCTTTTTTTCAATAGTCAGTTTGTCTTGGTGGGTAAAATCCAGCTATTTTCATGTAATTAACACATGCAGAAAGAAATTGATGCGAAATATGTATTCTTTTCAAATAGGCTATGTAAGTTCATCTTCCCCGGGAAATACATGGGAGAATGTTCGCGGGCCAGACATTTATGGAGAGCAGATAGAGGTGGTATCTAGATGCACCCTAAGCTATGGGGCTAGAGGAAGAAGGGCAGGGAAGGAAGGCGAGCTTCACAGAGACCCAGCCCAGCCTCAGGGAGCTTTGGAGCTAGATGGCCCCCAGAGTTGTCTCAATAGAGCAGCAGGGCAGGATTTTATCCCCAGCATGGAACATAGTCACTGGACAGGGCTTGGGACTGTAGCAATCTCCAGAGGGGAGCTCAGCTGTAAGCTGTCAGCCACCAACACCCTCAGGAGCTGGAGAAATTAATGAATCAGTCTTAAAGATGGAAGGTCTAATCAATGCCGACTACATATTCCAACATGGAATTTAGCTTCTGTAATACAAAAACTGGTCATTTTATCAAGGTCTGCAGATCATTAAACACTAATTTTCTATTACTCACTTGAAATATAGAATTGAATAATAGCTAGAAAAGCACTTTTAAAGAATGTGCTTGCTCAGGAAGCCCATGGGTTAAAGCATGACATAAGTGGAAGCTGAAGGTAGATGCTCTTGTCACCCTGACATTTTCTGCCATGTTGCAGGGAAAACCTATAGAGTAATACTCTTGGCTCCAGGCAGTCCTGAGGAGGGATATTTTTCTGAAAAGTTCTGGAAGACCTGTGTATGGACACTTCCTTCTGTCTTGCTCCTGGTATCTTTACATACCCACAGGACATGGTTTTTATGTATTCTTCAGAAGTTGTAAGTGTAACAGTGACAAGACCTGTGGTGGAAACTTGTAGCCATACAATTTTACCGTAATTGTATAATTGTAATTCTGGGGTGCAATAATATAAAGCCACATATCCCAGCTGCATTTTCAACTGGTCTTTACAAATAGTAAAGCTAACATCTTAAAATCCTGCCTGACCCCTCAGTCTAACTTGGGAATGGAGAAAAGAGGTATTATTAGGATCTCTAAAAACTCAACAGTACTTGTGTGATGTCTCAAAGTTTCATAGAATTTAATTGCAGAGATTTTCATCTGGGTCAGCTTTTCTTCAAGGTTATCAAAAAGGACAAGCATACATGTTACATTTTGGCCCAAAGAGTAAGGAAATGAGACACGAATCTAAATTTCTAGACTTGAATCAATCTGCATCTATCCTGTGGGATGTTCATGGATGTTCAGTTCCAGTAAAGAAAATTTGCTTTATTTTTTTTTGCCTAAAATATGAGACAAACTAATGACTGTTTTTGACACAGTAGACCAAGGTTATAGCCCTAGAAGCCTAAGCACCAGTTATCTAGAATAACTATTTTGCATTGCTTTTTTTCTATCAGCATCGTCAATGTGACTTCATCTGCTCTAATCCTGTCATCTGGGACTTATCATCCCTTTGGAGAGTTTGAAGTTACATAATGAGGCTTTACTCTTGGTCCCAAAGGGAAAAATTTCAAGGTTTTTCCTATGATGGCGCAGTGACTCATTTTACTGGAGCTTCAAAAACACCAGACGATGTGATGCCTCCCACACAGTATATTTTTTGCTAAATGGGAAATTACCATACTGCCGAGGAAGAGTGAGTGGTGGAAAAGTCAGTCGATTCAAGTTCTGGAAAGGACTCTTCCACCAACTTTTGATGAGAGCTTAGTCTTGATTCTGTATCTCTTCTTCAGTGAATATTTATGCTCAAATAGACATTAGAAAGGCAAAGCGACACAAACTATGCTAGACTGCTTTCCCTCAATGTTAAAGTATTATTCAATTACAATATAAATGCATGTATATCAGTATAGTGTCACTGTGTCATTGATGCTTTCATCAGCAAATAAATCAGCACAGAACAAGTTTCTTGGTAGAGTTTCCAAAAGGTAGCAGTGCTATATTTCCTAAAATTTATGTTTATTCTGTAAACATTGAAAGTCTATTATATATTAGATATTCTTCTTGATTTTATGAATACAAAGATTAAATGAAGCAGCCTCTGTCTTTCAGGAGAGGAAGATACATCGACAGATGACTTGGTACGGTCAGTTTAGTGATGCTATGTGCCTGGCATGTAAGCTTTCAATGCATGTTGCATAAATACAGAGTTTGGGTTGAAAATGTTGCGTATAACTTGAGAGGGACATTTCATGTATACCTTTAAATGCCATAACCACAATCAGCACATATGGTCATGAACGACAATCTCTTGACATTTCAAAGATGCCACTGACCAAACATTTTATGGAAGTGTTATTTTAAACTGACATCTTGTGCCATCTTGAAGGGAGCATTTAGGTTACGATGCTTATTCATGTCCACATAGTCAAATAAGCAGTGGCTCAGATTCTAGGGTCAGGTAGCGGGGTGGCTTCATTCTGGTTCTCTTTATAGGAAACATACACAAGGCTTCTGCAACTGAGCAGGAATCTCAGTTGGATTCCATTTGTTCTCTAAGCTGAGCACCCCAACATGGGGAGTTAATACCAGAAACAGGAGGGTGGCATGCATTTTGGACTTCCACTAGCCAGGCGCCCCATCCCTTATCCTAAATGATTCATTAGGAAGAGGGGATAGAGATAGGATAATTAGAGATCATCCAATTCAGTTTTCCAAATCTCCATGATGACTAATAAAAGCCCAATAAATTTCATTGATCTGTAGTGTTTAACCTGTTTTATTGCTTGCTTTCTGTTTAAGATAAAATTTTGTGCATAAAGTAAAATTATTTGGAAAGAAATTATTCACAAAATGTACACATGGCCTAAACAACTGGGAAATGTTTCATGTGTTTTATTACCTATGACTTATGTCTGAATGAATTACTTAAGATATTTTCCAGATTTTGAAAGGATGTACCAAGTGATAGAGGTTCATTTTCTGTCCCTATTGAAACTGTAGTTCAAATAAAGATAGGACTCCCAAAAGAGGCATAAGGCCTCTAAGCCATGGTTCTTTCCACTGGCTGGAGGAGTTTGTTACTTCTTTAGCAAATGAGGCCAAAGTCCAGCAACTATTTTATCAGAGAACTCTTCTTTTTATGATATTGCTCCTGCTATAGATAGCTGGTAGATTGCATCTGCATGCAACATCATGATGCTGTGGAACTTGCTGGTTAAAAGCATGAGATTTAGTGGCAACAGACTCTTACCCCAATCCTGGCTGATGCTTATCAGCAGTGTACACCTTTGGCAAGTTACTCTGTTTCCTCAAATGCAAAAAAGTGAGGATTATCTTACCTTCCTGCTTTCCTTTCAATTTTTCCCTTGTGTGTTAGATAAAGCCTTACATATAAAAAGTGCTCAGTAACCGGCAGTTAAGAACTGATCAGAGTGGTGGTGACAGGTTGATCACAATGACAGTGGGGATGGGAGTGCTTATGTTAGGTCCATCACCTACCGTAGCAGATGAGTGCATAGTACTTGGCATAGTAGCTGAAACTTGCTGTGTAATATTGGCACCTTTCTTTCCTTAGATGGCAAGTAACACACTTCTTGCTTGGAGGATAGCTTCCAATGCTAATTCTAGAGGGAAATGAAAATAAAACTAAGCTGAAATTTTGAGATTGTATTTATCAAAATGTACTACTCCATGTAAAGTGACTAATTTACATATTGACATCAAACCCACTCTATTTTTCTGTTGCCAATATCATTTAAAGTAAAGGGGAATCACAGTGTTTTGATGTAGCTTGATTTTTGATTCATTTTTGCCTGAAGAGGCACAAAATTTGAGGGAGAAGCCCTCTGTGGTTTTCCTGAAGTGGGAGAAATAACTAACATTTCCAGTGGGAGTGAAGTTACTTCCTATAACCATTAATCTGTTACACTTTGCAAAGTGGTTGGAAATCCATAACTCTTCATCTTCCCATCTCTCTTTTTCTACCCCACAGCAAAATGTCCATGGAAAATCTGGCAGTATCACCAAGAAAAGGTCCCCGGTTTTATTCTACATCTAGAAGAGGCAATTAATAATAAGCAAATAGGGCTGGGGATGTGGCTCGGTGGTAGAGCTCTTGCCTTGCATGCACAAGGCCCTGGGTTCAATCCCCAGCACCACACATGCAAGTGCACAAATAATAATTATAATAAGCAAATGGGAAACAAGAAGCCACAGTTTTGTATGCCTCCTATGGCTTTGTTCAGCAGAAAATTTGGAATCATAGACACCCAGTCTTGGTATGCTCCCTCTTCACATTCCTGCCCAAGCAGTTGCACCTTCCACAGTGGTCCCAGCCTCACCCCAGCAGAGCCTTCTGCTTGGTTTCTGATAGTACTGACTAATTTTAATGGACAGACTCCTGGATCTTTCACCAACCCCTCAGAATCAGAATCCCCCTTGGTAAAGGCCAGATGGTGTAACACCAGGCTGTGTCAGGGTCAAAACCCCATTGTGGTTGTCAGGGTGACTTACACCAACTTAAAGTTTTTCTGCTGCTCCTCCCTGGCCTTGCCTTGGGCATGGCAGAGAGTGGGTGGTTCCAGAGTAGGGTGCTTCCTAACAAATAAGATACGGGCATGATCCTGAAGAAAAGTGAGGACTACGAAAGAGGAAAAATGTCTTATTTCTTTTGTTGTGTTTAGTTTTCATGTTCATGATTTGTTGCAATTTTGCAAATGTAAGGGAGGGAGCTAACAGGTCAGCATGCCCACATAAAGATCCTGGCCTGAACAATACCACCGGTCTCATAGTATTGTGGGAATTTCATAAAATTATAGACAGAAATCAGATAAAAAGGTACATGGCATATAGTAGAATACCAGTAGGTGGCAAGTGTGGTTTCTATGCCCATATCCACAAAGGAATATTGAGGTCATCATTCCAATCAACAAAAGGACAACTGGACTGATTTAAACACTGATATATATTAGGACTAAAGATGGCTTATGCCCAAGTGAGTCATAGTAAAGGAAATCACAAATTTATTATGAAAATAAAAACAGTGCCTGGCACATAGTAGGTCTCCAATTAATAAATTAAATAAATAAATACAATACATTAAATACAATACCTTAAGTAAATAAATCTCCTCAATGTTAAATAAATCTCAGTGACCACTAGATTTTATTGAAGTACTAACAGTATTTATAGCAACATTAGAATTTCCTGCTTTTTTCCTTTTGAAAACAAACATGCCTAACATTGCCTAACATTTTGGGAGCTTCTGCCTTTATGCTGATGTAATAGTACACAATATTCTCTGAATGTTGCATCTAAATTCCTAAATAACCCCAGCACGAAAGGAGGCTGAGTCAAAACCATCACAGATCAAGTTCCCCCTTAACAGTTTAGCAAGACCTTGTTTCAAAGATAAAATAAAATAAAATAGGCTGAAAATGTAGCTCAATTGTAGAGATCGCCAGCACATACAAAATAAGATTTTTGTTACATTACACACTTTAAAGGTTTTCCACATCTCTTGAGGACTATGATGTGTTTTTATTTAAGTATCAGTATATGTAAATACCACAATTACCTGTAGACATTTCTTCTTCCAGGGTAACCTTCAAATTCATTGCTGGAATAAAACCTGAAAATATATTCAGAAATTTTTTAGTATTGATAATTCAATAATTATAGTTTTGTTACAAATGTTATGTAGTAAACAATACAGTCAAACATCAATCTAATGAAACAATAAATTGCAACTTTCATACACAAATCACTGCTGCTCATAGCTGAATGTTGGGTTTTTACTCTGATCTCCAAATCATCTGAGAAAGGTTAAATCATGTTGAGTATTCTTTTTATCATAGATATGTTTTGTTTCATTATGACTCATGTAAGATAAAATATGATTTCTAGTTAATATTACACCTTTTCTTTTCCATGATGAATAGCAGTTTACTGGCTTCACTGTACTGTATTATTTTTGTCTATGATTGTAAACACATTCTGAATTTATTTTATGGAAGACCTCATAGTAGATAAGTTTGCCACAATCAGGGACATGCATCCAAACTGGGATTCCACACACCTTAGGGCCTGCAAATTCACCCAGATGCAAGACAAATCCCAAGAGAACACACTTGCTACATAAGTATATAGGTGGCTTTCTAACTCGTCTGAATATAGATATGAAGCGGGAAATTCAGTTTAGTGAAATGATTTTCATTCCTCTCTAAGTTTATCAGAATATAACAAAGTAACTGTCACATTTTTTTCAGTTTCTTGCTAATCTCAAGAAGAATGAACAGAATTCAACTCATTCCTAATTTACATTCTAAACATGCATATTTCTGGTTTATGTCTTTACTAAAGTCACATGACTCCAATCATCTTTCGCTTGCCTTTCGCACATCATTTCCAACAACCTATGAGTAAGTTGCTTAGTGCCTTTCCCGAATGACTTCCTGCAGCTTTCCTGTGATGTCTCTTTCCTCGATTGTTCTCATCTTTGACAGTGCAGCAGTCTGTTCTCCATCTTTTCCCCTCCCAGTTAGTAATTCACCAGTCCTGTTCAGCCTCCATCTGCCTTAACCATTTACTCTTTCATCTCATTCATTTATCAAATGTGTATTGAGCTTCTCTGTATCAGGCATGGTGCCAAATGCTATGGATACGTAGAAAAGAAGGAGGCATAGTTTTGTCCTCCAGTTCCATACTCCATTGCTATCATTCTAGTTCAGGGCTCTGTTGCCTCACACCAACATTATGACCACAGCTAGCTCTTCTTGTCTTCATTTTCTCTATCTCCTAAAAATGTTATGCTTGAAATTAATCTCCTACCTGTTTTGTCTTGTTATTCCCCTTACTTTAGTGATTTTCATAGTTGCTTCATATAATGTTCAAACTCCTTTGCCCACCATTATATAATTTCATGGACTGACAATAGGTTTCTGATAGTCTCTCCTGTGAGCTCGGACTAACGATCCTACTCTTTTGCTCCTCAAATTCCAGCTAATGGCAGGCAGATCGTGAGCACTAAGGGGCTATCCCTGGATTTAGACTACATTAGAAGTGACACACAGGAAGTGTATCTTCCTGATTAGAAAGTTTTACCATTAAATGATTTCAAAATGGTTTATTTAGATAGTATGTAGATAAATTGAAAAGGAAAGAACTGAAAGAAAGAAGATTCCTATTGATGTTAAAAACAAGAGTCTTAGATTTAATATGGTTTAGATCTGAATTCTTGTCTGCCACTAGCTGAGTGGCCATTGGTCAAGTTAATTAAAATTTCAGAGTATCAGTTTTCTCATCTGTAAAGTGGGATAATCATTTCTACTTTACAGTATTTGGTACACAGTAATTCTCCAATAACTTATAGCTCTTATAGATAATAATATTAAACTTAAAGAACAGTGAATAATTACAAAAAATATTCTGTATCTATCACATGCCCTTCACTGAATTTCGAAGCTTGCTTATTTTGCTTAAGAATAGATTGCCTTTAAATCCAGTTATTTTAAAATTTGTATACTTTCATATAATTACCTATTAAACATCAGAAAACAAACAAGTACCTATTAAAGAGTCCAGGGCTGGGGATATAGCTCAGTGGCATACTGCCTGCCTGGCAAGCACAAAGTCCTGAGTTCGAGTCCCAGTACCAAAAAAAAAAAAGAGTCCAAAAGGAATTCACATTAACTAATTATTAAATAATGTGCAATCTTAATGGATACACAGCTGTCTGAACTAAATGAGGGAGTAATGAAAATGCTCCTTTTGTGAACTAAGAGAGATGCTGCAGTATCATTTGTACGTCCATCAGTCAGTGCTAATTAAAACTTGAATGATGTATCTTGCTTCATGGAATACTTACAGTGAATCCTGTGTTACTCTGAGTATATTTATGGCCTCCCACTTGCCACTTGTAATTTGAATAGCATTTTCCTATAAAAAGACAAACATTATGTTGTGTGAAGCTGAGCGTTATTTGAGCAACCTCAAGTGAATGATCTTTGAGGAGATAAATTTTAGAAGGAACATACCACAGTGTCTTTGATATAGTGAATATGTTTGTAGCCATCCTTGTCACTAAATATTTTGTAGTATGAAATGCTATCATAGTTAAAGACTGGTGTTGAAACAAAGAACTGAAAGAAATTAACAGAGGTTATGTTAGAAAAGACAAACCAAACTAAAACCATAGTTTTTTTTTTATAAAAGTGGTGTGAGGTCATGTTTATAGGAATCAGACTGCCTTGCCTCCCCTATCATCCATCACTTGCATTTGAAATTCCAGCTTTTCAGATGACAATGATTCCAGTGATTCTAACAGGGATTTGTGCTTTCCAATAGTGCTTGGTTGTTACTGCATACACCTGAGTTTGTGATGGTAAAATTGATTAATTGTCTATGTTCTAAAGTTATGTCTTTTGAAAGAGTTAAAAGAATCACAAATCAGTGCTGATATTTAACCAACTAAAACTTTAAAATGAGGTATTTGATCAAGGTGTGGCTTTTATTAAAGCTTATAGCACTTTTAATTCTTGATTTGTCTAATGCCAAGCACCTAATGTCAATGATTTAATGAAGACATTTTATTTTTTTTTTATTTTATTTTTTTTTTTGTGGGTACCGGGGGGTCGACCTCAGGACCTCGCGCACCAGCAGGCGCCCGGGCCTCTGAGCGATATCACCGGCCCCTTTTTCGTATGTGGGATCCGGGAGTCGAACTCGGGCCCTCGCGCTTGCAAGGCAGGCGCATATGCCACTGAGCCATCTCACCGGCCCCTATGAAGACATTTTAAAGATTAAAATATCTTGAGGGAAGTTTACTCCTTGAGACAGCAAGTCCACCTATGTCTACTCGGTATGGGATGGGGACCACATAATTACATAAGGCAGAGGTCCCTAATCCCCAAGCTGTGAACTGATCCTGGTTCGTGGGCTATTAGGAACTGGGCCACACAGTAGAAGGAGTGGTGGTAGAGAGAGCAAAGCTTCATCTGTATTTACAGCTGCTCCTATCACTTGCATTATGACTGAGCTCGACCTTCTGTCAAATCAGCACCAGCATTTGATTCTCATAGGAGTGGGAATCATTTTGTAAAATATGCATGTGAGGAATCTAGGATTTGTACTTCTTATGAGAATATAATGCTTGATGATCTGAGGTGGAGCTGAGGCAGCGATGCTAGCACTGAGAAATGTAATTATTATGTATCACAAACATACACTAAAAAAAAAAAAGAAAAAGAAAAAAAGAAACAAAAAATAACACCAGCTTTGGTCTGTGAAAAAATTGCCTTCCATGAGACTGGACCTTGGTGCCAAAAAGGTTGGGGACCACTGACATAAGAAGTGCTAGACATTCCGGTGTAGCTTGGAACAGAACAAGACATACCTCAACATCCTAAACAGTACAGACACCTGAAATTCTGCGCTCATACCAAATTTCCACAAATAATATCATGTTTCTCCCATTAAAAAATAAATTGATTTGTCTTAGATTTTCTAATGTTTTTTGGAATTTGTAAAATAATTATGTGAAGAAAGAGCTACTATACATCATGCAGAGTAGATATTTCCATGAATAATTTGAACCATGTTTTTCCAGTTGGTGTCTCTCTACATGACTGTAGACCAAGATGTTCTGAGTCAGGTGACAAAAACAATAATCAAAACCTACCAATCAACCGAACATACAGAAAAAATATCTTCTAGTTACAAATTTGAATCCTGCTGAGACCTAGTCTGAGGTCCATTTTTGAATGACATTAGGGGAAGTCACAGTAGGCCTCTTTAATGGTGGCACCATATGTGATTTGATACTTGATGTCTATTAATAGAATTGATAATGTTTCCTTTGAAAAGATAATAAAGATGTAACATTAGAATGCACCTTATTTGATGTACCTGTAGTGATGTATCTGAATATTACCCTCAAATTCATTTCCACCTGGAACATCAGATTTTGTTTGGAAATAGGGTCTTTATAGTTGTAATCCAGATAAGAATTGAAGATATGATCATACTAGATTAATGAAGATCTTACATCGCTGGGAGACATGGGGAAGGAGACTATGTGACAACAGAAGCAGTAATTAGAATGATAGAACTGTAAACCAAGGCAAAACACCAAAGATGAACAGGAGCCATCTGAAGCTAGAAGAGGCAAGGAAGAATTAATCCCCGGAGACTTCAGAGGGGACATAGCTCTGATAATGCCTTGATTTCAAACATCTATTCTCCAAAGAGATGAAAGAAAAAAATTTTGTGGTTTTGAGCCAACATATTTGTGTAATTTATTAGAGTAGCCCTAAGAAACTAATACAGTGGGGCTAAGTCTCAGCACATTGGCTGTGGAGATCATTAAATAAGGTTTTCTCCATACTTTGTGTTCTATATAATGGACTGTAACCTTACAGCAAAATCTAACTTAGCACTATCATAAACAGTTGAGTTTTAGCCAAATACAGGCAGAAAACTCATCACACTATGCCCAAATAAGGCAGATACCTGGCTGTAGCCAATCAGGTGATTTCTCTACTTTGCTCTGTGTTCAGCTTAGTGCTTGCATTCCTAGGTGGAATTCTCTGAAGCTCTTCCAGTTCTGAGGGCTGCCTGATTCATGAATTATCCTTTGCTCAGATAAACTCTACTAAATTTATCTAAAGTTTTCTTTTAATAGATCGTTAACAAAAATCGAATAATATCTCCTTATATATATATATATTATATATATATATCGAATAATGTCTCCTTATATTATTCTTCCATTGGTTTCATTAATAAGATCAGCTTTGGTAGGATTTTGCACAATGAGACCAAAGAATTTAGGTGAAGTTAAGAGGCAAAAGCCCCAGGAATAGGAAACTTACTTGCATTTTGTGGATTAAATTTTTTTAGTATAGGTCCATGTCAAAATCATACTTTCATTTAAGAATAAAGTTTTGCCCAAATGGTGATATAATTACATACTAGTAACATCTTTGTAATGTCTGGCTCTTAGTCTTTAATGTGAAAGACAAAAATTGGTTCTATAATGTTTTAGTCATTAAAATGAACCTGAGTCACAGACCACTTCAAGGTAACACACACACACACACACAAATTATTTACAATATTTGCAGTGAGTTAGTGAAGGGACTTCAAAAAAAAGTTTTGTTGTGAATTAAGACTTAAAATTTCATTTTTATTGAAAATAAAAAATTAACAAGGCAGAGTATTATCTTTTGAAATATTAGAATCAGGCAAACAGGAAGAATCCTTTCACTAAGCAAAGACTCTTATCTTTCATTACGCACATTAAAGACAGCTGCTTTTGATGATCAGGTAACTTGGGTGAGGTAAAGAGAGTGTGAAATATTTCCGCTCTCACCTTGCCAGAGCTGGGCCCATAATGCGCTCTGAGTTAAGTGTCACACCTGGACCTTAGATAAGCACACGCAGTGAGGCTGTCCTCAGTTTTAACAAGTCTCCTACACTAGTCCTTGGATTTTCTGATAAATTGCTCATTTCCAGGTGAAATGCAAAGTCATTTAAAATATTTTCCTCGGAAAGTAAGATTATTTACCTCCCTGTCCTGTCTTGTTGTTAAATAACATAAGGCTGATGCCTAAACTGAGTTCACATTTAGTCAAAAGCTCAGGCTTCCAAACATCATTAGAAAATTTAATTTTTTAGCCAAGAGTTTTTGTCAACAGTCTAAAGAAAGTGTAGGGTTTTTTAAAAGTTATTTTAAAATAGCTTGAATGTGGCTTTACTGTCTATGAATTATGTTTTCAATGTTTGTTTTCCAAACTGAAAGAATTAAACACTAAATTCTTTCATTAAAACTTCCTCTTTTTGGACTTAAGCAAAAAGAAATTTAGTTAAAACAAATTTGTTGTTATTTTTCTGACCAAATACCAAAGGAAAACTTACGTTGTTTACCCCAATTAAGACAAAGAATGTATCATTGCTGGAGGAAAGACATTATCAGGAAAGCTACTTGCTAGCTCTGTGCCTGTAACTAGCAAGTCAGTTAACTTTTGGCAAGTCATTTAATCTTATTTTAAAATTTTACCATTTATTTATTCATTTATTTTGGTGGGAATTAGAACCCAAGTCCTCATGCATATTAGGCAGGTGCTCTGTCACTAGGCAGCTGTTCACCCAGCCCTCCTTTAAGTCATAGATGATTTCCAAAATTCTCTTTCAGTTTAAAGCTCTGATAAATTCTCCAGGAACCACTTGTCTAAAATTGCTCCTTAAGTTTATACTAATATCATTAGCCTGTCTGCTTTGTCTAAATACTCAACTATTTTAAAAAGGGCTGGGGATGTAGCTCAATAGTAGATTGATTGCCTACGATGTGTGAAGCTCTGGGTTCAAGCCCCACCACCACATATACATATGAATATTACCTGAGCAAACGTGTAACAGACATTTCTAGTTGTTTTCCAGGTTATTTCACTCAGCCACTTGTTTATAAGTTATATGTTATGACTATGTATGTTTGTGCCCTCTTTCAAAGGGAACTGGAGTATTTACAAGGCAGGTAGCTTGAAAGAGTGTGAAAGCTATTACTGCAAAGTTTTGACAATTCCTCTTTTAGAATTTAGAAGGTTCACTGACAGGTAAATTTTAAGAGATTGAAAGGAGTACAGAAGAAAAACACATTGTTGCCAGTATAATTCTAAAACTACAGACACTAAAATGATCTGGCACAAAATTACATGTCCCAGATAAAGAGCTCATTTATTCACTAGATTTAATTGGGCATGAGTTGAGACTGAATAAAGGGACCTCATCTCTCAAATGATACATATGCTCTTCCACTGGGAGTATTTTTTAAAAAATATTTTACAGATTTACAAGGCATTTGTGCATTCATTCATTCATTTTTCCAGCTCATGTTTAAGAAAGTAAGGTTGGTGCAATATGAATTTAAAAAACTTTAAGAGACAATTGATCTTAAGATGCTTATAAGGAGATCTTTCAATGGATAGATTCTAAAATGTTTCAGAGTATGGTTTGAGCACTGCCACATTTTCAGAATAAATGGACATGAGTGTCCAAGGCAATATCTTTGAGAAAGTTGTTGGTACCATTGTTGATCTGTCTGTAAAATCGCAACATCCAGTATTACTTTATAGAAAATCTAGTTGCATTTTAATCATTTGCGGAACGTATCATGAAGAACACAAATGTTTTCAAGTTCTTCCTTCTCATTCTTTCCTAGAAATCTTCCAAATGAGAATGAATTAGTAGATTAACTTTCCTCTTCCCTCAAAATTTCAAATACTGACTTAGGAATAATCTAGTTAATCAAGAATGCAGAAAATTTATAGAATATCTTTCTTTCCCTGAGCCCTACTAATTTTTCCAGTAATAATGTAATACAGTGGAAAAGTGAATTTGGATAGGACTTTCTTACTTTTTTTTAAATTATTTACCTACACGTGTTACCTCAGGATGTAGTTGCATTTAAAATAATAACTACTCCCTAGTTAATAAAAATGAATATCTTTCATTGAAGACTGAGTATACAAACAGTGGCATGCAGGCCCATAACCACTGGAACAGAAAATGTACAACAAAGAGATGTTAATATCTGAAGAATTTTACTTAATATTTACCTTTTTCCTAGCCATTTTGTTTATATTTTATGAGACTTATCATATCGGAATTGATGTTTGAATTTTTTTACTGTTCTTACGTAATGGATTAATGTATTACAATCAGTTCTAAGAGTTTCTCTTTTGCATATTGTGTCCAAATCTCAAAAAGCGACTTCTCCAACTCGTATTCTGGTTGAGTTCAGTCGCATGATGGTGATAAGTGGCACCATCCACTTCACATTCAGTTATTCTGTGTCTTATGTTTACATAAGATAAAGATATAATTGATATTTGTCTAAAACATGATTTTATACTAAAAATCTTCATATAAACCTATATAGAACTTCCAGATAAAAAATAACAAACAATAACTACACACATATTTTTCATATTTAATACCAAATTGTTACTTAAAAAATGGTATGAATATGCAAGTATTCAGCTCAGTTTTTATGAAATTTAATACAAGATAGCTTGCCTTTAATTTAGAAACTTTTATAATGTGCTTACTTTTCTGTAATTAAAATGGTTTTCCCTGGTTAGGTTAAGATTGTGTTACCTTTTGAAAATTGGTCTTTGTTTTATTTATTTAAGAAATAATATCTTATAGATATTAGGGAGTAAGTTGAAAAACTTAGAGTTGGGACATAAAGAATATGATTTATTCTCAATAGCATTCTAAAAATATAGACATTGAGATTATCTGGCACAAAATCACTTTACAGATCACTACCTTTGTGTTTTTTACCTTGATATTTTTTCTACAGAAACAGGTAGTGTGAGTTTGGATATATTGTAATTAACCTTTGATAGCTGAGAATCTGTCAAGTGTCATTAAAATATAATGAAAAGATAGCAAAATCATACTCCACCAGCCCAGCCAGTTCTGCTTTCTTCTATGTGCTCCTGGGTCTAAAAGACAAAAGATCACATCAAACATAGTGTCAGTAGATTAACTTTTTTCTTAAATATAGTCTGGATATTTGGAACCAGTTAAACTGCCTGATCAGAGTCCAGTCACCCAACTTTAATATCGAGTTTAAAACTATAACAGTGCTTCTGTGTACACGGATCACGTAAGGGCTGGGTTCTTGGTTGTTGTTATAGCAGTTAGCCTACTTTGCAAATACATTGACTTGAAGAGCGAGATTTCTAAAGATGTCAAAAGAAGAACTAGAAAGGTAAAGAATAGTCAATAGGGCAGAAGGAGAACCAAGAGAAGGTGTACTGTCATAAAAGCCATGGGCATAATACGTTTTTAAGAACCCAGTTTGAATTTTCTGCTGTAGGGATAGGTCAGTACCTCAGAGAGAATAAGACAAGACTTGAAAAAATAGTGACATTTTTTATTACTTATTTTTAGCCATAAAAATAAAATCAATTTGAATAACCTGTTCAGAAAAAAAATATAGAAGTTTCTTAGACTACAAATTTTTAATGAAACCTCACCAATATAATTTCACATAACTACCATTGCCAGTTCCTTTTACCTCTGTATTTTAAGAATGACTCTCGGGCCGGTGAGATGGCTCAGTGGCATAAGCGCCTGCCTGGCACGCGCGAGGGCCCGAGTTCAACTCCCAGAACCCACATACGAAAAAAAGGGCCGGTGATATCGCTCAGCGGCAGGGGCGCCTGCTGGCGTGCGACATCCTGAGGTCGATCCCCGGTACCCACAAAAAAAAAAAAAAAAAAAAAAAAGAATGACTCTCAACATGAAAAAAATATTGATCGGTCATTTAACCTGAAGTATGATTGGTTTTCAGAACAAGAACACATGTCAGTGTGTGGAAAATTCAACATTTCTGTTCTCAAATCTGAAAACGTGTCCCATGTATTTATCAGACTATTTTGAAACAGAGAAATCCTATGTTTATTCAGATTTCTGGCTAAAGTTTATATTGCAGGGACTTTCATACTACATTGAATGTGCATCTAAAGTGCTCTGTCTGTTTAGGTTAAAGATATCTCAAATTTTGATAATTAGAACTTCAGATCCCAAAGCAATCAACTTTTAAATGTTGACTTTTTGTAGCTAATAATTGTGTCTAAATGATGTCTTAGTTTTCAAATGAATAAAATTAGAGCAGTAGTTTCTGATAGCTGGATTTAGTGAAAGTGTTAAAGATACGTTCCGCAAAGACTGACTAATTAGACCAATAGTTTCTAACTAAGTATAATTAAGATCAGTTTATTCCCCGGTCCCCTCCCTGCTTTTGAGGGGCTATGGTACTGCATTAAAGACAAATTTTTCTGTTTTGCATATCAAAGAATAAGATAAAAATCAAATTCTAACATATTCTTCTAAATATCAGCTTGTAACGTTCCATCAGAATTAGTCAAATCACTTTCACAGTAGTGACTTAAAAACTATTTTTAGCTTAGGCAATGTTGACTATTATAGTTCTAATACATTTCCTAAAAGAGTCATCTGACTTTTCCGTTGTAAAACACAATGTCCTAATTTCAAGATGCAATTTAGTGATATACTTTGATTGCTCTCTGCTTTTCTTCTTACTTTATCAAATAGGTTATTGTGTATTTGGTTTAATGAAACATTTCTTCATAATTTGAAGTCTCATAAAATGTACCCATCAAATTTTTTATTTTAGGAAAACATCTTGGATTTCTCAGTGTTTAAAATAAGTACTTAAGAACAGGCATATTTCAGAGCTTTTAGATTTTTGATTCATTAATTTGAATTTGGATTTTTATTTGGTTGCTATTTTGGTAGTAGATCTGTCCCTAATTTTCAAGGACCCCCCATAAAAGAGAGGGTACTGTCCTACGATAACTGGGTAACAGGAAAATCTGATGTAATATTTCATGTCATGTTCCTAGTCATCCACTTTTGATTTAAAAATTGGAAATCTTGGCTTTCTTTTGGTAACATACCTTCCTTTTGAAATTTTTATTTTTCAATTTTGACATTGAATAGAACATGCCCCATTCACATATCTTCTCTGATCCTCTCATGCTGTCCATATGGGGGCTGAACACAAAGCCTTTGCACTGTACTACATCACCAGTCCTTTTAATTAATTAATTGAGACTGGCTCTTGCTAAGTTGTGAAGTTGCCCAGGTTGAACACAAACTTGAGATTCTCCTGCCTCAGTCTCCCAGAATACTAGGATTATAGGCATGTGCCACCATGCCCTGCATCCTTCTCTGATTATTTTATGTAAAACATATCTATTTCTCTTGTAGACACATTTTATATTTTTGTCTTCATTATTTTGCTTTCGTTAACTGTTAATCTTACAATCTCAAAAGATGGATGACAATCCTGATTGAGAACCAGATACCTAATTTTCCAATATCATATTGTCTCATTTTTATTTACTCAATTTCAAGTTAAAGTCATTCAAGAAAACAACATGTATCCTATTTATTTAACAGAAATGGTGTCTGTATGAATATAGTATGCATTTTCTAAAGCAGTCACCAGGTGGATGCAGTAATTCTGGCTTTAAAATATAAAATGGTAGTTATAAATGAGTCTGCAGTATTGTGCTTTAGTCTTAAGAAATACATATCAGTGGTATTAATATGTCTTACCTTTGGACAATCCCACATATTCCAGTCTTCCCTAAAATCACATATAGACAAGACTGAAACATTCTGAACTCTTTTTAGCCACTGCAAACATATTCTGTCATCAGTAACCCATGTGAGCCAGCTGAAATAATAATCACTGCAAATAAATCAAAACATGTTGTCACAACCATGAGCCCATATCACATTTAAATAATTTCATTATGTATGTTTCTATTTTTTAATATATGTTTTCTAAAGGTTTTTATTATTATTGAATACTTATTAAAGAAGCAACACCAAATGTTTGAATATTAACGTCTACTGACTTTTAAAAATGTGAGAGTTCATTGATCTAATATTTCATATTTGAGTTGTTTCTCCATTTTTGTACTTTTATATCTTAGAAAATAATTTAAAGCATGAGGTCAAAGCTATTGGTTCATCTAAAAGGGAGCAAAACATTAAATTTGCTATTTTGCACAGAGAAAGACTTTTTTTTTTTTTTTTTTTTTTTACTTTTTAATACTGTAGAAAGAGCCAGGTACAACGAAAACACCAACTCTGTCTCCAGACAAGTTTGTGTTGGAAGTCGACTTTTGGCTGTGATCATGGTCAGGTGTTGAAATTTGGATTAGTATAATCATCAGATGATATATATGAAATAATTCAAATAGTATTTGGTACATAGTTTCAATGAAAGGCAGCAATGATTACTTGACTCTGATGATATGTAGATAGAGAAGATCAGTGTAAAATGAACCACAGAATTTTGGAGTCTTTTACAGAGCTGGAAAGAGGCCCAAATCCTGGCACTGTGTGTTGGTAGTTATATAACCTCAGGCAAATTATTTAACCATTCTGTGTCTGTTTCTATATAAAATGGAAATAATAATATTACCAATTTCAATCTGTAAAGACTAGCTGAAAGGGCTTAAGAATTATGCCTGCTATATAATAAATATTCAAAATACATGACCTATTGTTAATATATGGTTAATATTTTACATGTTAAAACCAATCTCTTGACTCCTTGTATGGTGATCTATCAGTCCATTTTCCACCTAAGGAGAATGGTGATTTTTTAATGATATATTCAATCACATTGCCATCAATAAGATTTGGCTGGGAGATAGAAGATAATTTGAAAAAGTAGTCACCTTTAATTACCCAGAAATACCCAGAAGAAGTTCTAATGGGGTTCTTTTCCCTATGAGATTAGATCAACTTTTCAGAACTGGCTGATTCTTCTCCATGGGGCAGAAGGAGAAGACCAAACCTTGATCTGGGAATTTGGAAGAGGTAAGGAGGCTCAAAGGTGATAAAGACCCCTTTCCCTCACTCATTTCAACCAGAAAGACCACAGAGGACCGATTGGGGGTTGGAAAGTTGCCGTAATTAGGGTTAATCAGATAAGATCTACATAAAACATCACGCTGGTGAGGTGAGAATGTATCTCCGTTTGCCCATACATATTCCCTAAATATAATTCTACCAGATAATTGAAAAGAGACAATTTTCTGCTAAAACAAGCTAATTTTGGAGAGCATTGGCTTTTCCTTTCCTGTTCACCATGAACATAGGATGCATATAGATGCCTTGGCTGAAGGAAAGTACACCAGGCTTGAAAGGAGCCGTGCCGAGGGCATGTATCATATATGAATGCCTGGTGAGAAAAGTTTCACTTAGATTGTCCCCTGTGGTCACTTTTATTTCTGTAAAAGGGCTTCTTTTTAAAAACTAATTTGTGAGTGTAAAACTTGATTAACAAATTCTAAAGTGCTAAAATGCAGTTAAAAAGGTAGAGGAAACTGAGATTACCTCGAAGCTATCATTGCTGGAACTGGTACTTCTCTGGGCCCGGCATACTGAGGGTAGGTGGTATCAATAATAAATATCCGAACAGTAGGATTCTTAGCCCCTGCCTGCCAAGAAATGGAGATATATAAGCTCATATAATTCCACTTATTACCATCTCATAAACACTTTGGGAATTTAAGCATATTTTTTGTAACCACATAAGGTTAAGTATATTATCTTTGATACTCTATTTATATGTGACGAGGAACTTAATTTTATTTTTACTTGCAGGACAATTACAAATGTTGTATCAATCAGAGAAAAATACATATTTTTAAGTACTTGATGAGAGAGCTTTGATTTCTAAGGGAAAATACTTTGGACAAAAAGCTACAGTTCTATAATCGACATTATTTTCTGATTTTCAAGACATTTCTCTCATCATTAAAATAATTATAATCTCATTGTATGCTGAGAAGTACAGGGAGGAAAGGAGATTGGTCTGAGAGGAGAGTGGAAAGAAGAAATAAATGAAACATACTTTTTGCTATTGCCACATAATTTGGATCAGGACAATTACCAAATGCTCAGTAAGCTGCTGCATCACTACTGCTACCATCCCAAAAGATGAGGAAGATTTCACTTCCAAATAAAGTGTCCGTGGATTTACACTTCTCTTGTTTTGTGCTTTCTGTGCTACTGTATGCTTGAGATTTACATGACAGTATCGCTCATGCCTAGACAGCTTCTTAGGATTCCTGTTATTTTAATACAGAAAGATAGTCTTACAGTTATAATAAAATTTAAATCCACAAAGTTTAGATACAGAATGTTCAATGATTCAGTGCTGTTTGAATTCATCTGAAGAAATGTTCAGTCTCTTCTCAACTTTGTTGGTTTAGCTGGGAAATCCTTGCTTCTTTGGAATTTTCCCATCTTCCTATCCAGCACCAGATGTTTCAGAAACTCTAGTCTTCAAAGCAGCATGAAAATTTGGGACCCAAATTTCCAGTCAGTGTAGATACTCTTTGTTTCTGAGTTTTCTCATATCTTCTTTTTTTTTTTTTTTTTGTGGGTACCAGGGGTCAACCTCAGGACCTTGCGCGCCAGCAGGCGCCTGTGCCGCTGAGCGATATCACCGGCCCCTTTTTCATATGTGGGTTCCGGGAGTCAAACTCGGGCCCTTGCGCTTGCCAGGCAGGCGCTTATGCCGCTGAGCCATCTCACCGACCCTCTCATATCTTCTTGATCCAATATACTTTCTCAAAGATTCAAGTTCTTTCTACATGTCTTTTCTTTGGTCTCAATAATCAGTCCTATCACTACCAAACATCTTCAGTTTTTGGACTTTCTATATAGTCCTTGAGAGGTCTCCTCTCTAAAACTCCATCTGTTATGTATGCCATTCATAAATTAATTTATTAATTTATTTATTGTGGCACTTGGGTTTGAACCCAAGGCTTTGCAATGAGTTAAATCCTGAGGTCCCTCCTTTTTTTTAGATAAGTTCTTGCTAAGTCTCTAAATTGACCAGGCTAGGCTTGAACTCGTGATTCTTTTGTCTCTGTCTCCTAGAGTGTTCAGATTATCAGTGTATGCCACCATGTCCAGTTTAAACATGATTTTTAACATAAACATTAGGTTGTGTGCAATTGTAGTTTTATCTCTGTGGCTTGCTTCAGCATTTCCTTGTGCAAATGCCACATCTATCCGTGTTGTAACATATATGGTCCTTCTGGATCCATCTGTAACAGTGTTCTGCTTGACAAGTAAAAATAGGGAGCAAAGAACCAAAAGCCATGTTCAAAAATCACATCCAATTCCTTGTACAGGAGATGAGTTAATTTATGCTTGGATTTCCCTCTTCTAGGTTTGTGATTTAAATTAAAATTAGGCTATACTTTTTCACTCTGACTTGGCTATTCTACTGCAGACTCAGGCCTCTTCTTTGGAGACATAGATTGAATAGAAAGAATGTAGAATAATAAGTCCAGAAAGATCAATAAGCAAGAACTCTAAGCTCACACCAACTTACCTTCTTTAATTCCCTGAAGGAAGTAACTGATGTTCACAAACTTAACTTTCGTATCCACAAAAGACTGTAATTCATGTCTGCTTCTACCTGACAGAACATCAGACTCATCATTTTTATTTCCCACTCTAGTTTTCATTTACATGAGAATTCAGGGAACTGCAAAAAAAGAACTTTACCCTGAATTTGGAGCATGAAATATAAAAAAAATTAAAAATAAGCTTGTTTTTCTCCCATGATTTAGACCATATGTTTTTCAAAGATTTTGCAAAGACTACTTCATCCAGCACAACCAGATGCCCAAAGCAACAGATGTCCATATCAACAATAGAGCGCAGTACACTGTTTGCCTTACAATGCACAAGGACAAGTAGCTCTCCAAACTTGTTGATTCCACCTCTATTCATGGTAATGATTGCTCACTTTGACACCAAAGAAGTGAAGGCATCCGCTAAAAGTATTCAACATACCTTTGGGTATGGAATATTTATCGTTCTAGGATACTGTTCATCACCATAATAAGAATAGGCAATAACTGGTATATCTGTATCATTAAATTCTGCATATGACAAAAAATTTCCATTAGGAGACCACCAGAGAGCACATTTTGTAGCAAGCATTTCCTCTGAAAAATAAACACTTACATATTAATTACATCTTACTCAAAATCATTGAAAATACTTCTAAATAGCTATTTATAGACTAAAATTATTTATTTCACATAGAAGTAACATGTCATACTTTGGTTATTAAAAAAATAAGAGAACAATTTAACCTTACATCTCAATCAAATATCAATTAGTCTTGTTAGCAATTGACATTAATCAAAAATGTAATTTTAAAATAAATAATAAACACATCAACAATAATTAATTTTTCCCTCAGGGAAGCTTTTGGTTTTTATAGTAAACTAAAGTAGCTAAAACAGGAAGAACTGTAGTTTACTAAAAAGTGAGATAACCATTGAAAGTTGAGTTTCTTTCCTGGGAATATCTATCTTTCTATATCTATCTATCTATCTATCTATCTATCTATCTATCTATCTATCTATCTATCATCTACCATTCTACCTATCTAGTTAGTTGAGAAATATTTTTATGTACACATATATCTTTATGAAGTTGGATTAGAGATTAGAAGATCTTTTAAAGTGCAATGAAAATCCTGGATCCTACATGGCTTAGAATGAGGCCAAAATTCAAGACAGTATCAAAAACTAAGAACATTTTCCCTCGAAATAGCATAAATAGTTATGTAGGTTTTTTGGGGAAAAAGATTTCTTTCTCAAAAAAAATAGACATAGCACAAAAGGACCAAATACTTATTGGAATATAAATCCTTACTGTCACTTTATAGTAATGTTTATGAAAATAAATTCTATTAATCTTCTGATAACAAGATTTTTTTAGAATATGCATATCCTGCTTATAACCTAATAGCAGCTTTTAGAAATGCAACCACTTGTCAAAATAAGATACCACTCATCTAAATCTTACTGAATATACAAAATTATTTTCAATTAAAGGCCTAAAATAGCAGCAATTAAAAAAGAATACAATTTACCTTCATAAACCCAGTCTGGGATACCATTAAATATTTTATTTTCTTTTCCATTGTATGTTACTTGAAAAGGTGGATCTTCTGGTCTTTGTTTCAAATAGATATTGTTTTGATAGACATATGCCTAGAAGTGGTAGAAGTTAGTTAATAAGGGGAAACTACTTACCAAATACAAAGAAAAATTTGTATTTGTTTTAATTATTCACTTAAGACCTTTAAAGAGTGGTAAATCAGCTGCAAAAAAGACCCACAACTAAAATAGTTTAATAGGTTAAAAAAAACATATTAACATCAATTATAATTTAAAAATCTCAATAAAAAATAAAGTCTACAATCATTTTAGTTTTATTGCCCAAATAAATAATTATGCATATTGACAGAATGTCAAATAAGTCTCTGAATATTAATAGCTAGCCAGATCTAATCTTTATTTAGAACCCTTAAATAAGAGCTTGGACAAAATTTCATGTTGTCTGAAGCTAGTCTGGGAAACTTGTGAAAACCATATTTTTCCTGAGTTTTCTGGCACAACACATTCTGGCTGAGTATAAGGATAAAGTTTTTGACTGCGATATTTAAAGAAGTCTATCCATGAGCTTGAGATTTTGCGGAATTCTCAGATGGGTTTCAATTTATCCAAACTCTTCCCGTTTTTAACCACGAAAATAGTCATGAATGTATTTTTTTTTCTTTCAGGCAGGGAAATCTAACAAAGGCCAAAATCAGATGGCTCCTTTTTTATTTAAATGATTAAATACTGCCATAATTTAAACACTTACTAGTTTACTCCCAACAGGCGACCAGGATAAATACTGAATTGGACGAGGAAGCTCATATCCTTTTAGAAATTCTCTAGAAGGAAAAGAAAAAAGAATAAAAAGAAAGAAAGAAAGAGAAGAAAGAGAACAAATCATTCTGTTCAGTGCAAATAGAAATTGCATAAACAGAAAAAGTAAAGTATAAAAATTTATGACAATTATAAGAAATATCTTTGTTTCTATACACCTAATAGAAAGCTATTAGAAAGACTACAAGATCGTGGGACTGGAGGTATGAGGGATGGTTGTCATTTTTCCATTTCTTATTTAAGAGTCACTTAACGTTTTTGAGCCTCAGTTTTCAGCCCTTTTTAGTGAGGCAAATGAATATACACTGTGGAAACATCTTTGGAGGCTAATAGAATCCCTTCGTTTCATAGAAAATAAAAATTGTGATTTTAGAGAGATGACATAACTTCTTAAGATTACATTGCTAGTTTTTGGCAGACCCCCCCAATTAAACTCAAGTTTTAACCCCTGAGACTGTAAAATTTGTACACAGCAGATTAAGATGGTTGCTGAATTGTCTTCCAGTTCTGAAATTCTATAATTGTGCTGAAGTTTAATGTGTGCTCTTCCACATTCTCATTCACAACCCCCTCTCTGTGAATGCATATGCATTTCAGATTTTTGAAAATATGATGCCATTTGACAATCTCCCCAGGGATCTGACTTGAAATCAGAAAAGGAAAGGAACATCTGATCTCAAGCTAAACTGAAAAACAGATCTCATACTGGGCAGTATGCCTTAAGCTTGCAAAGTTCTCCATCCATGGGCAAATTTCAAATATTCTAGTGGCCAAAAATCTCACTCTGATGTTTAGAGTCACTGTGCAGCTCTGCAAATACTCAAGATGAGGGACTTGCATTGCGGAGCCTCTGCAGTTCTTTAGCAAGAATACACTCGGATTTTCATGTGTTAAAAATCATAGGATGCCATGTACATGTTTTGCCTTACCCTCTTGAAGTTTGTATTAATAGTTTCATCAAGACTGTTTCTGTGGGACAACAAAGCAAGGTCTACCTCCAAAGTCTAATTTGAGAAGCCTCCAGAAAGGCTTTCTGCACTCCTATACCAGTCTCTCCAAACTGGATCTAACATGTGCCTGACATTTACACCTTTCTTATTCTCTGAACATTTAGATATCAAGAAGACTTACAACACTTATTACCTTGATTTAATTTATTAGGTCATGCAGCATGATACCTAGCAGTCAATGAGGGAAAAGAGAGGGATGTCTTTGGAGAAAGTTGACTATTGTTGCTGCATTGGGAGCTCTGACAACCAGAGGGCCCCTGGAGGTCAGAACAGAATGGAAGAGATTCGAGGAGAGAGTCGAGATAATGACTCAGAGAGAAGATATTTTTCCATCCTTCACTAGGTTTGCAATTCTGTCTTAAGCCAGTGTTCATGTTACCTTTGACATTGTAACACGACCTTAGTTTTCTGTATGGGGTGAATTAAGGTATGCAATTTTGTAGACAGCGCCAAGCTGAAAATCTCAGTGAACATCTCTTATGCCTGGTAAGCCAGCACATCTGCCATCTTCTGTTTTTCTCAGTCATCAATGGTAGAAGATATGGAAGAGGAGAATGCTTTACAAAGGCTGTTATCTCCTAAGTGTTCTTTAACTAGCTTGAAACCAGAACAATCTCCATTTTCTCTCTGTTAGATTTTTACAGTCTTCAGGGCATATGAAAGGCTTAAAATTAGTGGCATTCAGTCATGCCTTGGATCACAACAAATTTTTTTATGACTTCGATCATATTGTATTCCAAAAAAACAATTTTCAAAAAACTCTGGAAAATTAGATAGCTATGCTGAAAGCAGAAAAATAAAACAGTTCAGTTAAATTTACTATAGAGGAGCTAAATATCTAATATGGTTTAGGTTCCAAAGTTTATACAAACCACGATTAAAATATTAATGTTTTCATTTTAATTTAGAGTGCTTTCAAGTTTGGTGAACCTCGACGTAGAGAATTTCAAAATGATTAAAAGAAAAACAAGAATATGATTAAAGTCTGGGGCAATTAATTGAAAGATTTCCTCCTCACTCATCTAATATTTTCTTGAGAGTACAGTTAGCACCTTAAATTCATTTGGAACTCTCTGATATGTACTTTTCAAATAATAGGTGCTCAGTAAATACCTCTTGGATTTGATGATGATGATACAGAGAAGAAAAAGATTTAGACTCCATTAGGTGGATTTAGATTCTACATTAAGCAGTAGCTCCTATTTCTTAATTTAACAGTTTAAGGAGATCAGTTATTCTTGTTTGAACATCTGAAAGAAGTAGATAATTTTTTAAAAAAAAAATTTTTGCGCCCTTGCTAGACAAAAGGGGAAATAGGCCAGAAGATCTTTTCAAACCATATAATTATTTTTACCTTTTATGTAACAGCAAAGAAGGTATCATATTAAGATGAGTAATTGAACCAATTCATTGCCCACACTTAGCCAGAGTGATTTTTCTAAAGTGCAAATCTGATCATGTCATTTCCCATTTAAAACCCTTCAGTGATTTCCTATTGTCATCAGAAAGAAATCCAAACTCTTTTTAATGGTTTCCTTATTATTATTTGGCCCATGCTTCCCAGCCTCAACTCCTTCCTAACCTTACACAACCTCCCTCTGGTAAGTAGGCCTCTCCTCCAGTTGCTGCTACACTGACATACTTAGGGTTTCCTGAACAACCCATATCCTCTCTCCCCTTTGGGCCTTTTATACTCTTCCTTGTGCCTGGGATTCTGTCCCTCAGTCCTGACCTACATGTACATTCATTTAAATTATTTCTTGTAAATGATAACAGTTTTAAATAGTTAAAAACCTACAGAAAAATAAAATAATATAATAAATGACAAATTTATATTATGTAAATTCAGGAGTATACTTAACATTTTAAATGTTAAATTAAACATTTTGTCATTTTTGAAATAATTAACTTTAACATTTGGCTATTTTAAATAATCAATGTAAAAGCAGTTAATGAAGTATGTGTTCAGACACAGCTAATGTACGTATCTTCTTTCCTTCTGCCTTTCTCCAATGAAGTAGCCACTCTCCTGAAAATAGTATCTCATCCCCATGCATGTTTTTATCCTTTTACTACATATGTTTATTTCCATAAATAGCATGACTATAATTTTCTTTTTGAAAGTAGGAAAGCCAAAACTATATGGTATATAAAATGCAAAATAGTATTAGTCAAATAAGGAGAGGTGAATATGCCATAGAATTATTTCCTTTAATTCCTTAACTTTTATGGATCCACACATATAATAAAACAATAAGAAATTAAAATCTGTAACAAGAAAATGTAGTCTTAACTTCAATACAAAGATTGAATGGGAAAGTCTATGTATTTGATACGTAGTGTTAATAAAATGTGGTGATGTTTTACCCATTCCTGAGGTCATAGATGTGATATGTTGCTGTGTAAGAATATCTCCAAAGCTGTCAGAGAGAAGCAGAGACAGATTACAATATTTTTTAAAGCTCATATTAATAATGTACACTCATAGATCACCCCACTCAAAGTTCAGAATTATAAAAGACTTATTTTCACATAATTTCAATTTCAAACTAAGTCTTCTTTTAAGTTTTACTGTGGACTTTTGTGCTGTTTGTCTAAGTTCCAGACCCAATCTCAGCAGTGATTCAACTTTCACTGCATAAAAAGCATATTCAAAGTCATTTCTGAATACAGAAACTTTATCTTTGATACATTCTATCCTAGGAATTTGTCCTTTATATTTTACCTGGATTGAACTAAAACCACTGTGATTTTTATAGCCCATAGAGATTCCCCTGTATCCTGGTAAAGATGATACACATTAAAATTCAGAACAGAATTTCATTAGGCTTATAATTTTATTGCAATATTCTTCTGCATCTTCATTCAAGAAGGAGAAATTGGGCCAGTGAGATGGCTCAGCGGCGTAAGCGCCTGCCTGGCAAGTGCGAGGGCTTGAGTTTGACTCCCGGAACACACATATGAAAAAAGGGCCGGTGATACCGCTCAGCGGCACGGGCGCCTGCTGGAGCTCAAGGTCCTGAGGTCAACCCCCGGTACCCACCAAAAAAAAAAAAAAAAAAAAAAAAAGAAGGAGAAATTAATAGTAAATGGTCTAGTGTGGTGTGGTGGGAATACTCCCAAACTAGGCTTTCAAAGACAGATTTAAGCCCTTGTCTATCACTGAGTATATAGTATTGGCTTTGAGCACATGACAATAATGCTACACAGTAAATTTTCCACTTTCCATTATAATAAACATTCAAGGTTAAACTAATAAACTTTCATGAGGTTAAACTTTGTTAAGAATTACTAATGGGGGCCGGTGATATGGCTCAGTGGCGTAAGCACCTGCCTGGCAAGTGCGAGGTCCTGAGTTTGACTTCCGGTACCCACATACAAAGGAAAAAAGGGCCAGTGATATCACTCAGCAGCACAAGCACCTGCTTGCAGGTGCGAGGTCCTGAGTTCGACCTCTGGTACCCACAAAACAAACAAACAAAAGAATTACTAATGGTTTGTAATATGCAATAGCTTTAGAAATATAAGGATATTTCTTACTCTTCTGATAAATAGCAGTGCCTTCAAATGAGATTCTCTTCTCCAGAGGAAAGTAGTTTCCACTACTTGTTAATAAAATGCAAGTAGTGAATGCACAAGAATGCAAAATTATTTGTATATGTTTCAGTTATGCTTTTTTGGGCTCATTCACTTCTTGAATATTTAGAGACGAAAATGGATTCTTATTTTCCTCTTACTTTTATAAACCAATATTTAGATTAGTGGGAGATATAATCAGATATATCCAAATTAAATAATGGATACCTTTGAGTAATCACTTTCAAGGTATGCAAATTGCCGATCAGGTGATAAACCATAATTTGAAGCATTCACGCTTTTCTGAAATTATGAAGAAGTTGATTAGAATACAGAAAACAAAGGACGATGTAAATTTGTAGCTCTAAAACTTCAAATTATCAATAAGCTCCTACATATAATTTCAATGGAATTAAAAAATGTTTATGTAGTACCTATGTATATAAAGAAACTTACTATACACTGTGAGGGAGATGCAACAAATAAGACAGATTGTGAATTTGAGAAGCTTATAATGGTAGACTTGTCAATGAGTAACATTACAAATTAAAAATTTCTATTAGAGAGAATCATTAGAACATTGTAAAAGCATTAAGGAAAGAAGTAACAGAATCCAAATGAAAGGATAATTGGTTACACAGATGAGGAAAATGTTATCTGAACTTTGAAAAGACAAATGGGCTTTTAAGGGTAGAGGAAGTAGGAGTGCTGAAAGCCCAAGAGGAAAGTTTACCATGTGCCCAAATGTCAGGGTCTCCATATTTTGAACATTTATTCTGTTTTAGACACTTTGAAATGTAATTTCATTTAATTCTTATATTAAACCAAAGAGGTATTATTATTCTCACTTTACAGAGGAGGAAATCGAGGCATAGGAAAGTCTGTGTAGCATAGAACCTTGTCCAAGTTTCCACAGCTGGTAACTGACAACTCATGTTTGAAGTTCAAGTTCCTGACTCTTGTCTTACACCATCCTATTTCCACAGAGGAGCAAAGATGCTTGATTATTTAGAAGAAGGCCAGAACAGCAGCCTAGTGCAACCAGAAGAAAGAACTGGAGTATAATAGTGGGGGATGGAGCTGGGAAGACAGGTTGGATCCAGATCCACTGCTAAGATTTCGAACTTGTTCCTTTGTCAGTGAAGACCTGGAGAAGGTTTCTGAGGAGGAAGATGATGCTGGATACATACCATGGTGCTATTGCTCAAAATCGTATATGATTCTCCTGTTTCAATATTATATAATATTACATTATTATCTGTAGATTGATGAAGATATTCTTCTCCTTTATATAGAAAGAAAGCAAAATTTTGCATGATCTCTCTTAACAGGAATTGATCACAAATGAAAGCACACTTATTTCACAGGCTTAGTTTAAGGTAAATAATTCTTCATCAGATTTAGAATAATAAATTGGTGATGGAAGAGAAGAAAGCATATTGCTTTTTCTATTTTGTATGCAGGCGCCAGATTTGCTACCAGTAGCCCTATCCTAACTGATTCGGAGTGCTTCAGAATAAAATTTTGTTTTCTGTGGGTTGCAAGAGAATATACTAGTGTAAAATGGTATTTTTCCCTTTACAAATGGCATTTTTCTTTTACAATAAAGATAAATCATATTTGGGATTTGTTTACTTTAGTACAAAACCTAATTTATATGAATTTTATTTTCTAAAGAGAAAATTTAATATACTCAGTTTTGTTGGTGGCACTATATACATGCAACTATAAAAATCATAAACTATTTAACTGATCTCACTATATATTTTATTAGACTTTTGATAACATTCTATTTTGAAGAAGTAAATACCAATTTTATGACCCTGGCAGATTTATTGTTAGAGTGGGCTTTTATCTATTTTTCAGATTATCTACATTAATGATAGAATTTCTTTATGAGTAAAATTCTTATGATCTTTCCTATTATAGTTTCATGTCTCCCATCCTTAAAACTGTACCAGACACTAAAATTACTTTGATAATGCATTCTCAAATTTTACTTTTCTATTAAAACTCCTGTTGACCTTTTAACTATTAAATAAACCCAAATTAAAAGGTCTTATCAAAAGACTTTGGTGGGTACTTGAGTTTTCCAAGTACATCCTCTTTTTGCTCATTTCAACTGATACAATTTTAGTTACCATAAAGATGTATTGGCACTAAAAACAAAACAAAGCACATAAAAGAAAAAAAGCCTCAGAAGATAAAGAAATAGTTCACTTACCTGAAATCCAGTTTGGAAAAAATGTCTTATAAGAAAATGTCCCATTTAAAATATCTTTCAGTGTGAGGGCTCTTGTTGCACTTCCTTTAGAGTGATAGACTTTGGAAAACAAAGAAACCCACTATTAATAAAAACAAGGTTGATAACTCAAACAGATTCTAAGCCCTGCCTTCATTCATTCTTTCTCGTATAATGATATGATGTGCCATTTGCTAAGTGCTTGCTTACCTCCTATCTTAAAAATAATATTTTTGTAGACAGGGTAACCAAGGGTGGGAAAGGTAGCTGACTAGAAGAGACAGTTGTTGGAAACATACAAAGAAAGATGAAGGCTGTAGACCAAGACCACACAGAATAACTAAGACTTTATTCTTCAGGTGGTAAAGAGCTGTTAGGGGTTTCTGAGGAGGAAGGTGAGATGAGCTGCTACCAAATTTGGGCCTAGTAGACATAGGATCACAGACCATGGGGTTTGATTAAAAACTCAGCTTGTCTCTTGGTCCTCTTCCTATTTGCAAAAGTTCTATCTTCCTGTTTCATAATATGTATCTTTTATTTTGCTCTTTAATTTATTTATACTTTGGGTTTCTCATATAATAGAAACCATGTGATATTTAAGCTTGTGTGTCTGATTTATTTTACTTAACACTATGGTCTCAGGGTATCCATTTTCCTATAAATGACTCAAATTTGGGGAGAGTGAGAAGAGAGGAGGGAAATGGATAAAAAAGAATTAAGATGGGTTTGTACATGTACCAACATCCCATAATGAATGTAATCATTATATACTGCAAACATGTACTAATAACAATAATACAAGCTATAAGAAAAAGCTCAGCCTATTTGCAGTTCACTGTATTGTCTCATATAGTCTAGGCTTGGATTTCTACTGATTTATCAGTGATATATCTTAGCATTCTGTTTGGCCAAATCAGATCAGGCAGAATCTTTACCTTTAGAAATCTCAAGAAAAACATTAATGAACATAGGTAATTTTCTGATGCTATGTATTTGTATAAAGAAAAATTGGACCAGAAATAAGGAAAATCACATGATTTATACAAATGATCCTGGAAATCCTAAGAGTAATTTGCTATAGAATTGTTAACCTAACATAGCTCACAAACCCCGAGTAAATTTCAGCTATATTTGAATACTTCTAATCAGCTGTGTTTTTTCAAACTTGACCTTACTCTCAGAAAAACTCACTAGAGTGCCCTAACACAGTCAAATATACCAGAGGGATAATAAGGCAAGAAACTCCCAGACATCGTCATACCCATACTGCGACTCTCTATTCCTCTCTTCTAAGCCCTTCTCTAGGCCACTACTTACAACCTAAAACTGATGGAAATGTCCTATCCTTTGAATGGCATTTAAGAATCTGACATTTTCTCAGGTGAAAAGAAAATATTTAAACATGAGCATTATCACTATATTATTTTACTAAAACTCTTCCCTAGCTTTCCATGCCTCCTGAGATAAAGACCAAAAATGACAACCTGTACTATAGACCCTGGCTGGTCTGGGAGGATATAACCAGCCAGCCCCTTACTGTCTCTCCCATTCTTCTCTAACTTCCAAACATGCTAGGCTTCCTGTTCTTTAAATATTCTTTTCTCTCTGCAGGGCTTTTGTACCACTTGCTGTCCTCTCCTTTTGCCTCATATGTTCTGTTTCCTCTGAGAAGCCCTTCCTGATCCCCCAGTTTAAATCAGGTTCCTCTGTTATATAATTCCCATAGACCGTGCTACTTTCTTTCAGAGCACTTGCCTTCGCTTGTATTTATGTATGTATTTGAGTGATTATTTTACAAATGTTTAATAACACCCCCATATAATCAAAATAGTCACCAGAAGGTCAGAGACCACGTCTTATTTTGCCGTCATTCTCCAGTGTCTAGCATATACAGGCAGTGAATATATACTTGTTGAATGAATGAAGGGATAAAATGAAGGTTAGCTGAATGGGTGGATAATATATGGGCTCTCTTCTTAGTTTCCAGTATGGCTTTGCTCAATCTCTGGCACCCCAGCTTGCTCATCTATATATAAGAGATTTGGCTAGAAAATGTCATTCCCTTCCAGCTATGCTGTACTAGATTTGAAATGTGAAACTCAACCTGTTCTATTTGCTTTGAAGTCACACAAATGTACTACCATGTAATTACAAGAACTGGATAAAAGCATCTTCTGATATTTTTCACTGATTTCCTCTGATGCAAGTGTGCTCTCCACACTTGATTAGGACCTTGTTTAATGTCTTAATTTTCTAAAACTTACTCTTATGGTTATGCTACAAAAAACAAGCAGCTGGCGAGCCTCTTTACAACTAGATACTGAATAGTTCATACTTTTAAATTATTCTATCTTCTTAATAATCATCTTCTTGCATTCTCTTTCCATTCTAAGCAAGGTCATGTATATTATACAATCATTTAAATGAAACTTCTATTTAAGCGAATAGTTGTTTGCAAAATTCATACCACTGGTTCTCTAATTCCCATTCAATGACTAAAAGACCATTTACTACAATAGCATTATAATGATTGTTGAATATTTAATTATTTTTTTCTTTCCTAAGGAAAAATTACAATCTGTGTTAATGTCAAAGGAAAATTATAACACTGTGTGCAGCGAAAATTATTTTCCACTTGAAATACACTTATTTTATGTCTCCACAATCCTTAATTTCCAGATGGAAAATTTAAAAATGAAGCAAATCTGTTAGCTGTTAATACCAAAATAACTAGGTAGTTGTTTAATTGAAAAAACTTTGATATTAATTCAAAAAACAAATATAACCTAGCAGTGCCTTATTTTTAAGTACAGCAGAAATAATACTTTCATTAAGGTGCATGAATGTCTTGTATCATAGTCTTTCCTATTTAAGAATCTTTTCATATGACTTTCTTCATAGTTATGTTTAACTGACATATTCATAGCTATAGTTATTCTTCATTTTGACAGAAGTTTGAATTAAGACAATTTAACTAAAAAATTTAGCTCATGGTACTCAGTCAATAAATATCACCTCCTAGTGTTATCATAGCTCATCAGTATTCTTCAAAAAAATATTTTAGATCCATGTTTTCCAAACAAACTAACCACTGGGACTTTCTGTTTTTGTTGTTGTTTTTGAACATCAACTAAAACCACAATACAGGGAATGCAGTTCCAGATTAGGATAGTAGTATATATAGTAAAAGTACACATTTATTCTACTTTAATAAGATTCATTGTTTACTTGGAATATTTTGGACATTGAGCAGCTCCATAACTGAACCATTACAATTATAATCATAAATAAACTAATATTAATGTTGTTCATATGGATAAATGAAATTTATATGAAAACAAGAGTTTCAAGTTATTTAAGTACCTACTCATTTTTCTTTCCATATCATTAATAATATCCTGATCCTTATCAGATTTCCAGGATTATTTAGTTTTTTAAATCTCTAATTTAGATTATTCAGAAAGGCTCTACTTGATTTTACATTTCATATTACTTCCTAGTTAGTCATTTATTTATATGGGTGCATAGTAGTTATAGATGCTAGCAATCTGTATAGGGAATTTAGCATATGTCCTATGGTGACTCAAAATATCAATAAAGCAATTATAAATATATATTAATTGTATGACTAATTTCCATAATGAGAATAGCCCTCAGAACCACCTAAGAGGTAGTGAGTGGATGTACGAACTGCATGTCCAGATGACCCAGCTGCATTTATGTGGAAATAGGGTTCATGACACAGATCGGGAGGATGACTGCTAACCTCATGTTATCTTTATAAACCACCTGCTAAGTGATGTAGTCGGGGCTTAAAAAGTGTAATTATATTGGTGTTAAGATGAGCACAGTTAAATTCATTCTCAGTTTAATGGGAAGGATTTAAATTCAACTTTCTTCTTTTAAAGTGGCCACATGTTCACAGCACAGCTGAGTAATGTATTTGCTTCTGGGTGTTGCATTAGGTCACATGTTAGAGTGTGAATAAAACAGTTTACTTAGAATTGCTAGTCCCACATCCCAGTCTTATTTTACACATCGAAAGACCATTAGTATAATAATGTGTTAGTAATGTGTCACTACATTATCAGTGTTGAGCACTATGCTAATCAGGAGTAGAAATAATCTTTTAATTGTGCACTTCGAAAATACAGCTGTTTTTTTGCTATCTCAACACTTATTTATTGCACATGAATATTTTTACCTCTATATCGACATGGCAAAATATTCTACAAGGAATAGGTCTCTAACCATGAAGGTAGAAACAATGTTTGATTTTTGCTGGGAATATAATAATTCCCAGCAGCCAGGATAGCATTTACATAATGTAGAAGCGCAGTAAATATTTGTTGGATTAAAAAATGACTTGATGGATATTTTGTTAGCTTGGTTTTGATAATTCTCCCTCAAAAACCTACCTGCCCTTATTTTCTACCCTTTAGTTCATGTTGTACATTTCACACATCTACTCCTCTACCTAGGTATGACTTCATTTAAATATTTATCTAAATTTGGTCCTTGGAGCACATGGAGTTTCTAGGTTTTTTTTAGTCTTTACCGAAACCTACTGAATTAGAATCTCTGGGGATGGATCCTGGGTGTTTAAATTTTTACCAAGCTCCCTGAATGATCTTTCTGCAGAAGTTCAAAATCCTATTTTTTCAAATCCTATGATTTCACTGAATCCACTCTGTTCAGTACACTCCTGCGCCTATCAGTGGAATTTCTTCTTGACTATAAAACTCCTGGTAGTGTATAAACTGGCTTGAATTAACACTTCAAGGAGACTAAATTCCACAGCTAAGTATTTATGATAGCAGTCAAAGAAGGCTAATGGTTTCTTTTCATATTTGACTCCGATTCAGTGATCTTGCTCATTGCCTCCAATGGGCGCTACTGTTAGACCTATTCCCTTCGTTGATCTTGGACAAGTAGAGAAAAGGCAAGGGGATTTATTCTTTTGCTCCAGATTAGATTTAAATAAGATTATGAATAAAACATTGGCATCATTGTTTTTTTAGTGTTTTGAGTGTGTGAATTCATGTACAAATCAGTATAAAATGTATCTTCAAAGAATTAAACACACTAAACTAGTCCCAGTCATTTGGAAAATATTCCATTCGTAAAATGGATTTTTGTGTCCTTTTTCAAATAATGTTCTAACATTGAAATATAAGCATTTGATTTTGGAAGGACAGCTTTGACATCTTTAATTTTTAAACTGTAATAGTTTAAAGGAATTAGAAAGGAAATCTGAAAGCATATCATTCTTCTATATAACTGACGCTTATTTGATAACACTTAATTCTTGACAGTACCCTTAAATTTGATTTAGCCCATCTTTAACATAGTTAGTTATTCATACACTGCTTAAGCACTCTAATTAACTATGCTTTAATTAGTTGCATTTCAACTTATTAAAGCAAAGCTGAAAATTATTTCAGTTATATATCCAAGAAATTACGATTCATGAAATGATTCACAAGCAAGTAGTGATTCACTATTCCAATTCTTTCTTAATACTTTGTTTTTCTTTGTTAGGACTATTTGTGTCAATTAATTGTCTAGTTCTGAAAAACTGAAAGTAAGTGCTAGCATAGAAACATTTTATATTAGCTCTGATATGTATTATAAACGAAATGAGAAAATATGCTCTATTAAGTGAGCATACAAACGACTGACAGGTCTTTTGTTCTTGATTTCACACTTAATTTGGAATTGATGTTATGAGGCCATTTCTGAGAAAGTGACTTGATCCCTGAGGGTGGCCCTAAGCCTACTGCACCCATTCTCTTGCTGCCTCCACATCATCTCCAACCATCACATCAGGTCATATTTATTTCTGGATTGAAATAAATCCAGGAGCAAGTGTAGGAAATATTATAGTGAGAGCAATTATTGTCAAATTTGTCCAAGACTGACAACTTTGAAGAAATAGATTTTATGCTAGTAATAAGAAGTGTTATAATCTATAACACTTTTTATTTTGGCTGTATTGGGGATTGAACCCAGGGTCTTTATACTGAGATACATCCTCACTCCCTCACACATTTTTAATTTAAAATTTTGAGACAGGATCTGGCTAAATCTCTAAATTGTCCAGGCAGGGCTCAAACCTGTCTCCGCCTTCCGGAGTGCTGGGATTATGAGTGTGTACCACCATACCCAGCTCCATGTTTACTAAATTATTTTAAGTAGCAAGTACTCTACATGTATGATTCCATTAAATCTTCACAGCATCCCTCTGAGATATTATGAACCCTACTATGAACACTATTTTACAAATTTGGAAATGGGAATTAGAGAGATAAACTAACTTGCCTGATGCATGTAAAGGGAATTTTAAATCCAGTTCTGTCTGACTTCAGTGTTTGAGTACTTTACCAATATTCTAACTTCAAATGAAAGAGCACTTATAATAAAATAAAACATGAGCAAAATGCAAAAAAAATATGGACAGGAGTCAAACAACACATAAAGGTGTGGAATAATTTTCCCCAAAGCCCAGGATAAGAGAAAATGGTACAATTTGAGCTTTATCTAAGCAAAGAAGTTGTTAGCAACAAAGCTCTAATGGCTAGTTAAAGAATGCAGTAACTCTCATTTCTGAAAGTAGTTTTCAAAGATATTTGGAAGAAAATGTCCAAATAGGAAGAGGAACTAAGGAGGGGGAAGGGGAAAAGGAAAGAAGGGAAAAGGAAAAAAAGAGAATAGAAGAAAAAGTGGAAACAAAGCTTTTGTAAATAAGGAGGGGAAGAGGGGTTAGAGAGGAGGGGAATGAGAAAAGGAAGAATCAAGACATACTATGTACTGGTACAAATTCCCCAAGATGAATGTTATCCTTAGGTATCTCTAAAATGTACCAATAAAATTAATTTTAAAAAATGAAAGTGGTTTTTAATGGTTATTTCTACAAACAATACTGAACAACAAGTTATTCAAAGGAATTTCCAGGCTTTAGAAATGTCCCACTTGTATGTTATAATATTGTTGTTATGTTACTTTAATTAGGCTTGCTTTATTGTGATAACTGAAGATTGCAAAGGTCATGGTACAGAATCAACATAATGCATAAGAACATGAATGGCAAAAACCATTTTGGTGACTCTAAATTTGAAAGCAAATCTTATCTATTTTTAAAACCCACTCATTTTGTCTTGGCAGCTCATCCTCCTCTAACCTTGCTTTAAACCATGGTGTGGCTCTTCACTACTGTTACTCGGGAATAGCACCCATGGAAGAGCCACTTTCCTAGGTTAATTCATGCTCCTAGGTGTCTATTACATATCCCTGAGCTGACTCATCCCTACCACCACTGCCATATTTAACCCCCACCGGGTTTCTTCTGTGCACTCCAGACCTCTCTGCTAAACTTCCTTTTTTACATCTTTACTTGCATATGTCACAGCCACTTCAAAATCTTTATGTCAAAAAAAAAAAAAAAATGTCGTGCTGCTCCTCCAGATTTCTTCACATAAATGGCACTATCTACTAACCATGCAATTCCTCAATTCAAATACTTTGGAGTGATCTTTGATCTCCCTCTTCCCTTACGCTCTTTGTCTAATACCTAGGCCTGACAACTCTATCTACTAAATTACTGTCTATTGTCTGCTTTTTCTCCATTTATACTGTATTCCCAAGATCAAGCCATGTCACAATGGTAGATGCCTAATTGTTCCCTCTGTACTTTCATTGCTGGTATTTCACTGTAGTTTTGATTTGCATTTTCCTGAAAATTAATGATGCTGAGCATTATTCATGTGTTTATTATTTATTTGTATATCTTCCTTAATCAAATATACAGTCTTCAGCCTTTTTTTTTTTTTAACTGGGCTATTTGATTTTCTACTTGAGTTGTAAGATTTCTTCATATATTCTGGATGGAAGTCCCTTATCAGATATATGACTTGCAAATTTTTTTTTCTCATTTTGTGGGTAGTCTTTTCACTTTTTTGATGTTGTCCTTGGCAACATAGAAGTGTTAAATTTTAAGGAAGTCCAATTTATGTATTTTGTCTTTTGTTGCTTGTGCTTTTGGTCACAGTTAAGAAATCATTGCCTAATCCAAAGAAATGAAGATTTATTCCTAGGTTTTTAAACTATTATCTCTTATGTTTAGCTCTTTGATCTATTTTTAGTTAAATTTGAGTATGGTATTTGATGAAGATATCCAAAATTCATTTGCCCAAGTATAACCATTTGTCCCAGCACTACTTGTTAAGATTTTCCCCACAGAATTATCATGTCATTTTTATAAAAAATCAATTAACCATGAGTGTAAGACTTTATTTCTAGTATATCAATTCTATTACATTAATCTATATATCTATCAATATGCCAGTACTATATTGTCTTGATAATGTAGCCTTGCAGTAAGTTAAAGTATGATGTATGATTTTTTTCTGAGTTTGTTTACTTTTTCAAGATTGTTTTAGCCATTCTGGGTCTCTTGCATTTCCTTATTAATTTGAAGATTAGCTTATAAAAAATCTGGAATTTTAATAGAGGTCACCTTTTTTTTTTTATTTATTTTTTATATGCGGGTACCAGGAGTTGAACTCAGGACCTCACGCTTGCCCGGCAGGCACTTATGCCGCTGAACTATATCACCAGCCCAAGGTCACCTTTAATCTGCAGATAAATTTAGGGAATATTGTGATGGTAAAAAATTAGGTTTTTGAGATGTTTTTCAATTTATTTAGACCTTCTTATTTGGACTGTTCATTGCTAATGTAGAAAAATACAATTGTCTTTTATATATTAACTTTATGTTCTATAAGTATGCTGAGCTCATTTATGAGTTCTAATAGAATTTTGCACATTCTTTAGGATTTTTTATAAACAGGATTATGTCATCTACAAATTGTGAGTTTTATTTCTTCCTTTTCAATCTGAATATCTTTTATTTCTTTTTATTGCTTAGTTATCTTTTCTGGACTCATGAATAAAGTGTTCAATAGAAGTGGTGAGGGTAGACATAATGTTCTGTTTCTGATCTTACAGGAAAATGCTAAATCTTTCACCATTAATTTAGTTGTAAACATACTGTTCTGTTCCTGATCTTACAGGAAAATGCTAAATCTTTCACCATTAATTTAGTTGTTACATGTGATTTTCTTTGTAGATGCTTTTCATCAGGTTGAGGAGCTTTCTACTATTTCTGGTGTGCTGAGCATTCTTTATCATGAAAGGATGCTGGATTTTGTCAAATATTTTTTTCTGTGTCTATTTTAATGATCATTAAATTTTATAATAATGTTTGAAATGTTGAACCAGCCTTATATCTTAGGAAAACCCCACTTGGCCCTGTCCTGAATTTGGTTTGCAATTACTTTGTTTAGGATTTTTTCACTTATATTTATAAAAGATATTTGTCTATAGTTTTTTTTATAATGTCTTTATCTGGTTTTAGTGTCAGGGTACCACTGATCTATAGAATGAGATGGGAAATATTCTATCTTTTGGAAAAGTTTATGAAAGATTGGTAATAATTCTTTAAATGTTTGGTAGAGTTTATGAACAAAGCCATCTGGACTTAGTATTTTCTTTGTAGGAAGTTTTTAAATGACTAACTCAATCTCTTTAAGTGTTACAGTTCTATAGGGTTTTCTATTTCTTTTTTTTTTTTTTTTTTTTTGTGGGTACCAGGGGTTGACCTCAGGACCTCGCACACCAGCAGGCGCCCATGCCGCTGAGCGATATCACCAGCCCATTTTTTGTATGTGGGATCTGGGAGTCGAACTCAGGTCCTTGCGCTTGCCAGGCAGGCGCTTACACCGCTGAGCCATCTCACCAGCCCTCTATTTCTTTTTAAGTAAGTTTTGATAATTAATATTTTCTAGAAATTTACCTATTTCATCTAAGTTTTTTGATTTTTTGACATACATTTCTTTTGACTTGTTGCTTTATAGAGTTCTAAACATCACTTTTTCCCAAGTATAAAATCATAATGTGTATAAAGATTCAATTTAGATACTAAACAATATTTTTCTTTTTATTCTTAATAGGAATAAGGGATAATAAAGATTATGTTATTGTGTTTTTGCTACATACTTTTAGTGAATTCACAAGGATACCAGAAATTAAAAACAAATTCTTTGCTCTGAATATAATGGGAAATATATAAGACACTGATTAGTATCTGATTAACTCTTCTATAAAAAGATCATTTCACTTTTTGCCTACTATGTTTTATTTTAATACTCACTTGACTTCTCTATGATTTCTCCAAACTTCTAGACTTGATTCTACATTCCTAATTTGAGCTTTGAAACATGTTTTTCTAAAAGATATCTAAGATGCTCGTGTATAAGTTGTAACCCAATTTGCTTTGGAAATATGAGACAGGTAAACACCTCAGCGTTACGGGAATTACCCAAACACTGGGCTTTGTAAAAAAAGTTATTTGAAATTTGGAAAATCTCAAAGAGAGTTTGCCAAGATCCATCTTCTGTGATGTTAATATCCAAGTGCCAATTAGAGAAATACAGTGTAGAAACTTGACTTATTTACACTCAAAACTCTTTGTGTCCTTGAACTTTCTGAGCTTTTTCCCTCAGGCTTTTAAATTTCTCTAAATTTCCTCCAAGAGAACAATGAATAAATAAGCCTAAAACTCTTACTATGATTGAGGGAGTCTGTTTCACAGTTCTGAATGTTAATACACACTGAAATACTTTCAGATCTTAAAAGCATATTCATATCTCCTTCGAAAATAGTTGCACTTCATATATATCTTATTTTACCAAAAGTGATTGGTTAGGTTATAACAGTAATATTTATAACAATTATAATAACAATGGGTTTCTGTCTAAAATATAGACATCTAAGTATTTTTTCATAAAAAATATTAATCTCTGTTCTATTGAAGTAATGTCAGATATCTTCTGAAATATATGAGGCATTACTTAACTAAATAAGCAACCACTACCCGTTTTATGTGTACATTGTATACATGTATATATGTATATAGTATAGTCATAAATATATATGTATATACAAATTTCCTAGTTAATTTTTAAAAATAATTTTGTCTTCACAGCTGTATCAGCCTCTTCTTGGTTTCTAGAATTTCTAAAATACTTCCTGCTTCAAGGTCTTTGCACTTGTTTCCCTCTACATTGGTGCCTTGACCCCAGCTTTCGTTCTTCTAGTCCTTAAGGTCCCTGTTCAGTTACTATCGTTCATTGAGTGTCCTTGTCACAGACTGAATGGCATCCATCTCCCCAGTTTCACACACTCAAGCCCTGACCCTCAATGTAACTGTATTTGGAAACAAAGTCTTTAAGGAGTTAAAGTTAAATGGGGTCATAAACCTAGAGCTCTAATGCCATAGTACTGCTGTCCTTAGAGAAGAGGTGGCACTAGAGATGCACATAGACACAGAAAGTGTAGCCTGAAGACACAGCTGTCTGCAGGCTGAGGAGAGAAACCTCTGGAATAAAAAATCAGCTGAAATCTTTATTTTGGGCTTCCAGCCTACAGAACTGTGAGAAAATACATTCCTGTCATTTAAGTCACCTATGGTGTGGTATTGTGCTTTATTAGACTACTACAAAACTTGGTACTGACAAATAAGCTGCTGCTGTAATAAAAACCTAAACATTTAAAAAGAAGCCTGAAATCTAACTTTTTAGGTGAAATATGATTTTTAAAAACTATCAACCAATACAAATTTGTATACTGAAATACTAAGGCCAAAATCAATCAATCAGTCAATCAATCAACCAAAATAAAACAGAAGGAAAGAGTGTAAAAGTAGGCAAGAAGATTTCAGGGTGGTCTGCAGCTGACTTGCAGCGGTTTGCAGTGTCTCACCTTTCACTGAGAACACAGAGGCACTATCAGAACGTGAGGTTCCTTCACTCTTCACAACTGCTTCTCTCTCATTCTCTCTCTCTCTTTCTCTCTCTCTCATTTTCCATCCTTCCTTCAACTTTATCATGCATCTTCCTTTCTTCTAAGGGTGCCACATAAAAGTTTCTACAGTATCTGTTGTTTTTGGTCCAAACAGGGAAGAGACTCAGGAATAAAGATATCCTACTCTCAGAACTGAGGAAGCATTATTTTTTTTTATTTTAAAGAGAAAAAAATAAAAATAACAATAAAACAGAGTTCAAAACAGGTCAGTAGGAGAGATACAATAATTAATACATTGCATATTATTGTCTTTGTAGTAGTTATTCAGAGTACAAGATATAGGCATGATATCTTGTCCGAACAATATTAGCACGAACCTTTCTTTTCAATGAACTAAGAGAAACTAGCATTTTTAAAACTGAAATACAACAAACAGAAGGGCTTACTCAGCATCTCTGAGTGTATATGCACATGTATATTAGGAGATTGAACACAATAGACATCTACTACTACAACTCATTAAGTATCTATTACATGTTAAATATTTTAGAAGAATATAGTAGCTAACATTGATTGAATGTTTGCTCATCACCACGTGGGGAGATCTACACTCAGCAGTATCGAAAGAGAGGTCAGATAGCTCCCACGGTTCCTTTTACAAAGTTCCAGAAATTCGGAGACTATACATCATGAATCAAGGAAAGCTATGTAGAATTTACACGAAATATTCTGGAGCTTCTGTAAATTTCCAGTTCCAGTTTTTTGATTTTGTCACTTCTGTAAATCTCTTGGAGTAAGAAGTTCTGTGTGTTTGCCTTAGTGGTCAACACACATCAAGGGACTCTGGAGAGTTTAGTTTTCACTCTTGGCCTGGTTGTATCTTTACACAGAAAGAGTGGTGATGCTTCGGAAGAAGAATCTCAAAAATAAAATGAAGGGAGGTAGGAGAGTATAAAGAGAATCAGTTTAAGTGGGGTAGGCCGAAGCCAAGGTGGATGCCTGGGATCAAGGGGTGGAAACCCATCTGTATTATCTATTTTGCCAAAAATAAAATCAAACACTGTAGACATTTCAAAAAATTGTTCCTTGTGTGTTTTATTATGTAAATGAGCTAAAAGGATCTTTTTCATTCCAGTGCTACACATTCCTATCTATCCCTAAGATCCAGTCAAATTCCTCCAAAGCTCTTCTAATCTTGAACCTGGTTCTCTGGGGACCCTGTCCCTTCATGGAAGAGCCCCCCTCTTCTTTTTTTCTTTCTTTCAGAACTGCAGGGAATGATGGAAATCCTAATCTGGTAACAGTAGTGCTGACCATGAATCTTTGAGTCCACGAAGTCTCCCCCTTCATCCTTTAGAGGGAAATCCAGACTGCTGAATCTTTGAAACCCCAGCTGCTGGCACAGTGATGGGTAGGTGATTATTGGGACTTAGTGCATTACTATATAAACAAGTGAATGAATGGAAGTTTCTTAAGTATGCCTTCAAGTTGCTCAAGACTGTCCTTAAATTGGCACACAAACCCTGGGCTAAGAATATGAGGGCACCTAAGGCAAATGTGAGGTAATGAAGTATGAGAAGAAGCCTAAGTAGGAACTTAGTGGCTTCCAGTTCTCTGTTCCTCTTTTCCTTTCCTGACTCACTCTCCTGCCTTGCCACCTCAAATTCTGTACTCATCATGCGCTGGGCAAATGTGAGAGTAAGGACTGGACCTGCCATCCAGGCTAGGTTGCTTGAGATGTGGAGGGAGGTGATATGGAGGGGGCCACTGTGGCCAACACCAGGGCTGCCTGTGGCACAAATGCCAGGAAAGGATAGCTTCCTCCCCAGTCCTGCTCTGGAGAGTAGGGGAGTGGCTAGTCCCATTCACAGCTATTTAGATATTTAAAGAAATTCTCCAGAAAATTTGGAATAAAAAAAGAGTGACATCCTTGACCAAAAACATAGTTCTCAGCTTATTCATGACTTTTCTATTTTTGAATGAGTACTAAAATTTTATGTTGCTTAATTTGACTATTTTACCCTGTGAGGAAATGACTTGCAGAATTATCCTGTCAGTTGAAAACAGCAAACTATGTTATAAAAGTTATAGGACCTTTATACTGTATACAGGGCATGATCAAAATATACAGTGAATGTTTAAATTTTTAAAAATTACAGTAAGAGACAGTGTCATTAATAACCCTTAAACACCCCACCCCACTTTAAATGCATCCCATCATTCTTGGCCTTTTCTGAAGCAGTTCTGGAAGGCCTCTTCTGTGTCTTTATGAAGTGTGATAAAAAATATAGTGAATGCTGATGCTGAGTGCCATCTAATAGAAAGGCAGGGCTATAAAAACATTATGGTTTGTCCTCATCTATCTTATTCACAGGATCTGGCACTGCATGACTCTTCTGCCTCTTCTCCAAAATCAAACTGACCATGAAAGGTAAATGTTTAGAATCAATTCAGGATATTGAGGCAGCCATGACAAGGCACCGAAAGAGGACTTCCAGAACTTCTTCAGAAAGTGGCAAGGATGATGGCATAAAGGTGCCTGGAGCAAGGGGGGACATTTTGAGGGAAAGAAATGGTCAATTTTTTTCTGTGTTTCATTTTTTAAAGCAACACATCATGCAGGACTCATATGTTCTTTGGTGGAAAGTTTTCCATTGATATTCCTTTATCTATCAGTTATCTTTTTGTCAAAATTATTTTCCACATTAGTTGTCATAAACTTTTACTATATGTTGGTACAAACTTTTCCCCTTTCCCTAGACCTTAAGGCACAAGGTTTGTTATTATTTTAGAAGATTTTCTCTTTATAAATATTTTCATAGAAGGAAACAATTTCCTTAATATTGCTATATAATCTATAGAATGAGTCTTAAATTAAAACCAGCCTCAATATCAATCCCTAGGGTCTTCCAGTTTTCAGCAGTGAGATAAAAATTAATCCATGACTTTTGTAAAAAAAATAAAATTGATCGCTTAATCTTCTGTTTATTGAAACTGCATCTAGACCAAGAATTTCACTTTTTTTATACAGCTATTCCTGAGATCTCTAATCTCAACTTCTTCCTTAAATTTTAGAAAGATGATTTAGGAAAAAAAGAAAAAGAAAATAAAAAGCCCCCCCTAGATTATTTAAACTTGTCTATTCTTACTCATTTTTACTTTCCAAAGACAAAGCTAATAATGAAAAACAATGCTAGTTTAAAATACTGTGCGTAAAATTTAGAATTCTGTGTCATATCTCGTATTTAGCATATGATTTTGGAGGTGGTGGGAACGAAGCAGAATAGTTCCTAGGTTTCTCTACTGCTGAAATAACACTAAATCTCTTCCCACCCTTCTCTTAAATTCCTCAGTATTTCTTGCACAACAACATATCTGTGGGCTTATATGTCTTCTTACAAATAACTGCCTTACTTTGCAAAGTACTTAGGAAATGTTCAACCACTTGTGATCACACATTAGTGCATTTTCCAAGCTATTTCAGGCAGATTGAGCAAATCAGAGAAATCTCTTACCTCTGGAAGGATTTAAGACAATGCACATCACCAATAAAGCGAGCAGAGCAGAGGTAGCGACTCCACATACAATTTTTAACCATGTCTACATAAAATAAAGAAAATTAGGCATTTTATAGTTGCTGCTAAACAGTAGAAATGGCAAGATTTTGGTTACACTTAACTCCTATTTCTCCTTCCAACAAAGCTTTTAATTGTCTGCCACTGATCTGGTAATAATCGCTGGATTTCTTCCAGCTCTGCCAGGACGAATGTTTCTACAGTATATTTAGAACAATTTCCCAATCGTAACCCGCTCTGGGAAGTAAATACTCATGTACAAATCTTTGCCTTCTAACAATAGAAAACTTGGTCACGCTCAATCCAGTCAACTTTCATTCTCTAGCAATACCTGAGGCTCTGTTTACTAACCTTCATTTTTCCAGATGTTTTTGGAAGTTAGCTAATTCTTACAGCAGAGCGTGGCTCACTGGATCTGCAAAAACCGTTGAAAAGAAGGAAGTCTGTCTTCATTGGAAGCTGAAGTCAGGACAGGAGTTTTTTTCTTTTCACGGACTTTTGAATACCGTGCCAAATTTCAAAAGATTTCTGTAAAATTAGAAACAGATTTAGGGGGCGTTCTTGGCCTTGAAATGAACTATGAGTGGCTCAAGGGAAGTTTTATAGCCTTCTCATCCTTGTAAATTCTGCACCAACATCTGTTTACATTGACATACAGAGGTTTTTGTTCTTTTTTTTTTTACAGTTAGGTTTATGTTTCATTTTCTTCTAGAAATCACTCATGGATCACTTTGGTATGTCATTAAGTTTTGTATAACCTTTCTATTTGCAACTGAAAGATGAATTGAAAATAATAAAACATCCTGATATACACATTATACATTTATATAAGTTTTAGCAGAGGAAGAACACTGAAGTCACAATTTTGTGAGAAAGTATGCCACGTAACTGCACTTTTCTTTCTCTGGGAGATTATGAGGTACTGCTGACAGAAATGTTTTTCTTTCAGCACAATTTCTTTGTCCATATAGCACCATATGCACTTTCAGTAAATACAGAAGTTTAAAAATTCAACTGTCTAAATCCATGGCTGCTTTACTTTAAAGAAATAAAATGCCATCTGGTGGAATTTAGTATGGGTTAGGTGTGTTTGCACAGGCTAGAAAGATGGAAAGATCAGTAAGAATAATTTACCAGCAGACCTTTGGAAGAATGGAAATGGCTCTGCAACAGTGATATTTCTGCTTTACTCTCAGAATATCTTTTTAGAAAGAAGAACATCTAGTAATTATAAAGACTTTAAAATAAACTTAAAAAGCATCTGAATATAGCAGTCTTATGTACAAATTCATTTTGGCGAAGTCTACTTAATTCCAAAGCAATTGGTCAACTTGACAGATCAGTAAAATGGTTGACTGAATTTAAAAAAAAAACACATGTACAACAGTTCCTTGGAATAGTCTTCTGGTTCAGTGTAATTCACTTGGACAGCTTCTCTGATTCCCCATGAACACAGTTGTTAATCTACTATGTCTTTAGTTTTTCTGCTAATGGCTTTCTTCTTTGGAAGTTTATAATCTCAATCTGAGTAAAACAAACTTCATGGTGATCTTTCATGGATTGTCCATGAAAGGTAATGAAGAAATGTTGCTGAAATCTGTTGCTAGTTTGCTTTAGTCAACTGGACTAATATGGGGAGCTTTTTTCAGCAAAAATCAGGACAGTGGCTTAAGAATTTCCTTTCAGACATTCTCCAGACATCCCTCCCTAAATCCCAGCCTTATGAAAATTCTGTTGAGGAAAATGAGTCATTAAACACTTACTGGCAGAGAAATGTATCCACAGCAGTTCCTGGACAAGCCCCTCTCCTTTGCAGTTGGTGGGGCTTCTTTATAAACTGAAGCAATCATTGAGCTTCATGTACAAAGAATGCAGCACTCTTGTAGAAATCTCCATGTGATTGTGAAGATAAAATCAAGATAAAAGCCACCAACCAGGTCCCACATGAACTGCTCCTATGTGTGTCTGTTCAGACCGATTGCCTTTTTTGGAATGTTCAAACAGTGTTCTCAGAAGTTCTGTCCCAGCCTGCCAGAGCCCCAAAGTCCACAAGTACATTTTAATGAGTGATTTCCAATTCTGGAGAGAAACTGACTATAATAAATGATTCTGGAAAGAAACTAACTATAATAATTTATTAGGGTATAATTAAAATGCATGCTATTAGCTTTAGCAATTAAAAATGCATTGACACGTGACTGGCCTGAATACCACTTAGGATTCTACAGCTGGGTGTGGGCGTCCCTAAGAGACCAGTTTGACGGGCTTTATGGAGAAACTGGGGTACTTTAAGAGGGCTGTATTTAAGTCAATACTATTAATAAGGGGGGAAACTACCAGGAAAAAACATGGTTATTGTTTTTTTTTTCTTTGGAAGTTTGGGTGACTCACACTAACTTCTAGAAAAATTCTTACTGATTTGAACTGTTTTAGGAAAAGCAAGACAGAATACAGAAAGACATCATGAGCTCTTCCATCTGTTTTCATGGGTTAAGGATGCATTGTTTACAACGGAGCTTCATACTCATACGTCCATCCCTTTAAGATAATGAGTATGTGTCCTAGTTTAGATCCACAAAAAGAGACAAAAATTTAGATTTTTAAATAGTTTCACATCTTTATTGGTTTTTCTCCTTTTAGAGTCAAAATGAAAATGCTTTCACTAAGTTTTTTTTTTTTTAATGGAAATTGACTCCTATTCTTTTATTATACAGTGAACATCCAATAGACATTTTTGTTGGGAAAACAAAAATAAAACAATTTGTATCCTCAAGAACATACATTCTGGTAAAAGTATGGTAGATAATTTCTGACATATTTGCTTTTATTTGTTTCCTGGTGGTGATTGCTGAGAATGAGCCTGAGGCTGGGCAAGAATGGCCTGCGTTGGTAATTTCTGCATGCACCTGGAAGAAGGGACACAAAGGGCATATAACACATGTGTGTGATCCTTAATACAAGGCTAGCCATTGTCAGATTGAAACTTTTCTTAAAAGTAACTCCAATCTATTCAAATGCTATAAAAACAAAAAGGATAACTTTGGCCTGTAAAATTCTAAGGCCAAGAATTAGTATATGGGGGCTTACCAAGTGAGGTATTTTCAGAGAGGAAATTTATGAGGCTTAATTTGGAATATGATGACATTTTGATAAGCAAATTGGGTAAGTGACCTATAATATAAATCCTTAGGTTATGAAGACAACTTTCTAGAACTATTTACTAATAGCCATTGTATGTTGGCCAAAAATGATTTTGATACATGTTTTCCTATGAAACACATTTCTATAGTTCATATGTTCCTAGAGTACAAAGGTAAAACCACGCTGAGAGCATAAATAAGGATGTTATCTTTTCATTTTGGGATATGAGGTAAAGAATGAAGGATACTGTCTTGGTCACTTTACCATCACTGGGTATAATACACAATTTAAAGGAGGAGAAGTCTATTTTGGCTCACACTTTCAGTCCATGGTTGGCAGGGTCCAAAGCAGAAATAATGTGGTAGATCAAAAGCTACTCAAGTTATGATGACCAGGAAGCAGAGACAGTGGGTGGGGTTGGGGAGGGAGATATACCCTTTTAGGTGATACCAACAGTGACCTGCCTCTTCCATACAGGTACCTCCTAAGAGCACATTCAGCTTTGAACTCACTGATGGATTAATCCACTGATGAATATAGTAACCACATGACCCAATCACCTTCCGAAAGCCCTACCTCTGAATACATGAGAATTTGGGAACATTCTAGATCTAAACCATAATAGATCCATTTATTAACCAAAAGCTGCAACAAATTTTTATAGAACAAGCTATAAATAAGGACTATGAGGATACAACTAGAACAAAGCCTTGATTTATATTCTTTTTTTTTTTTTTTTTTTTTTTTTGGTGGGTACCGGGGGGGTCGACCTCAGGACCTCGCGCGCCAGCAGGCGCCCGTGCCACTGAGCGATATCACCGGCCCCTTTTTCGTATGTGGGTTCCGGGAGTCGAACTCGGGCCCTCGCGCTTGCCGGGCAGGCGCTTAAGCCGCTGAGCCATCTCAATTCTTTAAAGTGGTAATTTGCTCCAAAAAAACTCAAACACTCTGAAAAGCCTTCCCATTTGCTTCCTCAGATTCAGAAAACATATCTTTTCACTCTTATGTATAAAAATGCTTTAAAGGATTATTTCATTTAACTGATACCTAAATTCATTTTACTCATTGGAAAACAGAACCCAGACAGATTAGATAACTTGCCCAAGATTCTAACAGGACCCATGGGTGACATATTATATTTCTTCTTTGTGATACTTCCTAAAGTTGATTCTAAAATAATAAATATTTTTTAAAAAGTTTAATTGACATCTCATTGTTATTCTAATGAAAGCCACCTTAAGAGAGCTATGGTTGAGTCATCAGAGTTAAAATATGTATAATCTTCACATCCTCATTGTACATTATTTCTGTATATCTCAAAAGAATGCAGTCTTATTCTACAAGGACTGTGCCCAAAATATTAAATTGGTTATAGTTTTGTTAGGTTGGAGTCTAATAATCAGAGAAATATTTATATTGTCCCTAGATTTAAGAGGTCTTACTTCAAGAATTATTTAAATTAAGAGATTTATCAGCATATCCATCATGAAAGTGGTTTCTGAGATCTAAACTAGAGAAAGTCCTGAGGTTTTTAAAGGTCTTGATAATTATCAAATTGTTGTAGATCTGGAAGGAGTGGAATAACATGTCACAGTGAGAAATGATATAGTTTTAGCAGCAGGAGATTGAACTTCAGGCCTTCAGGATTGAGCTGCATCCTTAGCCATTTAAAAAACATTTTATTGAGACATGGTCTTTTCAGTTAAATTACATTTTGAATTTTATCTAATTTCTGTTTTTTTTTTTTTTTTGTGGGTACCGGGGGGTCGACCTCAGGAGCTCGCGCGCCAGCAGGCGCCCGTGCCGCTGAGCGATATCACCGGCCCCTTTTTCGTATGTGGGTTCCGGGAGTCGAACACGGGCCCTCGTGCTTGCGGGGCAGGCGCTTAAGCCGCTGAGCCATCTCATCAGACAAATTTTATCTAATTTCTAAAACCACAATTGTTACCTAAGGAAGAATATGAAGTAATGAGCCTCTCTGTTTGTAATTGGTGCCTAATATCTTAATAAATACCATAATAAATGTCAGTGCTTCATTATCCTATTACAATTAGAGCATGTTTTCCTTGAAACAAAGAGAGTTAACTATCGAAGTTGGATTAGAAAAGAAACAGAGAAATAACACTCTACTTTGATCACTGCGAAAACAAAGATGCAGAAGTGAATCAGTGCTTCAGTGTAATTTAAAACTGGAAATATTACATCTCCTTATAAGTGGTTAATCAATAGGAAGATTGATTAAATAGTATAAATTGAAGGTGTAAGCACCTCCCTTACTTTGATATAATTTATTAAACTATGCTATTTCACTATTTCATTAGCATTTTATATTAAAGAATATTGCTACTCATCGTTAATGTTTATTGAACACTTTCATTGAACCTAACGTTTTTCTCAGCACTTTACATGTACTGTCTCATTTCACCCTCAGAACATTGATACTTTTGTTTTTCTTATTTTATAGATGAGGACATAGGTGCACAGAAAATTGAAGTAACTTTGCCAAATTCACAGTTTATTGGAAGTAGAGATAGGACATCAACCCAGGTAGTATTTCCTTATAATGTCATTTGTTTGATCTACATTTAGGGTTCTGACAGAACGGTATTTATAGGTACAGTGATTGGGATATATAACTATGCTAGAATTAGGAGGAGATGCAGAGAGAAGGAAGAAATTCAATGAGCTGATAAACTAGTCTTCTTGATTAATCCAAAAGTAGGTATCTTAGTGTAACTCAGTAATAGAGTGGGACATAAAAGAGACTTGTACTAGAAGACAGCAGGTTTCAGTTTATCAAGATTTCAGTCCTAGGTGCTGACAAAGCCCACGGTGTGATTACAGAGTTGGCAACTGGGGTAGAAGGAGGAAGTAAATGTCCTTATAGTTAGAGAGCAGTGAGAAGGTGAGCATCATGTGGGATGTAGATGTGAGAGCACAATTCACCCACATTTTTGGCAATAATTGAGGCAGAGGAGAACTATCCTGAATCATATTTCAAATCCTTTATCAAAGAGTTAGAGATGAAGTTCAAGATGGGAAACTGAACATGGGCATTGATCTTTTAGTCTTCTGAATCTCCGTTAAACTGACACTGACAAGAAAAGAACATACACAAACATCAAAGAATAAAATGGGTAAAAGTGAACAGAAGTTTCCTGGGACACACTTAGGAACTAATTTACCTGGCAGGAGGATGGAGTAGCTTCATACTCCATCTGGTTATACTAATAAAGGTAGGAGAAAGAGATGAAGCTGGAAAGAGAACAGACATCCATATATGGACATTTTACATCTGGGTGCAGAACAATCTGCAGCTGAGGTTCATCCCCAGCAAAAATAATTGAATAAAAATAAAAAATTTTAAATTTCTTTAATTTTAAGGGGACTTAATTTTAAGAGCTATTAAGCTGTTACTAAAAAGCCCAAGCACCAGTCAATCCAATTCTCCAGGTTAATGGCTTCCTCATCTTTTATATTTAAACTGACCAGACACATAACAGGGTGTTTTCATTCTTATTCCTATATCTGCCCCCAAGACAAGATTTAGTAGTGAAAATTAATAACTTTTAAAAGAATAAAAACTCTAAAATATGAAGCAAAAAAATTTAAAACACTAAGATGAATGAATGCTAAAACACACACACACACACACACACACGCACACACACAGAAAAAAAAAAGTAACCATGAGATACTTCTATAAAATAGACTTTTCCATTTTTTTCCTTTATTTTTTTATTAATACATGTTCGCAATGCATAATGACTACATTTATTTGGGGAGTTTGTATACGTACATAACATCTTAATTCTTTTCTTCATCCGCTTTCCCTCTCACCCTCCTTGCTCACTCCAACTCTTGCTCCCCTTCCCTTTTGCAAAACTTCTATTTCCACTTTTTTTTATTTGTTTTTATCCCTTTTCCCCTCCTTCCCTTCCTGTTCCCCCTAACTTTTGTTCCCTTTCCTATTTGCAAAAGATCCCCCTGCTTCTCATTATCTTTTATTTTGCTGTTTATGTTTTGGGTTTCTCATATAAAAGAAATGATATCATTTTTAAACTTGTGGGTCTAATTTATTTCACTTAACATTATGGTCTCAAGGTACATCCATTTACCTTCAAAATCCTCAAGTTTATCCCTCTTTATGGCAGAGTAATACTCCATCATGTGTAAATAACACATTTTCTTCATCCATTTATTTGTTGATGCGCATACAGGCTGTTCCCAAGATTTCTCTCTATTTATATTTTGGGTTCTTCATATAAGAGAAGCCATGTGATGTTAAACTGGTGTGTTTGATTTATTTCACTTAACATTATGGTCTCAAGGTACATCCATTTACCTACAACTACCTCAAGCTTATCCTTTTCATGGTAGAGCAGTACTCCATTGTGTATAAATAACACATTTTCTTCATCCATTTATTTGTTGATGTTCATACAGGCCATTTCCAAGATTTAGCTCTTATAAATTGTGCTACTAGAAACATGGGTATGCCTGTATCACCATAATATGATGACTTGAACTCTTTCAGGAAAATAACTTGGAAGGGAATAACTGCATCAGATGGGATTTCTCTTCTTAGGTTTCTGAGGAATCTCCATGTTGATCTCCACAGCAATTGTACTAGTCTACATTCCCAATGAGAGTATAAAAGAGTTCCACTTTGCCCACAGCCTCACCAGCATTTGTTATTATGTGATTTCTTGATGATAGCCAGGCCTTGGGGAGTAAGATGGTATCTTGGTGATGTTTTTGTTTGCATTTCTCTGATGAAGAGAGATGTTGAACTTTTTTTGTGTATTTATTGGCCATCTCACTTTCTCCTTCTGAGAAATGTCTATTCATTTCACTCCCTCATTTCTTGCATTGGGTGTTTTATTGGGAGTCTAATTTTGTTGAGTCCTTTGTATATTCTAGATGTTAGTCCTCTGTCCAAGGAATAACTGGGAAATCTTTTTTTCCCATTCTGTTGGTTGTCTCTTCACTCTGTTGGTTGTTTACTTTGCTGAACAGCTTTTTAATTTGGTACGATACCATTTATTGATTCTCATTATTATTTCTTGTGCCACTGGTGTTCTGTTCAGAAAGTCCTCTCCTATACCTATGTCTTCAAGATTTCTACTTATTTCATCTTTCAGCAGATTCAATGCTTCAGTTTTAACATTTAGATCTTTGATTTGTTTTTATTTTAGTTTAGTACATGGTGAGGCGTATGTGTCTAGACACCATCTTCTGCATGTGGCTGTCCAGTTTGCCCAGCACCACTTATTAAAGAGGCCGTCTTTCCTTCAGTGTATGTTTTTGGCCCCTATGTCAAAGATCAAAGAGCTGAATGCATAAAGTAGACTTTTTTTAAAAGCTTGAATTTTTTAATAGCTTGTGGAATCTCCTCGGTGAGATTCAGGCAAATATTGTCATAATACATGGTAGATATCAAGATTATGAAAAATAAACATTAAAAATTATGATGGATGCTTTTATTTATCAACTTAACGAGGCTAAGTTAGCTGGATAATTGGCAAAACATTATTTTTGTGTGTATCTTTGAAGGTGTTTCTGGAGGACATTAGTATGGAATCAGCCATTACCAATATGGGTGGGCATCTTCCTATCTGTTGGAGGTCTGAATACAACATAAATGCAAAGGATGTGCCAGTTGTCAGTTTCTTCCTCATCTGGGACTTCTATCTTCTCCTGCTCTAGGAGAAGGTTCTCAGGTTCTCAGACCTGCGGACTCTAGGACTTAGACTAGCAAGTGTCCTAGCTTTTACCTTTCATAATTGCTTGTGTCAGTTTCCGTAAGTCCCTCCCTCCTTCTTTCTTTCTCTCTCCCTTCATTTCCTTCCTGCCTCTCTTCATTCCTTTACTGTTCCTTCTCTCCTGTCTTTCCCTTCCTCCCTCCCTTCTTATCTCTGAGACCATCCAATATATCTACCTATTTATCCAGCCAGCTAGCTCATTGATTCTGTTTCTTGGGAAAACCTGACATTCTAAACATAATGAAAATATGATTGCTAAAATTCTTAAGTCAGTATAGGTTTTGGGGAATAAAATTGAGAAAGTCTCTCAGGACAAGTCAGATAATATGATAGAAAAGATATGTGACATACAGTGTAAACTTGGGAAGTTTGAGGAATAAAGATAAAAGAAAAACACAGGAAAAAGTGTTATTACAGAAATAATGCAAGTGGATTTTCCAAAACTAAAAAGGAAAATACGTTTTCAGGACCTACAAAATGCTCAACACATTATATCTGAAAAGACTCATACTTCGACAAATAATTGTGAAATTCAAATTTAACTAATCATAAAGAGAAAATCTTTAGCATAAAACAAGTTCTCTACAAGAGGAACAAGAATTAAATGGACAAGAAGTTAGGTATTACCAATTAAATGCTTCAAAACAATGGGAAATGTTTTCAAAGTTCTGAAATCAAATCTGCCAATCAAACTAGAATCTATTCTAGATACTGTCAAATATGAGGACAGAGTAAAGGCATTTTCAGATGTGATAATTCAGAAAACCTATTCCCCAACGATCCTTTTGTAAGAAGGAACTTAAAAGTGCATTTCAGCAAAATGAGGAAATAAAGCACTGGAACCATCACTCAGAGGAAAATGAAAAAGTCAGATGAGGGCCAGTGAGATGGCTCAGTGGTGTAAGCACCTGCCTGGCAAGCACGAAGTCCAGAGTTCGACTCCCGGTATCCACATACAAAAAAAGGGCTGGTGATATCGGTCAGCGGCACAGGCGCCTGCTGGCACATGAGGTTCTGAGGTCAAGCCCCGGTACCCACAAAAAAAAAAAAAAAAGTCAGATGGTAACAACGTTGTGTAACCTCTTTTCTCTATTCACTTCTGAAATTATATCTATTACTTTAAGGAAATCTTGAGCTGTATTTCATACCAGATGTACTCAAAAGATTTCCATAGTTCATCATACATTGAGAGGTACTTGATGGAATGTAAAAGTAGCATGAATAGCATGAGAATTGGAACCATAGCAATCCCATCAAACTGTTTAGCTCAAAAACAAAGCTTCAGTATTCATAATAAATTATACTGTCAGAGTTCACTAAGAACAAATCCTAAAGACTTCTGTAGTCAGAGAAATTGTTAAGCATTAAAGTATTAAAATAAATGTACATATAACGAAAACTGGAAAGTAAAATAGAGTGAAGAAAAGCCAGCAGGAGCAGAAAAGTTCATGTCCTTGTGTCCCAAAGCAGGGAATCAAGAGATCTCACCTGTGAAGAACAGAATAAGAGTCAGAGATACACAGCCAGTACCTGCTATGCCATCTCCAGCTGGTGTCGAGGACACATTATAGGAGAGTAACTATTTGCATTAGCAGAAATATAGAAGCCATATGATTTTTCATGTATTTTTCAGATGTTCAGAAAATAAGTCTACAAATTCATATAATAGATATTAGTTTTATTGCTAAGTAGTCTCAGACTCTGGGTAAAATTTATGTTTGCATTCTTTTCTCTTTCTTTTGGAACATTTGTTCCACAGCACAATGGAGAAATGAGTAGAAGACAGAAGTGGACAGTTTATCAGGAAAATATACACATTTAGACAAATTAAAAATATAAAAATAAAATATTCTATATTACCAGAAATCAAGAAATGCAAAACAAAATGCCAGAATAGAGTATTTTTTATTTGGAAATGTAGCAGAGATTAAACATCCTGAAGATCCCAGTGACAGCAAGGAGAGAAGCATTGTGTGAGGAGAAAGACTAAAAGCTTCCTGGGGCACAATTTAGGAATAAACATCAAACCATTTGATTTGACATAGCCATTCTACCTCTAGGAATGTACTTTAAGGATAACATTAGATAAGTGTACCAAGATGAATAGACAAGAATATTTGTTGAAATGTACTTTGGAGTATCCAGAAATGAAAATTATTTAAAAGTTCATCCAGAAGGAATTGCATAGATAAATTATGGAACATACGAAAATGAATGAGGCATGTTTAAATTGTGTTGACATGGAAAACATCTAAAGATCTAAAATCTCTTGCTTGGTATATATGATAGGAGTCGATTTTTGTACAAGGGAATAGAGAAATGCTTATGTAGATGTATGCATCATAGAAACTGTGCAAGAAAATACCTCAGAGCCATGGATTCCAAGTGGATGTGATATATGTAGCCTCTCCTGGAAGCAGATAGAAAAGAAGTGCATTGTCTATGGCGCGGTTACAAACAACAAATCCCATTAAACACTGACCTGTTTTTTTTACTACCATGCTCAGCAATTATGCACAATTTTAGTGATAAAAATGCTATTTACTCATGAAGCACACCACTCCATTCCCACCATATCCTATTCTAGGTATGCTATCCCCTTAGAGGTCAAAAAGTGGTATCCCACTGAGAAAATAAAATCAGATCAGACAGCCAGTTGATCACAAAAATTATAGGAAAGCACACTGTGCTGTGGAAGTAAAATATATTCTTATGTGTTTTGTACACACTTGCCTTGATACAGCACTTGCCTCCCACATACAACATGTCACAGGCCAAGTGTAAGAATTTATAATCCTATCCTTGTATCATCCTGCATGCCCTCGCTCCACCTGTCCTTTAATTTTGGCCCAGGCCTCACCAGAAAAACCTCTGGGCTCTCCACTCACCAACCCACAGCCTATGCTTCAGAGCAGCCATTTTCCTTTATGAACATACATGGTTTTGTTCTTATTCCTATGGCAAGTTTGAATTTTAATAGAATCATTAGAAATGCCATTTATTAAAGTACTAAGGTAGTGACTATCTTAACAGTGATGAGCTCAAACAGCATGGCTGGCTGATAAGGTTATATAACTATTTTAAGGAGTAGCTTTTGAAACACTAACAGGACTGGGAGAAGAGGAGGTGGGATTTTTTGGCATATTATTTTGTCATCTACCCACTAAGGTCAGGCCTCTTAGATTTTCAAGAGGCAAGCGTACGCTATCATCAACATTAGCTGACCCTGACCTGAGGTCAATGACATCTTAGTCCTATGTGTAAATAGTGTTTCTGTGTGTTTGGTAGAAAGCTTTAGGGAAAATAAAGGAATGTTAGGAAATTAGGGCTTATCGAAAATAGTGACGATGTTACCAAAATGAACTCAAGTCCTGCTCAAATGCCACCTTCTCAAAGAGGAGAAGCTCAGTAGCTCAGTGGTGCAGCACTTGCCTCCCATGTGCAAGGCCATGCGTTTGATTCACAACACTTCAAAATAAGCAAAATAGGGCCGGTGAGATGGCTCAGCGGCATAAGCGCCTGCCTGGCAAGCGCGAGGGCCCGAGTTCCACTCCCGGATCCCACATACGAAAAAGGGGCCGGTGATATCGCTCAGCGGCACGGGCGCCTGCTGGCGCACGAGGTCCTGAGGTCGACCCCCAATACCCACCAAAAAAAAAAAAAAAAAACCCAAAAAAACAAAATAAGCAAAATAAAGTTGACCCCTCATAGCTTCCACTCTTGCTTATTTTCCCCCCCACTGAACTCAACATTTTCCAAACCCTAGAATATTTTTCCTTTATTATTATTCTTGCTTCTTTCCACTTTTCCTTTCACAGAGCTTCATTAAGGTATGTATTTTGGTATCTTTCCTATGTCCCAAGGGTTCGGGAACAGTGCTTGGCATAAGATAGGCAGTTAATAACTATTGCTGCCTGAATAAATGAAGGACAGAAGGAAGATGTGGAGGGCATGGAAGGCTCCTGCCACTGTCTGGGATCCCAAACTAGATAATACTAAAGGTGAACACTTGCTTCCAGGATTGGCCAGTAAAGGGTGAAGCTCATTTCTGTGAAGCAAATGTGAAGCAATAAGATATTAACCATTGTTATCTAACAATGATCATTTAATCCCTGTGCTACTGCATCAGGGTGCCTTTCAACGTGGATTGCAGGATTTCTTTGTTATAACACAAAGAATTAGTAATAGAAGACTTCACTTCAGCTATTCACTTACTTTCCCCTGAGAACTAAGGAAAGATTAGCAGCCATTTATGAGAAGTATCTCTTTAGTGGATTAGTAAAGTGAGAATTAGTTGAATTTCATGTCTCCTTCCTAATATTTTAATGAGTGAAATTTCAGTGAGTACATAAGCTAATCAGTACTCTTCCACTGTGATGATTTTTTTTTTCTGTGGGTACCGGGGGTCAACCTCAGGACCTCGCGCGCCAGCAGGCGCCCGTGCCGCTGAGCGATATCACCGGCCCTTTTTCCGTATGTGGGTTCTGGGAGTCGAACTCGGGCCCTCGCGCTTGCCAGGCAGGTGCTTATGCTGCTGAGCCATCTCACCGGCCCCACTGTGATGATTTTTTAAAGCAACTTACATTTATGAAATTTAAATAGTATCAGAACACGACTTAACTATAAGACTAATCATTTGATTAAATTCTAGAGATGCTAGAAATCTAGACAGTCTGTGGAGTTCATGTGCCAAAACTATGAGACTTTTTTTCACAAAAGTTTTACCATACCTTTGGTAGATGACTTGGAATAACGTGAATTTCACTGGCAATGCTAAGCAGATGTAGACAAGGCATTAATGGCATGGGGGCCTCTGAGCTCTGAAAAGCCTGTAGGGCCATCAGACTGCTGAGAGACTGGGCTTTTCCTCTAACTGGCACAAACTCTGATGAAGCAAGTTCTGCCTTTCCGGCTGCCTTCTCCTTCAGGCTCACACTGATGGAAGCATCACTTGTGAAGAAGTTGTGAAGAAAGACAGAGGAGGCCGTGGACAGGAGAAAGGAAAGACAGGAGACGGTGAACCCTGTGGACCACACAATCTGCTCTGGCATTGATCCGTTGTTCTGCCAACAGTACTGGCAGATCTTTGTGTGGCACACAAGCCCAAGTTTTAACACAAAAGAGATCTTGATCTCCCCACTCTTCATCTTTTTCGTGCTTAAGGGCTGGACAAGACTATCAACCTAAGGCCTTTAGGGTCCTAGTAGTAAACAAAGTACCTGGGAAGGTGGAGCCCCATAGACACCAGCATGGAGATATAAGGTCTGGAAAGATGGATCTTTCTTTCAGGGAAGAAGAAAAGAAGCAAAAGGTAATGGCTGCATTAGAAGATGAAAATACTAAAACAAGCTGCTAGATCTACTGTTAACTGAAGATCTACTGTGCATCTTCACACATGCTGGTAGACACTGGGGAACCAGGAAAAGGAAAGGAAAAGTGGCACTGTGTTGGTGTCAAATAGTCCACAGGCTTACATGCAATGCAGCTAATATCTTTTTCAGTTGGGGATAATTTCCTTATACTTCAATCCAAAGCTCTTGCTGAATATCAGTTTTAAACATATCCTTTACTCCATTGTCACATTGACATTTGGGAAAGATATGATAGAAAAAAATATGATGAAAGTGAATGCAAATAGACATAAAGAGGGTCAGAGAAAGCGCTGGCCTTGCCAATATATGAGGAAGTATAGTTATAAGATACAGAAATAATCCAGAGCCTACTTCCTGCATTCCTATTCTCCTGAGCTCTGTTTATAATCGTACTTTTGAGGAAGAGAGACTACTTTACATTCCCTCTTAAGCTAGATTCCCAAAATAAGACTAGATGAGATTCATCGGGGTTTGTTTATTTATTTATTTGAGGATGGAGGGTTGCTTTCAGAAACTGATATATACAAAATACCAATGGCATTCCTCACGGATCTAAAGAAAACAATCCAAAAATTCATATGAAAGCAGAATAGACCCAGAGTAGCAAAAGCAATCTTGGGTAAGAAGAGCAAAGCAAGAGGCATCTCTGTCCCAAATCTGAAGCTATATACAAAGCTAAAGTGTTAAAAACACTATGGTACTGGCACAAAGACAGAGTGTGGATCAATGAAACAGAATAGAGGTGTGATGGTGAATCTTTAGAGACATGTGCCCAAACTGTATCCCCAAACCCACTTATTCTTAGCAAAGTGCCAGCACTGCAATTCAACCAGAATGCAGAGGTTTAAGTTTAGAAAAAAACAACTCATACATTAACATCTTTTGTCGTAAAACAAAAATGAATAACATGGGTGCCATAGGTTTGCCACCACTGGAATAGAGGATACAGAAACAAGTCTAGAGATTTTCAGCTCTTTGATCTTCGACCAAGGGGCCAAAACATACATTGAAGGAAAAACAACCTCTTTAATAAATGGTGCTGGGAAAACTGGATAGCCACATGCAGAAGATGGAGTCTAGACACATACATCTCACCATGTACTAAACTGAAATCAAAACAGATCAAAGATCTAAATGTTAAAACTGAAACACTGAATCTGCTGGAAGTTGAAATAGATAAAACTCTTGAAGATGTAGGTGTAGGAAAGGACTTTCTGAACAGAACCCCAAAGGCACAAGAAATAATACTGAGAATCAATAAATGGTGTCATACCAAATTAAAAAGCTGTTCAGCAAAGGAAACAACCAACAGAGTGAAGAGACAACCAACAGAATGGGAAAAAAGATTTCCCAGTTATTCCTTGGACAGAGGACTAACATCTAGAATATACAAAGGACTCAACAAAATTAGACTCCCAATAAAACACCCAATGCAAGAAATGAGGGACTGAAATGAATAGACATTTCTCAGAAGGAGAAAGTGAGACGGCCAATAAATACACAAAAAAAGTTCAACATCTCTCTTCATCAGAGAAATGCAAATAAAAACATCACCAAGATACCATCTTACTCCCCAAGGCCTGGCTATCATCAAGAAATCACATAATAACAAATGCTGGTGAGGCTGTGGGCAAAACGGAACTAGTTGGGAATGTAGACTAGTATAATTGCTGTGGAGATCAACATGGAGATTCCTCAGAAACCTAAGAAGAGAAATCCCATCTGATGCAGTTATTCCCTTCCAAGTTATCTTCCTGAAATAGTTGAAGTCATCATATTACAGCGATACAGGCATACCCCTGTTTCTAGTAGCACAATTTATAAGAGCTAAATCTTGGAAATGGCCTGTATGAACATCAACAAATAAATGGATGAAGAAAATGTGTTATTTATACACAATGGAGTACTGCTCTACCATGAAAAGGATAAGCTTGAGGTAGTTGTAGGTAAATGGATGTACCTTGAGACCATAATGTTAAGTGAAATAAATCAAACACACAGGTTTAGCATCACATGGCTTCTCTTATATGAAGAACCCAAAATATAAATAGAGACAAACATAAAAGATATTAGGAAGTAGGGAGATCTTTTGCAAATGGGAAGGGGAATGAGAATTGGAGGGAGCGGGGAGTGATGGGAGAGGAAGGGACAAAAAAAGAATTAATATGTGTTATGTACATGTATAAACTGCCCATGATAAATGTAATCATTATGTACTGCAAACATGTACTAGAAAAAAAAAAAAAGGAGTTTCTTTTGGGAGATAAAACTGCAGTGATGTGAAAAAGGCTCAGTAAGGCAGATGAAAGTAAATGCTGGGCTGCAGTCACAAAGAGGGTTTCAGCCAACCCTGCAAAAATCTCAAATCCCCTCAGTGTTGTCTGGAATGGAGTAACAGGGGACAGGCTTGTACCTGCATCAGTCGTAACTTCACCTCAGGGGACCCCACCCAAAGAGCACAGATTTAGGGTAGGCATTCCCTACAGCATCGGACTATAACCATCAGAGGTATTTGTGAGCAGTCAGCAGTCGTATTCACAGCTCAGGGACATTTTACCTTGGCTCTGAAGAAAAAATCAGGGGACGGAACCCATCTAGGTTTGCTTTTACCTATGCTGGATAAGCTTAATTATACAATTGATTGGGTTCAGAACCATTTGGAGGATCAGTAAAGTACATTTCTGGGGGTGTCTGGGTGGGCCATACTTGGCTAGTATATCTGGCCCCTGGCATCTTCCTCTGTGGAGCTGTTGTTCTGTGGTCTGCTTCTGGTTGCCATTAACTGATCAGCTTGGCTTGGCCATGCCCATTCTACCATGATGTTCCCATCTTGGAGCCAGCTGACCATAGACTAAATCTTCTGAATCATGAGCAAAAACAAATGCTTCTTCTTTTAAATTGTTTGTGTTGGATATTTGGTCCCAGTGATGAAAAGCAGACTAACACATACTGCTGTAACACAATACCCAAAACTGAGTAATATATAAACAATAGCAATATATTTCTTATGGTTCTGGAGTTTGACAAGTTAAAGATCAAGGCACTAACCTTTGGTGTGTGAGAAAGACTTCCTTAGTGCATCTTGCAGGGCTAAAGGTGCTAAATGCATTCTCTCAGGCCTTTTATAAGTGAGTATATTGATAAGCATTTTTTTATTGCTGTGACAAAAAGCCTCATGTAGACAACTTAAAGGAGAAAGTGGTTTATTTGGCTCTCAATTTCAGTGGGTTCAGTCCATGATAGCCTGACTACAAAGTAGGAACATCATGGCAGAAGAGTGTGGCAATGGAAAAAAGTTGTTCACTTCATGGCAGCTTGGAAGCAGAACACAGGGAAAGAGTGCCCTTAAAAGATATATCCTCTAAGAGCAACCGGCCCCCACCTCCTGATAGCTAATTCAGCTATAAACAGCAGTGAATTAATCCACTGATAATGGTAGTGCTGCCCCCATGATTCAATCACTTCTCCAGGAGTCTCTTAACTCTAAATCAAGTTGGCATTTAGGATTAACTGCCACAGGTACTAATTTTGTCAATGAAGGGAAATCTATGGCTTAGTCACCTTTTAAAGTCCTTTATCTCTTAATATTATCACACTGAGCCTTGGGTTTCAACATAAGAGTCTGAATGTTGTGGAGAATGTACACCCAAACCACAGCAGAACCACACTGGCCATTGTATAGTATCTTTATCAGCTCTTTATTGCTTTATCAGCTGTAACTATGTACACAACCAGAAAGATGCTTAAAGGAGTTAAAAAGACAATAACAGAATTCAGAGGTAGGTGATGACCCTGAAGAAGAAAATTGGAATTTTATCCTTCAACTGAACAGTATGTCTTTCTTTAAAAGAAATTAAAAGTCTAGAGCTGCATTGTCCACTATCATGGACATTAACCACACGTGTCTCTTCAGCGCTTGAAATGAGGCATGTACAAACGGAGATGTGCCATAAGTAAAAAATACCTATCAATTTATGAAGGCATGAAAAAAATGTGAAATCTTAATAATTTTTATATTGATAACATGTCTGAATGAGAATTTTCTATTATACTGACTTAAATGTAATTAGTTGTTTAATTTTACCTGTTTATTTTTGGCTTTTATAACATGGCTATTAGCAAAATTTTAATTAGTTATCTACAATCCACTATGGAGCTGGTCTGGTGTAATTTTTTTTGGTGGGGGGGGCAGTGCTTGGCATCAAACCCAGAGCCTCCCAAATGCTAGGCAATTGCTCTAACTCTGAGTCACATCCTCAGCCCTAAAGAATTCTAGTCTTATAAATCTGTCACTATCTTATGCCATAGACTAAGGCAGAGCAGAAAGGGCCACCAAGTGAGGAGTGCAGACGCCATCTCTTCTACAGTCCCAGAAACTCCTCCGGGCCTTCCTAGTGTGGTAACTACAGAACTTCTCATTGTGGTACTGAGAGACTGCATTAGTCAACTCAGGCTGCTGTAACAAAGTACTACAGACTGGGTATCTTAAATGATAAAAATTTATTTTATTCTCATAGTTTTGGAGTCTGGAAGTCCAAGATTAGTGTGTCAGTATTTTGGGGTTTTCGTGAAGCCTTTCTACCTGGCTGGCAAATGGCCAACTTCCTGCTATGTTCCCATTTAGCAGGGGCCTAGCGTGTGCTCTCTGATAGCTCCTCTTACAAGACCCTAAATGGGTCATAAAGGCTCTAGTCTCATGACATCATTCAAACAGAAATTACCACCCTGAGGCCCCCACCTCCAAATATGATTACAGTGGGGATTAGAACCTCAATATGTTAACTTGAAGGAAGGGACACAATTTAGTCTATAGTAGAGACTAAGGTAGCATGTGGGTCATATAGCTAATTTGCCTTCATTTATAGAGTGGAAATGGAGATAAGAAGTACTGAAGATCCACTGTCCCACTCTTCTGGGGAACCAGAGGTTCTGGACAGCAAAAGAGTTTCCTTTATTTGCTTCATTCACCACTTAAAAGAGATTCAGTTTCTCTTTCAACCTTTCCTTTAGGACAAAAAAACTGTATACATCATAATGAGTGATCATTGTGGGTTGATTGGGAAACAGTTGGAGCCCAAGGAGCAAGTTCTTGGGCGGAATGAAATAGCGATCCCTAATGCCATCAGTATGACTACACATGACACTAGAGGATGATCAAGCAGAACTGTGAGTTATATTTAGGGCAAAAATAAGGTAATCCAAGGAAATTGCTTATATCTGTTTCTATCACCAACTGTGCTGTACTTTTGTATTTATTTTATATATTGCCATCAAATTCATGCCAGCTGTGTTTTCCCCAGCTCGTGATTTTATCTCAGCATCATCCAAAAAGCACTCATTCCTTCCATTCCCACTGCCAGTGACCATGTTCAGATTTTCATTACCTCAGCCAGAATGACTGCATCCAGCTCCTTCCTTAATCTTTTTCCTTCCAATTTTTGTTTTCTTTTCAATCTATGATTTAGCCTGTTAACTCCTTGTAGGTCACCTTTTCCAAAACATGTCATTTCTTTGCTCAAGACACTAGAATAACAAGAAACATGTCATTTTCTTTTCCTAAAACATGTCATTTCCTTGTTTAGGAAACTAGAATGACATCATATTGTCCAGACAGTATGGCAAGCCCAGACACAGTATGGCATTCCATCAAATCCAGACACAGTATGGCATTCCATGACATGTGTAAAATATGTTAGCCTTTCTTCTTCCGTCTCCTTCATTTCGAACACACTTTCTACCTTTCCCCACTCTTTAAATTATTTTAAATAAATATGGGTTGAGCATTTTATGTATATTTTATATACATATTATATATAAATAATTTAAATTCCTTATGCACTCTAATTCCAAAGCTTTCTTCAAATAGCCAAGCTTTTCTGAACTCATCTATAATTTATACACTATGTTATTCTATGCTCATCTTTTTTCCAAACACTTTGATGCCTGCAATTACTGGACTCCCAACCAACTTGTTAACTCCCCAAGGTCAGAGATTACATTTTATAACTCAAGTCAGAAAAGGAAATTAATATTTATTAAATACTTTCTCCGTGCCAGCCACCATAAATGTGTTCCACATTTGTTATTCAGAATTCTCTGTATCACTTTTCCTTGTGTATGTAATTTCTCTCCATCATTTCCATATTACCCAGCCAGACTGCCCTGACTGCTAACGCCAGATAAACCAACTCAAGTAAGTAAGTAGCAGATTTACTGGTGTTTTGAGACAATGAGGGTAGAATTTCCACTAGTCATCTCTTCTACTTGGGCTGCAGCCTCCTGCCTTGCTTCTGGGACTCCCCCTTCCTTCATCAACATTTCCTCTCCTCTAGCTTCCTCTAACTAATCTTATTCTATGTAAAACAGTTTATCTATCTCTGATTCATTCCCAACAGAGCTGTAAGAAGGCTTCATCTTAATAGAAAAACACAGGTGGATGGGGGAGTCTCTAAAACAAAGACAGTTCTCTTTCTCTTTGAAAGGTTTTCTGCAAGTCATAAGGCGTTCTTTTTTCCTCTGATATACACTTTTTCTCATTTAATTCTTTCAACAATCCATTTCACAGCAGCTAGTAGTAAACATTTATTGAACATTGACTTATACAGGCTTAAAACACTTATAAGTGTTTTATCCATATTATCTCATTAAACCTTCATTATAAAAACAGAGGGAGGTATTATTACCCACATTTTACAGATTTTATGACCTGTCCCTGCTCTTTTTACAAATCTCACTGTAGGTTATTCTTACTCATTGCGCTTCAACCATGCTAGTCTTTTCCCAGTTCCCTGAAGAGACCAAATTTTCCGCATTTGGAACTCAGCCTATGTTGTTGTTTTTGTCTGAGAGGGCTCCCTCCTCTATTCTTTTAGACAGTTGTCTTCTGGTTTTCCAGGTCACCCCCTAAAATGTCACCTCCATTCAAAGTCCTTCCTTTATCTTCTCTGTCATGCCATGTTTTGTTTCTTGTGTAATATCTAAATGAATAAATGATGAATAGAGAACTAGAGAACGGATATGTGAAATAGATTAACACTGAGGTGATGAATAGATGAAATGAATAAATACATTGGAGACTTAAAGTGAAAATGCATCAAATGTGTAGAAAACAAGTGTAAGGTAATACATATCAATTGCTTGCTGGTATGTACAGATTAAATACCTGATGTATAAAGGAAAGCCCAAATAAACAAGAATAGGTTAGCATAGAAGGTTAATCACAGATGGCTTCTTGGCATAATAAGAACTTACTATGAAATGCTGATTGGCAGAAATTATTATGCATGGTGGCAGGAATGGTAAGAAATCTAACATGATAAGAACAGAGAGGTTATGTTGGAGAGCAAAAGTAAAAATATGGTGTTAGATACAAGAAGTGGCATGTTTGTATAGTAATTTTAAATACATGTTAGTAATTGATTTTTAAAAGAAATATAGTAAAAATTGCACTTAGTTTAATACCGCCATCATTGCTCAGAATTTTTGAATGCTTCTTGTGAAATGGTGTAGAGAATATAGTATATAGTTTTTCCCTTACTATTCTATCAAATATTTACTCATTTGTATTAATGTCAGTTTTTGAAAATAGACAAAAGTTTTAGCATCCAGTGCATGAAATGGTGATAAGATGTTACGAATATCCAGGAGCAAAGGCAACATCCCACTCTAATGATCAATAGCCACATCTATATCTAGCTTTGTATCTATCTCTGTATCAGCTCTCTCTCTCTCCCTCGCCCTCTGTCTCTCTCTCATCTATCATCTTTATCTACCAGTTGTAGTATACGCTGAAGTTCTTGTAGTTGAAGAGATCCCAAGACCTTGTCTACAAGAAAATATAGTATGACTGGAAGTAGAATATAGTCTCCCAAGGAGGGGTGGTGGATCTCATTTACATATATAGGTTCTGGTGGTTTAAAAATTTTTTTTCCAGTTTTTTAGTTACATACTTACATATGTCATAAATCTCTAAGTACATCTATTGCATGTAAACAGGCAGATTTTATAAAAGAAAAAATACCTTCTTTTTAAGAATTGACTATGTTGGCTAAATCAACACTACCTAGGGGATTTTTGTGCTTAAAATCAGAATACTATATTGTGATTCCTTATAAGGGAATAAATTCTTGTTTGCTTTGGGATCCTAAAAAGAACATTAATATGAATTGGTGCAAACATAAAGAATCCTTAATATCGTCTACAACACGTAGGGTAGTACCTGGCATTTAAAGTGTATTCAATAAATGTTGATTCTCTTTCTGTTAATCATGTTTTGAGAGTTCAATATCCTCTATATTTTTATTTTACCTTTTTCAATGCTAATATGCATGCTCTGAGCATATGAGAGTAGTATAGTGGTGTGCCTACGGATAGAAGTGCAGTACCATTGTCTTTCAGGATTTTTGGGTACAGTTACTGGTGTTACGAAACTGTTTGTTAGGATCCAGAAAAATGAAACTATCTAGTGGTAAAATACGTTCTGTCTTCTTGCTAAATTATTTGGTTAGAAAATTCGTCAGATGTTTTTGAGTCATTTCTTAAGTGAAACAAAATGCTTTTACATAATAGTAATTGTGTATTTTGAAATTGTAACCTTTTATGAATTAATTCTCCTATTTCTTTAAATGTTGTAGCAGTCTGAGTCTAATCTGAAGGGAGAAACCACATAGTAATTTGGAGGTTTAATATAAAGTATCTTTGACTATAATGGGATTGCAATAATACACAATTGGTAATAAGTAAAAGGAACCTTAAAAGCTATAGAAATATCAGATATATGAAGCAGCCACTACCCTTAAAGCTGAGATAAAGAACTCAAGGCTGAAATCTAACCTTATTGTAGAAGGCCATCATGGGTCATTTCTACTTCTAATGTAGAAAAGCCACTTGCTCTGCCTGAAACTTTCTTGAATATGCCCTTTTAGAACAACAAGGAAAACTATTCAGAGGACTTGTCTCATCTGAGGACTCCAGAGAAAACCACCTGAGGAGGTGCCTGGGGAGCTGTTGACCACTGAACACAGATATATGCAGAGGACTGTAAAAACCTAGTGCTAGAGAAAGCCACATGCCCTGTAGGAACTGGGTATTCAAGAAGCCATCCACATTACAAACGCTAACTAAACCAATGTCCAAGAGCCAGGAAGCAAGCCCTTTCTTCCTGCACCATCTCTCCAAAATCTTCCGGCAAAGCTTAATATCATAACAGTTGGAAAAAAATATGTAAAGAACATGGAAGCATTTTTAGGGAGTAGACAAAAACATTGAGTGTAGAGATAAGAGGCAAATAATTGATTGCTAGCACAGTTGTTTTCTGCTATTCTGCCATACTAAATATATTAATATGCATGTTCAGAGAAATTTCTTCTTTCTCCAATCCCCACTTCTAACATAAAAAAACAAAATTGTGCTTCATCTATAAATCTGAGGTAATGAGAAGAGAGGCAAAGAATTAAACATAGTGAAACCATATGTGATTTACCTTGTAAAAGAAAGAGACTGGGGGAAGAGTTCAAGGAGATAAAAAGTAATATAGGATGATTATAAGCAGATAATTTTGAGGAGTTTTGAGAAAGAAAAAGAAAGATGGTAAAGTAGTTCTCATGCTATACTGAACAGTTCTTTGGAAAATACAGTAAAAAGGATTTAAAATATTTGTATAATATGTATTTCCCCTTGGAATTATTTTGTGTGCCATAAATAAATATTTAATTAGTTTTTAATTAGTTTGATTGTTTATGTTGAGTTTTTTCTAAATGTAGCTCTGTGTTGAGAAAGGCCCAGTTTCACTGGGTTACTCTGACCACAGCTCTTTGAATATGTAACAACTTATTCTAATCTCCTGCATAAATATTTATTTAACCATGAGTACCACATTTATTATTTCCATTTCAACTGGACTTAATAATACCGCATAGGTTCTGAATAAACATTTGGCCTATATCAGGTTTAAAAGTTGTTACCACTTTCCTTGTGTCTCATGTCTATCCTTAAATCTAAAGTCCAACTCTTTGTAGACCATGGAGTGTTTGATGCTAGGAGAATAAATTCCATCCTTCTCTGTCTTTTGTACCTTTACATTAAACTATATCTTTCATTCATCTCTAATTCTTCCCTACTTCCAAACTGGTAATGGCAGCTGCCTTTCTGCCCAACCTTAATCTATTTTTGTGCTCTTGGTTTCATTCTCTTCTATCTCCCCACGGATCTGATCAACAGTTATACTTCCTCTCTCCTTCTTGCACCATCCCTTCTTGTTTCCTGACTCTTATTTCTCAGTCGGCAAATGGGCTTGAAACTTTGAAACTCCTGTCAAAGTTCTTCATCTCTTTCCTCCCTTTGCAATGATCTTTGAAGATCATCTACATCCATTTCATTACCTCCCAATTCACTCTCTGTTCAAGAATACTTACTAGGTTAGCTTGTTATAGAACATGCTCTTCTAGCCCAGTCACATAGTTCAACCATATTGAGCACTGATTAAAAAGCATATTATAATTTTTAAAGTACAGTATTTTAAAGTACTGTATTTAAAACTTTTTTAAAGTACTGTATTTGTATGGTTTATTTAGAGAGCATGCTCCTGCTCATAGGCAGCGCTTTTAAAAGAGGATTAGACAATGGGGCATTAGAGCTGACTTGCTGTTAGGAGGTGGCACCTGATCACAAGAGGCTAATCAGTGGGGGCGTGACCTGAAAGGATGTATCCCTCCCCATGGCTCCTCCCTTCTCTCTCTGCTTCCTGACATGAGTAGCTTTCCTCTGTCAGTCCCTTCCACAATGTACTTCTTGCCTTAGAGAAAGGTGACTATGGACTGAAAACATGAGCCAAAAGAAATCTCTTCTCCTTTATGTTGTGGGCATCAGATATTGTGTCCCAGTGAAGAGAAAGTAACAGAAACAGTATTGTTGGATGTTAATCATTAAACATTGTGAACAAAGATGTACACTGCCCAAACTATACATCACTCTGTCACTCTGGTTCCAGAGCAAAATGATTATCTGAACATTTTTTTCCTCAGAATAGTAATGGGGAAATGACTTTTCCTGGGCCAGAAGATGACTCTTCTGGATGTGTTGCTGAGGACTTCGTCTAGATTTTTTTTGAGGAAGAGTATGGTTCTCAGGACATCTTTTTAACAGGATGGATGTGATCATGACACAGGCATCTCACAGTTTTCCTCCTACCCCTAGCTCTATTCAGAGAATCTTGGCTTCTCTATAACATCCTCTTTCATTAGTTTATTTCCTTACTAACCACTTGCAGAAGATTGAATCTTATTAGTTTGACTACAACATAATTAGTAATATCTTTTACAACAAACATTATTTTATCTCCACATTGCTGATATTAACAAAAATATCTCCAATTATGTTTTTCAAACAACAAATAAGACTATTCTGAATGTAGTCGAACATTTTTTCTTTTCCAAAGCATAACAATATTTGATGACAAATCGTCATTTACGGGTTTTCACATGTTCTGCCCTTCTCTTATCTACACAGTATCCATCCTTGATACTTGACACAATATCCTTCCCCAAAGGGGATAATACCCAGAAGAACTTCAGGAATCTCTTAGACAAAGCACAGTTCAATGTGATCTTTCTTCAATTTCGATTGAAAGTAATCTCTACTTCTCTCATTGTATTTATCAATGTCTTCTGTATGTTACTAATAATTAAGAGTTTGGCTAATCTCTGCAAACAAATTCAAAAAGCCACATTCTTATTTTCTTCACTATTCTCTGCCTAATATACAATTCCATAAGTAGGAATTCCTTAACTATATTTAATTCTTTAAATATGTTTGATGAATGGAATAAAGGAATAATCCACTAGAAGTATGTACCTCCCCCAGTTAAATTTATTTTCCATTATTCTGTTTCATTTTTTCTCCCTTTTAATGTGGATATCTTTTTATTTTATTGCTTATATTTGATTTAGTTTCCTTTTCGCTTTCATTTCCTTTCTTTTTCCTCTTCTGCACGGGACACAACACTTCACATGGGCTGCAATATTTTAAAATATTTATTGTTATTATTTGAGTTTTGCATTTTATCTCAAAATAAATGAGTGATAAGAATAAAACACTGAACTAATTATGCATTACAAAGTTTAGGGAATTTTAACTGATTTTACTTCAGGAGATTGTAGCTTTCAATAGAAAACTATGTAGTGTAATTAAACAAAAAAATGTTAAAGTTTGAGGATTCACTTATCAAATTAGATCTATCCTGTGAACATTATATTAAGTTGTAATTTGAACTCAATAGGTTATTTAGGATAAACTGTGCAAATGAGAGTCATAAAAATACAAACCATGGGCCGGTGAGATGGCTCAGTGGCTTAAGCACCTGCCTGGCAAGCGTGAGGGCCCGAGTTCAACTCCCGGAACCCACATACAACAAAAGGGCCGGTGATATTGCTCAGTGGCATGGGCGCCTGCTGGCATGCAAGGTCCTGAGATTGACCCCCAGTGCCCACCCCACAAAATACAAACCATTATCAAATTCTTATAAAAAGGAATGTTTACTATTATAAGCCTTAATATAGAATTGAATTGTTATTAATCTCAGATAAGCAAATGAGTGAAACGTAACAACACTAAACCAATTCTTTTTGGTAATTTCAGTATTATGAGAATCCCAACAGCTTGATGAATAATAAACATTCATAGCATGTTAAGGGGCTTAAAATGAAAGAACTAGACATCCAGCCATCCATTCATCCTGTTTAAATATTGTAAGATATATAAGCTCATTAGAAACATCAGAAAACAGGTTTTGAAAGAGATACTTGAGTTTAAAAAGTGCTCATCTCTAATTTATTATATGTAAGTGAATAATCACCTAAATTTGTCTTTGTAAGTGTCAAAATCATGTCTATTTTTGAGATTAGTATGTACAAAAACTAAAACAATCCATCAAATATATTCCACTTAAATAGTGGCCCATGTATATTATAAAAACTATATGGTTTAGCCGGGGATATAGCTAAGCAGCACAGCGCCTGCCTGGCAAATGCGAGGTCATGAGTTCAATTCTGGTACCCAAAACAAAAAACAAACAAACAAAAAAACTATGTGGTTTAACTATTACTCATATAAACAGTCCTCTTTTGATGGCCCTACCCAGGATCTGGGCTTTACTTCGATTTCAGAATTATGAAATAAAAAGTAGGGCTCACCTCTGTTCACAATTCACCTTCAGATGAAATGTTTATGGAATGATTAATTTCACATGAAAAGAGACTTGTTATGAAAATTTTCTAAAAGTTATAAGGAGTATCTGCAATGCTTTCCATATGTATTTCATATTTTGTAACCTAAGATCTGGGAAAAAGGGATTAAGAAACAAAAGACATTTGTGTTGGACCAAAACTACAGTTGAAAGCCCAGTTTCTCCCTCCTCATCGTCATTGTCTTCTTCCCCCTCCCTCTTGTCTTTCTCTGTTGCTCTGTCAAAATTGCTGAGTCAATACAATAGCATTATTATATATTCTTGAAGATGAAGACAGCATCTAATTAAAGTTGTATCTATATAATAGACCTATTTAAGTCATAGCCATTTAATGAATGCATTGATATTTATATTTATATTAATCATCTTTCTATTATGCCTATAGAAGATCTGGACATTAAATCTTTTCCCAAGCTACACTGTATATCATATTTAGAACCATCATGTTTTATTACAGTTACTGTTTAGCTCTTGGGATGAGCCCTCTAGGCTAATGTTGATGTAGGGGATTCCAATTCTGTGTATGTTCTACTTAAATATCAAACATACATATAAAATTTACTATTGCTGTTATGCTATCCCTACATCTGTGGCTACTATAGCTGCTTCTGCTCTTCCCATCAACTCCTGCTTCTATGTTCTGCTAGTTATGTTTCATGCAGTATCCACATTTTTGTGACAGCCCATCAAGCTTTGTATCAATTCCCTTAATCTCAGAGAGATTTATAACTTGGCTTATCCAAGTTATAAAGCTAGTGAGGATCCAAACCCAAGTTTCTATGCATAAAGACAAAGATATAAAGTGATATATCTAATAAGACTAATTAAAGAGAAATGAGCAGTTTATAGTTGTTTCAAGTTAACTTCATAAATCTTAGAAGAAAATAAAATCCTTTTCCTGTTTTCTCTATTTTTATGACTCATATAATTGTTTACCAGATTTTTGGAAGCAAGTATTTTATTATGCTCAGAGTGAGTGAGCAATACTTTCCTTACTTGTTTTCTCCCACCCAGTTCTGAAAATGTGGACTGTGATAGATGGTGTGAAGTCACATTTTTTTTTTTAATCTCTGAAGATCATAAAGGTATCTGGTCAAAAAGAGGCAAAGAATGACTCTTAACCATGTGCAAAGGCACACACTTGAGCAAGGGTTAGAGTGACCAGAACAGGCAAAAGCATTTTGTAGAAAACAATAAAAATGCAATAAGCAATTTACTCTGATGTTGGACAATGCTTATGTTTTGTTTACTTATGGTCTTTTGCTCTTTCCTAAAATCACCTAAGTGTATTTGAGTTTCTTACAACTTTTTTGGCACTTGAAAAATCGTTATATGGCAAAATAATAATACCTTTTTTGGCTTCCAAAATTTAACTCCACAATTGATCTATTTCCAGTAACTAGACCCATCTCTCTCATTCTGTACCAAAATCAAATAAAAATGGATCAAAGACCGGGGTATAAAAACAGAAACACTGAAACTGCTGGAAGATAAAAATAGGAAAAATACTCAAAATCACAGGTATAGGGAAGGACTTCTTTAACAGATCTCCAATAGCACAAGAAATAATACTGAAAATCAACAAATGAGATTGTGCTAAATTATAAAGCTTCTTCACAGCAAAAGAAAGAATTAACATAGTGAAAGGACAACCTACAGAATGGGAAAAAAAATTGCCAGCTACTTTTCTGATAAAGGGCTAAAATCTAGAATATATAAAGAACTAAAAAAAAAAAATTAGACCTCCCGAAACAACCTAATCAAAAAATGAGCAAATGAAATGAACAGACACTTCTCAAAAGAAGTACAAATGGCCAAAATACATGAATAAATGTTCAGACTGTTTAACCATTAGGAAAATGCAGATCAAAACAACTCTGAAATTCCATCTAATTCCAGTCAGAATGGCTATCATCAAGAACAGTAAAAACCCACAAATGCTGTACATTGTTGTTGGGAATGTAACTAGTATAACCACTATGGAAATAAGTATGGAGATTCTTCAAAAAATTAAAAATAGAAACACCATTTGACTCCTTATTCCTCTTCTGGATATTTTCCTGAAAGAGTTAAATACTATAGTGATACATGCATACTCATGTTTACACCTCCCCAATTCATAATAGCTAAACTATGGAAACAATCTAGAAACCCATCAACAGACAAATGGATAGAGTTTCTCATATTTTAAAAGCAATAATGACAAAGAGAAACTCTAAATCCTTCTTGGCTTCATGTTCAACTACACTGAAAACAATACCTGAAACTTTTTTCTCCAAGGTGTAACACTCTGCTATGGAAACTATTAAATTGCAGAGAAGAAAATATTCACCACTACTATAGCAAGTTACACTTTTAGTAATTACTTGTGACATGCACTACATCCTTTTGGAAACTATACCTTATTCATCTTTGTGTTGCCTCCATGCCTTACATTCAAACTCTGAATTACTATCTTTTCATTTCTATTAGTCTGAAAAGATCATAGACTTGTTGGAAATTTGTGCTTCACATTTTATATTCACAATGTCTTCCAGTGATCTACTGACTTAGAAATGGTTCCTGGCAATAGAAGAATTATCTTTTGCCTTCTTTATTACCAAATAAAATTTTCTGACATTTTCAGGCCTTTTCAACCTGCCTTGGGACATTGCTTTAGCCAGTGTACCTACCTGCTCTGTGGGATCTCTGGAGAACCCTTGAAAAGACATGAGCTACATTTAAGTGTGGAGTATATGCATTCGGTACTTAGGCCACAGCTGATACTACCACAAGTCATTAGACAAGGTCTTTAAAGCAGCCACGGTGCCACAAGCATAGACTATGAGGATATGATAGCTCCATGAGAGTTTGGATATCATTTAATCCCACTTCTCATTTTCCAGACAGGAAACACAAGCTCTATGAGATAAGGTTGCTCAAAGTCACCCAATCAATTAAAAGTCTTATAGGAACTAAAACTGAGGCATTGTAACTTCCCACTGGTGTCTACCCATCACGAACATATTCTGAGAGTCGCACTAAAATATTATGACTTTTAAATGCTTTGGCAACAATCAATAAAAATCCTGCAATAATTACATTTGTTTCTAAATTAAGTATATATACCTTAGTTCAAGTCTTAAGGTACTATCACAAGCTAAGTTTTATACTATTTGAAACATGTATTTTACAACTTAAATTACAAACAACACTTTTTACTGAAAAAGTTAATAGAAAACATAGATGAAAAACCTGATATTTGTTGATACCTCAAAAACAGTCCACATATGTTAGAGTAGTACATTTAGCTATTTTACGCATTTGGTTTCTTGCATATTTTCCAAAACATTCTAGCAGGCAGCAATACTTTAAATGGAATCAGCTGGGATTTTCTAAGTGTTGTAAGAAAACCACAATTATCTTTTGTCCTCTTTATTACCAAAAGCTCTGACTGGGTAATACTCATCTTTGCTAAGATCAAGAAAAGACTCTAAACTACTATCATATTGAATTCAATTAGTCCATTAGAGTTACGGAATAATTTTTCCCTCTAACATTTTGCTTCTTATTGGTCACAGGAATAACTGTTTCTGTGGAGCAAGGCAGCTGTGAGATTTGGTAAGTATTGGTTAAAATGATCATTTATGGTTTCTTTCTCAATACTGGGGCACTTTCCTGACAAAAGAGGCTGCTTTTCTACTGGGAGAACATCCTGTAGCATTTCCTATATCCTTCTCCAGATGATACTGTTGGCACTGTATCCATCTTCAGATGATTGTTCTTTATTCAGAAACACTGAAATTGTCACTGCTCACAGAGATTCTTCTATTGCCAGGAACCATGCATAGGCAGAGGCAGACATTTTCTTTTTATTCTTTAGTATTTCTTTCTTGAAAAATCTTGTGAGAAACTTGGACAAAAAGATGAGCCGCTCTGTCGACAGGCACAGGTAATCTCATAGGCAGTAGAGTCTGAATTTAATCACCACTTTGTTGTTAGGTAGTTTTCCAGCACGGTGTTGTGTCTATGGAGAAGGGAACTGAGGAAGTAATCCCTAAACTACTTGATGCTGGTTCCCAGTAATCCTGTGTTTTTATGGTGCTTCATGTTTACCAAAGTGCTTTCCTTTGGATATATATGTATCACTGATGGCAAAGATGGGACAGGTGGTATGGAGCCAGAATTCGAAGATGTGCCCCAAGATTCCTGCCTGCTGCTCTGATGCCTTGAACGTTATCCCTTGCCTTGAATCTTTGCAGGGTCTATGGATATGACAAGACAGTTTCTCCTGTTATTACAGTTAAGTTATATAAAAGACTCCATTTTGGCAGGCTTGCGAGTTTTTCCTGCTACCTGGGAAGAAACAAATGTCTACACTGGGAAGGACCTTGAGAAGGTTACACACTAAGGCATTCCTAAGAGCTGAGAGCAATTCTCAGTGCACGTTCAGCAATAACACAGGAATCTCAGTCAGACATCTGCAAGGAAAAACTTCTGGCAATAATTTCAATGAACTTAGAAGTGAATTCTTCCTTTAGTGCCTCCAGATGAGTACACAGTCTGGCTGACACCTTCATTTCAGCCTTGTGGGACCCTAAGCACAAGAACCTTGCCTAGACTTCTGACCAACAGAATATGTACTATAATAAGTGAGTGTTGTTTTAAGCCACCAAATTTGTGGCAATTGTTATACAACAAAAGAAAACTAATAAAAACAAAAGAAGATGACATTGTAAATATTCTACCAATAAAGAGACTGGTTCACAGAGATGACTGAGTTGCCTAATTTTATTTTGAAAATAAGTGACAGAAGTGATATTGGCATCTTGAAATCTCATTTATATTTCAGTTCTCCTTCCACAGCACTGTAATGCTCCACACTGATGAGTATTTTTGATAGATTTTTCCCTTCTGTCAGTCAATAAGATGGATAATTGAAAGCAAAATTATTGTGTTCCTTTAAAGTGCTCATTGGAAAGAATTTATTAATTCTCACATCAGTTCTTTAGTATAATGCAAATATTTCTCAAGATAATATTAAAATGTTAAATTGAAAATATTCCAAGAGAATCTTGACTCAAATGCTAATCTTCATCACTAAAGTTACAATATTCTGAGTAATCAAGATCAGGAAATGTGATGGGTAATTCAACCCACTTTTTGTATTGCTTCTTTGGTGAATTATCTTTGAAAACCACTACAAAATTCTTTATTTTGAGACAAGGAAAATCTAAGCCTTTGTGCACCATCATTGTTCCCCAAGCCTGGAAAACAAAACAGAGAGTGAGAGTAAAATTAAATGCACATTCAATTAAATACTCCTTTTGATCAAAGTAAAATTGAGCCCGTCGAAATTTACTCACTTGGCCACATTTGCAGATAATCTCTCCATTTGTTTGATAGTCAGCAAACTTACTTTGCAGTGCTTTGTTTTCTCTCACAATATAGAGTTGCCTAAAATTATAAGAATCATCAGTAAGAATTGGCAAAGTATTGATACGTAGCCCATGGATCTGTGTTGGGCCTGATTCTCATCCACATGACTGTAGAATTCCACATCTCATCCCTTCTCTCCCTTTGCTTCCCACGGTCATTGTGGAAATTGCAATTGATATCCTTTTTCTACACAACCTGTCAAGGGTCATGTTGCCTTTTGTGAATTCTTTCAAATACGTTAGTTATTCTAAATTGATTTTGGTTGTTCAAAAATTTGAGAACAAACAAAAACATCCACAAATTCTGTGAATCAAAATGGGTTTGAGTCTTAAATCTTGTCTTCCTGTCCAAAACACATTATTTTAAAAACACACAATATATAAATAAAGAAATAAAACAGTCAAAAAGGGAGAAAAAAGTTATGATTTTGCCCTACTAGTCTGGTTTTTAATCTTACATATGATAATTAACTTTATAAGGTCTTATGAGATAAATGAATGATTTTAATGCTGGCAAAATAAAACGGGGTGGAGGGAAGGGAAAAAAAAGAATTGAAATGTGTTATGTACATGTTCCAACTCCCTACGATGAATGTAATCACTATGTATTGCAAGCATGAACTAATAAAAGTAAAAAAAAAATTAGAAAGTAATTAAATAAATAGAAAAAAACAAACATTTGAAATGGGTTTATAGTGGGGGGTCTAAAACGGGGAAATTCTGAACAAAAATCTCATTTTCACAATTTTGGAAGAATATGGTGATTCACTGCTAGTAGGAAAACTTAAAAAGGGTCTTTGTGGACTCACTTGAATTCTTTTGTCATATTGACATGATGCATCCTTTCAATTACATGAATATCTTCCCCTGAGCAGGCTAGAATATGACAGTTTTTACAGAGAAAAGTTATTGATGATGGATTTTTCTTGAAATGCTTTACGATATTTCTCTTGATTTTCATTTTCTTTTCCATTATGCTTTGCATCTGTAATACCAAAATCTGCACAGAGAAGGGAATATTTAATGTTTTTGTTTTGTTTCATAATTCTATTGAAATAGCTCTCCGGGAATTATTTGCGAATATCTTAAATAGTTACAAAACTATACACTTAGCTAGTGGTCTAGGACATAAAAATAATGAGGCAATGATCCCAGAAAAATTCTTCTGTAATTATCCTAAGTGCAAATAAAATGTAAAAATGTGTAAGAGTTATTGGGTTAATGGCAGAGAAAATGTTTAAGATCCTCAACTTGCTCCTAGAAGTCTGATTTGGTTTTAAGAAGCTTTTACTTATCTAAAGTCTGTATATGACATGGAAAATAAGTTTCACCTTATGTGCCAACTCTTTCCATTTATTAGTGGTCACATGAACATTGTGTTTTACAAGATTCTCAGATCAGAAGAATGGAGCCATTCTCCTAGTAGCTGTGACTTAGTAATAGTTTTTGCTGGTCTTTGAGCAGAGTGGTGAGGCATGAGCCTCACTTCATTGTCTTTCCTCCTAAGCTTATCTAACTACTGTACTTTCAGGACAGAAAAATCTCTCAGCCAAAAGAGAGCTAAAAAGGTAGTCTATTTTGGAGTCACTGAAAGGACTGGTCTACTGTGATTTGAAAATGGTTTGTTCCCCCAAATTTGTTCAAATGTATAATTCCCAAAGTCTTATGTTAATAGTATTAAGAGTGTGCAACTTAATTTGGTCAGGGTGTTTAGAAGTGGGGCCTCTAGTAGGTGATTCTAGGAATTTAGATAGTTAGCCTGGAGCTCCCATGAGTGAGTTCTGCTGGGTCAGTAAAGCAAACACACAGACACAGACATACACATGTACTCCTACTGTAATGCAATCTGTGAGGGCCCTCACTAAGGCCTTTCCACACTGTTTGGACCCATACCTCCAGAATCATGAGCCAAAATAAACCTCTTTTCTTTATAAAGTAGCCTACCTCAGGTATATCATTATAGTAATGAAAAGCTGATGAATGCAATATTTTATTCTAAAAATTGTCTGGGGCAATTTGACTCATAAACTCCAGAGATTTTCCTGGAGTTTACCTGAAATAACTAGTCTTGAAACATGAGCCTTAATAAATACCTACTGGATTCATTCTCCTAGGACATTAAATGTGAGTCAGCAACTTCCTAGTGGCATTATTTAATAAAAAAAGTTTGATACTCCAAAATGTTTGGTTTCCTTTATGTTTAAAGGGGTTTTAAAATATAAATTTGTGTAGAAACCTGGCCAGAAAACCTTGGAATTGGTTAAAGCTTTGCACACCAATTTGAAAGCAGCCCTTTCCTGAGACTCTATTTAGGGTAGAGCCAATTCCAATGTTAAGAAACTAACATTCACACCCATATGCAAGGGTGTGAATTTTCTTCTAAATGGATTGTTTGCTATTATAGTAGTTACAGTCTTTAATTCAGTCATATGAAGGATTTCCTGAAATATTGTAGAATACATTCTTTCAGTATTCCTTCACATAATTCAAATAACTCTGTTAGTAAATTGAGATGCAGCTAGATGACATATTAAAATCATTCCGATCCAACCTCAATGTTACTTCCTCTAAGAGGCCTTCCTCAGCCACCCAATCTAAAATAGCCATTTGGTGACTTATTTTATATCATTATATCTTAATTCTTTAGCACTTATCCTTATATGATATATATGTTGCTATTTAAATTATTTATTGTTTCTCTTCTCCAAACCTCATGCAGTACACACTTGTAGTTAAGGGTCTTATCTGTGTTGTTTGTTTCCATGTTCTCTGTACCTAGAACATTCCCTGGCACACAGTAGGCATTTTATAAATATTTCTGGAATAAGAACAAATGTGCTTGTATGACAGAGAAGACTGAACAAAAATTACTGAATTAGGTTGAATGGGTAAGCTGAGCTAATTTTTGGCATCAAGGAAAGCCCAAATTTATATTATCAAACTTTATGGTTTGTTTCACTGGAATAAGCAAAGGCTTCCTGACAATTCTTTGCCCACTTAAGTTCTTAATTCTTTGTGTGTGAATATAGACTAAACACAACTTATCAAACTGCAACTTATATTTCAGTATAATTTCTGACTGGAGAAATAGCCATAGATATATTAACAGTAACAACACTGCAATCATTTTAAAATGAAAACTAAATTAAGAGAAAAGAAAAACAATACCTTCTGAGCATACTCCTCTGGGTTCATATTCTGAACATGATGGATAGCTTTATACATCATCTTCTCTCGAAAATCGTTAACTGTCTCACGTTCAACAACTCCCGAACCACTGTGGGCAACCAGGACATAGGTGCTCTCTTCAGCTCTGGCTCGACCACGTGCCTGAGAACATGGAAAAATTCAAACACATGAAAGGCTATGCCTTGCTAACTTTCCCTGCTTCAGTCCTGAAATGATATTTACTGCTCACCTTTAAAAAAATGTGCTTTAATATAAAAAAAAATGTTCTAGAGCAATGATGGTCAGGTCTCCACCCCAACCTTCAAAGACCTCAATAACATAATGCTACCCTGTTCAGCCTTTTTGTTTCCAGAGGAACCCTGCCAAATCATGGGAACCACAAGCAGTGATTTGGACTGGACGCCCTGCCAACTGGAAGGAGGGATGAAAGAGGAGAATGGGCATCCTTGATCTTTGCCTCCGGGCTGGTGAGAATGTAAATCTGTTCCTGGCCCCCTACATTAGATTTTGAGTCCCTTTTCCCATGGAACCATGCGCAGTTCAGGGACAGTTTTACAGACCTCCCTAAAAAGTGATGTTCAAGTACATTTTGAATACTACAAGCTTTTCCGGCCTGGCTCAGGAGCTGAACTATCGGCTATAATATCCTCAAGGAAAAATGCATTCTGAATGACTAACCTCTGATTTAAAAATCAACCCTTGAAATAGAATTACTTCCTAACTTGATGGTTACCTGGTTATCTTAGTCCTCTATGATATGCCTTCCAGTTAAGGATGCAGTTTTAATTACTAACAAGAATCCTTCAGTTAATGTTATTGGAAGAATGTGAGGGCTCTTAATCAGCATGACTCCCATACATATTCATCAAATGTAACTGCAGTACTATCAATACAGGGAGGTAAGACATAACGTAAAATTTGAATGAAAACTTGAATATCTTGCTCTCTTATTTATTTACTCCACTTATAAGTCTGCCCCACTCAACATTTCATCATGAAAAATTTCAAACATGTAGAACAGTTGAAAGAATAAATGAAAGAAATACAGAAATAGCAGAGCTCCTTAAGGAAGTGTTACTTTGTGAGACATCTGTGGACAGTGTAGTTAAGATTCCTGATCCCACTAGGGACTCACAAACATCCTAGGAATGAGGAGGTCTCTTCTGACTTGTATAAATAGGGCCCCTGGCATGGTCCTGAAAAATCTCAGGACACAGAAATAATGAGAGAGGAGTTGTTGTTTAAAAATATACATATATGGCTTTCATATGAATTAAATAACAGCAATATAAGTGGCAGTACTGCACACTTCTTTAAGATTGTGCTTTTAAGCTCAGTATGCCTGTAACTCCAGGTGTATGCTTGTAATTCTAGCACTATGAGAGGCTGAGGCAGGCAGATAGCAAGTTCAAGGCCAGCCTGGGCAACTTAGTGAGATGCTGTCTCGAAGTAAAAAATTAAAAGGGCTGTCGATGCAGCAGATGTAGCCGACTGAGAGTGCTGCAAGTTCAATCCCCAGTATTACCAAAAAATAAAAATTAAAAAAAATAAAGATTTTTTGTGCTATTTTACTAAGATAAAGGAATTAACATAGGCACACAAAAATAAAACTCAACACATTAAAAAGAAAGATCTTAACCTACCTGAACCATGGCTATTTCGTTAGTGACAAGACTGTAACGGATAATAATATTACATTCTTTGATATCCAGACCTTCTTCTGCCACTGTGGTAGCGATAAGCAGATTTATTTTTCCAGTGCGAAATTTACTAATGACTTCTTTTTGTTCATTCTGTGGAAACATTTTATTAAATTAAATTTTGTGATGCTAAACACACTCAAAGCTTCTAATTAGAAGAAATAATAAATTGCAACTGGTCAGTGTAAATCAAAAGATTAAATCATACACGGATTTGCTGCCATCTGTTTTTTGGCATTGAACAAAGACATGATGATGAGACAACATTTGATTTACAATCTGGGATTACTACACAATAACAAAAATATTTCCATCCTCCAGTCTGGAGGTGGAAAGACCATCATTTATGCCAAGGAAATAAATTGATGGTGGTTTGGGAGGAAGAAAAGATGAGATGCTGTTGGCTGAGAAGAGGGTACGGTAATGAGAAGCTAAAATGGGCTATTCTTTTCACTACTTTAACTTCCGAATCTTTAATATTCTGAGAATATGATGAAGTGACACTTTTGTAGGTTGTTAAGTTTCGAGTTACAGAGAAAATGATACTGTATGCTGCCATCGTTACTTTAAGGATCATTCAGGCAAAAAACTGTATGAAATATTCCTGAAAGACCACATCGGCTGCCTCCAGGCAGGAGAGCTGGAAAGGTGGAGCGCTGTCTCATGCTTTATATCTTATTAATTGATCAAGATAAATATATGACCTATTCAAAGGGATAATATAAATAAAAAATGGAAGAATAGGTTATTAGCACAATTATAGCAAGTATTTTTAAAATGAAATAAAATTTGAAAGTTAATATAAATATATTAAAATATGCCCTCTGGCCCTTGCGTAGAACAAATAGGTGACCATATTCACATTCTCTTTTGTTTCTATACATTAAACGGAACAAACTTTCCGGACCAACTGTGTGTTCTCCCATCCCCTTCTCCTTCTTCTTAGAGACATCAAGAGTTTTTATCTGACTCCTAACTACTGAAGAACTCTGTAAAGACTCCTCTAGAGTCTTTGATAATTTTTCCCTAAGCCCTCACATCCGCTGATAAAAACTTAACACATTCTTGGATTTCAGCAGAACATGTCTGTGCCTTAATTCAAAGGGACAACTTTAATAATAAAGATTCAGACACAGGGTCAGATCTTCCAGTCTCATCAAGTTGATACTTAACTCCCTCCCCCTGTGTAAGCCTCTTCCAGTTTACAAGGTGAGGATGCAGGAAGCGAGGAAGAGATACGTTCTGTATTTTGGCCTGTGGTTCTCAGGAGGGAAGTGAATAAAGACTAAGTAGTTTAAAAATAGGCTTTTCATTTGCACCTCACCTCTTTTCAAATAGAAGCTAAGGCTACTTACAATAAAAGTCATAACACTAAAGCTAGTAAATATATTAGAAACTGAAAAATAGAAGAGTATAGATGTAGTAGTGTAAGGATTAACACAGAGGTTGTGAAACTAAACTTTAGTTTTGCCTTCGAGCTTCTTGGAAGCAAGGACAAAAAGGGACAAATTAAGTCAACCAATTCTCATCCACTAAGAGGAAACAAACTTGTTACTCAGGAAAAAAGTGTTTTCTCTCTCACTAAATATTAGTGGGAATTTTAGAGGGAACCCTAACATAAGTGCATGCATGGGGTATATTCAGAGTTATAGTGAACAATTTCACCAACTCTTTTTCTAAACACAAAGTAAATGGATTTACTTTGCTCCACTTCTCTGAATGAGACGACCATGACAAAAACGAAGTATCTCATCGTCCAGCGAGATGCAGGCTCAGTATGACTTCAGCCTTCAGAACGGCACTGTCATACTCTAACAGACAATGATTTACCCATGCTTGTAATGTCTGTGAGTATCATTTTTCTCGCCCAAGGGCTCTTTTTTTTTTACTATTCATACAATAAGTAGTATAGTGGAATGAAAATTTAAAAATAAAAAAGTTAATAGAAAACAGAAAACCTTCCAAAACCCCAAATCTAACATATCAAATATTTTAATTTTGCAAGTCCTCTTATAGGTTTCATGCTATGCAAGTATATTTTTGCATAATTCTAATTATAAAGCACATATTTTCATGAAAGTGTGATTTTTTTCACCTGATTTCTTTTTTTTTTTTTTGTGGGTACCGGGGGGTCGACCTCAGGACCTCGTGCGCCAACAGGCACCCGTGCCGCTGAGCAATATCACTGGCCCCTTTTTCGTATGTGGGTTCCGGGAGTCGAACTCGGGCCCTCGCACTTGCAAGGCAGGTGCTTACACCGCTGAGCCATCTCACCGGCCCCTCACCTGATTTCTTATTGTGATCATTTTTAGGTTTAAGTGTCACTCATTTTTGCAAAAGAAACTCAATTTAGAAAGTTCCTCCAAGTATGCAAAAAAAATCGACTCCTAAAACAATGTGTAGAGTATCAGATACCTTAGACTAGGTTGCTGTTAAGTGTTATTCCAAGAACAAGTGCTTTATTCTGTAAATATAGCTGTGGCTGATGAGAGAACTGATGAAAAACATTACAAATAATTTTGTAAGAGTGAAAATAGCATAAGAAAAGAAGTGCAAAGAGATGTTTATACCTGTGTCATAGGCTTGAACTCACTGCTGTGACCAGCTCCAATCAGATGATGGGCTTTGACTCCGACTTCTGCAAATTTTTCATTCTCAGTAATCCACTGGGAAAGGGCATATGCACTTTGTCGAGTTTTTGTAAAAATTATTCCTCGTGTTGGTTTCTCAGTCCTTGTATATTGTTCCAATATAGTATTCCTTAATTTGGTCAGCTTTTCATTTTCATGCTCTGGGTTATCAGCCAGTTTTTTCAACATTTTTTGGTTTCCTTTAAGAAAGCATTATAATTATTAATGTTAATTAGCTTGATTTAGCTATTCCGCTAGATATAGATGTATATATATATATATCAAAACATCATGTTTTGCATCATAAGTACAGACAATTTTTATTTTCAAATTAAAGAATAAGTAATTTTAAAAAAATTGTAAAAATTAGTATAAATTAGTAAAATATACAAATAATTCAACTGGAAGGTTTTATGCAGTGATACACTGAGTTATGACTCATCTGTACTTGATTTTGTGTTATATCTAATAACCAGGCTGTTGTAATTAATAAATTAATTTGTCTTGATGACAAAACTAGATAATCAAATGATTAATTATGATCATACAACTGATCACATCAATTAGAAACAGCCACAACCTAAAAGGATTTCTTTCAAAATGAATTTTTAAGCAGGCTTTTGGGAATGCTTATAGGAAGCATAAGTAGGTTCATGTTAAAGAGTTAAATGCATGAGACCACCCAATATGTTACCTTTGATCTTACCAAAAAATAAAGTCATGAGAAATCTGTCTGTCTTATCTTGTTCCACTGGCCTCTTTATATTGTCCTTATCTCTATCACCATCACACTCATCATCACTACCATTCTCATCACTGTCATCTTCCAGAACTGCAAACTTCTTTGCATTCTCATCATGATAGAAAGTTTCAAGGTGATTATATGCATCAATCATTCGGATTGTGTCATTAATTTGTAGGGCTTCATTATACTTCCTCAAATGTTCTGCACAGACGCGGACTTTTCGATTTCCTTCTCTAGCAGCTAGGAAAGAATACAATACATAAGTGAAGTAGTGAGCACACGTACCCTACAATTGAGGACAATATACTATGACTCCAAAACCAGTTCACCCTGGTTTTCAAATGATCAAGTTCAGGTTCAAAGTGTGCCATGAATTCTAAGAGGGGCCAGGTTTTCTGATTCCTAGACTTGCTGTTCAAGCAATGCATCAGCAAAAACACATACTGCATCCATGGAAGAATGACACGCAAAACATTAGTGGAGTGTGCCTTTGGAGACAGAGCTGTTAATATTTAACTAATATTTTAAATATACAATAAATGAAAGAGAAAACTGGATGAATTGGGACATCTTTCTTTAGATAAGGAATTAGAACATGTTTATGCATGTCCTATACAAAACACAGAAATTCTACTTGATATTCCATTTGCTTTCAGTTTGGTTGTGACTATGTGATATAATCACCTAAACTCTTGGTATAAACATGGGATAAATTGTTCGATCAAAAGCCAAAATACCTTTTTTTTCCATTTGAATGGTCCATTGCTCATAATTTTGAGTTCCAAAATCTGACATCGAACTCACTTGGCAGTAAGTTTGAATGCTTGACATTATTTCTAGCAGTTTGTCTTTAAACGGATCCTAAAAATAAATTATACACTTATTCTTACCTATTTATATTGTTAACAAGAACCATATTTGTTAAAATGATTTACATGTTATAATAACTGATTTGGAATATTTATTTAGATAAAGTGACAGGACAATCTCTGGTCACTTCCTTACACATAACATTTACTTCTGTCAGCTTCTTTTTTGCCTCTCCAAGCCACTCCCCACTAACATGCACTTCTGCTGGAATTTCCAATTTAAAGGTTTTACAAAAGTAAATGAATATTATAAACCTTAAATGTGAAATGTAACTTAAAAACACCTACTGAGTTAATGTCATAGTTAATTAGAATGGCTACAATCTAAGTTAAGAAACATTCCTCTTTGAGGAACTGGTTTCAGTATTATTTGTACCAAATAAAAGGTTGACGCAGTTTGAAAAAAGCCACATAAGCAAGAGTGTATGTGATTATATTTATATAACATTCCAAATCAGTCAAAACCCACTGATAGTTAGAAATCAGGATATTAGTTTTTTTTGTTTTGCTTTGTGGCATGGTGACTAGAAGGGGAAATGAGGGAACTGGCAATGTACTGCCTCTTGGTTTTGATTTTGTTTGCATGCGCATGTGCAATTTATGAAGATTCAGAAATTTGTTTACTTAAGTGGATTTATATTTTTCTCTGTGTTTGTTACAGTTCCATGAAAAGTGTTTCAAAAGTTTAAGTTAAAAAGATGGCAAATTCTTTTTCAAAATATCCTGAGAAATATTTTAATGATTCTAAGCAGAAACATGCATTTAAATTTATCAATTAAAACTAGATGAATAATAAAAGACTGAAAGTGAATAAAGTGCATTCAATTGTACCAGTACAATTCTGATAGTATACTTTTTCATAATTAAAAAAAAATCTATGAAATTTGGTCACTAATACTGGTTTAATACATATGATATGAGCAGTATTATCTACTACACATATATCACTTAATCCCAATATCCTTATGAGTTACATTTTAAATGGTATTAAAGTTATTATTAATTTTAGATAGCTAAAATTTATTATGATGCTTTTTCAACTTTACAAAAGAAATTAGTGACATAACCTGCTGGCCATAATGTCCAAATTCACTCTCAGTTGATTTTTATAATCAGTAAAAATATTCACTAGAAAGCACCATTAAAGTTTCATTTCTTTATTATGACAGTGCTTTCCCAAGAAGGTAAATATGCAGATATGCAAATGAGGTAGGATTTCCATTAAAATTGACAACTGTAATGTGGTAGTAACAAAATGGCTCTGTGGGATGTCAGAAAATCAATACTGAAATTCATTAAGAAAGCAAAACTAGGGCCGGTGAGATGGCTCAGCGGCGTAAGCGCCTGCCTTGCAAGCGCGAGAGCCCGAGTTCGACTCCCGGATCCCACATACAAAAAAGGGCCGGTGATATCGCTCAGCGACACGGGCGCCTGTTGGCACGCGAGGTCCTGAGGTCGAACCCCCAGTACCCACAAAAAAAAAAAAGAAAGCAAAACTGAGGATAAAATCAACTGTCATAATCCCTCCAGTTTATTTATACAACCTTTCCTTACCTAATCCCTCCAAGGCTCATATGTAATGAATTACTACTGAGCTACTTTTCATACAAACAAGAAAATTAAAAGAAGGATGGAGGAGAAAACAGTATTGCTTTCCTACCCAATATCAATTTTGAAAAGTACTCATGTAAAATTGTAACTTGTTTGCAAAACTTGTTAAATAGTATTATTTAGGTGGACAATAAAAATTAGCCCTGCTATCCTTCAACTGAATGTGGCATTGCCAACCAAGTAGACTGAAAATATTAAACACATACTTCTCTGGTGTCATCTGCAATCACAAGCTTCTTACATGGCTCCTTTATTTGGTCTTTGAGTTGATAATAATAGTCTTTCACTGTTTTAATGGTAGATGCATCAAGATTGGCACAAATCTGGAAAAGAGACATTTTTAAATTGAAATACTACTTCCTGATAATTGATTCAGTGTAGACTTTTTGTGTAAGAAGTATGTAGTATGTGATTTTTGGCATACTTATGTGGTATAAAATTTCATGAAAGTATTATGCAATGTTACTTGCTAAATAAAGCATTTTATTATTGCTTTACTGTGGATCTGATTAACCAATATTTAACCTGATAAATTAAAAAAGAACTTCTAAATCCAGTTAGTGGGAAGTTCCAGAAAAGAAGTATTTTTCTTTTCGTCCCTCAATTTCCATTTGCAGCTGAAAACGAGACATAAAAGAGTATCGCAATTTACAGAAATTGACAGAGAATGGTTATGAGATAATCATATTACAGAGGCATATTAAGGGTCATCTTGACATCCCTGGATCATATTACCAGCCTTTTCCACACATAAAGAAGACAGGACAAAGCTGGAAGCAGACTTAGCACTTGCAGACTGTAGATTAGAGTTAATCCCCAATCCCAGTAATATATTACATTGGAGCCAATGATTACTCCTCTGAATGTTTTTTTCTGCTAATGATTTTTACTGAATTCAGCTAGAGGGGCTTAAAAATTCAAATAATGACAACATACTTTTGGGCTACAATGATTCATTTAATACTTGAGATCAACTGCAGTACATGTTAATGGCTTTTTTCCCACCTGTACTGGGGATTGAATTTAGGGCTTTCACACTGAACTACATCCCCAGTACTTTTTAAATTTCTTTCTTTCTTTCTTTCTCTTTCTTTCTTTCTTTCTTTCTTTCTTTCTTTCTTTCTTTCTTTCTTTCTTTCTTTCTTTCTTTCTTTCTTTCTTTTTCTTTCTTTCTCTGTCTCTCTTTCTTTCTTTCTTTCTTTCTTTCTTTCTTTCTTTCTTTCTTTCTTTCTTTCTTTCTTTCTTTCTTTCTTTCTTTCTTTCTTTCTTCAGTTCTCTCTGAGTCTCTGAGTTGCCTAAACTGGGATACCCTTGTGATGATCCTGCCTCAGTCTCCAACAGTGCTGGAAATACAGGTGTGTGCCACCATACCTGGCTAATGACTTACTTTTAAAATGTGTTCTTCAGCTTTGGCTTGCTTTGTGGCACCTCCAACACCAGGTGAAGCTGTTAGACCTAAAATCTGAGGCAGGGGAATCACTGGTTTGTTTTCTTTCTGAAGTGTCTTGTTTTTCAACTTCTGTTTCAAATAACGCCTCATGATGTTGTTATAGACGGCTTCTTTGTTGGTGTGATGACATTCGTCAATGATAATGAGGGAAAAATCTTGAAAGAAAAATTGAGTGGTTTATAGTCATTGAGCAAGCTACAATGACAGAAGTATCTGTCAATGAACTGAACTGCCGTGAGGAAGTTTTCTTGGCCAGCCTACTGGCACACCCTTCTTCATTCTGCAGAAAGAAATCTAACTATATAAGGCACGTGTACATATCAAGTTCATGTATACTAATCATGAAGTGTCCTTGCTAGATGTTATCCCTATTTAATAGATGATATCCAGAAAGTGCACAGGGTTAAAAATGTATTGAGTGAAGTTCTCACTTTGCTTTATTCCAAAAAAACACCCAGGCTTATACTTTTGTTCTTTAATAAAATATTTGATTTGGGGTTGATAAATTTTATTATGATTATATCAGATGAAAACTGTATTACTTAAAAAGGAGTAACTTTGTCTTGTATTAATATTGCTTTTAATTATTATACTTATTTTTACTTTCTCCTTGCCTTTCTCTGACCACCTCAACCCACAGAAAATAGAAAGGACTGTATTTTTATTCTGTGGAGAAAATGGCATTTCTAACATGGTCCATTAACAAATAAAAATATCTGGAAGATGTTCCAGAAGTAAATGAAGAATCTATTGAGTCCTTGATTTAATAATGGTATTCTTTTGCAGAACAAAAAGGCCTAGTTGATTTGTGTGTGTGTGTGTATGTGTGTGTGTAGTACTGAGCTTTGCACTGAGCTACATTGCCAGACCTTTTTAAAAAAAAATTTTTAATTTTGAGACAGAGTTTTTTAAGTCAGTAATTTTCCCACACTGGGCTCAATGTTGGGATTCTCCTGCCTCAGCCTCTCTGAGTTCTGAGATTATAGGCGTGTGCCACCATGCCTGACTTCCTTTTCTGTTTGCTTGTTTCTCCCAGGAAGTAGAGAGTTACACTGAAACCTTAAAGAATGGAAGACAATCTAAACCAAGGTTAATTTTTTATCAGCATTTAAAAATGATTCAACTAATACAGCTGCTATTACCGATAATAACATTGTTAGTAATTTTTTTTCTAAAAATAAGCATTTCAACCAACCTGACAGCTGGACATCAGCATCTTCTCCACTTTCCGAATTTAAGAGGGAGTTTTCAAGGATTTGAGCTGTACTGATAATAACATCATAGGATCTGACAACTTCTGGAAATGATATTTTCAGTTGAGTATCACCACTTAATCCAGTAACACGATACCATTTCTTCAAAAATGGTTTGAACTCTTCATGGAAGAGCTGTTCAACTAACATCACCTTAAAGATGAGAAGATTAAAAAGGGAGAAAAAGAGGGAAAGCAAAGTCAGACCAAAAAGAGTATTGTTCAAAGGCCTACTATGTGTGAAACATTAAAAGAAGTGTTTATATTATCAGTTAATTGGATGTAACAACCTCTCCACCATCCCTCATATTCATAGGCGTTTATCATTCAATTGTTTGGTGTAGACATTGTACCTGAAACACAGAAGTGTTTAAGATATGTTTGGTGCCTCAGAGCCATTCAGTCTAGCTGAACACATATATCAAGACTAAATAAAATTAAACACCTTATTGTAACACAGTGTAATAATTCTCTCAGGAAAATCTGCTCAAAGGAAGGGTTTAGAGGGAGTTTGATTCTGGTAAACTATGCTTCAGTCAAGAGTCAAATTGAAACTAAAGTTGGATACGGAATATTTTTTTAATTTGTGGAGGAGGGCTAAGCTGGGAACATCAAGCACTGTATTCTGACAGTACACGACAGTTCACAGGATCCTTGTGAGCTGTACTGTGGTGGTGACTTGCCCAGTTATTTGTTTTGGGATCAAGCCAAAGGCAATATGCTTAAAGGATTGGAAAGGGCAGGGCACCAAGAGTGAAGAGTGAAGGCACTGACTGGGAGAATGGATGGCAAGTGAAGAAATAAAAGGCTGCAATAGCTTTGGTGGCTGAGCAAAAACAAAATGGTAAATTGATGTGGCAAAAAAGTGGAAGCTTTTCACCCTTTCAATTGACTGCATGTTGTAATGTCTGATGAGGTGGCTGGATTGATGCCTCAGTGCTACACCTTACTACCAATCTGGAATACCTCCTGGATTGCGGGAGAGATGAGCCACGCCGTCTTGAGGGTCCTATCACAATAGGATTTGCCCAGTGAAAGCCCACAGGCATACAGTATGTCAAACAGAGAGTTGGCAGGAAGAGTTTCAAGGGCAAACCTCAACGAATTCACATTTTGTGCCTCTTAGTGTGGTTACCTGATAATGTAATCAGTGGGTATCTTGCCATTAGTCTGCAGAATATATGTTCTTCACCTTTTTACTTGAGGTGAGCCTCATTTATGTGTTAAATACGGGCTGTATAATCCCCTTGGCTGAGGATGACTACAAACAGAGAACACCGCTTTGCATTATTATTCAGTAGGGTTGATGGAAGCTTCTAAGAATGGATGCGGAGAGAAAGACAGTGAGGAAAGAGGTAACATGGAATCCATAAACTCTAAGGGGGCACAGTGGACTTAAGATCAGTAATTAAGGTTGATGAGCAAGAGAATATTACCATAAGGTGGAAAGGGCAATGAGAAAAACTGTCACTTAGCGTTTTTATTCAAAGGATAGTCTTTCTGGTTTACCTGCCGCAAAATCACTTAAGAGATTTGGAAAGTGCAGATGCTGGAGCCCTGTTCAAGAACTACTGAACCTAGGGCCTAACTCGGAAGACAGAGCCTTGAAACCTTCACTGAATGAAGCTCCCATATGATCGTTAAGGCTTTAAAATTAGAGAGCTACAGCTTTCCACTCTTTTCCACAAAGCCACTCCTGATTGATTTTTCTACAAGTACTATTTCCACTGTGTAAAACACAAGGAATGATGTGAGGAAGGAGTCAGAAAAAAACCAAAACCAAAACAAAAAACCTCTGAGAAACAGAGTAAGAAATCAGTGGGAAAACACAGCATTCTCCAGGAGGAAGAGAGCTCTGGGAAGAGCCCCTCCAGTTGCTTGCCTGTGGGTGACCTTGACAAGGTCTGGCTCATTTCAGGCATCTTCAATTTCTCATTAAAAATAATCATGAAGGTTTACCTATTACACGGTTGTGAAAATTAAATGAAGTAGAAGCTAACACATTGCTAGTGCTCCAAAAATTTCTCTGCTATACCACCTATCTTTTCTTTCTAGCTGCAGAAGATGGTAGAAAAGAGGACCAGGTGACTTCAGAAAAGAAGGGTTCAGATCTCATCCCTGCTTCTTATTTGCTGGGTGATCCCTAAGAGGCCAATTAAAATCTTAGAGGCTCAATTTTCTGATGGGAAAACTGAGATAATAATGATTACCTCATAGAGTAGCTATGTGGATTTAATGAGATAATATATATATATAGTAATGCTTTATAAGTGCAGTAAAATATTAATTATTATATCACAAACATAGGCCTTTCATTTTCTCTCTAATTTATAGTTTTCTTGGGTATAGGATCTGCATTTGATTTATTTTTCAATAAACTCATGCTGAATGATGTAACTAATAATCTCTTAATCTCTGCACCATGGAGTTACATAGCAGCGTGAAGTCCTCCCCATAAAAGTTGAGTCAAAACCTTCCAAAGGGAAGCAGGATTCTCTCATCTAGAGAACAAAAAGAAGTTATCACTGGAGATACGGGGAGAGAGTGTTGGGAATCCTGATACCCACTCTGAGTGGCACTGACTTCCTACTGGAGGACACAGAGAAAGCCAGATGCAAGTCTGACATGGCTAATCGGGAGGTGTGCGGTCTCCTTGGGGCCTTTTCCTGATGTGACAGAGTGCTTGCCGAGACTAATCAAGCCTAAATGCTACCCACTACTGTAGAATCATATGGGGCTGCACTGTAGCATCTGAAGGAGCCTGGGATTTATCTCTTGTGATGTGGAAGCCCTAGATAGGAAATGGAAAATCTGGGAGCACAGGTGGTGTTTTCATTTCTCCCTGCATTTGAAAGTGGTAACTCTGGAAAGGGCAGAGGAGATGAAAGTAAATCATATTAAGGTACAAAATTTCTCTTTTCTAGATCAAAGGTTATAGTACCTTCGGATATTGGGCTTAAATACAAAGTTCAGGTTATTTTGACTTACTGGGCTGGAGATTTCCTAACCCAGTTAAAAAGAAAGCTGAAATTATTTTAAAATTCAAAGAAATGGGGCAGTTAACAATTATGGAGTAAGTGAGAGAACTAGTGCAGGGATTTCTAGGAGGTCTGATGAGAAAACAATAGGGAAGCAAATCAGGGATTAGAGTTATAGCCTCAAATGTTCACATAACAGTGTGATGAATAATAAATATAAATTAGTATTTAAACATCGCTATATACAAGAATCACCTATATCTGATGGGATGAAAGATTTCTGACTAGAATAAAGCATTGAGAGAAGGGAATCTTACAGAAAAGGAGGTGCATTAGACACATACAAAAACACAAGACCTGAAATGATCAAACAAAATGAATGATTTCAAAAGATTAACATAAGTATTTTTTTTCCTTTATGTGGGTACCAGGAACTGAACTCAGGACCTCGCACTTGCCAGGCAGGTGCTTGTGCCGCTGAGCTATATCACCAGCCCCAAACATAAGTATTTGCCTTTAAGCTTAAAATTAACTGCATAAAAATAAGAGAGCTGTAGCTTAACAGATTTCAAATGAACAGAAACTTAAGATTTTGAGTACAGCAAGGTGCAGATGAGTTTGTGGATGTCAAGGGTAAACCAGTCATGGGCAGAGGAAGGGTGGGAGCTCATCTCTCCTATACTCTGTTATGGTAAGACCAAGTCTGTAGTATTTTCTTTCTTTGGACACTGTGTTTTAAAAGGGTCCTAGATAAATGTCTGAATGGGCAGAAGAAATTAGAATGATGAAGAATCTGGAAACCATGTCACATGTACTATTAAAAGAACTGTGGACACTTATCCCAGGGGGAAAGAAAAGAAAAATAACATAGGATCCACAAGATATTCTTTGTGAAGAGCTTCTATGAGGTAGGAACATTAGGATTCACTCTACATAATCACACCAATGAGTGTGATTTCCAGAGAAACAAATGTGGTTGAATATACGTATGACTTTCTAACAGTGTCAGTTGTCCAAAGAAGGGCTAGATCTGTTTTTTTAGGGGAGAGTGCCTTGATATCTGGAAATTACCCAGCAGAAGTGAGAGAATCACTCTGCAAAGGAAGAAAACTGGATCTCAAAGGATGCTTCCAATTCCGACCCTGTGACCAGATAAGGAAAATAGCAGAAAGAGATGAATGAAAAATAACTCTTAGCCTTTGGGGCTATATGGTTTAGAGGTGGTGGTATAACTAAAATAGAAACAATATGGAAAAATGCTTTTTGAGAGTTACACGGTGAGGCTGAATTTGAGAAAATGACAAAATGATCAAATGGTATAAAAATATCAGTTTAAATAGCTTTGGATCCAATTAACTTTGTTCTTTTCTCCACATCTGGCACTTCTGGCTAGAAGTATCCTGGCCAGAGGATTTATTTCATTAATTATAAAGGTGAGGTGAAGGGATGGAAGAAAGAGTTAATATTTATTGAGTCATTAGTAGACTTTTTCTCTACACACACATACGATCTAATTTGAGCTTCAGAACATGATAGTTATTATTTTGTTAATTTTATGATGAATCAATTAAGGTAAGTAACTTGCCTGAACTAAACTGGAAGGTAGAAATAGGATTCTAAATTATTTTATTTTAAAAGGTGATAGCATTTATAAAGGGAATCTATGAAAAGCCATGGACAAATACAGTCTAATGAATCACCATTATCAGCAAAATAAGTAAATAAGTACAAGTGTTCTGAAAGTGGGTACAAGTGCATAAAGGAGAGCTGTTTAGGCTTAGCAGATATACACAAAGTGCATTTGGAATTACATGAGGGAAATTACTCAAAGCCTGGATTCTGAGTATACTCTTTAGTATTTGAAAAGCAGGTTGGAGTTAAAAGTTTTGTCATAACAGAAATCTAAAATGGGAACTTTTATAGTCTTGCTATATTTTATGTAAATGAAAACATAAGAAAGGAAAAAAGACTATTCCTGCTTGTAAACAGTATAGTTAAATTTATTCCATAAAATGGAAATAATTAATATTCTTGATCTACAAATTTATAAATTAATAAATTCTCATTTATGTCAATAAAGGTCAAATACTGGTTTTGTTTTATAATGAAGAAAACTTCGGATACAAGATATGAATTATTAAAGAAAAACTTCAGTTGCATTTAATGTTACATGTATATAGTATAGTCTTTGAACAATGTTTATATATTTAACTTGATGTAGATAAACCAAATATTCATTTAACTTACTTTTTATCTTCAAACCACATCATAATATATTCTGGATAAGGAGGTCTGGCCATCTTTGAGTAAGTGTCAGTTTTTAAAGAGACTCTAAAAGATAATATTTGATCTAGATGCCAGAGATATTTTCAGATCACTCATGTTTATATTCAATGATAACTTAAATCAATTGACCTTGAAATATATTTTGGTAAATATAATATTTATACATAGGTTATACCTATATTAATTGAATGTTCTGGCTTTATAGAAAGAATTCCATTTTAAGGCTAATCGCTTACTAGCCATACGGATAAAAACTAAGTTTAAAAGTAAAATAAACGGTTTATCTTGACATTATGCCTAATTAAATTAAATCTCCATGTTACACAGCTACAAATATTATTACAGAAAAGCTTTAGAATAATGAAAGGAAAATAAAGAAGTGATGTGACTTCTGTGTTGTTTGAGTACCTTATTGACAAGCACTATAACTTTTCCGGGCTCAGATGCTTGTTTCTTCTTATCCAAGTGATCCTTGGCAATGTAAACGGCCACTCTGGTTTTCCCACTGCCTGTCGGAAGGCATATGATGATATTCTTCCCTTCCACGGCTGGCTGGGCAACTTCCATTTGGTAAGACCTGAGCTTCAGTTCTGGCTCAGGAGATGCTCTTTTTGCCACATTCTCTTCATCTGAAGGAAGTTAAAAAGGACAAATATAAAAGAAGGGGCAGTAACATAACTGATACTAGGAAGTCTGGAATTGAACATAGGCCTCTCTCTGTGGCTTAGGTTCCTTTTTCAAACCAATCCTTTTTCTGTTTTCTGTACCCATAAATCAGTGTCTCCTCTGCGTTTGCAGGTTATGACCCAGGGACTCCATCACGGAAGTGGAGCAGGGTTGGGGCTGCAAAGGGAGTGAGTTAACAGTACAGAGGCCTGGGGAGTGCAGGAGTTGGGGATATGTTTTCAGAGAGTGGGCAAAGCCAAAGGGAATTTACAGAAAATGCTGTGGTGCAGGATTGGCAGTTGTGGTTGTTAATGCATCAGACTTCCTTTCCTTTGGTTAGCCATTATGCCTTATTTGTTTTTCTTAGCCCTTCCACCTAAAAAATCAAGAGGAACTAGGACAGTAGAATTCATTAGTACTCCTTGATCTGCATCACCTTTATTTTTCACTACGAAGAAGATATTACAGCTGATATTGACTCCTTCAATGGTCAAAAATTTGTCTGACAACTAAATGCCAAAAAAAATGTATATATACATAGAGACCTTATATCTGTGGAGGACTGGTTCCAAAACCTCTGTGGATACCAAAATCTTCACCACATTGCCCCATACCCTTCAAATAATTTTTAGATTACTTATAATACCTAATGCAATGTAAATGTTATGTAAATAGTTGTTATTTTGATTTATCTAGGACACAATGATGAGAAAATAGTATGTGTTTAGTTCAAAAGTACTTTGATCAGCAGTTGGAACCTGCGGATAGGGTGTGCCAACTGGGTTTGTGTGTATGAAGTCTTCTTTCCCACTTGAGGAAATTAGGTTGTACAACACAATATCCAGAGAGTAGGCAAGAAAGTCTTCCCATGCTACCATTTAATTGCTAGGTTTTCATTTGATGGTAAAAGTAATTCTATGGCTTGAAACTAAATTAAGACTAATTTTGCCATTCAGTTTTGATCTGTGATCTCTGTAACTTCCTTATATGTATGCCTCTACATATTAATAGTTTTCCTGAAATCTAAAGCACAATATATTAAAAATATTTCCAAATAACATAGCTTTTTATAAATTCATAGTAATGATAAAGTAGGTACTAATGTACATTAATGTTATGAATGTAAGAATCAAATTATTATAACATATCTTGGTTTAAATATATTTAATCTAGAAGTAAACACATTTTTCTATATTTGCCAAGGAGAAAGATCTAAAAATGTATAGCTTAAAAAATTAATGTAGTAAAATAAATATACTAATTTAAAAGTGTATCTTATGTTTTATGTAATCACCAGAAAAAGTGACGTGAGAGTACTTACCAGTATGCTTTTTCTCTTATCAATGATTGCACTAAAACTAAACTAATATAATCCCATTAACTTCTAAAAACTTGCTGATGGCTTCATTTCACCAACTGAATGATTCTACTTGAGTGAGTTTTAACTTGTTGTGATAGTACTATCTGAATAGGTAGGAAAATTCACAACAAATACCACTTAGCAAGAATCATCTACTCACCTGGCAGGAAATTTGCTTTCTGTATGGATGAGTAAAGATAGATGCAATACATTTAAGCTATCAGTGGATCATCTGCTGATTCATTTAATTTAATATGACTGTCATGAAAAACTCATATAAGATCGTCAGGATTTAAAATGCACATTTAACAAGTATTCTATCTGTGTTTGTTTTGAACTCTGTAGTACTTAAAACAATTCATTTTTATTATGTTTATGTAAAATTTAGATTTATTTAAGAACATTACTTCTCTACTAACTGGTTTTATAGATAATCTAAATCCTAATATTTCACCTCCATTATGAACGTACATCATGTAACTTTCCAAAAAGAACCAGAATATTTACAAGTTTATAAGGAAGATGTATTTTTAGCGGTGTCTAAACCAAGATCTAGGAGTCTAAACTTGTTAAATTGTTATTTGATCTAGGAAATTTGTTAGAAGATATCGATACATTCTCTTTGTTGATTTTCACTCTGGAAATTTCTGCATAGATTTTAAAAACAGTAAAATTTTGTCTTCCTTGTAATAGTTTTGCTTTTTAATAATTATTTCTCCTTTTGTTTTTCATACTATTATATCCTTGAGTAACAAAGTTAAAAAAGAGAGACATATATTAATTTTCTAAGTCTCCATCCCAGGAGCCTAAAACCAAGTCCAATTAGTAAATATCAACATCACTTACACATATTAGATATTTACTGTACTAATAAATTTAAGAAGAGGTAGAATGTTAAACGGGCTATTGTGTTCACAGTGTAACTCCAAAACCAAACTCCAGAATGAAGTTGTACTGTTAGTTAACTGCTCGTGTACTACAAATTCATTTGTAGTAAATACTTACTAAACACCTATTATCTGCCATGCACTGCCAAATTATAGTCATTGTTTCAAGAACGTCAGTCTAGTGAACTGTGCTGCTGCACTAAGATATCTGGCCAGCTAGATACTTCCATAATCTTCTATATTTTTGAATCAAGACTAGGAGATCTGATGGGCATCCCTAAGTTTAAGAGAGAAACACACAGTGGATATGGTAAAAAAAATCGAGTTGGATTCAGTGTGAGAATAGCATCCAAAGAAAAAGAGCTGGGCGCGTGTTAAATATTCAGCCTGGTTCTTGCCTTCTCACATCATCTGACATAGGGAAGGGAGAATTTATCCGCGTAATGAAAAAAGAGTTTCTCTGCTCTGTAACCAGAAGGAGAAAACTGGGCTGATATCAGTGAGCCAGTAGCCAATTTCCTTTATAAAAAAAGTCTGGATTTTTGCTTGTTTGTTTATTTTCGCTTCTCTGAAAAGCATAATAAATTAAACACAATAATGAAAATAGTACTTAAAACCCACACGGGCTTTGAATTACATCGTAAAACAATGATTGAAGAACTTAAAGTATGTTATACTACATAAATGGTCAAAAAAATGAAATCAAATAGGGTTTAAATAATAATATTCTATTGGAACTACACCATGTGGCACATTTCATTCTCACATTGATTTTGACAGCTGAGTTATTCTTGGAGAGAAAAGGTCTGTCACTGCATGTGTTTGAAATCGGCAAAGTATTCCTTTACCTATAGTATGTAACCACAGAAAAATACACCATTCCATTTGGGCGAATATTAATAGACATTACCTCGAAATAGTAAGGAAACACTTTCTACATATCAGGCCAATGTGTGTTGACACAAACATTGTCACTTTTTGAGAAGCAGTATCTTTCTCTCTCTCTCTCTGAAAATGGGTAATGGAAAAACATGTTTCTTAATACAATTAGAATATTTAAACTTTAAAAGAACCAGTAACTATAACTTGCTGTGGTATAATACTTCCACAGAGAGCATAATGTGATCATGTTGGTTAATTTCTATGCTCTTATGGTGTACTATATGATTTCTGAAGAAAGATGAAGGATGTATTGAATAAGATATTTTTGTATCAACCTCAAAGGTTAAAACATAATCGTAAAACACTTCAACATTTTTAATGACTCATTACGTATTTGATAGGTCACAAATTTACAAAAATCTTTATTGAATTGATTGTTATTTCAACTATAGCATGCACCTGAGGATAAAGAATTTAATATTTTTATTATTTCAGAATTTTACTACCCACTATGCAAAGCAATTCTTTGTTCCTAAACACTGACCCATCAAAACTTCAATAATGTCCCTTGAAAATGTGTTTGTCTTAAAGAGGTATTTGTCTTTGAAAATGTATTTGCTTTCCAAAAGTAGGTTGCATTTGGATTTATCACATCTTTCATGCCACATTGAAGACTAAAAATCAGCAAATACATTTGCTAACAGCTCTAAATAGGCAAGATGCCGTGCACATAGAGGATATGCTTTAAATATTTATTGAATGAATAAATATTGTTGAAAAGCCCTTACTTAGACAAATAAAAATTAGGATGAGGTCCAGAAGCTTAAAACAATCCAGAAAGATGTTAAATATTAGCTAGAGTGTATTGAAATATAGAAAATGTAGTAGAAATGTTAATAATGTTAATTACTAAATTTAACAATTTTATGACGATAGAAAAACAAATACAATCTATAGAAATAAGTACGTGGCAGGAACTTAATGAACACTTACTGAATTGATTAGAAAATGATTAACCCTTACAAATTATAATTAAAGTTATGACTGACATTTGGTGAATTGGCTTTCCTCAAACTACTATAACTTATTCTAAGTGATTCAGGACTGTGATTGTGGGAAAAAATACATAAGTAGAAGCAATGCTCCAATACAATGTAGAAAGTTTTTAAGGCAAATGACCATCTTTATGTAAACTATTTTTCCCTGTTAGGCCTCTTATTTGTCTATATTTCTGTCATTCTGATAGTGCAGGATGATCTAAATTATAGACTTTTCAAAAGTGAAAACAAGTAAATCACAAATAAAGAATAAAATTATTTTTCTTAATTTGTCAGTTTTCCACTGCTTCTCATCTAGACACATTACAAAGTATTTTTGTTTGTGACACATTAACTATAATTAAGAAGTATTTAAAATAATGGACAAATATAGAGCTGTGTATAAAAGACATGCCACAACCTATCACTCATACTTAAGGAATGATGATATTTCAGCTCAATAGTAATCATGGGATATGCATTCAAGCAATAGAAAGAAATAATGTGACCCTACAAACTGACAAGTGGAAAATCTGATAAGAGAAAGTATTGATTAAGGTGTGGGGGCTGAGAAGAGGTGCTCTCAGTTATTGCTGGTGTGATATACAACCAATATGGAGAGTAATTTGGAAATACCTAGTGAAGTTTTCATTTAGTGAACAAAATATTTTATAAGCTCTACTCCTGTTTAAAAGCTATGTGTACAAACTAGAACTCTTAACTGAATGTAATTTCTAGCTCTTCTTTTTAAGAAGGGTCCTGTTTGTTATCTCCAGCCCTGTTTCTCTTATTGATAGCATTAATATTTTTATTTAAAATGAATTCTAATAAAAAGTAGCATTTGGAGATAGTTAAATGTACCAATTGCATAGAGAGTTTAAGTGTGGTCCAAATTAACTGAACCAGATCTCATAAATAAAGTAGATGATGTGGTTTTATGAAATGTGGTATATACCAGACCAAAAAAATATGTAGTGGATCAAAATTAGAGTTTGGTTCTAAGACTTTTGTAAGTTGCACTTTTAAAGAAAGTAAATGGCAAAGTTCCAGAACGACTCAGTGTAGGAAAGAATTGCTTTAATTGCATAAATACATTAGGGAGGGTATGAACAGCCCCCATGCATTCCACTATATGGTGTCTTATTTCACACTTTTTAAGGTTTACACAACAGTTAGGCAGTACCTGAATCATTTCCCATGGTGCCTGAATCACTGCCCATGTTGCTGTTATGTCCAAGACTTTCATCTAAGCAGCTGACACTTCCTTCTGCCAAACTTGTGTCTGATTCTGCAAAGGAAAACATTTTAAAATATTTTAAAAATATTTCTAAGAATAAACGTATTTTAGCTGCACACCTCTACAGCACACAGTACATACAGTTCAGTGCAAGTGGAGAAGGCATACCCAGACAATTAAAAACAAAAGGTAAGAGTTTCTGGCAGGCCACAGTTTTTAAAAAAAAAAAATCTACTATGGATGAGCAGCTGCCGGATGGTGACTCGAATACATATTACCTACTTAAAGTACTGTACATCCAATAAGAGAACTAATGCAAACAATTTTAAGGACTTATGTTTTTTGTCATCTCTCTACATGTAAATTTTGCCCACCAAAAAGAATATTTACACTTAGTAATGGCTTTTAAACAAAGATTATTGGGCCGGTGAGATGGCTCAGCAGCGTAAGCACCTGCCTGGTAAGCGCGAGGGCCCGAGTTCGACTCCCGGAACCCACATACGAAAAAGGGCCGGTGATATCGCTCAGCGGCACGGGCGCCTGCTGGCGCACAAGGTCCTGAGGTCGTCCCCCCGGTACCCACAAAAAAAAAAAAGATTATTGTATAGAAACCATTGAGCTATTTCATGTAAAGTAGCAGTGAACTAATAAATTTTGAAAACATGACTCTACTGATCAGTTGAAAAAATAATAGTTCAGTAATAAATATACATTTAAAACATCAGAAAAAATTCTCAAAAAAATACCACTAAAGTCTGGCATCGTGGTCATACTAAGCTTATGTGAGGTTAGAAATAAATGTTTTCTTTACTGTAATTAAATTGAGTTAATTTAAATCAATGAGGTACAGTTAGCACGAATGGCTAGTACATACCTTTCACTTCATCCTAATTTTTTTTTTTTCAGTAGCCAATATCAGTTCTCTTGGAAAATCTTTCCCTCAAGGGAAGAATTTCTTCAATATAGCTTATTTCCAAATCATGCAATCTCATCCACAAGCATCAAAACTAGTGTTAAACCTGTCAAAACAGGGCGCTGTGGTTTCTGGTGCTGGTTTTGAAACCAGAAGGACTTGTGTGATTTGTTGTTGACATTGCTCTCATCCTACATTCCTCTTACTTAAAATGGGCCTAATATCATTTACCTCACAGGATTTGATAACCACTAAGTAATATTAAGTACAAAAAAGCCTGTGGAGAAGAGGCTTAATTGCTGATGATTGGAAAATAAAATAAAAATCAAGTAATCAGTATAATAGTAGGTCAGACACTCCATCTAATAATGTTTTCATTTAATAGCATTTCATAGTACTTACACTTGTTAGTATCATTTCACTCTAAAGTTCCTCAGTACACTAATATGTTATATTATTAGCCTTTAGTTATTTATAACAGCTGTTGTCAGACATTTAGGGCAAGATATAGAAATGGATGAAGAACAGACACATTATACACTTAACAATAAAACTTCTCCAGAAAGAGATGCTACACAACTCACACCTACAAGTATATTCTCTGGGTTTTTTTTTAACATGTTAATTTTTCAAGTCAGAGAGGTATTACTTCTACTCTGTAAGAGTCACTCGTTTTAGGTGTATAGTTTGATATGTTTGATAAATGTATACAGCTTTGTAAGTACTATTACAGTGAAGACTTCTTTATTACTCCAAAAACTCCCCTTAAGCCCCATATTAGTCAGTGACCTCCTGGTAACCCCTGACAAGCATTGATCTGGTTTCTGTGTTTGTAGTATTACCCTTTCAGACTGGATTCATACAATATATAATCTTTATGTCTGGCTTCTCTAATTTAGCATAAGACTGAAGTTCTTCCATGTTGTTGTAATTTCTTCCTTTTTATTGCAGACTAGTATTCCACTGAATATTTGTGATAGCTAGGACATCCTCCTTCCAATTTGGTTAAGCCTCTTTAGCTTGGAGGTCCAATTTCAGACAATACTGATCAAATGTATAAGACTTCTTTCTTAAAAATTAAAAGAAAGCTGATAAGAAAGTTGTGGGAAAATTCTCAATGGACATACACACTGTTTAAGTATATTAGCACAACATAAATACACTAATGTGCAAATACTGTGCTTATCAGTTGTCATAGATTAGCTCTAAAACTCGGATTTAAGGAATCCCTTATGATCACACAGGGAAACCTGTATATCTCACTGAGAGATTTTAAATATGGCACTTTGCAATTCCCAGAGGTATGCCTTGTTAGAAGCTCAGAGGCGAGTGTGGGATAGAACTGTCAAGTCGAAGAGCGTTTTGGGCAGATGTACTGATGAAAAGAGAATATGATTTTGTAAGGAAAAGGCAAGGTGTAAAACGAGATGAGGAAAATGTCACTGCAAGGATAATTCCAGATCTGGAAATATAGGCCAAGATTTTTGAGGCAAAAAAGTAAATTTTGACATGCTTTCATTTGCTGTTTTAAATGGAGAATTGAGAACTGAAGAGAATACCAAAATTAGTAAAGAGAAAAAAGAAACAAATATGAAACATTGATATCATTAAGTGCTCCATTAAATATAATAGAAATGGAAATAATATTTGATTTTCACTTTATTTTCTAATCACTAGCAGTTAAACCAAAATCTTAAACCTACTCTTTGCTCATGTAAAGATTTTCCGCAAGCTTTTTTCTAGTATGCATTTTACAAGGGAACTATTGATGTGGTACACACAAGTAATTTATTAATAATAAAGAAAGTTGCTACTCAAAATAGGGTATTGTTAAATTCATTATCTGGATTATTTTGATCTCACAATCAATTCTGCAATGTGTCAGAGCTCACAGCTTTCACAGATGTAATGTAAATTATGTTTTAAAACTCTCAACATCTCTGTGTAGCACCTGTTATCAGCTCAATCTTACAGACTGAAATCAAAACTCAGAGAGGTGAAAAGATTTATCCACATCACACAGCTATTGAGCAGACTTCCCATTTTCTGAATCCTCGTCCAGGGTTCCAGAGGATTTTTACCCAATGTTAAGCATGGCTGAAGAATTGTGTGCAGCTTTGTAAACAAGCAGACAATTCTGTATCTATAGTGTTAAGTGAAATGAAAGTTGCCTTTAAAAAAAAAAAAGCAACAGATATTTTCATTGTAATGTCAAATTTTCCACCAAAATTAAAACAAAGTTTATTTTTCCAAGAAAAATAGAAGTTAGCAAGATGATTATACTTTGCTAACATTTCTGAATCAATAATAGACTGTCACTAACTTTACATTTCAGTGTCCATGCTCATTTTGGGTGCAAGTAGAAAAGGAACACTTCTGTCCTCATTGCACAAAATTAATTGCAATATTTCTGCTAGAGATTATTATAAAAATAAAAGTGAATACATACAGCTCTATTTCTTTGTCATTTTAAGAGTATATAGATCTCTAGCTTCTCCACACAAAAATAATTTAGTTTCCTAGGCAGCAAAATCTTATGCATTTTGATTTTTTCCTTTCTTAGAAATATTAAGTACTAAAGTAAATAAATTTAATAATAAAAGAAAATATATTGTACCTCTCATAACACTGAAAATGCCACTTTCAAAGATTTTATTCCTGCATTCACTTAAAGAATTTATCACACACACACACACACACATACATACACACACAAGAAGCAAGATCAGCCAAGTGTTTTTGTGATGCCAAAAAGAAACCAACGTTTTGAGTTCATGTATCAAAAACTTCCTGCAATTGATTTATATAGGGTTATCTTGTTCTTTGTACCACTCAAGGTGTATCAATCTGGACTTAGGTTCTAATAAAGTAAATCCTGTGTATATGATTTCAAAATAGAATATATAAAACAGAGTGATTTGGAGGCAGGTGTTGCAGTTGGGAGTGACTCTCACAACTTGGCGACTGCTATCCAGTGATTTAACCTTTTTAAAAAATATAGATAGCAGTTTTTACTTTTTATTTATTATAAGAATGATTCTATTCAATCAAGGAAAAGAATCTTGGAGAGAAATAAGTCTTAAATTCTCCTGAAGTTGTGGCTTAACAGAGTTGAATATAGTAGTTAAGAGTGTGTCATAGATTTGGTTAGCTTTTATATAGGTGTTATTTTCTCTAGGGAAAATACCTAAGCTTTCCATGCATACACTAACAGTAATTTCAGTTAAAGAAAAGTCGTTATTCACATCAAGTTCTATTGGAGTGAAAGAAAATTATACTAGTTCAGTTAAGAGATAGAATTTTCTCTAATGATTTTGTAAATAATACAAAAGAGAACGGTGTTGCTTACGATGACAGTATATGTCTAAGATCAATCTATGGATCATGGAAAAAACTGCCTGTTTGGAATCACTTCTTGAATATTTTGTTAATATGGCAGAAATATTAACTAAAATCCAAGAAATTTCATATTTATCATACCCCAGACCTTTAATACTTTAAAATATCTTTAAGTCATTTTGAAACCAAAAATATTGAAGTTTAAAAAAATTCAAAAGAAAAAAAAAAAATCTCTTGAAGGTCTTTTTAGGTCTATTTTAATGTAAAGTCTGCCCTCTGGTGGAAAATGCTGATTTAACATGTAATGAACAAATTATATTGTGTTTAGAGCTAAGCTTTGCTGGGTAAAATACAAATTGGCCCTTACTTTTCTATTCAGGTAATGGAACTCCTATTTTTAGTCTGGTTGCAGTTCCCATGCCGTGGACTCGTCTTCCTTTTTGCCGCTTGCCTCAGTGGATCACAGGCAGTGCTTTCTGAAAAGTGGTTTCACATTCCCGCAGGAAACAATGAGAAGGTAAAGGGCCTCTGTGCACTCTGAGAAAGAAAAACTCCAGTTGCTTTGCTTTCCTAAGGGTTAGTGCTTACGAGCTCTTCAAGTCATCTAATTTCACTTTTCATAGTAATTGCATGTTTGCAAATACCCCACCCTCCCACCGGTGTCATGACCCTCTCTGCCTGGAACATGTCTGCATATTGCCACACACATGGAGACTGAAAAGGCTTCATGTGCTCACTTTCGTACTACTAATATGATTTCCTTTACTTTTAAAATAATTTAATCTTTTCTCAAAGGAAATAGATCCCTTTTATTTTCAGCTCTATATATATGGAGCTACACACACACACACACACACACACACATGCACGCACACGTTCACATTTTGGTCTGTCAGATTTTGCTCTCTATGCCAGGGAACATGTGTTCCTGCAGAATGGAGAGGAGCCACCTCCACCCACCTTGCATATTCTCTCCTGGATCCAAGCTTCTAGGAAATGAGTTCCCCAAAGAGAAAATCTCTCTTAGAGCCACAGGCCCACATGGCTATCCATGGAGCTCCTCTGCTCCTGTTTATAGAATTTCTACTGCTGAAATGTTTCAACCAGAATTAAATTTGAATTGTGCATAATGATATTGGCTTAAATTTTACCATCTATCCTTGTGAGCCTTTCGACTTCAGTACTAATACAGAAAGAAAGTTATTAAAATATACAATTTTGAGATTAAACACACCCACCAGAATGACTCATTCATTCACCGCCTACCAGTAATGGAGGTTAGCAGGTCTTAGGGTGGACTCAGTCCTGACTGATAACCCCAATGACCACATAAGAAGTAAGTCTTGCAAATGACAACGTTTGAGAATGTCAAGCTAGATAAAGATGATTTGGAAACCTCTTTAATTTGCAGGTACTCATCCAGAAAGGCTGTAGGAGTTAAGCAGACTTAAGCATACAGGAAGAAAGGGAGAGGAGAGGTATTTAAGGATGTCCAGGTAGTGTTCAACAATCAGCTCTCTGCAGGGGAAAAAGGCACGGTTTAAAAGTGTTTATCATCTTCCAGGGTTAAAACATCTCCACCACGGCCAATTTCAAGGTATCAATATGATGGCACTAAGTGGAGGTGCCACATTCTTTTCCCACATCCATCATCAGAAATGATCACATGTGCAGTGTACTGCTATTTCATAATTATCAAACAATGAAACATTAATTTTGTTAGTTTGTTTTCCCCCCAAGGAAAAGCAACTGTAAAACTTCCAGTTAGAGAAACCCATGAACTCCTACTGATCTTATGGGTCTTATCTCCTGCCACTCTCCTCCCTTCTCCTCAAACTGTCCTCCTCCTCTCATATATGTCTTCCTGAACATATTTTGAGCTTTTATACTATGACTCCCTATGTTCAAGAGACCTAAAATGTTGCCTGCCAACTCCATCCACAAATGCAGCACAGGACCTTGAAGACAAAATGTTCTATATCCCTCCTCTGTTAACCTTCTTCAAAGGTGGCTGGATCTAGAGTGTGTGACCCTGGGACTGATTCACGGAACAATGCTAGGCTCAAGAGCACTAGAATCAAGAGTGTGAGTGCTACCTGCCCTAAATGGCCTGGATAGAATATAAGTGATAAAAAGAGCTGTGGTTGTCCCTTGCTTGTTTTACTACTTTCTGCCTGGCATGAACTATTTCTCCTCAGGTGATGTTTGTCTGCTGTGCCACCATGATTTGGAGCCAGCCGATTATGAACTGAAACCTCTACAAACTGTGAGCTAAATAAACCTTTCCTCCTTTAACTTTGGGTGTCAGGTATTTTGTCTCAGCAACCAGAAAAGTAACTAAGACAGAATTTGGTACCAGAGAAGTGAGGATGTTGCTGTGACTCTTCCTGACCATGTAGTTCAGGAGCCTTTGGGACTGGCTTGCGGGAAGAGTTTAGAAAGGTTCAGAAAAACTGGCTGAAAAAGTACAGCTGGTACACCTTAGGCTGTACTTGTTGGGAGATTCTGGTCAGAAGGCTGATAGAAATCTTGCTGGTAAAGTCCAGGCTCAGGAGGTTTCTGCTGGTAAGGACTGCATTGGCTGCTGTGTTATGACTTGGCAGAAAGTTTGTCTGCATTTTGCTTGTGTCTAGACACTTTGCCTGAGACTGAGATTAAGGGCAGTGGACTAATTAATCTTGCAGAAGAAATTTCAAGGCAGTCTAATGTTGAGGCAGTGGCATGGCCACTGTTGGGGGCTTTTAGCCAGATTTATGTTGAGAGTCAAGGGCAAAGAGCCCAGCAGAATGATTCAAAACATTTTGAGTTCGGCAAGAAAGGAAGCTCCAGTAAAGTTGCAGCCTGCAAAGATGGAACAGAGGAGAAATTGTTTGATTAAAAGACTAACAAGAAAAAGCCAAGTCATTCAGAAGAAGACAACAGAAAAGATGGCCTGAGGACATCACAAGAAGCAGCAGGACTCTAGCCTTTGTAGCCGCAGAGTTGCAAAGGTTTTGAAAGACTTCGCTTTGAGAAGAGAGCCCAAGGGCACCATGTTTCAGAATGGCAATGGCCTAGGGAAGTTGTTCCTTTGGATTTGCTTCATAGGCACTCAATCCCTACAGCCAAGAGAAAGAAGCCTGGCTACTGCTCCAGCTGGTGGCAGACCGTGGCATCATCCACGTGGTGCTTACTTTAGGTGCATGTAGATGCAAGAGTTGTGTGGTCAGGAAGATTTCCACCCCGACTTCAGAAGAAAGCCTAGGAAGCCAGGCAATGTGCCCCTGAGAGGGCAGTGTGTGAAACAGTGAGTGTGAAGCCAAAGGTACCATGGATAATCAAGAAGTTCGGAGAAGCCAGAAACATGGATCATCTGAGGAAAACTTCAAGGAGAGAACTGCAAGGAGAGCTGGCCCAAGAGAGAAGCCCTGGGAGCTACCACCACTGGAAGTAGGGGCAGAGCCACTCAAGCCCTTTGGAGTTCACGTCTTTCCACACATTGCCTTGGATGCTGCACATGGAAAGGACTTAATGTTTGCCCTGCTGGATTTTGGACTTGGTTTCTTCCCATTCCTTTGTGTCCCCCTATTTGTACCTTTTGAAATGATAATGTTTATCTTGTGCCATTGAATATTGGAAGTGTTTAACTTTCTTTTCATTTGTATAGGAGCTCGAAGCTCAGAGTTTACCTTAACTCTCAGAGGAGACTTTGGACTTGGACTATTCAGCAATGCTGAAATTGTTAGGACTTTGGAAAAGTCTTGGAGATGGACTAAATGCATTTTGCATAAAGGAATGTGCATGAGTCTTTGGGGGACCAGGGGCAAAATGTTATGGCTTGTGTTTAGATGTTCCCCCAAAGCCTCATGCAGTCATAGGTGGGGCTTTTTCAGAGGTGACTGGATCTAAAGTGCATGGGATTGATTCAAGGCACAATGCTAGGCCCAAGGGCACTAGGATCAAGGGTGTGAGTGCTACCTGCCCTAACTAGCCTGTATAAAATATAAGGGATAGAAAGAGCTGTGGTCATCCCTTGCTTGTTTTGCTACTTTCTGCCTGGCATGAACTGTTTCTCCTAAGGTGATGCTTTTCTGCCATGCCACCATGCTTCAGAGCCAGCCGATTATGAACTGAAACTTCTACAAACTGTGAGCTAAATAAACCTTTCCTCCTTTAACTTTGGGTGTCAGGTATTTAGTCTCAGCAATGAGAAAAGTAACTAAGACACCATATGAGTCTTCTTTTTTGTGGAATTTTCTCTCAACACCCTTTAATACACAGATCTTGTGTGTCTCTGCTCCAAGGCCTGAACCACTCACTTCCATCTTCCTACTACTCTGGCTTCACATCCCAAAATTGAGGAGGTAAGCTTCAATAATCAAGATAAAATTGAAATCAACACTTGTGCTAAAACTTTGCTGTAAAGATCTTTAAGTTTGTAGCCATAAATTGGTACTATGAAGATAAATCCAGCCAGTATTAACTACATACTAGGAAGATTTCTTTCTGATAAAATATCTAACCCTTTATCTCTGAGATCTGAACGGTAACCCTTTTAGAACTATTATGTAAATGTAAGTTATACAAGTGACCCAGGTAGCTTATGGTAGATTTCAAGTAAAACACAAACCTATATAATCCTGTAACAAGTGCCAATACCAGCAGCATCATTAGCATCTCTCCAAGCTCAAATTACTATCTGCCTCTGAATTACCTCAGTAGTATTTTTAGTTCTCAATAATTAATGATAACTAAATTTTTAAAAATATAGAAATAAAGAAGTATCAGTATGAGTGATTCTGAGACAGTATTATTATACACTATGTATGATAGCATTATTTCTTTCACTTAGGTCTCAAATGCTATGGTATTTTATTTCTAGAGATCCTGAAAATCTTTAGATTTTTGCAGGTTTCTGCTGTATCACATTATTCTGGTCCTCAAGTGCAAGGATAAATTGTGTGGCGCTTTTACAGAAATTAGTATAGACCAAATCTAAGATTGGACTTCAGTCTATAAAAAGGCAAAACAACAACAACAACAACAAAAAAAAGTGCTACAACAGATTGGGCTAGGGAGAAGAAGCCTGTTTTTATAAAGGTCAATTTTTAAACCCCTCCTACAGAACATGATCTATGCAAAATATATCCACAATATATTCCAAAGCATAATGTCACCGGATAAACCTAAGGAGCTGAACATATGGGGGAATAGGAAAAAGAAGGTATTAAAGTCTGAAAACAAGCAGGTTGGTGAGCTCATTAGCTGGGGTGGAATTTTAAAATCTTCACGTGAACGAATATATAAATCAAAATATACACATGCATTCATAGTCATGCGCACTATGTATTCACACATGGCACATTCTGCAGTTACGTGATAATTTTCCACACTGCAGCCGTGAAATTTTGTTCTCTTTATAAGTGTAACATCGCCCTCTGCTGGTCAATTGCAGGTAGTTGCATTTCTAAATTCACAGTAGGAAGACCTAACAGTGTCAAAAAAAGTTTCTGGGATTTTCTGTTCAGCTTTGCATAAAAGTAAGTTTATTTAAATTTTACTTATTTATAAAGATCATTTATTTTATTTTATTTTGGGGCATTAATTCCTAGAAAAGTATAATAAGGTCCACTTAAAATAACTACTTACTTGTTTTGATAAAACAATAGCAGATAATTAACACTGAACAATTTGCTGTAAATTTATAAAATTAAAGTTATCAATAAACTTTTTACTTGCTTTAATTAATGTATTTTAATAGAGGCAAACAAATGTGTGTTTTGTGTCTCTCTGTTGTTTTCCAGAGAAATACCAAAGTTTTGCAATATAGTTTTGTTACATGACCAGTCACTTCCAAAAGTGCAACTATTACATCTAGCATTAAAATCACATTAACATATGATTACGAGAAATGTTCAAATGTTGTTTAGAAATGACTGTGTTAACTTGGGAGAGGGTAAGTTAAAAAAATTTTTATGCTACATCTTATTATCCAGCTTTTAATGTGAAGTGATTGATTGTCAATAGTGAGAAGAAAGGAGGGGGAACTGCCAGCCCTGAGTGTGGAGACAGAATTCTCTCCAAAATTATCTGTGAGAGAATTCTGATACATTAACTTGTGGGTGAAAGACAGATGTGCTTAAAGTTGGTTTCAGGGTGAACCACTCTTACTAATGGTTGTGGTTAGATGTATTAAGGAGTAAGATGTGCTAAAAAAACAACCTATGAGGACTCTTTGGATTAAAGGTATAAATTATTAACAATATTTGGATGCACTAATATAACAATGCACTGCAAAGAATCACAAAACTGTTTCAGAAATAATAATGAGATGTCTTAATTTTAGTAATAATTTGTCACTTTTTTCTTTCTGCACATGAAAAATTCCTATTTACAGAATGTATGTAGCTTAAGTACAAGTTTCTTTCACTGCTATTTTGGCAACTATTTGAAATATTAACCCAATATGCTGGAATTCAAAATAAAGATACATTGCCAATATCAGGAAAATATATATCAAATTATGCAAATATATATTTGGAACCATGGAATACTTTCACACTTATTTTGATTGTTAATTCTGAGCATGTCTTTGTAGGCAAATTTCTTCCATATTAAATTTTGCTATAAAAAGTTCAATTGAAAGGACTTCAATAACTTCTCTGGGCTAATGATATTTTATAAGTTATTTATATCAATAATTCTTAGTTCTTAAGATAAAAAAATCAACAGATAACTTGAAATGATCCATAGCATTTATCAGCAGCAGTGATTACCACAAAGCCTTAGAACAAAGGCAATACATATTTATAAATAATTTACCCTTGTTACTGCTCTGGAAAGGGCCTGCATGGATTGGACTAACCTGCTTACAAATATGCAAGAGAAGCCCAGATGTCATAAGGATGCTACATACTACAAGATAATTGTCAATTGGATGAGACCCATTTTCTACCAGCTAACTGAACACTTGGATGTTTTCAGGGTATTCCATGTTTTAATATTCCATTTTTTTCTCTCATAGCACTTACTGTGAGTAGAGCTAAAGGTGACTTCTGTTTGGGTGACATTCCCACAGTGGAAACAAACAAACCCCTCCAAAATTTTTCTATCCCCTAAGGTCATTATTAAGATCTGAATTTTCTCACAAGATGCACTTAAAAGTAAAAAAAAAAAAAAAAATGAAGCCTTTCACTAAAAAGTGAAAAAGAAAAATGGTATTTAAAATATTTGCCTTTAATTTTGTTTACTTTGAAACTCAGACTAGAAAACTGCAAGTTGATAAGTTGCACCTGGTAAGTTTTGCTGAAAAGCCCTCATTTAAGATGCATGATTATCTTTTAGCTTCAATTTGGTTTCCAATCCTTTTGGATTTATAAAACTTCCTACAGAGATGTCAGGGAACTTGTCAAGAGAGTTTATTAAAACATAAAACTCCACCTTCAGATGGTGGATTTTGGCATCCCCATAAAATACTGATATCTGAAGGTGTTTAAGTGAAAAAAAAAAGTTCCACTAGAATACAGGTTTCAAAGCTTTGTTATTTTATACATTGAAATTTGCTCTTAGAGTATGATCCATAACCAATAGCAGCAGCAGCATCTGAAAGCTCGTGAAAAAGGTAAAATATCAGGCCCTACTCCACAATTATTGACTCAGCATCTGAATTTCAATAAACCTCCTCCTCCATGTGGTTTAGAAGATTGCATTAAAAAACAAACCCAACATACTGTACAACAGAAAGCAATAAAGCAATACACTATAAACCTAAAAAGCAAGCACCCTAAAAAATATTGACACTATTTATACAAAAGACTGATACTTGATATATTTCAATAGTTTATATAAATCAGCAAGAACATATATCCTTAAGAAAATGAATTTACAATCAACAACAACACAAAGAAAAAGAACTTGCAAAAATATTTTAGTAGAAATTCAAATAAGAAAATACCATTTTAATAGCAACCAAGTTGGTAAAAGATTGAAAATGAATGATATTACCAACTTTTGTAGAAGAAAATTCATGGTAATAAAGCACTTTTCTATACTGTGGGAGAATATGTAAATTGGTACAGTGAAATTTGACTTTATCAAGTGTGTTGAAACAGTATAAGTCATTTGAACCAGAAATTCCAATTGCATGTTTTTAGAAAGTAAGCTGCAACACTAGTACAGAAGGATATCAACGCATTATTCGTGATATAGTAATTTGGATGCTCAACAATTGGTTAATTAATTATACTGCATCCAAATGATGGGACTGTTACTGAGTCATTAAAGCCATCCTCTGGAGAGGAGCACCTACTGAGCACAGGAAACACGCCATTGTACGCACACACCTAGCCACGTGAAAAGACTGAGGAAGCATACCTAAGTATAATAGCTATGCTGTGGGAATAGGAGCGATTTCTTTGTGTGTTTCTGTGCATCCCAAGTGTTCTGCAATGCAGCTATTTTACTTTGTAAGTAGAAATAACAGCCTTCGCAGTGGCATATGAGAGTCAGTTTATACCACCTCACAAAAGCCAGTTGCTAAAATTTCAAGAATGTTGTAAGCCAATTCTTAAGCACAGCCTTTTAAAAAATTATATAAATTTGCAATTAGATCAAATGAATTTTAAGTGGGAGGAAACAATTAAAACTCATCATTTTCTGATCATTTTAGTAGATTTCACTATTAAGTATGATCTTGATGTTACTTCCACGTACGTACACAGTGCAAATGCTATGCAATGGTACAGTGTTATTGCACATCTCTTCCCAGCCTGGTGACTAGGGCCCTTAGGCTGAGAAGACTAAAATATTTATATCACAGATATTGGCAAATGATATTAGAAATCAGGGCTTTTTCCTCTGCCCCAGAGACCTACTTGTTACATTTATTAGCATACCACAGACTTTAATTATTTCTTGTGGAAATATAATGTGGGCATTTGGAAGGAAAGGAAAGAGGAGGATTCTCCCACCATGAGTACATTAAAGAAGGAAAAATGATTACTTTGCTTCTTCCAGGATTGTTTCAGTATCAAAAAGGTAGAGATGTTGGTATTTGGTCTTCATACCAGTTAGCTACTGAAATTCAAGCCAATCCTACTTTAATATCTGCACACCTTCCTTTTTAAAACAGCTGAATATCTCAGATCTCTGCCTGTAAAACTGGGGAAATGTAAATGTCCTAATTATTTTGAGGAGGTTTGAGTGAATTAAACTCATTAATGTATTTATTTTGAGAATCATGAAATATAGCACATGCTTATGATAGTAATCACATTGGAATGACCACAGATTTTTTTTAGTAAAATTGGAAACAAATACCTTCATATTTTTAGCACATTAATGTTGTATTCATTTAAAAGAGTTAAGCCAAAGAGAAATTATTTTAATTTAATCTCCTAAAAGTATTTTTTAATAAAAATGCTCACAAACTCCAGTGCCCAAATCCCACCCACCCCCCATGTTTAATAGATACTGATGTCATTAATACCCCAACTGATTTTTCTGGAATAACAATTCTGGAAGTGTACGTAAAGTATCTACATGTTTCAAATACCTGAAACTACAGAAGAATCTGCAAAGGATGACGCTGACAAATTATTCTCCATGCCCCAGTCCTCTTTCTCTAGATTTGGCTGATCTGTGGCTGAAAGAAGTGCCTCGTTAACGTCAGGACCATCTTCATGTGGTGAATTCTCAATCTCTGTGAATAAATTATTAGAATGTAAATGACAGGGCAACTCATTTTCATACTATACAGTGTATATAAATGTTACTGTTATTAAAAAAGAAAAAAGAAAGCAGGACTACCTACAGGAGATTATCTGCATACACTTAAATACTTTCGACATCTGAACGGAATGTAAACTGAATTGAAATGCAAAGTTGTATATAATATAAATAGCTATTATTGTTAGTTTTAAAAATAAAACTTAGGTCCCTAATAGAGATTTGCTGTAATATGCTTTAAAACTGTGACATTTTGAAAGGTTTAGAACGCATGTTTTGTTATGACACAATATTTTTACTTTTAATATGAACACAGTAATTTTTTGTAATGATTACATTTTATCTAAAAAGACAATATAATATGCTAATCATGAGGAAAGTGAGATGATTCCCCTTCTGACCATTTTCTATAGCATTAAATCATTGACTCAGTGATTCAAAGTGATTTAAGGCTGAATTAATGAAAATGTAAATGTGGTAGTTTTTCTTTAGCTTGTGCTCTTGCCATTTTGTTCCTCACTCTGTATGTTCTACATGATGATGTACATCTGCTTTAATGTCAGACCAAATTCATGTATTCTGAATTCTTGGAGCATGTTTTCTTAATATACAAAGTTGTCTGTATTTCTTCGTTCTCCTTTCTTCCATTCCACCTTCCTCCCTTTCAGCCTTCAACCAATGTGTATTGAGTGTTTCATTAAGGGACTCTATGGAATACAAAGAAAAACCATAATTTCTGTTCCTTCTGAAACTGCAACCTGTCAGAGAAGTCAGATTCCATAAAGAAAAATTTTTTTGGCATTACTAGGGATTGAACCCAGAGTCTTTTTTTTTTTTTTAAAGAGAAGAAAAAACAAAACAAATCAAAAGAAGAACAAATTTTCAAAGCAACATAATAGGAGGGTAACAATGGTTAATACATTACGTATTACTATCTTTAAGTTAGTTATTCAGGATAACCAGACATTAGCATTCAATTGTCCAAACATTATTGGCACAAACCTTACTCTTCAATGAACTAAGTAAAATTGGTAGTGTAACTATCTTAACCATCTTATATATATATACAATTTTTTTTCCTTTCCCTTCTTTCTTTTCCCTATTCCAGTCTCTCTTTCCTTTTGACCAGTTTCTTTTTGATTCATCATGTCTATTGTACATTTTGGATCTTATTTACTCTTTCAGTTTCTCATACTAGAGAGACAATACGATGCTTACACATGTGCTTCTGGTTTATTTCACTTATGAGTATTTTCTCGAGTTGCATCCATTTACCTATGAAAGTCTCCAGTTTATCCTTCTTTATGGCTGAATAGTACTCCATTGTATAAAAATACCACATCTTTCTTATCCATTCCTCAGTTGATGGGCATTTGGGTTGTTTCCAAGATCTGGCTATTACAAATTGTGCTGCTATAAACATGGGTGCACATATATCGCTGTGGTACGATGTTTTTAATTCTTCTGGGAAGATGCCCAGAAGGGGAGTAGCTGGGTCAAATGGGACCTCCAACCCTAGTTTTTTGAGGAATCTCCACACTGACTTCCACAGTGGCTGTACCAGTCGACACTCCCACCAACAGTGAAGAAGGGTTCCTTTTTCCCCACAGCCCCTCCAGCATTTGTTATTAGTTGATTTCTTTATAGTAGCCATTCTTTCTGGGGTGAGATGGTATCTCAGTGTTGTTTTAATTTGCATCTCTCGAATGACTAGTGATGTTGCACATTTTTTTGTATATTTATTTGCCATTAGTATTTCTTCATCTGAGAAATGTGTATTCATCTCAGATGCCCATTTTTGGAGTGGGTCTTTAAATTTGGGAGGTCTGATTTTTTTGAGTTCTTTATATGTTCTCGATAGTAATCGTTTGTCTGAGTAACAGCTGGCAAACATTTTTTCCCATGTTGTGGGTTGTCTCTTCACTCTGTTGGTGGTTTTTCTTGCTGTGCAAAAGCTTTTTAATAAGATGAGATCCCAGTTATTGATTCTTTGGGATAGTTCCCCTGCGGTTGAGTTTTTATTCATAAAGTCTTTGCCTACACCAATGTCTCCAAGGGTTTTACCTATCCTACCTTCCAGCAGATTTAATGTTTCTGTTTTAATATTTAGATCTCTGATCCATTTTGAATTTAGTTTAGTGCATGGTGAAAGATATGGGTCTAGTTTTAATCTTCGGCATGTGCAGAGCCAGTTTTTCCAGCACCATTTATTAAAGAGGCTATCTTTCTTCCAGCGAATGTGTTTGGCACCTTTGTCAAAGATAAGGTGGCTTAGTATGTCTGGGGTTGTTTCAGCATCTTCTAATCTGTTCCATTGATCTTCAGGTCTGTTTTTTTGCCAGTACCACACTGTTTTTATCACAGTAGCTTTATAGTATAATTTCAAGTCGGGGATTGTGATGCCCCCTGCCTTGCCTTTGTTGCCCAGAATTGCCTTTGCTATTCTAGGTCTCTTCTGATTCCAAATGAATTTTAGGATTGTTTTCTCTAATTCTGTGAGATATGCTGTTGGAATTTTGATTGGAATTGCATTAAATCTGTGTAACAATTTTGGAAGTATGGCCATTTTCACTATATTGGTTCTTCCTATCCAGGAGCAAGGGATATCTTTCCATTTTCTGATATCCTCTTCAATCTCCTTTTTCAGAGTACTGTAGTTTTCACTATAGAGGTCTTTTACATCCTTTGTGAGGTTGATTCCTAGGTATTTCATTTTTTTGGATGTTATTGTGAAAGGTATTGTTTCCCTAATTTCTCTTTCAGTAAGTTTGTTATTTGTGTACAGGAAGGCTATTGACTTTTGAGTATTAACTTTGTATCCAGCTACACTACTGAATTTGCTTATTAAATCTAGCAGTTTTTTAGTGGAGTTTTTGGGGTCTTCTATGTAGAGTATCATGTCATCTGCAAATACTGATAATTTAACTTCTTCCTTTCCAATCATTATTCCTTTTATTTCTTTCTCTTGTCTAATTGCTCTGGCTAAAGTTTCCAGAACTATGTTGAATAAGAGTGGGGACAGTGGACATCCTTGTCTTGTTCCTGATTTTAGAGGGAAGGCTTTCAGTTTTTGGCCATTTAGTATAATATTGGCTGTTGGTTTGTCATAGATAGCTTTTACCAGATTGAGATAAAGACCCTCTATTCCAATTTTCTGTAGGGTTTTTATCATGAAAAGGTGCTGGACTTTGTCAAAAGCTTTTTCTGCATCTATTGAGATGATCATGTGATTTTTGTCTTTGTGAACCCAGAGTCTTTGCACTGATCTATGTTCCCATCCCTTTTATATTTTTATTTATTTTTTTTTTTTACTTTAAGAGAGGATCTTGCTAAATTGTCCAGTCTGGGATCAAACTTGGAATGCTTTTGCCTCAGCCTCCCAAAGTGCTAGAATTAGAGGTGTGTACCACCACACCTAAGAAAATTTCTTAAAGTATAATTTCAAATTAGCCCTCCCCGTTAAAAATATAAGGGGAAAAGGTGTCCAACGTTGCATGGAGAATTTTCTAGAAAAAAATGGTTGTGACTTCAGATAAAAAGCCAACTTGGCAACGTTTGAAGCTAGTTATTAAGTATGTTTGGGGTTTATAATTATAGTAGCCAATTTATTTTGTGCTTACCATAAAGCGCTTTATACATATTAAGTTCTTTAACACAAAAAATAAATCTAGGCAATAAGTAATATTATGATCCTCATTTTACAGATGAGTAAAGTAAGGTCATGTTCTTGGCCAGAGGTCACAAATCCAGGGGAGGAGCTAGGAGTGGATGGGCCAAAGGAGCCGGGTTCTATATCCATCTGTCTGGGCTGCCATAACAACACACCACAGGCTGGTTATTTAAATGATAGAAATTTACTTCTCAGGGCTCTCTTTGTGGAATGTTCTCAGCTGCCTTCACACTGTCCTCACATGATGAAGAGAAATAGAGATGCTTCTCTTTCTTCCTCTTCTTGTAAAACCACAATTACACTGACTTAGGGTCTCACCTTATGACCTCATTTAACCTTAATTACCTCTAGACACATTATCTCCAGATACAGCTATAATGGGGGTTAGGGCTCTAATCTATGACTTTGGGGACCCTACAGTTTCTTCCATAACATATCCTCACTGCATGTAAAATACATTCATCTATCTCAAAAGTCTCAAAAGGTTTAACTCATTCTAGAATCAAAATGTAAAGTCTAAATCCAATATCTATCTAAGTAGAATCTAAATTAGATCTGCGTAAGACTATAGGTATGATTCAGCCTCGGGTAAATTCTCTTCCAGCTCTGAACTCATGAAGCCATTCAAGTTATGTGATTCTAAAATATAATTGTGGTGCAGACCGGTGTCCACACTCCACCCCCCCCAAAAAAAATATATATATATACACACACGTACACGTATGAAAGAAAGATTTGTCTTAAGCAAATCTAAAACCTAACAAGACAAATTCCATTTAAGCTCAAGAATAATTATCTTTGAACCCTGCCCTGCCAAAAAAAAACAGCAACCAAAGAAACAAAAAAATGACTGGGTGTGGTGGTGCACCCATACAATCCCAGCATTTGGGGGGCTGAAGAAGGATTCTTGCAAGTCAGAGACCAGCTTGGGCTATATAGTGAGTTCAAGGCCAGCCTGAACTACACAGTGAGACCCTATCTCAAAAAACCAAACCAACCCAGGAGTGGTGGCACATGCCTATAATGCCAGCACTCCGGAGGCTGAGGCAGGAACATCACTGTGAGTTCAAGGCCAGCCTGGGCTACATAGTGAGTGAAAGGCCAGCCTGCACTACGAAGCCTCAGAAAACAAAACAAAACAAAAACATATAAATCAGAAAACAAAATCAAAACAAAAAACAAACAAACAAAAAAACCAAACAAACAGAGAATAATTCTCTGGTTTGATACTCTGCCCTCTGAGCCCACTGGGGAGGTAGAATCATGCCAGGCCCCTTTTGCTCTCTGAAAATCTTGCCCTTGCAGCAGTCTGTGAGGTATTCCCACCTGCAAGGTACCTCATCCAACCCAAATACACAGCCGCATCCTTTGAAGCCAAGGAAGGAAAAAGCTCTGCTCCTTGGGCCATGGGGGGACTGGCAATCTGGAGGAGCACTGATTTGCTTTTGGGGTTACTCTGTCCTTTCCTGGAGGAACAGCACCTATTCGCAGCCAAACAGCTGCAACTGAAGTGTGACAGCCTTTCTGCCTTTCATTCTGTTTTCTCTGACCCCTTTAAACAAACTGACAGTGTCTCTGTTGGCATGGTGACATCTTTATTGGCTTCTGCTGAAATGAGGAAGTGCATGAGTCACACCCATAATCTCTCTATCAAATACAGTATTCATCCAGTCGCACAATAATATTCCATTCAGAACACACTGTCTCAATTTTCTGTAATATAGATAGGCTGAGAATTTCTCAAATCTTCAAATTGTAGACCTTTTTGGGTTTACTATTGCTTCTTTTTTTTTTTTTTAATGCGGGTACCGGGAGTTGACCTCAGGACCTCGCGCGCCAGCAGGTGCCCGTGCCGCTGAGCGATATCACCGGCCCTTTTCTCGTATGTGGGTTCCGGGAGTCGAACTCAGGACCTCGCGCTTGCCAGGCAGGCGCTTATGCCTCTGAGCTATCTCCCTGGCCCAACTATTGCTTCTTTAGCTCACATTCTCTTCTTTTGAATTTTACCATAAGCAGTCAAGAGAAAAACACTCCTTAAACATTTTGTTTAGAAATCTTCCCTACTAAATACTGTATCCAATTTCATCACCCATAAGATCTACCTTTCCCAAAATATTAGAACATTCTTTCATCAAGTTCTTTGCCATTTTACAAGGATCACCTTTCTTCCAGTTTCCAATAACATTCCTCGTTTCTTTCTAAGAACTAACCAGAATCACCCTTAACATCTATATTGCTAGCATTCACCTCAAAATCTTCCGCTTTCTACCCATTACCAGTTCTAAAGTCACTTTCACATGCTTATGCATTTCTTTTTTTAAATCAGGATCATGATATTTGGTACTAAAATATATATTAGTTAGCTTGGGTCATGAAAACAAAAATAGCATAGACTGGGTGCCTTAAACAACAAATTTTCCACAGTTTTGGAGATTGGACATTCAAGATCAAGGTGACAGTGGACCTAGAGATATCTCTTTTCTGGAGTTGCAGATGGCTGCCTTCTCACTGTGTCATCCCATGATAGGGAATTTGTATCCCATGACAGAGATTTCTTTCCTCTTGTTCTTATAAGCCCATAGTTCTGTTGTATGAAGGCCTCACCACTGTGACCGCATTTAACCTTAATCACTTCTTAATTCCCTATCTCTGGATATAGTCACACTGAGGGTTAAGGTTTCAACATGTACATTATGAGAGGACACAACTTAGCTCATCCGCGCTCATCTTTTGGTGCTTGATCTTCTCACAAGAACAGCCACAGATAAATTTGTTCCTGTCATCAAGGCCTGCCAGAAAAATACTCAGTATTTACATCCCTGACTGTCCTGATTGGGTTTTCTGAGGAAACAAAAGGAAACTCATGTAGAATGAGTTGGTAAGAGTGAGTCTGAATGGATGTAGCGGTGGTAGGAGAGCCCATGGGGTTTGACACTTTCCATTCAACCTTCAAAGGAAGCTTAGAGACTCATTTCTGCAGCATCCACTGTGTGCATAATAGGCTAGACATCTGAGTTAACATCTATCATCATCCACTTTAGTTGAAAGGGGAGAAAACTCCAATTGCAAGAGGACACTGCTGTGGACCTAGGGAGGGGGAAAAAAGAAAATGGGTTATTGGTGCCTGTTTGTTTTGTTTTTTGTTTTTTATTTTGTAATCGGGCCTTTCCTATTTTTATGATGTACTTGGTTTTGGCCAAATAGCAGATGTGGTTGGGTTGAGGGAATCAGAATAAATTAATCTCAGAGCCATTCTTAAACAGCTCACAAACACCTAATTACAGTATGAAGTTATGGCACACAAAGAAAGCACTAAGGAAGGCATGAAGATACTATGTGTGTGTAATAGGGTATGTTGAAAAACTGGCATTACCTTGGATTTACTAGATATGCTCTACCTAGCCTGCTTTTGTTTAAAAAACTGTAATTTGAAAAGTGACACTAAATATCTACAAGGCACCTAGTAAAGTGAAACTTAAAAATATCTTAGTGGACTAGGTGTATAGCTCAGTGATAGAGTACTTGCCTAGCTTGCATAAGGCTCTGGGTTTGATCCTTAGCAGCGCCATAAAGAAAAAAGAAATCTTAGCAAGAAATATTCCACATATGGGTCTATGTCAGGAGGATGTGGAAGACACTTTGAAGCAGATCTTCTACATTCTTTTCTAAACAATTATCCCACTGGACTGAAACCTAAAATGAGTAGATGCCCTCTAACAAGATGGGTATAGCAAGGTCTTTGTGGTCTGAAAAACTGTCCTTGGTAACATTTCTTGACACAATGAGGCCTATGGAACAAACAAACAAAAAAATTTCCTATGGAACAAACAAACAAAAAAATCTAGATGACAGCCATTTTCCATTGAAATTCAAGTTCTAGAATGATTGTCAATAGATGGTAATCATCTCATGGGGTCTTGAAAAGGCATTTCACATGAGACTAGGGTCTAGGTTCATTTTTGAGGTGTGTAAGATAGATTTGGTCCCATACTTCTGACTACAGCCCCTTCAGACTTAGCCAACTGGCAATAGACTTATGCTATGGGAAAGTGGCTGGGAAATGATATACACATGGAAGAAAACGTTATCTAGATGTTGCAAGTAAGTGGCATCACTGAAGCCCCTGTAGAGACCCAAAGCAAAACAAGTGTGGTTCTTAATGAGAAATGATTTTTATACCATTACACTTCATGGGATAAATGGAAACAGTGGTAGTTAGAAACCCTGGTCCTTGCTGATAGAAAGATCATGCAATTTCTATCTGACTTTTAAAAGCTAGATTGATCACCTTTGACCAGGTCCCTCAAATTCTTGAATAATTCCAGAGAGAAAAGACAGCTGTATGGTTTTCGAGTTTTTTACCTTTTGTTGACTTCAAGCATATGACACTACACAGTGTTTGTGTGGGGATAAAGAACAGTGACCTCACCCAGCCATTTGATTACACTACACTACCCCTCGTCCATTTTCACATGGGTTCATTAACACTATTTTATAATTCTTAGCATTTTCAAACCTCACATTAAAATATTTGACTGTCCCTTTGTTCTCTCCTCCCTCTTCCTCTCCCTCTCCTTCTCCCTCTCTGTCTCCATCTCCTTCTCTCTGAGTCTGTTTCTATCTCTCTCTCTCCACATATAGATACGCACATGCACCCACAGAAGCAATGAGAGTAGAAACACAGAATTGGCTGGTGGATATACCATAGAATTATTGTCTGAACTTTTTTTTAAACTAAGAGAAGATGATTTATTTGAGGATGGAGAAAAAGAGAGAAGAGAGAGAGAGATGATAGATAGCTACTCTGGATGAGTAGGGAGCATTTGAAAGTGAAATACTCTTATTGTCTGACATTTGAAAGCTGAATGAACCACTTTTAAATGGGTAAAATAAACACATTCATCTATTTCTGTATTTCAAATTATTGGAAAAAAATTAAGCTATTTCATAAAATAATACACCCTGGAACATAATGTGCTATTTCTTCAATAATTTAGTTATTTTGGTTCACTGCTCACATTTATTTTTTTATACCATCTATGACTATCTGCATTTCCACTGCATATGTAATTCAGAAACTTTAGTGTGAATCTCATTCCACTAGAAGGTATGGTGTATGGGAATAGGGACTTTGTAGTCACATTTAACACCACATCCTTGGCACCCGGAACAGTGGTAAGCACAGCTGGCATGTGTTCACTGAATGAGTGAAGGGAAAGGAAGGGAAGGGAAGTAAGCTTGCAATGATTATAACACTTATAATTAATTTGTTAATGATTAACTTTGAATTTGTCTTATATATGATAGTTTTCAAAACATAGGATACATACTATGAAAATTAAGGTGGCAGTTTAAATTAGCTTTACAACTAATATATGCAAAAGGGCTATAAATAGTATTATTATTTTAAAAATTCATGTTAAGTAAGGTTGAAATATTCTGGCAATTATAAGCCCTTTACCAAGTGGTTTAAAAATTAATGAAAATATTCAGAAGGATATGAAGTAGAGTTACAATAAATACTATTATATTTTCTTCCAATTTATTTGTGTCTTTTGTAATGTTAAAAATATCTTCATAAAAGTTTCAACCTGTTACCATGTTTCCAAAATCAGACTGACAGTAGACTGTTGGTGGAACTAGAAGTCAACCACCAATATCCTAGCCTAGCTTGCTGAACTTTGTGGTCCCTGATAAGTTAATTTGTTTCTCAAACATCAGGTTCCTCATTTGTAAAGGAGATTAAAGTAAATGATCTATCAAATCCCTTCTCACTATAAAATTTTGATTCTAAAAATCTTGAAGTTTGGCTTTATGTTTAAAGGCTTCATTTTAAACTTTCAATCACTGGGCAAAAATGTACAAAATCTCCCTTAGTAAAATTAGAAATACCTGCATTGCTTTTGGAGTGATCAACACCTGTTAACTCTTGGACAAGGGCACTGTTTCCCGTTTGATGAAGAATATGCAGAAATGTAGAAAACCAGTTTTCTTTCTGTACAATCCTTTTTAGTAGCTCTCTCACACCTGATTCATTTCCATTATTTTCTGCAGCAGAAATCTATTTTAAGAGAAAAATAGAGTTAAAGAAGATGAAATATCTTATGAATAAATGTAAACAGAAAATATCCTTTAGGAAAATTGAACTGTTAAGCATAATAAAAAAGGCTTATATTTGAACATTAAAGAAAACACCAATGCTACTAGTAGCAGTTCTGGAGTCTATCTGCAAAGAACATCTTCGAACTAAGCAACTTTTTCAATATGTGCCATTTTTTAAAGCCATTGAGATATTCAAACCTGACATTTAGGAAATGAATGTGTTACTTCAGCCATTCTGAATAAGGGCTGCAAGACAAAGGATCTTTAATCTGTAGCCATGTTATGTCTCTTTTCACCCATTTTTTTCTGTGTATCTATGGATTGCTAATTCTTTCCAATCCATAAAGTTTACAAGTGGAAAAATCACATATTTCTTTTCTAACTCTCCTTTCTTTACTATCGGCTTTATTAAGCAAATGTTATTAGAAGAGTTTTTTATTTTTGCCTATTTAATGCCTAATTTAAATAATGCCTATTGCATTATTTATTATTGCAATAATAAAATTTTCCCAAATTTTGTTTATTTCACGTTATGAGAATTTTATTATGAGGAAGATAATAAATTATGAGGAAGAATTCTTTTTATATCCATTGATTATGATCATTAGCTTTTATTTGCATTCCCTTTTATAATAATCTAGCAAAATTTTTAAAAATACGGATCATTTGTGTGATCATTATCACTGTGTACCTTCTCAGATCCTAAAGTTTTGTAACAAACTAGACAAGAGACTAACATAAGCCACGTTGGACCAGAAGAAATTAGGACATCATTAACTTTCTGTGGCACTGGGCAAACCACTTAATTTCCATAAGCCTCACTTTCTCCATGTGAAAAACAAAGCAACTGAAAGGAGATTCCAGGATTTCTCCATTCTAGTTGCATGTTAAACTTATCTGTGGGGATTTTAAAAATGTTTATGTCTAGGAACTACCCCTAAGAGATTCTGATTTCCTTTGTCTATGTTGGGAACCCATACATTTTTTCAAACAATTTTTCAGCAATCTCATGTGTTTCTAATCTGCATCCTACATGAGAAATAATGACTTAGATATTGTTTAAGTTCCTTCTTAACATCTGCCAGTCATATATGTAATTTGGATTGTTTAGATTAGTTTTTTCCTATAAACTTTATGTATTTTCATACTCCACAATCTTTTAATGTCAGGGATTTGTTAGCATTGCAATAATCTATGGCACAAATTTGGTACTGTATTAGCTATCATTCAGATGACTGGGAAAATTATTTACTTTTACAAACATTTCGCCAGCAGACACTACTTAGTACAGAAGTGTGTTCAGTACAATCTGTGCTCAAAGAATATTTTATTCTTGCTACCTAGTAGTTTAAGAATGCTATTCTAAAGAGTGCATATACTAACCCAGAAGCACTGGAAGAGGTACCAAAACTCCCTTTTGCAGATCAGAAATTCAAGATAAAGATATTTAGTTAGATCTCTAACATCTCCAACTAGTAAGTGGCAGAGGTAGAATTTCATCCTAGGCTGTATAGGCTGAATTCTGCCTTCTTTTTTTTTTTTTTTTTTTGTGGGTACCGGGGGGTCGACCTCAGGAACTCGCGCGCCAGCAGGCGCCCGTGCCGCTGAGCGATATCACCGGCCCCTTTTTCGTATGTGGGTTCCGGGAGTCGAACTCGGGCCCTCGCGCTTGCCAGGCAGGCGCTTAAGCCGCTGAGCCATCTCACCGGCCCAGAATTCTGCCTTCTTGAGCAATAATTTTAGCTAATAAATATCTCCAATTTTAGGTTTATTTTCTGGAAAGTAGTGGTTAAAACGACTCTGAATAAAATTTAAGTGATTTCGGTCCATGTCTTCCAACTGCTTTTCTAAGCAGTTGCATGCTCATTTCCTAATTTTTCCTATGATTTCATCAGTCTCCTAATAGAAATTCTTTATCTCCTCTGGTGTTTGTAAATCTTTGTTGTCTGCTAATTTGAGAATTGACTGCTATAGACATAAATAATACTGATTTCAGCATCTTATTTTAACTGAAAACATTCCTACTTTTTATTAATCCATTCTTCAGTAAGGTTAAAATATGTCTAACAAGAGTAATTAAAATAATTTCTCTAAAGAGGGTGAATACAACATTGTAAAGAATGCTTTTATTAAAAACCTAAGCATGTTTTATCTTGAAGTTTTCTTTAAATATTAATCTGTTAAATTGATTTTTACTTGAGAATCACACTTGTAAAGTTTTCTTTGCCTTATTGAGCTCAGTAATTTGAGAATCACACTGCCATTATCTCCTACAAGTATAATAATATCTGGCAGTTTAGTAGCCTCATCAAAATTTGGAATTTTTTTTTTGTGGGTACCGGGAGTTGAACTCAGAACCTCACATGCCAGCAGGCGCCCATTCCATTGAGCAATATCACCAGCCCTTTTTTTGTATGTGGGTACCGGGAGTCGAACTCAGGACCTCGCGCTTGCCAGGCAGGCGCTTATGCCGCAGAGGTATCTCATCGGCCCAGTAAATTTGGAATTTTTAAATAAATCTTTTCAGTTTTTCCCATTTCTAGTGCTAGAAATTTCAAAATTCCCTTTGGAACGAAATTAAAAATGTCTGGATACACTGTTAACTAATTTACGGAATATAGAATATCGATGACTTTGTGAGTAAAACAACTCAAGGCTTTCATGTTCTAAATTCTTTGATATATTTTTTCTTTCCAACACAAATCAATGGAGAAACCAATGACATTTTCATAAAATAGTGCCTTGCTAAAAAAGTATGCATTTTAATAAAAATGCTTTCATTTTTTCTTATGATAATCTTAGATAGATACTGTATTTAAATATTATTCTGATCTTTGAATCTAGCAGAGTTCAACTCTCATTAACAGTAAATCAGCAAGCAAACTACATTTTAAAAACAGAATTTTTTCATGTCATAATGAAAGGAACATTGCCAAAGTGATACAATTAATTTCCTATTCTCTTCACCTTCTCCTCTCCTTCTTCTCCTCCTTCCCTTCTTCCTTCCCTCCTCCTCCTCTCCAACTCCCCCCTTCTCTCTCCCTCTCCTGCTTCCCCCTCCTTCCCTTTTCCTCTTCCTCCCCTTACTTCTTCCAAGATGTATGTCCTTCCTAATTTCCCTAGCAATACAATGGGCTAGGGGAGACTTACTTGGACACTCAGTTTCACGTTGGAATTGAACTCAGTTTCTAGCTGGACTAGTCCTGGTTCTCCTACATAAATGGAAGGTGTATGGGGGCACCAAGACTACAGGTAAAACATGTGCCTCTCTTCAACTGTTCAAACTGTTATTTAGACACCATGGAAATGCTTATATGTTCACTTCCATTCCACAGTTCAAGACCGTCTAAGGGAGTGGATGTGCCAAGTTATCACTAAGCCTCCTAAAAGAAGCAGAGCAGCATAGGGAAATGCCCTTACTGGTAAGGATCACCCCATTATGATTTATAAAATGACTCTTGTATTCATTGCTGAGTTCCTAGAATTTAGAATAATGCCTCACAGACAGTAGACATTCATTAACTATTGTTTGGAAAAATGAACTCCGATTAACACTATAACATAAACTCCAGGAAAGCACAGGCCATGTCTATTTTTGTCTTATTTTCCTACCACTAGCATAGTATCTGGCACAAAGATGCCACACAAAAGCTCAAACTGAATGAATGAGTAAATCAAGGAATTAAATACGTCCTTTGGATACTCACTGGACACAGAATGAAGTCTCAGATGATTTTCAGAAGCCATGCTGTAATTGGGGGCAGGAGCTGGCAAATGAGGTTGGGGATGCTAAACTAAAATAGTGGCCCTAATAAAAAATGTCTATTGGGATATCAGAAAAAATTAAAAATAAAAGAACACTGTTAGAAGACCTGATTAATTAGTTACACTAAGGTCAATTTTTGACGATAATTTTAAATTGTGAAAAATCAAATTTGTAAATCTAGTGACCATCATTCATCCATTCCCCAATGCTTGGCAAGCCAATTCAACACATCGTGTGTTTCAACTCTTATTCCAGGTAACTTTTTGGAAATAAATTCCAATAATCAGTACTTATTAAGTTCTGAACCTACTCTAAGCCTTGGCTAGGTTCTGGGAGCTTAAAAGATGAAAGATAGTTTTTCCTTTCAAATAAGTTTTGTCTAGGGATTTTAGGATGCAGATCTGAATTTTTACATGGGAGATTTACCTACACCCTGAAACTATAATTTTACAAGGAAATGTAACGAGATGAATGATAATAAAAGTCGATGTAACCGTATCTAAATAGTTCTTTATTATTTATAAAGTTTTTTCCTAAATCACTAATTCTCATTTGGTGTTAACTAAAATACTGAAAGAAAAGAAATTACTCTGATGTTTATTTTTATGAATAAAGTTAGAATCAGGGAATTTTTTTTTTTTTTTGTGGGTACCGGGGGGTCGACCTCAGGACCTCATGCGCCAGCAGGCGCCCGTGCCGCTGAGCGATATCACCGGCCCCTTTTTCGTATGTGGGTTCCGGGAGTCGAACTCGGGCCCTCGTGCTTGCCCGGCAGGCGCTTAAGCCGCTGAGCCATCTCACCGGCCCAGAATCAGGGAATTTAAATAACTTTCCAAAGTTATACATATATTAAGAAGCAAAGATAGACCTCAAGTCTGTGTCTTTCCATTCCAAATTCTTACGATTTTCACTTCATATTTTGATCCTATTAAATGATATCCTTAAATGATATTTAAGAGAAATATCACCAATGACCTCTTTATGAATAGCGATTCTCCCAAAAGTAGTGCTTCCTTTCTATTATTGTTATAGCTTATTTTTGGAAGTGATAATGTAAAATGATACATATAAAAATTATTAGCTGCTCACAGAGATATTATTGCTCCTTAGAGAGTCTGAAATATATAGCTCTTCACTCTTCCAAGGCCTCTTTAAAGTATGAATCTGAGGGAAAAATTGGTTACTTTGCCCTCAACTGCTCTCAGTACATGAAAGTCCCTTTACTCTCTATTTTCTTTGTGTCAAATCCCTTGCATTACTTCTAGCTGCCTCCAAGCCTGCCAGAATCAAGAACTTGGATAAAATGTAGCTGGCAGAAATCGAATCCAGGCAAGACAAAAGTGATGCTGATAGGCAGAAGTATTTAGAGTAAATATGAAGAAGTGCTGTTTCGCTGGCAATCGGGACATCATACCCACGAAACACAAACAGCTTTGTGGTGTTACTGGACTCTGTTGCTTCTGGACTTCCTAACAGCTACTGTGGCTGGAAATGCCATCTTCCAACTCCAGCTGGCTTGAAGGCTGCATGCTTTCTTCCAAATTAAGATTCTGCCACAGTGATGTACACATTTGTCATATCCAGCTGGACTACTATAATGCGTTCTAGTTGGTTCTCAATACACAAAATGACATAAATGCTACAGACAACAGTGAAAAGTAATTTACTTGTTGGGAAAACTGGCCATCAAATTTGGATGCAAGTTGGGTCTTTGGGTAGGGCCTGTGACTGTCAAGTCTACAAAGGACCATAAACTTCAGTTACTAAAGACCAACTCTGACCACAGGCGATATCCAATCAACCTGGTGCTTGAACATTGTCCTGAAGATACAATTGAACCAAAAAGAAAAAGAAGTCAAAATTATAACAAAGTATCCACAAAGCTTTGACTTGCAGTGATGGGTTTATCTGTTTAAATGCCTTTCAAAACTTATGACCCTGAATAAATCAGGTTCAAATCGGTCAGCATTTATATACGTCATGGTACATCTGCACTTGCTGAAAAATAATGAACATTATATTAAGTATAAAGACACCTGTAAAAGTCACCCTGCCAAAATGCTCCCTTAAAAAAAAAATCTATTATCCTTCACGAATATGAAAAACTGCAAACAGCAACATATTTTTCAATGAATTATATCTAAATTCTGATTCCAAAGAATGGATATAGTCTGATTAAAGACAAAGATTCAGAATGTAGGTAATCTGATGAAAGAGTGTGTGTGTGTGTGTGTACGTTATATATGTGTTACATAATTTATTTAGATCAAAACTAAATGGCATAGTGCATAGTACAGAGCAGAGGTTAGAAAATTTACTCTCTGAAGGGCCAGATAATAAATATTTTAGGTTTTTTAATTTTCAATTTTTCAATGTCTATAAAGTTTTATTGGAACACAGTCATGCTCATTTGTTTATATACTTTCTTTTTTTTTTTTTTTTTTTTTTTGTGGGTACCGGGAGGTCGACCTCAGGACCTCGCACGCCAGCAGGCGCCCGTGCCGCTGAGCGATATCACCGGCCCCTTTTTCGTATGTGGGTTCCGGGAGTCGAACTCGGGCCCTCGCGCTTGCCGGGCAGGCGCTTAAGCCGCTGAGCCATCTCACCGGCCCCTGTTTATATACTTTCATAGCTGTTTTTTTCCAGTTAAACAGATCACATTATATTAAGTATAAAGACACCTGTAAAAGTCACCCTGCCAAAATGCTGCCTTAAAAAAATCTGCTAATCCTTCACAAATATGAAAACTGCAAATAGCAACATATTTTTCAATGAATTATATCTAAATTTTGATTCCAAAGAATGAAGATACTCTGATTAAAGACAAAGATTCAGAATGCAGATATTCTGATTAAATTTTAATTCCAAAGAATGTAGATATTCTGATTAAAGAGTGTGTGTGTGTGTGTGTGTGTACGTGATATATGTGTTACGTATAATTTATTTAGATCAAAACTAAATGGCATAGTGTATAGTACAGGGCAGAGCGTGATTTAACTGGAACAAAGCAGCCATAAAAGTATATAAACAAATGAGCATGACTGTGTTCCAATAAAACTTTATAGACACTGAAAAATTGAAAGTTAAAAATCTCTAAAGATCGTTTTTAGTTGTGGGCCTGCAAAAATGAGTAGCAAGCTGCATGTAGCTTGCAGTCCATAGTTTGCTGACTCCGGTTCTACGGAATGACATTAAAGAAGACAAAATACTGAATACCATCAGGACATTCGCTCTGCCACCATTTTTCCAGGGAGACCTTGAAAAACATTATTTACCTTACCTCGGTTTTCTCATCTGTAAGATGGAGTTAATAAAATTAGTACTCTGTGGGTTATTTTGAACATGAACTGCGATTATGCATATCAAAAATTATACTAATTGCACATAGTGTTCAACAGAATTTTCTATTAGTACACAGCACATTCTTATTCTGTTATTTCATTATATCAGTGAAAGGATTGGAAAATTAGTTCTGTTGTGATTAAATTTTCAAAATTATGTTTTAAGCGCCTACATATTCTTTTTTTAAAGAGGGAGGAAACCAGATTTGCCCAAAGTCAAAGGCCACTGGGAATGGAGCAAATGTACAGGAGGCCCCTGCTCCGCAAACTCTTGCCTAAAAGCCCAGCTCAGTTCATCCTAAAGAACACCTACCCGATTTCGGTCTTCAGTGGTCAAAAGGTCCACCTCCGTGCATTTATCCAGGACGTCTCTAACCAGAAGCCTGTCCACCAGAGTGGGCTGAAGAAGGCTCAGCAGCTGCAGACATTCATCCTCAGCAGTCTCGCAAGACGGGGAGGGCAAGTCGGTGAGGTCGGGGTTCACGTAGCGGGCGGCCAGGGGGCTGCCTGCTCTCCGGAGGGCATCCACGAACTCCCGGGTCCAGCCGGGGGCCCAGCCCTGCGCCTGCTCCAAGGTGCTGAGAAGCAGTTCAGCCGCCTTCATGTTCCCAGAGGTGTCGGCCGTCCTCACGATTTGTTCCTTCACGTCTCTAGGCAGAAAGGTCAGGTAGTCCAGCACCGGCTCTACCTGGATATACATTTTCACTCGCGCCCTGAAGCACGAGAGGAGATAGAGGAAGCGCTTGTCTGCGGAATACCCGTTCGACATCTCTGGTTCCTAGAGAAGGGAGCAGGTCGCCCCAGTTGGATGACCCACGGGTGACACAGTTAGGGCCGCAGTCTGCTGGTTGCCGCGGAATCGCAGGTCTGCAGCGCTGTCTCACGACAGGTGTCCCGCGGGGCTCCCAGGCCTGGCTGAGCACGGTCTCACCTGGGCAGGTGAGCAGGAGCCAGGTGAGCAGGTGGCGGGGCGCGCGCGGTGGGCTCTATCCTGGGACTCCTGCGACCGCGCGGTGCCCCCGGCAGAAAGCTTTGAGTCCTGTCCTCTGCCCGGCAGCTCTTACAGTTTGCCTGACTTTGCTTTTTGTTTCGATTCTCTTCTCAGGACTTTCCTAACGTCATCTTCCAGGGAGGAGTGTGTTTCGTCGGGGAGGAGCCACCTTTTGGTCTTTGGCCAAGGGCACCGTGGGGAATAGAAAAGGAAACCAAATAATTCTCTCTGGCACCGAGTAAGACAGCAGTGCTTCGGCAGTGATCCTCTCGCGGGTGTGACACTTCCTCTCGCGGGTGTGTTTTCTCCCCGCGGGGCTCTGCTTCCACAGTCAGACCTCTTGTCAGCTAAAATGCAGACGGCACAAAAGCGTGTGATTCGGGACTTCCCAACCAAAAAATGAAGAGGAACTGCCCCAGATTCTGATGCGAACCGGAAGTAGTTAACTTTTTGTTGGTGAATACAAGCAGGTCTGGCCCAGCCAGAGGGGGGAACTGCAAGGGACAGGTGGAGAGATGAAGCTAAGAAGACCCCAGACCCCAGGAGGAAGTCATTTCTGCACCCTTCCTGAAATAAACCTGGGTTCCCTAGAATAATATGTTCCTCCGGAAACTTGGAGGTGAGTATGAAAAAGTGAATAAATATAGCCAGGCTTGTTGCCTCCTGCTAACATTTATACAGCTTTGACCAGGCCCCGGTGACATGTAGAGGGACTTCGACCACCAACTCAGTTTAAGAGGAAGCCAAGATAAGGTTTCCTATCTTCCAGTATGTAATTCCCCATATTTTTAATAGACAACTTTCTCTTAACAAAACAACAACAAAAATCCCTAACAACTTATTTTTGACATAGCTTCCATTCTTTTCTTGGATTCAGTACAGCAAGTTTTGGCTGGAGCAGCTAGGAACTTAATTAGCAACTAATGTATTGACTTGTAGTAAACATCAACATTTGTCTATGTCACGAGAGAAAAAAAGACATTCACATTGAAAAATGGCAGCTTCATTTTGGTACAGAAGCCATATAAACGAGAGTCCTTAAAGTTGCTACTCACAAAAGAAGGAGGTGTTCTGCAGCCCTAGGTGACCGTGGGTATTATAGGCATAACGTAATAAGAAGCTCATGGTCCAGCATTACAGGGAGGATGGAGAGGTCAATTAGGCTATCAAAAATACATATTTAGGAAAAGTAATCTGTTGGTAAAGCATTTTCAGTGAAGTCTGACAGTCCAGGGAAAGCATGGTGGCTCTTTTGACAAGATGAAAGAACTGCTGTCTTTATAAGTACATATTTACTGGAGGCATGCAAAATAGCCCAGAAAGACTTTATAGAAAGTTTTTTGTTTTAGTCTCTTATTATATTACATAACTAATACTTTCCTCACCCAAAAGATTTTAAGTTGTTCGGAGGAAGAACATATTTATGGTAAGCAGTAAAATACTCCACAAATAGTACTAGGCCCTTAATGATTTCTCCTCTGAATAGGAGTTTTGAGTTGACAGTAGCAGCTGTCCCAGTATAAAATACACAGTTAAAGGTGGTGAAGTGAACGGAACTGTGGCCTCTTAAGTTCTTTTCTGCTTATTCATAGAAATCCATTATTTATTTACTTCGTTTTGGGAGTTGACCTTCTGCCCAAGTAGAAGTGAATCAAATTTGATCTTTCTACACAGTATTCAAATTATTAATCTTAGTTAATGAATATACAGAAATATCTTTTAGGGTTATTGAAAAAAATGTTCCCTGCATCTTCCAGCTGCCTGTGGGTTTTGTTGAATATGTTAAAGTACAAACTGACCAACCAACCAAAAAACATTCTGTTTTGTGGCATCCGTTCCATGTATTTTGGTTTCAAGTACTGGGGAATGAAAAGAGATTGCTAATTAAATGTGATTTTCTTAACAATACAGGATTTCTTTCCTATGAGAGAAAAGATCAAAGATATTCCAATGTTTGGAATTCAGATTGTATCATTCATTCATTCAATCGGTTAAAAAATATTTACTAAGTACTTAGTGTATGATTGGCCCTATTCTAGGTGTAGTTAATAAAGTTCCTACCTTAATGGAGTCCATATTTCTAAATAGGAGTGAGGAGACAAATAGTAAGTAGCAACTAAAAAATATCCAATGTGCCAAATAAGGATAAATGCTTTAAAGACTATGGTAAGACCTATATGAAAATGCACTTTACAGTTTTGGTGGTTAGTTTTCCATGTAGATACCCTCAGCTAACCTTGTCAGCATCACATAACATTCATCAATAGCAATTCGTATTTATCCTTACTGGAGGGTCACTCTGCTGACTGAGGATTCAGTGATGACGACAGAATATGGCTTTCTTAGGAATCCACAGTAAGTTTGATAGGACCTTGTATTAGTCATCATTCCATTATTATATTGTTTTTCCCATATTATCATTATATTATTTTTCCCAAAATAATAACATCTACATGTGCCTCACAGATTTCAGAAGTTTCAATCCATTGTCAGCTGGCTTCAAGGCACAAACATCATGGCAGATGGGAATGGTGGAAGAAAGCTGCTCATATTATGGCAGCCAGGAAACAGAGTAGACAAGGAAAAAGCCAGAGAGGAAATGACCAGGAACCAGACCACAGTCACGTAGTCACACGGCTGGCCATGACCCAGACACACCCAGAAATTTGCTTTACTAATCTTCTAGGTGTTTCTCAAGCCAATCAAGTTGGCAATCAGGATTAGCCACTACCAACCTCTTCTGGAGAAAGAAGGGTAAGGAAACAAAAGCCAAGCCACAATTTCTCAAAAAGTAGCCCTTTTCTTTATCTATATTTTTGCTTGGTGAGTCAGCTAGCTCTTTCTTTGCATAGGTATTTTCCATTGTCATGTTTCCTCTAAAATTTTTCATTTTCATTTTCCTCATTATTTTCCAAATGTAAGTTTCTGTTTTCTTTCTCCTTTGAAGTAAGAAAGGCTGGTGATACTTGTTCATATATTTGTTTTCTGCCTGTCTGTTCTTTTTAAACCTTCCCAAAGCACATTAGCATTTTGTTCTCTGAATAATAATTCAGGGGACTCCTACTATATAATACATTCTTATAGTTGCCCAAATTCTTATGCGAATTTTTAACGTTTAGGAAGTAGGAACAATCATAGTTGCCACTATAATTTAATGGCTATATATGTCAATAATGTCTTTTTCAAAGAGAATGACAATTTAATGAGAAAATCCCTTTAGATTATTATTCCATTTCTTCATTTGTTTACTAAATTGTATCAATAAGTAACCGACTGTGTGGAACGGAAATGTTAGATATTCTTAGCCCAGTAGTGTGGAGTTGTGGGTTAAGCACAGAGACTCTGAGCTCAGTGTTATCTTTTAATTGCTGCTTGGTCAAGAAAATCATATCAAATACATTGACTGTAACATGAAATCAATACCAGTTCCATGTCATAAGGCTGTCGTAAGGATGAACTTACTTATCACTGAGCCTGGACTGTTACAGCCCCAAAAATGACTACAGCCCAGTGTGCATCTATAAATACACATAAAGAATAAGAGATGGTACCAGTCCTTAAATAATGCACAATTTCTAAAGGAAATTACTTAATTATGTACCAAATATATAATAATTAGTCATTTAAGTGATCTTTACCCAGGGTCCCTTTTTTGCAGGAAGTGGATAACGGGAATGTTTATTAAGTATTTCTTTATATTTAGCTTTATATTTCAAAAACATTAGTAGCCCCAAAATAGAAAAAATATTCTGGCTTTTACTAGATCTTGATACTCATTTCCTAATTACTTCCACTAATTCCATTCAAGTTCTGTCTTTAAATGTATACGTATAAAAGTTTTTCTACGTAACAAAGAGTTTTGGCAAACAAATCACATATCAATTGATAATTTTCCAACTGCTTCCACCAGATTTTAAGTCCTTTCGGAGTTAGTTCCTCCCACATGCTTCTGGTAAGACAGTACCTTTGCCTCAAATGCATAACTGGTGCTTCTTTTACTTTATCTTGGAATAAATACCAAGGAGCAAGCTATGGTCACATGTGTTAGACTGCTATTGTTACACTACAATCTTGGTTGACATAAAGACAGTGAACACTTTGGAGTTAGATGTGTCAGGCTGTGTCCATTCTAATTGAGAGTTGGCTGTTTTGGTTGCCTCATATTCACTTTATGCAAGTTATTGAATATTTTTGTTTCACTTGTGCTCATATTACAGACAAAGTCTTGAAGTGCCAGTAAGAGGGCTATAGGGTGAATTGTTGAAATCAAGTATTGAGATACATTGGATTAAATTTATGAATTTCTAAATCACAGAACATTAAACTAAAATTTTAAAAAACTGAAGCATTATCGGCCACAAAATATTTTTTTCTCAATGTAATAGATTACATAAATTACATTAAATCATCTCATTTCATTCATTTTGGTTCCTAATTTTTTAGTTTTGTTTGTATTTTGTAATCTTATAGGATTACAAGATTTGTAATTTTATAGGATTACTTATAGGAAAGTCTGTAAGGACTTTCTAAATAAATGCATAGTCATTTACTGGAGCCCATGTTTAAATATTTTTAATGATAGGGATCAAAAAATCTGATTTTTAATATTAAAATAATGATACAGGACTGAGGCATTTTATTCGGCATTAAAATAAAAGGATGACAAGAAATGTGAGAAAATTGCTTTCCAGTGCACACACACACTGAATGTCCCTAACAGGAAGCACCAAAGAAGTCCATTTAATTCCTTGTGGTGACAAAGTAAGCCAGGTGACCTTCCTAGAAATTGTTCTCAAGCTTTTCTGCAGATTAGAGTTACATGGAAAGATGTATAAAATTAACTTTTGCATTAAAATCTTTTTGATTGGAACTTTAGTGTCATTTATTTTCCCTTTCAATCCTGCTTGTTGTTCCACTTTCCAGCCAGAGGTGAGAACTCTGGCTAAGAGTCTCTGCTAGCCTGGGGCAGTCATTTTTGGTGGTAGTTATCTTCTGTGGAGTTCTCAAGAGCAGAGCGTTGTGAAGATTGAGCCATTATTCCTAGGGGAAATGCAGGATTACATTTATGTCTGGTCACATTTTCATTAGCTGATCAATACATAGCCTTGTTTTGTGTGTATTTTTGTTTAAATGCATATATATTTGATGCATTAACATTGAATTACTCATGACCAACTGTGCAATAACTTATTCCTGAACAAAGCTTACCTAACAACTTTCTCTGTAAGGCACACTATAGCCTTCCTTCCTGGACTTAGGAACGTAACCTGCCAGCACCTCAGTACTATGTTGTATTGGACTGTGTTTTGTAAACATATTCCTGAATTACTTATAGTTCAGTTTAGCTAATGCTATGATTTAAGTGGACATATATTTTCAGCAATTATTAAGGAACATGCTGTAGTTTGGAACTTTCATCTCTCAAATACATTGATTTGGGCAGAGTAGTGTATTTGGTTAGAACAAATAAAACTTATGTATTAAAAATCTATATAGCTTCATGGCAGCAGTATCTTGGACACTTCAGGGCATAAGTAGTAGCTAGTATTTGGGAAAAAATGAACCATGTTAATAGCTACTTACTGTCTAAATGGAGGAAAGCAGCAAGTGTAAGGAACCTGACTGTAGGAATGTTTGGTTACCTTTGCCTAACTGTTACCTATCTCCTTGGTAGTTCTCCAACCTATTGGCTCAGCAAAGAAAAATGAGGGACTGGAGGAACAACTCCTACACTGTTCAAAAACTGCCCACCTTAAAGTAAGGAACTGGAGTTACTTATATTTTTACCAATAATAAAGAGGGAAGTTAGGGCTATTATCAGGAAGTTCAGCTCCCACACAAAAATAATGTATGCCATAGGTGAATAATGTTTTGATGCCGTAGGTGAATAATATTCAAATTGCAGAGATTTGATGTTGCCCTAGTGAGGTGAGAGAAGGACATGGACTCAGTAGGTGAAGCTGTGGGCCTCACCTGCTTCTTCAAAGGGGTCAGATTTTTTTGTTTGTTGGTTTTATACTTTGGGGTCATGTATTTTGGTAAAACATTTGAAAAACTGTGCTGGGAGATCAAAACATGTTCTATAAAGAATTGTTACAATGGAAGAAATATTGCATGAGGACTTTTTCACATGACCTCACGTTTATATATTTATATACTCAGCAAGTAGCAGTGTGACTGCAGTCCAGGCAGCTGCTTCATCCCAGTGGTGTCTCACAGAGTCAAGCACTGGGGGAACTGGGGAGGTTCTGGAGCCTCTGTTCCACTTTCTTAAGGGAGGAAGAAAGAAGTTAATGATATTGTGCTGCTTTTGTTACAAATGAAAATAGGGTGAGTAAAGTTGGTAAATGAATGAAAAGATGACACATCTATTTATTGAGGTCACAAATTATACCATATTTTATAAAGTAAAATAGTATTGCATTATTAAAATATTTCCTGGTCACTCCTAAATGAATTAAATTCTTTCTCCTCTAATTAATAGTATGTGTGTTATGTTTCTCTATATGGCTGTTTGTGTTGCGGGTATCTAAATTTAGCAGCTTTCAAACATCTTGCGTAGTCCTTAGTAATCCTCATTTAAATTTTTGGGACTTATTTAGGATAGTTAATTTTATTTCATTCATTTTTTTCTCTTCAAATGCAATTTTAAAAAAAGAACGTAGGTATACTATGTGAGAGATTTTTCTCTTTTAAATTATAAAGTTGTCCAAATTATTGTGTTGCTCCAAAGGATATATTGAAAAATACTTCAGGATGAAGGATTTATGATTTTAATAGACAAACAAAAGTAAGGCTGCAGGCACTGACTGTGAGTGATTTTTGCTGTGTGTTTTAGAAATGCTTTATTTATTTCAGGAGCAGACTGCTTCTATGTTCATAAATGCTATGCATTCTATTCATTTGGAATTAAGAATAATATTAACATTAATACTGTGGAACACCCACAATAGACTGTAGAGAAAAAACCCCAGAAACTTATCTCACACAAGGAATCCTGGAGATGGACCACGGTTCTCAGATGAAGCCGGTTCCTGCTAAGGCTCATTACGTGCCCAGAAACCTGCATTACAAGGTGTCTTCTCTGAGGAGCCGGTAGCACAAAGCAGCCCAGACCAAATCCTGGACACTGTGTATCCTACCCTTCTCAGGGAGGTAGTGAGTGGGGAAGCCTCCCCTTGCTTCCTCCGCCAGCCTTCTCTGCACTGCTACCTCTGGATGAAGTTTCCTCTGCTGCCACCTTGTGGGGTTTTAGCAATCCAATCTAAACTGTGTTGGAAGAGATTCAGCTGGTAACACTTAAGTAAATTTGTAACTCTGCACAATTATAGATTTTTGGCAGTAAATAAAAAAGGAAGGCAATCTATATTTCCCAATGGAAAGATAAGCTATGGCTATAATTTAAAGTATTATCTTTTACAAAACAGAAATGGTGATCTTTTATCTCATTACCTGTGCTGCTTATGCTGTGCTCAGTTTTGAAAAGAAAGTCATTTTAAATTAAGCTGCTCAGGGCCCAGAGTGCTCCTGCTACAGACTCAGAGGAGAAGAGTCTGAACAGCTACATATGTAAGAGACAGGGTACCATGTATTAAAGCTGTTTATAGAGAAAGTTTTTATGATTATGTGCCTTCCTTATGTACACGTCCCTGCACCTTCCTTATGTGATCTTGTCTTGGTTACTTTTCTCTTGTTACTGAGACAAAATACCCGACACCCTAAATTAAGGAAGGAGAGGTTTATTTAGCTCACAGTTTGTGGAGGTGTCAGTCCATAATCAGCTGGCTCCAAGGCAGGGTGGCGTGGTGAGGGGCAATAATTCAAGGTGGCGGAAGACAGCAAAGCAACAAGAGCAAAAGGGGAGGAGAGCAAGCCTCTTTTCCTCCCTTATATTGTAAGCAGGCTACCCCTCCTAGGGTGGGTGTAGCACTCACAGCATCTCCCTGCCCTCTTCTTGCACAGAATAAGGACATTTACAAAGTGAGGTCCCTGGCCCCTGCTGAGTTGATTAGTTAAACTTCTAAACTTCTCAAGTTGACACAATGTATCAACCATTACAATCCACCTCTTGTCCACTTGGCAAACAGACACATTTCTTTAAACTGGTTTCCAGATACAAAGACATGCTTATTTTTATTACTTTGCAACTTGAACATTATAACACAGGTTTAACAATCCCCAAGAAACAGTATTAAGTCTATCAACTTTATATTACATTAGAACCATAACATTTCTCGCCTGGCCCCCCAAAGACTCATGCACATCCCTTTACATAAAAAGCCTTTTGTCCATCTCTAAGAGTTGCCAAAGTCCTAACAGTTTCAGCATTGCTGAAAATCCAAGTCCCTGGGCCGGTGAAATAGCTCAGTGGCGTAAGCGCCTGCCTGGCAAGCATGAGGTCCTGAGTTCGACTCCTGGTACCCACATAGGAGAAAAAGGGCCAGTGATATCACTCAGCGGCACGGGCACCTGCTGGCACGCAAGGTCCTGAGTTCGATCCCCGGTACCCACAAAAAAAAAATCCAAGTCCCAAGTCTCATCTGAGATGTAAGGCAAACTGTCAGCTGCAAGCCCCTGTACAAATGAAAAGTTAAACGCTTCCAACAATCAATGGCACAAGATAAACATTTTCATTCCAAAAGGTGCAAACGGGGATACAAATGATTGGGACCAAACCAAGTCCAAAATCCAGCAGGGCAAACATTAAGTCCTGTAGTTCCATGTGCATCTGAGGCAATCTGTGACAAGTTGCGAGCTTCAAAAATCTTGCAAGGCTCCACCCCTATGGCATGTCCAGTGATTGTAGCTCCCGTGACTTCTCTCTTGGTGTGGCTTTGCTCCCTTCTTGTAGATTTTCTCAGACAATCCACATTCCTGGCTTTTCCAAACTTTTGGAGTCTCCATTGCACCTTTGGCTTCACCCTCACAGCTTCACACACTGCCCTCTCAGGGGCACACTGCCTGGCCTCCCAGGCCATCTTAAATCAGGGTGGAAGCCTTCTTAACCCCACAACTCTTGTATTTTACATGTTCCTAAAACCAGCACCACGTGGAGGATGACAAGGTCTGCTGCCAGCTGGAACAGTAGCCAGGCTTTCCTCTCTCCTGGCTGTAGGGGTCCAGCACCCAGATTGCTGGGTACTCTAAATCCAATTCTGAGGAACAAATTTTCTATGCTGCCACTATTCTGGAACATGGTGTGGCCACTGCCATTCTGGAACATGGTGGTCTGCGGCTTTCTCCTTAAAGCAAAGTCTTCCGCTTTTGCAGTTTTGAGGCTGCAAAGGTTGGAGACTTGCTGCTTCTTGTGATGCCCTCAGGCCGTCTTTTCTATTCTCCTGTTCTTTCTCAGGAATCGAAATCTCCTCAGCTTTTTGTAGTCCACAGCTTTACTGGAGCTTCTTTTCTGGCCAAACTCACAACATTTCAAGTCACCTTTTTGGGCTCTTTGTTCTTGATTCTCAGCATAGATCCGGCTAAAAGCCCCCAACAGTAGCCATGCCACAGCTTCAACATTCGACTGCCTTGAAATTTCATCTGCCAGATTAATTAGTCTGCCACCCTTAGTCTCAGGCAAAGTTTCTGGAATCGAGCAAACTGCAGACAAACTTTCTGCCAAGCCATAACACATGTCGTCTGGAGTCCAGCAGGCAATGCAACCCTTCATACCAGCAGAAACATCCGGAGGCTGGTCTTTACTGGCAGGATTTCTGTTAGCCTTCTGGCTTGTGAGCTCAGACCAGAATCTCCCACAAGGAACAGCGTAAGGTGTTCCAGCTCTACTCTTTTCAGGCAACATCTCCAAACCTTTCCAAACTCTTCCCACAAGATAAAGGCTCTTGAACCACATGGTCAGGTATAGTCATAGCAACAACCCCACTTCTCTGGTACTAAATTCTGTCTTGGTTACTTTTCTTTCATTGCTGAGACAAAATACCTGTCAACCAACATTAAGGAAAGAAAGGTTTATTTAGCTCACAGTTTGTGGAGGTTTCAGTCTATAATCAGCTGGCTCCAAGGCAGGGTGGCAATAATTTAAGGCAGCAGAAGACAGCAAAGCAACAAGAGCAAAAGAAGGGGAAGCAAACCCCTTTTCCTCCCTTATATTGTAAGCAGGCTGCCCCTCCTAGAGGGGGTGTAGAACTCACACCATCTCCATACCCTCCCCTTGCACAGGATGAGGATTTTGCAAACTGAGGACCCTGGCCCCCTGCTGAGTCACTTAGTTAAACTTGTAAACTTCTCAAGTTGACGCAGCCATTACAGATCTTATGGCATCCCCCACTTCCCTCCACATCCAGCACTTTCCACACATGTTGTACTTTGTTCCTCACTTTTTGTTGCATTTTGACTTATCTGCTGTTCCTGGTAAGTTGCAAGCTACACAAGGCTAAGCAACACATCTTTGTCCTTTCTGAATCCTCATACATCCCCAAAGGCAGTATAGAGCCCAGCACATAGCAGGTACTCAGTGAATACTTAGTGAATGAGTGAATAATAAATACCTACTATGTGCTAGAAGCTGAAGGAAAATAAATATCTAAATCTACTCTTCCCAGAATTTTCTGTATGTTACCACATTTATTCTTCACAACTCTATGAGTTTCTGAGTGGTCCTGTCATTTTCTCCTAGTTATTTATTCTGTTTTTTGGTAAAACTGCTCCTAGATAATCTTTGAGGACCGATTTCCCACAAAGGAGAAAGATAAAGGGTTGGGGCCTGATTGCGCTAAAATAATCAACACACCCCACCTTCTAGGTTTGATTAGAGGAGGAATGGACACGTTGCCCAGTTAGATCTGGAGAGATGAAAGTGGAAATGCCCTGTAGCTATTTGTGACAATGGGCATTTCTGGATCCAGGGTAGGGAAGGCATCTGTCTCCTACCCTGAGGATAGAGGCAAAAGGGACAGATAGAGAAATAGTCTTTAATACTCCAGAAGAAGCCTAATCTGCAGCCAAGCCTGGAATTTGAGTTACATGAGTGAATAAATCCACTTGTTAGATATACTGAGTTGGATTTTCTGTCACAATATAAAAAGGACGAATTGATCTTCTAATAGGGAATACCTTCATTTTACAAAGGAGAAGCCCAGATTCCAAAAAGTTACATTATCCTTGCTCATATCACACGGCCAACAGATAAACTTCGAGTCAGTTGTCAATGCATAAAATATTTATCACACATTTCCTCTGAGAGTTAGCATAGTCAATTAACATAATTTTTAAAAATCAGTGTGTATGTGAATTAATAAATTTTCAAATATTGATAAAGTTTAAACTAATCAGCATTAAACTAATCAGTATAGAGAAATTGTCCAAATTCTGGCCTTGCTATTAATTTATTATCTGCATGATGTGGTTAAATGAATATAGATTTTAGGCACATGCCCTTCCAAAAGATAGCAGTTTTGTTTCCTTTTAACTTTTGATTTATGTTCAAATTCATTAAAAATAATTACAGCAAGATGTTTTACATAAGAAGTTTAATATGAAAATTACTTGATCTTTCTTACCCTTGTATGTTTCTCCCCTGTGTTCCCACTCAGCCCTTTTTTTGTATTTTCTTTCATTTCATTTTATTTTCTGATATCGCTAACTGATTTTATTAGACAACTTATGGGTAAAGTCTTGCGAAAGATTCAGTTGCTAGGTAACATTCTCTTCCTTCTCCTCTTCCTCCTCTTCCTTCCTCCTAGGCTGGTTGCCATAGTTCCTCTTCTACTGTGTGGCCCAGCTCCTTACTGCAACAATGGCGGCTGAATAACGCATGTTCCTCTCTCCCTCCCTCTCTGTCTCTCTTTCCCTTTCTTTCTATCTTTCCCCTCTGTAATCTACTTTCTTAGTCATATATTTGGACTTAGTTTAAAAAACAGATGCACTATTTAATTATTCTATATTTATTTATTGTCCTGAATTTTTCCTTTCCTTATAGAAAAATTACAAAGGTTGAGACCCTAATTGGGGCAAGGGTGTAAATGTAAGTTTTGGAACTTCTTTTACTTCAGTGTGGGTGGTGTTATGGTTTATAGCTAGATGCCCCCCTAAAACCTCATCAGATCATCAGCAGAACCTTTAGAAGGTGATTAGGTTATGGGAGCGCTAGAGCTGACTTGCTTTTTGGAGGTGGAGTAAGAAGGAAGAGGTCACTGGGGTGATGGTCTATGCTTCCCGTTTCTCATGCTATGAGCCGCTCTCCACCATGCCCTTCTGCCATCCTGTCCTGCCTTTGAGCCAGTGGACTATGGACTGAAACATGAGTCAAAATAAACATCTCCTCCTTGAAATTGCAGGTGTCAGATATTTTATCCCAGTGAGGTGGAAAGTGACTAAGATGGTTGGTATTTTCCAGTTGTCCCTGAAGACCCACTCCTTATCCTTCTCCGCAGTGTTCCCTGTGCTGGGAGACTGACTTTTATTAACTGCATCAAAAATTTCCTTCCCTCTGGTTCTGATTAGGTTCAGCCAAAAGAAGCACTGGCAAGAGGTGAGAGGTAGGGGAGAAGAGTGAGATTCGGGTATTTATTCCTTCAGCTCTACTTCATCTGGTTCTGCATGCATCTCCCCCCCAACAGATGAAATCTTCATACAGCAGCTCTATCCAGGTTTCAATAACTGCATCCCAATCTTGCATCTTCAGCTTAAGGGTGGTAATGGGGCTCCATGCTGCTTACACTAGGATTATAAGTCTTATCTGTGTCTCTTACCTATATTGTTATCTTTGTAAATAGTGTTTTGTTACAATATCTTCATTAGTGTGTTTGAGTGTACTATCTATATTTTTCTGGTAGAAGTGTCAGGAAATGAGTCATGGTTAAAGACTAGAAAGCAAGGCAAGCCTCCAAGGTAAACTGAGTTTTATAGATCTTGGGTGGTGTATATTGTACCCATTCAGGGTTCCCCTGGCACCATTGCTGATCATGGGTCTTCGTCTATGTCAGTATCTATCACAGCTCCTACTTTCAGGAACTTCACAAGGAAGAGTACCAAGGTTTTTCTTTTTGTTTTACTTCAACTTTTAATATCAGGTAACTCAAGCAACTTAATATTTTATTACTTAATTCTCAGATTTTAAGTAACCTTAAAAGCTCTAAAACTAGGGCTTTATTTACTCATTCATTCAAAACTACACACATGTTGTGGGTTATCATTTTCTTTTTTTTTTGTGGGTACCGGGGGTTGACCTCAGGACCTCGTGCACCAGCAGGCGCCCGTGCTGCTGAGCAATATCACCGGGCCTTTTTTTGTATATGGGTTCCAGGAGTTGAACTCAGGCCTTTGTGCTTGCCAGGCAGGCGCTTACACCGCTGAGCCATCTCACTGGCCCATCATTTTAAGATGAAAAATAATCAGGTCATATTTTATTTTAAAAATATTTTGCAACTGTTTTGATCTGTGTCTACCTCAACAATGCCACTTATTACTATATTAGTTTCTCCTAAAATGTAATTTGTACTACTTATTTTACAAGAGTGTTATGAAGATCAAATATGGTAATGTGCAAAATAGTTATGACATGCATCATGTACTATATGATAAACTGGGAATTTTTTATTCTTATTAGCAGGTCTATTCCTTGTATTCATTTTACAAAGATGGGAGGTCTTATTTTGCAAATACATAAAACACTTGAAGATTCAAATGGAAATAAATGATCTCAGCTATTAGTCCAGAATGTACTTAAGAATTGGGATATTTTTCAGTTTTTGCTGAAACTATTTTTAATTTTCTGTAATAGAAGTACTGTATGTTAACTCACATTATGTTCAGCAAGCTACTAACCAAGGGGTAACCACCAGCAAAAAAGGGTTCAATTGAAACATTTAATTTATACCTTTTTATAAAATTAGTTGTGTGAATGTATTGACCCATTTATACAATCTAAGTCATATTCACAAACATGAAACTTGGATTTAACTTGCCTGCATAACAGATTACTTTATGGAGGTTATAATTACATCACGGCTATTATTGGGCTTAATTGTGGACACATACTGTGATCACCATTGCTCAAGGAGTTTGCAGTGGATCCAAATTGCTTAATAGGGCTCAATAATGTGACAATGTATATATTCAGGAACCCAATGAAGTGTCCTGTTGACATTTTTCATAAATACACTATTTATCAAATTGCTTTAAAGTTTGTGCTTCTGCTAAAAGGGTACTTAATATTACTAGAATTAGAAACAGAAAATGGTTGTTGAAAGCTTAGCTGAAGAAAAGTCAGTTTGTCAAGTGGCTGCTTGAGGTGACAAATGGTAAGTAGTGTTTGTTTTTGTCTTCTTTGAGAAGCTTATTCTTTTTTCTCTGTCCTCATTGGTGAATACTATAACTTATGTAGCTGCTGAAAGAAACCACTGTGGGTTTGTAATTAAACTGTTACTGAATTACTTCATATTTTACAGCCAAGTTTATGCCTTATGCAAAATAGCACATATATAAGCCTTCCTTATTACATTTTAAAAACACTGTAATTTCTAGAGAAAATATAATAATTATTGTACCTGTATCAATTAAACCCATGGGAATATATTTTAGCATAATGTCAATAAATAAATACTAGGGTGGATCCAAGGTGACAGCAGTGGACAGTGTGACTAAGTTTCTTCTCATTACCTTTTAGATTTTGTGCACTCTGGACTGAATTGTGTCCCTCCACATATTCAAATGCTTAAATCCTAACCCCTAATATAATAATATTTGGAAAGGGGGCTTTTAGAAGGTAATTTGGTTTGGGAATAATAATATATGTCTGATAGAGTTATTTTGAGGAATAACACCCCAAAACACACAGTACCTGTTGTATAGCACTCATTCCAGAAATAGCTATTTTATAGAATAATGAAGCATTTTGTGAAAAAAAGTGATTTGTTTTCATACATTCCATTTTCATAAAATGCTGTTATTTATACAATACTAACTGAATAATGGAAGCAAATTATAACTACTATTATTTAAAAAGACTCTATCTGGGCTCATATGAGTTTTTAAATTAAAAATATAATTTCAGCCGGGAGTGATGGTGCACGCCTGTAATGCCAGAACTCAGCAGGCTGAGGCAGGAGGATAGCCATGAGTTCAAGGCCAGCCTGGGCTACATAAGCGAGTTCAAGGCCAGACTGCACTATGTAGCAAGATCCTGTCTCAAAAACAAAAACAAATACAAACAATATATATATATATATATATATATATATATATATATATACACATATATATTTACACTAGGTTTAGGGAGAGACTGCAGACAACTGTAGACTGTAGTGTTCAAAATCTGCTCTGTATTCATCTCGATAGTAGAAACTTTATTTTTTATTTCATTTATTTTATTTTATTTTTTTTGTGGGTGCCGGGGGTCGAACTCAGGCCCTCACGCTTGCCAGGCAGGCGCTTATGCTGCTGAGCTATCTCACCAGCCTGAAACTTTCTTTAATGGTCTTTCTCTAACAAAGAGATACATTGTTAGGAATTATAGAAGATCTGATAGTTTATCCTATTTGCCAACTAATATTCCTGTCAGTTTCATAAAAGTTGGCATAAGGGATGAGATTCCTGGGTCAGAGACAAAAGTCCATTACTTAAAGCCCAACAGATAATATGAGCAAAGTCCTACCAGGCAAAGAGGAGCTGCCATACGGGCGCTGCACCTGAAGTGAGTTCGTTATCAGATAAAGTCCATGCTTAGAATGTCCTGTAATTGTGAAAGGACTGAAAGCAAACATATCAAAATTTTGCCCTGGAGGAAAATATCATCTTTGAAATCAGACCTGCAGAAATGCAAGAGACCTGTGGAGATTTGACTCTCAACAAACACAAATACAATCCATCAGAAAGTCTATTCTGATGAAAAGAAGATGCATAAAAAGGCTGGCCCTAGATTTAGACTAACATTGTAAAGGAAAGTACTCAGTCCTTTCTAAGCATTTCCTGGAGTAGGTAGTTAATCAGTTATATTAACTTGGCCATGATTATTCTGCTTTCTAACACTTTATCATTTGATATTTTAAGAAGTCACACGTTCTTTCCTGTTATCAAGTAGGTTTTGCTATACTTCTTTATTCCAGTAACTTAACCTGATTGGATAGAAAATTTCCTATAGTATTAGAGGAACTGACACTTTCCAAAGAGTAGCTTGTACACTAGCAATCTTCCTTCTCCTTTGCCTCTTTCTGGTAAACTTGTTTCACAAGGTCCAATGTATTCTTCCGCTGTCCTGTAGCTGCAATAGTTAAGCTGCTCAGCTCTGCAAGGTTGACTTCTCCTAATAGTTAATGTTTTGTTTTCAAAATGCTAGTTTACAAAACAGATTAAGCGCTTCTCTTATTCTTCAGATATTGATTAGTATCATCGTAGCCTTTTTGTTTTTAAGCTGAATCTGTAGCTACCCTGTTTTTTGTTTGTTTCATTTTGTTTTGTTTTTAACTTGGAACTACAGAATTCATTTGGGTCCCAGAGAATAGCAAACTTCTCAACTTCTAATATTTAATAAACTAAAATAACTGAACATTTAAAAGATTAAAAAAATGCCCAGCTAGCTCAGTCGGTAGAGCATGAGACTCTTAAATGATTAAAAAAAGTATAAATGATAAAAAAAAAACTGTTCTTCCTGTATACATAATTAAGGAAACATGTCTTAAGAGTTTGCCCAAAGGTTGAGCCACATGTAGGGTTGCCAGATAATTTACAGGATGTCCTGAATTATCAGCATATGAACAGTAAATATAATTTTTAAAAATATAATGAAGTGCAATATTTGGGACACACACTAAAACTCATTTGTTTGAAAAATCAAATTTAACTAATATTTCTATATTTTTATTTGCTACATCTGACAACTATTCACCGTTTATGAACCAGATTACAAATAACCTTTTCTTAAATCAAGTATAGTGGATTTTAACGCATGAGTTCTTCCCTAGGAGGCCTAGCTGTGGTCATGATTTTGAAGTTCTCTTGTGACATCAACATTACACAAAAGTAAATGTAAGCAACTTCTGATATTCACAGTTGTGTAGTATTTGAAGCTCAGGTCAAAAGAGTCTAGGTTAAGAGAGGTCACTGATTGGTCGATTTGGGGTTTTAGGAAAGCAAAGAACCTTAAGACATGATAACCTGGAGAACCTTTCTAGAGAGGGAGAGGATTCTTGGGTTAAGAATCTGAGTTAGCCAGTAAGAGCCAGGCAGGGATGAGCTGGGCTGCGGGCGACGGGATGTAGCCGAGAGCCGAGAGCCGAGAGCCGAGGGCCGAGGGGCGAGACTCCTGGAAGGGGCGGGCTCTCACGGGATAGGCTGCGGAGGGCGAGACTCAGCCAATCGGAAGCGGGAAGGCGGGGCTGGCCTCCGGGGCCCCGGCTGGTTCCTGGGAGAGACGGACCCTGGTACCTCGGCCTCCAAGCTCAGCTGCCCTGCGCCTGCGTCCGCTCCTGCACTTGCGCCTGCACCTGCGCGGTTCTTCCACCTGGCCGACGCCGGCCGGGAAGGTGACCGCTGGTGACGCCGTCGGCTCGTTATGGCCTACCCGGGATACGGAGGAGGGGTGAGTCCCAGCCGCTGCGCCGTCACCTCGCCCTGGCGGGGTGTGGTGGCCCTGCGGGCGGCGCTTCCGTGCCGGGCGCTCTCCGTCCGCGCTTCCCTGCGGGCCACCGGTACCGGAGGCGCTGGACTCCGCGCTCGGAGCCTGGCGGCGCCTGGAGCCGCAGCGCCAGGGGTGACCTGTTCTCAGACATCTCCTTCCTGGAAAGGAGAAAAGAGACACCCATTTCTCTCGTTCCAGTAACCTTTAGTTGTGCCATAGAGCCTCTTTCTAAATTTTTTGACCACTTCTTGTTTTTAAATTGCTTGTGAATAAATGATGAGGTATTCTGAATGCGTCCTAAACTTTTCTGTTACACCAACGGCCTTCTCTTTTTCTAGATTTTGTGTATGGAGGCGAGGAAGATTATTTCTTCTTAAATACTGTTTTTCCTACATCGCCTTTGAGAGAAGTTGTAATTGTAGTAACCTGTGACTAGTTCTTTCCTTTTGGAAAGGAACCCCAGCCTTAAATGTTTACATCCGTGATCTTCAAAGTGCGACGCGCACATTTTGTGTGTACAAAGTGGGAGTGTGGGATGAGATCTGGGGGCGCGGGCAGAAGACGACACATTGGCTCTTATTATCTGTTTTATTTAAAAAGAGAGTTTGTGCTTTGTTAACTTTAATGTAGGAGTTAACGGTGGCATATGGTAGTGATCTTCAAAGGAATTACTCCTTTTCCTGGGAGTAAGAATTCTTTTTTAAGGTAAAGAATTTCCATACCTACAATTTAGACACGTACTGGTTCCTAAAATTGATTTGCTTGAAAACTTACCTGAATTCCCTTTGGCATCTTCCACTCTTCAATTTCGACCCCTACGTTAGCTTTTCCTCTCTGTGACCAGATACCTGAAAAAAACGATCCAAAAGAGGAAATAGTTATTTTGGTTCAGGCTTTCAGCAGTTCCAGTTCGTAGTCAGCTGACTTCATTGCTGCGGGACCATGGCAGAAGGGCATGGCAGAGAAAGGCCCCTTGCCTTTGACAGCCAAGGTGGGGAGGGAGAGAAGGGAAGGTAGAGACAGCGACGGAGATGGAGAGAGAAGCCACTGAACAAATCTTGCCCCCCAGGATCCCAGTTCTTCAGCACACTTGGTTCTTCAGCTTCTTCCAAACACCTTGATCACATGAGAAAAACAAGCTGCTGCTCTTCTTAAAGACGGAAGCCTAGAAATGGCGCAGTGCTGTTTTCTACCATGTTCTACTAGATGAGGCTGAACACAGGCCCAGCCTAGATTCAAGGGAGACGTAGCTTTTGAATGGGAAGAGTCACAAAGAGTGTGCAACTCTCTTTAATCTGAACACCAGGTTCTCAAAATAACCGGCTTTGGGAAAGTCAGTGCTGAAAATTGGGAAAAGGAGGATAAATGGAGGTGATCCCTACAGACAGATTCTTCATATAATACTGTTTACCTGACTTTGGTTACAAAACAAGATGTACTTGTCTTTCATGACAGAAATGGAGATGCTACAGTTGAGGGTCTGTACCCAGGCTTTGGCACCATTTCGACATTACCATTCCATTATTGCACTTATATTTAGTTTGGCCTCCCTTTTCATAAAACATCTTTTAAGTTTTCCATCCTTGTGTGAAGCTTAAGGTGAGGAGGGTCTCCAGTAGGGCTTCAATTTAAATTACTGATTGTGCTCTAGGCCTTGGCTGTCGTCCATGGTCTTGTAGGCCTTAGGACCAAATACCAGGTGCTCGCGGCTGCCACAAGCTCACAACATAAAATCCTGTTATTCCAAAGTTTATCTGTATCCCCAGATATTGGCTCCGAAACTTGCCTTTTTTTTTTTAATGTGGTTACTGGGAGTCGAACTCAGCACCTCCCACTTGACAGCAAGTGCTTGTGCTGCTGAATGATATCACCTGCCCCTTTTTTTTTTTTCGCCTTTATGTGGGTACCGGGAGTCGAACTCAGGACCTCGCTCTTGCCAGGCAGGCGCTTATGCCGCTGAGCCCTATCACCGGCCCTGAAACTTGCCTTTTATCAACACTCTTAAGGGCGTTTAAAAATAATCTTTTATGGAACTCTCTAACTTCAGTGTTAAGGTGCATCAAATTATTCTAGCATGTAATTATTAGAAACAGCAAAGGTTTTTCCCATGAGTCAGTTTTTTATAATTTATGTAATTTCGTTAAGTTCCATACTTTCAAATATATTGGTGTAAAGATGTTAATAGGTTATCTATATGTATATATAAATTATATTTTTTCAAGTTATATTTGTTGTTATATACCCCTTTTATTTTTTATTTCTGAAATTAGCTTGTCCTGTGTCAGTGAATTTTTTTTTCTTAAATAGTTATATTTGAGGTTCAATATGTTCTGTTTCAATGTTTCCTGTTTCCTGTCTTGTATTTCATTGTTTCATACTCTAGTTTTGATTGCCTTCTAGAGCTCCAGTGTTTCCTCTATTCCTCTGCCCTTACCACATCCCATAGCTATAGCTATTCAAACTCCTTCTATACCATATTATTTTGTCATCCCTCATAATTGTAATTCTTTTCTCTTTCTGCCTTTTGACATTCTGATCATCTTTCTATGATGCAGGTTAAAATTTTTGTTCAAAATGGAGTAACCAAAAAACTTAATACCTTTTCCTCCTCTGAATTTAAAATGCTGAGTAAAATGCTTTTCTAAGGTATTAAAAATATATACTAAGTCTCAAAGTGAAAAGAAAGAAAAAAGAGAATTACGGCGAAAACTTTTAAAAATTGTACCTCATGTTTTTCTGTTAATTTAGGTTCTTAGTGGCTAGAGACCTTTATGTTTCTTTTAATGCTAAATAACATGTTAAAGAAGTTGATCTCATTATAGGCTATACAGTATTTTATAGTGTTTATGATAGTCATGTTTGGAAACTTTTGGTCACTGTATTTTTATTTTTAATAGACTTCTAATAAACATTTTCTATTAAACTTTAGTAGGTAACTTTGATATTATTAACGTTCTTCTATTTCACTCTTATAGTTTGGAAATTTTAGTGTTCAGATACCAGGAACACAGATCCAGATGGGACAGCCAGTGCCAGGAACAAGTCCAAACATGCGCCCTGGTGGGTACCAGCCTGGGTACACACCATATCCAGGCGGCTATTCTTCAGCCGATGACTCTATGTGGACTTACTTCACTGCTGTTGCTGGACAGGTGAGATGATAAAATTATTGCACACATATATTATTCATTTTAGTAAAAGAGAAACAAACTTTCAAAGTGAGAAAATCTGATCCGTCCATATGTAGCATGCTTTCTGCTATGGTTCTAATGTTACTTGTCCCCACTGGAACTCATGTTGAGATTTAATTGCCATGAGGTGAGGATTGAGTACGACAATCACCTTTGAAGGTCTACCTGCAAAGGCCTACGGATCTCCTACTAGGTCCTACCCTTTCCTGAGGGCCAAGACTTTAACACATGAACGTCTGAAAGTTATTCATATCATCGTACTAGATGATAAGAATTTTTCAGATCCATTGAAATCTTATGCAACTATTGCCATATATGTGATCCACTGTTGCCTGGAACATTTTCATGAATCCAGTGCTTCATTCTACTTGCACATGTGGGTTACTTAAAAGCAGTGTGACAGCTAGGCATGGGGGCACATGCCTGGAATCCCAGAACTCTCGAAGGCTGAGGCAGGTGAATTATAAATTTGAGTTTAGCCTGGCAACTTTAGCATTTTAGCAAGACCTTACCTCGAAATAAAAATAAAAATAAAAAAGGGCTAACTGGGGATGTAGCTCGGTACAATGGAAGGCCCTAGGTTCAATCCCCAGTACCACTAGGAAGACAAAACAAAACCAAACCAGTGTGATACTCATCCCAATAACATGTAAGGTCATCTGAGGCAAATACTTGCTCCCCCTGCAATTTCCCTCTCTTACTTCCTAGTTTTATTTCTACATAATGTGCCCAAATGCAATTTAGAGTTGGAATTTCATATATATATATGAAACTATGAAAACTATATATATAGTTTCACACATTTTTAAAATATAGAAACTGTCCCATTGAAGCAATATGAACTTCAGGTATATTTAGATAGATAAATAAATACATCTTTTCTCTCACAGTTACATTCCTCCTTAGTTGCTATAGCAGGTCCCTCAACAGGAACTGCTGGTATAACCTATAACTGCTGTTGTATTGCACAGGAATTTCGGGTTAGGCTTAATGGTTCTCATTAATTTCATCCTCAAGTAAAATAGCATTTTCTTACCTAAAAAGACTTTAAGAAGGAAAATAATTTGTAATTGTTACCTTCGGTGTACTAGAAGAAATTTTAAAATCAAAAAAAGAAAAAAATCATTTACTACCTTGGTCTCTATTTTAATAGTTTGTAAGAGTCTTTTAACATTTAGTATGCGATAATTGACAACCCTGTGTTTATGTTCATCATCTCCCTGAGATGGTATTAATGGTGGCAGCTGTCATAATTAATAGAGTGTTTTCCTGTTGATTTCTGTTTAGCGCAGAGACGTGTATTCATACTTCTTAAAAGAGTCTTGAAATATAATAATGGTTTGTAACAGTTGCTGTAGTATTTAAACATGAAGGCAGATGATTGGTAGTTAAATAAAGTATGCCAAAAAGTCCTTGTAAAGTTCTTGTACTTTGAAGAAAAAATTTCTGCTCTAATAGTCTAAAATATAGTTAATTTTTTTGTTGTTTTGTTTTGTTTTTAGACAAGGTCTCACTATGTAGTTCAGGCTGGTCTTGAACTCACAGCCTCAGCCTTGCAAGTACTGGAGTTACAGGCATGCACCACCACACTCAGAAAAATATAGTTAATTTTTATAAAATATGATTTTATAGTTATAGAATTTAAAATTTAGTAAAGAGCCCCCAACATATGTATGACAATGAGAGGAGCACTTAGAAGAATATATCTCAATATTTTCTTTTATTTCTGTTAGAACCACCAGAATTGCTATTAGTATCTATGAGTAGTTTGTAACAGTTTTTTTTTTTTTTGTTTGTTTGTTTCTTGATTCTTATGAAGAATATGTTTTAAATTTGTCTCCTTAATCTTTTTTCAATAGCTGTTGTTTTGCATTTGTTCTAATGTGTGTGATGTTTCCAAGTGAACTACTTTGTATTTATGTAGAAAATCCAATTAGGTACTGAACATAATGAGAATACTCAACCTGTTTCATTTGTGATTTCTTGTTTGTATGTGAAAACATTTATTCCAATAAATTCAAACAAGAATGTTTGGACAATATCTGAAGAACAGCAACAAAATATGGAGGGACTCCAAAAATTTGCTAGAGGTAATGGTGAGGAGGAAAAAAAGATAATTTTCCCTTCCAGTAAAAGCTTCAATGCAAAGTTTTTCAGTAGAAATAATCCCTCTCCCCAAAATGGGCAAAAGTTGGAAAGTTTTTGAGAGAGTTCTGAGAACATTTCAGGTATTTTTCTATTTTAAGTAGAAAGCAGTGGCTTTCACTTATTATTTTGAACTATTATAGGACAGAATGGTGGTGCTGTTTTTCAGAAGTGAAGACAGTGATTCATTGCAGCATGTTCTGTAATATTTATTTGCTGTCAATAATTACCTGTAGAATTTTGTAGTTGTGAATACCATTTTGAAAATTGCATATTTCTTGCTTAGCCTAGAGCAGTCAATTAACATCTTACTATGCTTTTATACAGCTACACATAAAATCACGTTATCATCATTTTCAACAGGATGGTGAAGTGGATGCTGAAGAACTGCAAAGATGTTTGACACAGTCTGGAATTAGTGGAACATATTCTCGTGAGATCTTTTTTCCCCTCCTCTTATGGAATTGGAATAAGAAATTCATTTTTTAATTTTTCCCTGTACTTAAAATGTTTTTTTTTTTTAATTTCATACAACATAATTTAAAGAGTCAAATAGTTATGTTGCAGTTTGGTGTTAACAGCTTGTAGTGTTGCAGCATCTTAGTGTTAACAGTTCAGCCTTGGATTCTTTTGCTCAGTTTGAGGTAGGAATCATGAAGAGGCAAGCGATACGAACTGAACAAGGTCCTGTCGAGGCTGTGCTTGAGCGTAAGAGAGGCAGCACATGGGATTGGTTCTTGGTCTTGCTTTCCAAGGATGGGAGGAGTAAAGCTTGTATAGACAAAAATGATGGACTTGTGCAGGTGCACAGTCAGCTGTTGCACATGATTGCGGGATTTCTGCACATGTCTTGTCAGTTCTTTATGTACGGTACCTGGGTTTGCACTTGAAATGGAGATCCGCTTAAGTGCATTGGCTCCATCTATGCTCAGTTAGGAAAAGGTGGTGGAGTTGCTCTCTACTGCCACCCTAGTGGCATATTGAGCATGCTGGTCAAGTTCAGGAATATTGAGCATGCTAAGGATGTGGGAAGCCTTGGAGAAGGAGTCAGAAGCTCCTGAACCTGGACAGTGGTGGAGCCACCTTCTCAAGACCTCTTATGCCACAGAAGATAACCTCAGTGGGGGAATTAGAGCCCTCTGTAATCTGTGTCAATATTGCAGCACTTGTTATGCAAATAACTTCATTGTACATTCCTGGCTTCACAACGTTAACCTGTCATACAGGGGACCTCTTTCAGATTTGTTTTAGCTGACTTTGAAGTTTTCTTCCAGATCTCAAAATACTGGGCCTTTAATACTACATACTTTCAGTTAATGATTATCAGTTCATATCTTCCTGTGAAAAAAGGATTTAACTCTTTCAACCTTAAAGTCACCTCATCCTTGATCTCCACACAGGAATCTTTGCATCTTCCCATTCTTCCAATGTAGTTATATAATAACATGATTAGATCAATAATCAATATTTACCTTATTTTACTATCTACATACTCTTCATAGCAGTGTCTTGTGATAATGTGTGAATACTTTTCCTCATTATATATCTTTTCACTTTCCATGAAATTAATAGCTGTGAGGCGTTCTGTCTTTCCCATCAACATGGGGCTTTCTGATGTGCTCTGTTTTCTGTGCACATCTGTCAAACTGGCATTCTTCACCATCATTCTGGAATTTTCTTTCCTCTCTCTGGAGCTGTCTTTCCCCTTTCTCTTAAATTGGCTGTCTCCTTTACTCCATCTCTTCTTGTCTTTTTTTTTTTTTTTTTTTTGCCACTGGGGGTCAAGACTAGGAGCACACTGTTCCCCAGGTCTTTTTATTTTTATTTGAGACAGGGTCTTACTGAATTGCCCAAACAGGACTCAAACTTCTGATCCTCCGTCCTCAGCCTCCCTCAGTGCTGGTTTAGAGGCCTGTGTCACCACTCCCAGCTATTGTCTTCTTTTGAAAGCATTCAGTCTCTTATTTCAATGAAATACTATATCTTTAAAAAGCTTCTAAATAAAAGACTGCATGGGAGGCAAATTTTTGAGCCCTTGTGTATCTGGGATTGCTTTCATTCTACCTTCAAAATTGTTTGAACAGGTAGAGAGTTCTAGATTAGAAATCATTTTCATATAGACTGTTAAAAGTATCACTCTTGTTTTTAGCTTCCATTGTGGCTTTCTAAACCTCTATTGAATCTTTCATTTATGCTGTTAGGTTTTTAAGAACCATGTGCTTCTGTATATTTTCTCCCTGAAGGTGATATCTTCTATTATCGCTATGAGATATTTGATACACTTAGTTTCTTTCTTTCTACATAACATTTCCTACTTCAAAATTGTTTTTATCCTCCCAGTTTGTTTGTTTGGCTATCTTTCATGTCTTTTCTTAAGTATCTTATGATATTTTGTTGCTCGTATTTTACTAAAACACTGACTATAAAGCCTATCACTGACTATCATGGTGAAGTGCTAATGGTGGGTGTACCAATTCAGGGTATGCTTGTTTGGCTGGACAGTTTTGTTATGGAACTTCGGGTATACCTTTAGGGATTTTCTTCTGGGCTGTTTCTTTAGTTGGTCTGTCTGGAGAGGAGGTTCTTCAGTGTTTTGTAAAGTTTCAGTTGGTTGCCTTGTTTTAGTAGATAGCTCATACCAACCGTGCCTTGTATCCTACCGTCCAGAGACAGCTCCCAAGAATAAAACTGCAGACTTCTGCTTGGGTGAGAGTAAGTGGGACAGTCATCAACTAAACAGAGGCGTGGAGGGTGTGGGGACATTAGATGCTCCTTAAATAGACATCATGCAGTTCTGTTTTTATCTCCACCTTCACACACATTTTCAGAAGTACTGTGAATTCTTAGACATTTGGAGTCTTATCCAAGATAACTAGGTTTCTTTTCAGCTTTTCTCATTATGAGTAAATATTAGTTAGCTCACATCTGTTGACTTTGTAACTTGCAAAATCTTTTACTTTTGTTCTTGCATTCTCTTTTTCTCTAAAGGTTTATGTTTTGTTAAACAAAAATAAGCTATTCATTTGAATGGGCTGTATGGAAAGGGTTGTGAAAATCTGTCGACTTTACTAAAATGTCTGTATTTCTTCATCAAAAATATTTCTTTTTTACATATACTATCCTATTCTGAAATGGAAGATATCCTTGTCATTTAATTTTTCCATTTATGATTATCCATTTAGATTTTACCATTCATGATTATGTGCTAAATTAATTTTAAAGCATAACAGATTACTTATTTTGTAAAAAGGTGGAATACCATTCCATAAATTTCTCATGTAACACTATTCCACCAAGAGTTTTTGTTTGAAAGTTATGCTGAGTTCCAGTCGTGATGGTTTCTCTTACTAGTTGTATGAACTTGGGAAACTCTCTTACTGGGCCTCAGTTTCTTCATTTGTAAAATTAGGGACATAATGCATTTGACAAGTTTATGGTCATGAAATACACACTACTGAACTCGCTAAATAGTGAGTTATCTGTTGAGTTGTAAATCTGAAAATAGTATTGTACACCCAACTGTCCTACATCAGCACTATATTAAACATTTAAAGAAAATCAGCTATTTTACTTTGTAGAATATTTTACAATTTTTCATTAGTGGGTTGAAATTTAGCTGAAATAATTTCTTTTTAAAGATTTCAAAATGCATTATCCAGTAGCATAAAATAAATGAGTTAATTTTAAATTTATTTATGTATTTATTCATTCAGTCAGTCATATTACAGAGCTGCTAGTAAGAACTTTGTAAGCTTAACTGACCTATACTAATATAATATCTCCTTTATTAGGAATAAGATGTAATTAGTTGAGATAAATCAACGTACTAGTTGGATGTAATTGTGATACAATTAGAAAATTAAAGATTTTCTAGTTGGTTCATTATATTACTATCAATATGAATGTGTTACTATCTCTTAATAACCCTTGACTTTAGGATAGTTTGTGTTGATTTATTTTTCCTTCGTTTCACCCTCCTTCAAGGAAAAACAGTTGTTCCAGATCAGAGAGACATCTTTTTAAATTTGGTCTATTGCATTAAGCTACCAATGATTTACCTACATCTACTATAGCAGTCTAAACTCTTTCTGGTGGTATTGAAGACCTAATCTGGTCTTCATTTGTCTTCTTGATGTCCTCATATACCACTCCTTCACGTGCACTCTGACTCCTTCAAGATTATCTGATTACCTGTCCAACTTCTACTTAAACCTCGCCTATCCATTTGTGATGTGAAGGCCTCCTTCTTTCTGGGCTCCAGGCAAAGCCAGGTGCTTTGAACACTTCAGACACATCTATCTTAGTAGTTTTGGGTTATTTTATATTTGCTTCTTTAATTTTAATCCCCTCACTAGATATGAGTGGTTTGAAAACAGTATTTTGGGGGTTCTTTTATTTTCTTTTTACTGTAAATGCTTAACATTTATGAAAGTTTGTTGATTATAGTAGTTGTGAATTTTGGACAGATGTTAAATTTTTTTTAGAAATAAAGATTTTCATAATTTTACATAAATAAAATTTAGAAGACTTTGATTCAAATATTGAATATGTTTTGCAGCCTTCAGCTTGGAGACTTGCAGAATTATGATTGCCATGTTGGATGTATCCTTGGGTAAAAATAGAAACTGCTAGGATACAGAGTTAATAGTCTCTGAATATTGAGCCAGTTGCTTGTTGTAAGTGACTATAAAGTAATAAACTAGAAATTTGAGAAATACTTTGTAACATCCTGTTTGAAGTCTTGACACTTACATTTGTATGTAGAAATATATTCATATGGTGAATTAAACTATTCTGCAGAAGCATATTTTTCAGTCATTGATTTGGAGTTTTGGGTCAGGTAAATCCTCTAAGGCACCAGAGCTTATTTTTGTTAATAAAACTATCAGAGAGATTATACAGGAAAAATGGGATTTAACGAATTCAAGGAGCTTTGGGCAGCTCTTAATGCCTGGAAGCAGAACTTCGTGACCTTTGATCAAGACCAGAATGGCTCAGTAGAGCATCATGAATTGAGTCAAGCCATTGCTATTATGGGTAAGAAAACTACATTTTTTAAGGATCTGTACAGGTCATGTTTCTTCTCTGATCAGATTAATCTTCATTGCTTCAGTTTGCTAAGTAATAAAGATTATATATGTAATTTTTTTTTACCAATGATTTCCTTAGTCTAGGTTCAAGTGTGTAGGTAAATTCTGAATAAAGACGTTTACAAAATTACTTTTCAGAAGATGAATACGTGGATCCATTCTGAATTTCCTCGAAGTATATTTTAATTTATTTCTGATTTGGCTTATCTCAATCAATGACAAATCTCTGTATTAGCCTCTAGCATGCAATCAATAGTAGAAAGCATTTTTTTTTGCTACTTTTATTTTCTTGTATAGTATACACACAGGGTACAAGGATATCACATTTTAAAATATTTTAAAAGAATGTGAACTTATTTTCATTGTATGTTTGATAAGCTAAACTTCTTAGTCTAATTTCTAAAATGATAATAAACAGTAATGTTTAAGTAACTTACAGTTAATATAGTTTTTTTTGGAAATTCAACTCACAACCTCGCACTTGCCAGGCAGGTGCTGTGCCACTGAGCTATACCCCCAGTTAAGGTAGTTTTAAATAGCCTTGTTAATTGTTTTTACTCTTGTAATTTTATTTATACTTCTTTCTAAACAAAATATGTTTGTATGAAATTTAATGTTTTAGAAATTAAAAGTCACCTTAATGTATATAGAATTATCTCAAATTACAACTTAAAGCACTCAAACTAATGATTGTTTTATTTTGTTTTATAAGCAGGTATTTGAATTTAGTAGTTAGGGTTTGTCCTGGCCATACAAATATGTATAGCTAAATTTTAGGACCTTAATATTTAATGGTCTAAACTCGATCTTTAATTCAGTATAATGTTGGAAAATTAATATAGTCTTTGAAAAAAAGACATAAAGAATTCACATAAGCAGTTAAAGAGGCATTCTGAATTATTAAAATTTACCATCTTCAGATATAGTATTAAAATATTCAATTTTGGGGGGGCACTGGGAATCAAACTCAGGGCCTCATGCTTGCCAGGCAGGCACTACCCAGTGCCTTAAATTTCAGTTTTTATGTATATTTTAAAACATAAATTTTCAAACAGTAATATGTGTATAGAATTTAAAGCTAACTGAAACACATATACTGGAAATCCATGATCAGAAACATGTCATAGATAGGAGTGTACAATCAAAAAATTTTAGAGGCAATAAGACTGGAAGAAAGAAGCAAGAAAACAGTAAAATATATGTGAAGAAATAGAACAAAAGATTATAGGATAAGCAGGAATAACACTTTCTTATTTCTTGAGTAACCATGTTGATCCTCAAATTTTCTTTAGGTAGAAAAAATACTTTTAGTGGTAAATACAGGATTTGAATGATAGTGAAAATTATTAATAATCTTTGCTTTCATATTCTTTGAGAGCTATAAATTGGGCTTGGGAATACAGTCCTGTAATCCCAGCACTGTAGGAGGCTGAGGCAGGAGGCTTGCAAGAAGTGCCCTGAAAAAACTAACACATATATCATCTGGCAACAATAAGATGTTTTTTAACTGTTTGGGGCTAATTATATTCCATCAGAGATTTTTTCGTAAAAAAGGAAACTTCAAGTGACTCAGGGCTTGTAATTGAAGCCAATACACACTAGTCAGGTACTTTTGATCCTATAACTCCCATCAATAAATACAACAAAAACAAAACAAGAACCCTGAAACCTTAAAGCACATGTAAAATATCACTTCCTATAGCTTCAATTAAAAAGAAAACTGGAATCAGGTTAATAGTAACCATTTGAAATGAGAAATGAACAGTTTCCACAATTTGTCACACATTAACATAACCTGCTTTAGAAATGAGGAGGCTGAGGCAGGAGGCTTGCAAGAAGGAGCCCAGCCTGGGTGATTTAGTGACTGTCTCAAAATATAAAGGGTGGGGAGTGTAGCTGGGTATGAAGACTCTGAGTTCAATCTCCAATGGTATAAAACAAATAAATTAAAAAGAAGTATATAGATGTATAAATACTATAAGAAGTTACAGAATTGAAATAGTAAAGCATTGTCCCTATGAAATAGTCTATAAAACTTATGAAATATCCCTAGCCATTATTTCAAAATCAAAATATATTTTAAACACCCAAGAAGATAATTTTGTATTTCTTTTCCTCGCTTGACTTTATTACAAAGCTAGAATTGTGTTATTCATGAAATGGTTAATAATGAAGGTTTAATTGATCAGTCTTAATATTAATGTATTTTATCTCTAAAATATACTTTTGTGGGATGAATTTTGGAAGTTAATTTATTTTCTGACCTCACTAATCAAAAAGTTAAATTGCAGTGCTTTTATGGTATTTTGTTTAGAAGGGTTAATTTATCAATCTTTTCTCCTTAGGTTATCGATTGACTCCTCAGACATTAAATGCTATTGTTAAACGTTACAGCAAGAATGGCAGAATCTTCTTTGACGATTATGTTGCTTGCTGTGTGAAGCTTCGAGCATTGACAAGTATTGACCTTTTAAAATGGGTTCAGTGTTATATACCTGTTTTTATTGTATACTGTCTCTTGTTTCTTCAGAAAGTATGTCATAATGTGTTTTTCCTTTTATTCATTATTAAACTTAATCAAAGTTTTAAGACTTTAAAATCGATGAGTATAGTAGGGAAAAATTGTGATATCCAAGTTTTAAAAGGTTTTCTTCATAACTCAGTTGCCTGGGATTTTAAATCTCTTAATACTCCATCAATTTTGAAAGATAGTTTTGAGGGTACATCAATCTGGGTTGAAGATTGTTTTCCTTTAGGGCTTGAAATACCTCATTCCAAGCTCTCCCTGATTTGAGGGTTTGTGTTGAGAAGTCTGCTGTGATTCTGATGGGCTTTCCTTTGTAGGTGATCTGTTTCTTTTCTCTAGCTGCTTTTAATATTTTGTTCTTATGCTGACTTTCTGGAATCTTGATTATTATATGCCTTGGTGTAGTTTTATTTTGGTCATGGCTATTTGGAGTTCTATATGCTTCATTTATTTGTATGTCAGATTCTCAGTGTGGAGATTCCTTAAAAAACTAGGATTAGAGGTCCTATTTGACCCAGCTATTCCCCTTCTGGGTGTCTGCTCAGAAGAATTAAAAACATCGTACCATGGTAATATATGTGCACCCATGTTTATAGCAGCACAGTTTATAATAGCTAAATCTGGGAAACAATCCAAATGCCCATCAACCAAGGAATGGATAAAAAAAGATTTGTTTTTTTTTAATCATGGAGTCCTACTCAGCCATAAAGGAGGATAAACTGGAGGCTTTTATAGGTAAATGGATGCAACTTGAGACCATACTCATAAGTGAAATAAATCAGACCCATATGTGTAAACATCGTATTGTCTCACTACTGTGAGAAACTGAACGAGTAAATAAGAATCCAAAGTGTACAATAGATATTGCAAATTGGGAAGAAATTGTTCAAAAGAAAAGACAAACTGTGATGGGGAAAAGGGGAAAGGAAGAAAGGGAAAAAGAAAGAAAATATATGTATACACAAGATAGTTAAAATAGTTATATAGCTAGTTTCTCTTAGTTCATTGAAAAGAAAGGTTTGTGCTAATATTATTTGGACAAGATACCATGCCTATATTGTGTACTCTGAATAACTACTGTGAGGACAACAATAAGCAATGTACTAATTACTGTAACTCTCCTACTAACCTGTTTTGAAACTCTTATTTTATAGTTATTTTTATTTTTTCTCTTAATATTTAATTGAATATGAAAGTCTTCAGTCTCTGTTCTTGAAGATATTAAGTATTTGAATTTATAAATTTCAAATTATAGCTTTAAAATGTTATTTCTTGGTTGAAAGATTTCTTTAGGAGAAGAGATCACTTGCAGCAAGGGTGTGTGAATTTCATATATGAAGATGTGAGTATCTTGCTTAACATTTTGATATTTATACTGTGTTCTGAAAGTGTTCTTAGGTATCAGAAAGTTCAGTGATAAGGTATACAGATAACTGGTATTTGTTTATTTATTTATTTATTTAAATTTATTTACACTGTACCCAGGACTGTTACAGCGAGCTACATGTCTAGCCCTTTTTAAAATATTTTATTTTGAGCCAGGGTTTAGTGAAATTCCTCAGGTTTCCCAGGCTGTGCTTGGAATTACAGTCTTCCTGCTTCAGCCTCCTATAGTGCTGGGATTATAGGCATGAAGCTTGGGAAGAAATAATATACTTTATAGACCATAATCTTTTCTATATTTTTTCAGCCGAACTCAAATATAAGATTGAATATCTGCCTAAATACCAATTTTACTTTATATTATATGAAAAAGCCTCTTAAATTTTATGATATTTTGGCAGTTTGCCTTCCAAGTCATTTTAAAGGATAAAAATTACCATTATTTTTATACAGAGTAGCTTACTTATAGTGATCTGTATTTCTAAAGCAGGTTATGTTAATGTGTGACAAATTGTGGAAACTGTTCATTTCTCATTTCAAATGGTTACTATTAACCTGATTCCAGTTTTCTTTTTAATTGAAGCTATAGGAAGTGATATTTTACATGTGCTTTAAGGTTTCAGGGTTCTTGTTTTGTTTTTGTTGTATTTATTGATGGGAGTTATAGGATCAAAAGTACCTGAGTAGTGTGTATTGGCTTCAATTACAAGCCCTGAGTCACTAGAAATTCCCTTTTTTATTAAAAAATCTCTAATGGAATATAATTAGCCCCAAACAGTTAAAAAACATCTTATTGTTGCCAGATGATAACTTTGTTTATGTGTTAGTTTTTGCAGGGCACTATGACAATATGAATGCCTAGGATTTGAAAGGTGAAGAAATACTGTGAATCCTTTTGCTTGAAAGAAATGAAGTGGACCACCTTAAAGTAAAACTTCTGGGGCTTTATCGTGTTCCTGGCTATTAAATCCCTTCTCTTTCTATGTGTTTTTATTTTAATGCACAATTCAAAGCAGTAAGTGTTATGGTTTCTTATGTGGGATATTACTGCTTTGGAAAAATTGTAACTACAGATATCTGAATACTGTTTTAAAATATTGATATGTAATTAAATTAAGTCAATACTTAAGACTTAATTTTTAACAATAAAAGCCTAGACTAAGAGGAATGTGCTAACACAATAGATTGTATAAGAAGCCAAAAGATAAAAGCCTAGGTAAAACTTATTTATATTTATCTTAAAATTGCATATTATAGTTTTTAATTTTGTTTGTATTGTGGGTTGGAAAGGAAAGTGTGGATTTTGTGCCATCTTTGTAACAGGGGTTGTTCTTTGATCACGTAATTAGGGGATGTACCCTTGTGAGTCTTTGTGAATAAGCAAATTGTAGTTCCTAAAAATCTATCTGAATTTGAATTTATAGTGAACTAATAGCACAGAAGTTATTGGTTTTCCTTTTCTATTTTTTGCAGTGCACATTTTTCTTCAATATATTTGATTGTCTTATGTGAAAAAAAAGTTTTTAAGCATAGCTTTTTTCTCTGCACTCTATTTTATTAGTGAAGACGAAGATAACCTGAAATGGCATCTTTCTCTAAATACAGATTTTTTAGGAAATGATACATTTTTAATTAATTGTCAACATTTACCTGTTCTGTTAAACCAAGTTTATATAACATTTTAAAAAATCAAGTAATCTACCATTCCATTTAAATGTTCAGAAATGATAAATTTGGCTTATTTAACAACATTAGTTGGGTTTTGTTTTTTTGTATTTGTAAACTAATACATGTTTTGGTTATATCCGTGGAATGTAGGCTGTTGAACTTAGGAGGCTCCCAGCAAAAGGTCTGGGTAGTTTTACTACAGAAGTCGCAAAGGAGAGTTGCCAAGTTCTTAGCATTTAAATCCCTATATAAGTTGTTCTTATGTAGTTTCTTATGTAGTTTCTGGTAAAACCCTGTCTTTTTTAATGGAGATTTAATAACCATGTTTTATTCTTACTCTTGAACCGAGTATCTTCCAGCCTGAAAGCAAATATAAATTGACATAATTTTAGTCTGGCTGGTAAGCAGAATAATATATCAATTTTTTTTTTTTTTTTTGTGGGTACCAGGGGTCGACCTCAGGACCTCGCGCGCCAGCAGGCGCTCGTGCTGCTGAGCGATATCACTGGCCATTTTTTTTTTGTATGTGGGTTCCAGGAGTCGAACTCGGGCCCTTGTGCTTGCCAGGCAGGCGCTTACACTGCTGAGCCATCTCACCGGCCTGATATATCTATTTTTAAAAATTCTATTTGTTTTAAAAGATTGGAGATACATGGTATTATTTTCAGAAAAAGAACTCCTCTGAACATACAAAATTTTAAATCGGCTTTTACACATTTTTAAAACTCTCGGTATGGAAATAGTACATAGTCATTTTGACATTGATTTTTTTAATAATTTATATTTTGCTGTCAAATTCACTTGGTCAGTTTTGGTTTTATATGAATGAGCCAATAAATAATTAGTATGTTTTTGTCCTCTGGCTACTATATTTTTTCAGGGACATGTGAGAGGACACTAACTGAGCCATATAAATTATAGAATTCTAAGTAGAAATATAGGAAAAAGCAACTATATAGTGCAAACACATTATATATCCTTCGTGTTGAATAATGGTGATGGTATAATCAATGATGATAGATTTCCAAGTCACTGTAACGTTGTGAGGTCAGTTATGATCTTCCTTACTTGAATGAGCATAGTTGAAGTAAAATTTTAAATATGACATTATTCATAAAAATTTCTACCAAATGACCCTTTGTGTTAGAAATCTTTACACAATCCCAAACTTACCCTTTCTTGAAGGTTTTCCTACGAGCTTTGATGTTAGGAGCTCTGTGAGGAAGCTTCCACGGCCAAACGTGCTTGGGAAGTCTCCTCTTCTGAAGGGAGCTTGGTAATGTTAGCAGGTGAAAGCCTAAGATACATACAGTCTTGTCTAATTTCATTTGACCAAGTTTATTCCAAACTTTTTGGTCATAGAAGTCCTTTTTCTAGCAGGCTGTTCTGAACTGATTGAATTTCATTGTCAGGCATTCTTTTGCACTTGAATTAAGTGAATAATCTTATAAACACATTAGGCATAGAGAATATTTTACCAGGACTTTTATACTAAAATGCAGTTTATTTTTTGATGTTTTTAAAATAATTAATTTAAGCAGATAACTTTTACTAAGGTAAAGATTAACTAGTTTTATGATGAACATGACTGCAGTGTGGGTATAGTTGATAGTTTGTACTGATTAACTCACATCCCAGTTACTTTTGATGATGTAAATTATTAATAATGTACACTCTCAATGTATAAGTGCTTTTATTTATACAGTAAACATGTTTCCATGTCATTTTGAGAATTTTAAATAAACATTCAAATAGCTTGCTGTAAAGTTTTATATAATACAAAATTCGTTACATATATGATATTATGAGATGCTTCAGTTCGAACAACAGTGCATTAATTCACCTGTATCTAAAAGACTGCCAAAGAACTAAATGTCAGGTATTGCGGTTATATTTTGAGTGGTAGCTTACATACTTTAAATTACACCAAGGGGAAGTCATTATTATAAGATTATTATTTTGGTCCATTTTAAATGTAATTTCAAGGACTGTGCTTATTTGATCCATTTAAGCGTGCATCCAGGAAAAAAAAGTAACAAAGAATGTAGTGAAGTTATATATTTATTTCCAGAAAAAAACATTTACCCTGGAAGAGAGTAGAATTTATTCTACTTTAAACTCTGTGCAATTTAAAAAATAACAAAAACTCAATTTGAGATTATTTCTTTAATTAAAATACACAAATCAAGTTCAATTGTAATCTTATGACATTACTAAACTACACAATCAAAATAAATACTATTTGTTTAAAATGTGCCTTTCTTTGTCCTTTCATATTTAAAAAATTCATAAATGATTTATTTTCTTATTTCTTTTTAACAGTTTTCTGGGAAGTTGATAGGGGTAAATTTATTAAAATCTCATAAATTAAGTCTGTTGAGTAAAATCCAAGACTTTTTTCATATTCTTCCCCTTAATCTTTAAAATACAACCACGGATGTTTTATTACTTTGAAACTTTCATTTAAAAAATCTCATTTTTGTCTCAGCTTAATCACTGAATAGTGAATTAATCACTTTCAAATCAATGCATAATGCTCAGGTATCATTTATGAGTATACCAAGGTGTATATGTGATATTAGATGATACAAATAAAAATGTCTAGAACTCCTATTGTTAGTGATGAATGTAGACAAGATTTTAAATGAATACTTTTTAGATGCTTTATGGTAGAGTAACATTAAAACACCACATGCAAATATAAAATTTAGAATTTCAAAACTACTTTCCAGCAGAACACTGAAAAAAATTAGGAAAAATTTCTGTCTCACTATCAGTTCATTAGCTAAATGCTAGAAAATCTGTGCTTTTGTTTCCTGCCATATCTCTTTCTACTTGTTTTTAAACATTATTTTTCTGTCATGTAAATAAAGGGCCTTATATATTTAATATTTCATTTTTCCAAGTAGCTTGGTAATATGCTGTTTTGTGTTTTTATTTTGTGAGCATTCAAAATTCAGGTTTGCCTCTATGTCTCTGAGTATATGGTAAGTAGACATAGGCAGTCACTGTGAATTACAAAACAGTTAGAAAATGAATACGGTTTTCTTATGCGCTTGGTATATTTTCAGGTGTACCCAATTCTGTAACATCAAGAGATGATGACAATTTGGAAAGCTTATGGGTGTGAAGAAGAACTGGGCTAGGTCATCATTTAATAACTACTTTTCTGAGATATGTATGCCATGGAGTGTTTAGTTTCTGATTCTGATAAACTGTTGGGTGGACTCCAACTTTTCCCTTAAGAATAAAAATATAAATATGTACAGGTACATGCACACAATCATTTGCATTCTAGTTGGCTATTATCTAATCACATTTTGTTTTGCTATGATTACTGAAGTTTCAAAGGATAATCTGGACAGTGCTAGTATGAATGTTTTGGAAACATACACCTAAAGAACCATGTTCTTTTCCAAATTTAAGTCACTTGAAAATGATCTTAGGATTTACTAAACTTTTAAGTGCATGTTTAATTTTCCCCAGCTATCTAAATGTAGGACCCTCAAATTTATTTCATTCCAGGAAATAATTTATTTGATGGATAATTTAAAAATATTTAGCCTTTTAATACTTAGATTCTCGTTTCTTCATCAACTGCATTTATAAAAATTGATGGAGTATTTTCTGCTATATGTACTTGGTTTCTTTTTTCATCTATCATATAGGGAAATGTTCTGTTGTGGCTTTTTAAATATTTAAAATAAAATGTGGGGACTTTTAAGTCAGTAAACAAATTAAACTGTCCTTAGCTTAGTATGTCTCATAAAGGCCGAAAAATCTTATTTAAAAGGTTTGTTTTTGAAGATCATTTGATTTTTTTTTCTTAAATAATAGAGAAGCAACTAGTGGAGAAATTAAGAGTGTATGAAACTTAAAAAATTATTATTTGCATACATTCATCCTCTCTATGAAAAAGTTATTTTACACATAATATAAGGCCTGTTTAGACATCAAAAATTTTATGTAAACAGTAATAAATGTTTTAGTCAATTACTACTGTGGTCTTGAGGGGCAGTAACTGAAGCGCTTTTATATTTCATTTCAGATTAGATGCTTCTTACCACACAATCCGCCTTACTAGTGTCCTAATGGGACTCAGTAAAATTGTAGCACTGTTACAATTACGTGATTTTGTAAAATACATCAGCACCACCATGCCTATATCTAGTACTGTGCCTAGTAAAATGTTGGAAATAGGTGGCTTCTCTAGTAAAAGTATCCTAGCTAACTAATGAGATTTACTTTCTTTTTCCCCAAAATAATTTCTTTTACAAATTCTTGAATTTTTCATGTATAAATAGATCATAAAGTATATGATTCATTCTTAAATTATGTATATATACTATATTTTCAATACAACTTGTACACTTTTAGCTACCAAAAATTTGCAACCATTTGTACATGAAATTTACATTTTACTTATTTACAGTTATTTGTATGTTATTGCAAAACTAGTTGTGCAAGTAGATTACACTGTCAATACCACATAACAATCTTTGAAGAAAATATTTGCTAAAAAATAAATACTTCTGCACAGAATATTTTAAAAGCATCATGATTTCATGCTACATTATGTGCATAAAGAGTACAAAGTAGTGTGTGTTTTGGTAGATTGTTTCATTTAGTTTAAAGCATTCCAGGATACTACTTAACCAGATGTGAGTGAGCTTCTTTATATCAGATGACTGACATTTTCAAGCAAGCACACACATTCTTTTTGGAAATACATTATTCTTTAACTGGCAAACATTCTGATGTAATACATTTTCTCATCAAAATTATAAAATGAAAATTTCAACTAAAAAGAGGTAATGATTTTAATTGAAATCAGTAGCTCCCTAGGCAATACAGGATTTCTCTGTATTTTTACCTTATTTAACATTTGGAAGAATGGTGCCATATCATCTCAAAGATATTACAATTATATGAGCACTTGAGACTGTGGAGGAGTTAATTATAAGATTACTGGTCCTTGAATTTTACTTCTAAATATGGATGATGCAAATGTTGTGGACTTTTCTCACAGTATATGTAAGTATGGAAAAAGTACAGTTAAAATACTCATAGTTGTGACTATTTTCAACTAAAAAAACATCAAAATATACATGAAGGATATACAAAGAGTATAGGTCAAACATATAGTGCTTTAAAACCACAGGCATACCAAATTATTTAACATTTTTCAAAATATAAATGGAAGCCACAGAGAACATGAGTATAATTTAGAAATTCATCTCATTTTGGACATTAGCTTTTCAAGAAATAACTATACTAATATTGCCACTTTTCATAATAAAAACTTTCATGGAACATTTCTGTAATCTTGCTATTATTTAGAATTTTGATTATGATTGATAGAGCAATAAAATTGGTCGATTGATTTTATGATTCCATGTATATTGCATTTCTATTGATGTTTAATTCTTATATTCATAGTAATAACCTATTAGTTTAAAGTAACTTCTGGTTAGTTATCTGAACCTCCACTTAATATTCTGTATAAATAAGTCTTATAATAATTTCTTCTCATACTATCTATTTTTTATTCATGTCCTCTGTGAATTTTCTTGTCTGTGTTGGACATTAAAACAAAGTGTATTTGTTCCACAAAAGAATGAAATAAATTATTCTAACCTTGGCCACTGATCAATCATAATATCTAATACTTTATAAAGCATTTAAAATATGAACCTTTTAGTTTTTAAAGGTTAATATTTCATTATAAGTAGGATGACAAGAAAATAGTTTTGTATAAGATTTATAAGGGAGAAAGGAAAAAGCTGTTGCACACCTAGAAAACAGTTGCCTTGTGAATGTGTTATTTTGTGAATGCTGGACAAAGGCAATATTTGACAAAGGTCAGGATGGGAAAGCAGAGAAAAGTTCCCTACCACTGACATTTTCTTATTTTGAGCAACTAGATTTTTGGATGGTGTGTGTGAATCACGTCATAAATTTTCACTCCAGAGTTTAAGAAGGGGGGCATTGGATGGAAGAATGAACAATGGGAGTTTCTTAGCTCTTCAGTGGTGCTACTGGGCTACCAAACATTACGAGTTTTACTGTACTCCATAATTCACAAAGCACTTCCACATTTATATTTGAGAGGATCCTCAACACTTTCCTTCAAGATATGTCAGATGGTACCTCTGTTTTTACAGTTTTCGGTACTGTGGTTCTTTGATGGTTTGTCTCAAGAGTAAGTGGAGAAAGTAGTTTTTAATTCAGGCTTACCCCATTGCCTCATTTGTCATTTCCACCATTCTACATGAGAGCTTTGGCAGTTGAAGATCTGTGAGATGTATCTGTGCAATGACAGTGGGTATAGGTGCCTAAAAAGAGCCACTTACAACTGTAAAATTCTATTTTTTGTGTAAAAGTACTGTATTTACTTTCAAAATTGTATTTTGCAGCTATATTTTCAAATGTCCCTCTGGGAACTATATCATGTGTAAAGAGGAACTTCCACAGTGTGCTAGCATTTATAAAATACATTCCAATAGTACTGAAATGAACACATCACCTTTGTCTACATGGTGTTTAACATCAACTCAGAGTACATTTGATTTTAACAGTGAAATCTATACTTTCATTATTATTCTACATAGTATTGTTTTAAAGCCATAAACCTAATACAATAAGACCCTGACCTATGAATGAGTTCCATTTGTAAGTCGGACTTTGACACAGATACACAATATAAAGCATAAAACCCCCCCACAAAGATACAGTAAGTCTCTGTACTGTACAACTGCAGACTATCACACTATACAGTAAGCACACAGCAGCACAACTGTGACAATGTCTGGCAGACACATAAACTATTTCCACAATTTGTTCACATCTATGAATGAATTAGAAGTCAATTTATATTTGTGAAAGTTGGCAACTCATGTTCATAAGTCGGGAACTTACTGTACTGCAAATTACAGTAGAAGATAATACCCACACTTATGTTTTCTGATTCAAAAATTTTAGTCTTGATAACAGCTATTCAATTGAAGACAGCACATTGTGCAAAAGCTAAACTGTGGAAATACATTTTCTTGATTGTTTTCAATATCATCTTCCAGAATGAGAATAGGACTTTTTTGAGCACCTACTATGTGCTAGGCACTTTATATATTTTATCTCATTTCTTCTTCAATCTTTTGAGGTGGGTACCACTATTCCATCTTTATAGATTCAGGAAAACAGATTATGGGATATTAATTCATTCAGGGTCACACAGCAGATTAATGAAAGAGGTCTTATAAATTAGTGAATTATAATTCATCTCTAATAACTGATCAATCCTCTGAATTCCTTTCAGAGGAAAGATACTAATGTCAATAACAATTATTATTTTAATTATGCTGATGAGATAAATTTTGTCTTGAGCTAGTACTGTTTGATGGAGTTTTTTAAATGACATTTATGTAAGAACATTTTTCTTCTAGTTTTGAAACAATTGCTGAAGATCAACCTCCATGTGAACCTTGTAAGCAATTCTGATGCACACACTAAACCTGATTCTCCCTAGGGATGTAGTGCAGGTATAGAGCTCATGCCTAAGGCAAAACTACAGAAAATAATAAATAAATAAAATAAAATAAAAAACCTGACTCCTAATATACCCTGACTGTTTCCATACATCCTGACAAGGAGGGTAGGAAAGTTCAGCTCAGAAGACCAACACATTAAAATGGATTTAACAAATTATGCAGTCCCAAATCTGCCTCCTCCTCCTTTCCCACGTTTGTTGAATTAGTGATTATTAAATTAAAACCCCTGTGAAGCGCTGCTTCAGCATTTTCTTATTCCTCGTTTTCTTATCAACTAAAGGACAGGACTACCCCTGGGGTAACGTAATCAGTCTAAATTTTGGCTCTCTGTTCGGCAATTAATAGCAGCAGGAAAGCCTCTAAACTACACAAATTTTAGTTTTAGATGGCATTTTATTTAGGGTAAGGGACCAGATAACACTATTTTTAGGTGGAAAGCAAGGGGGGTTATACTAGTGCTGCTGACTAGCTTGAAGGAAAGTAGTTGCTGCGTTGCTATTTTGAGTGGCTGCAACAGTGAGACCTGGCCTTCAGCCGAGTCCCAAGGATGGAGGTGTCAGATGGCTTTCTTTAACTGATGGAAAGGTTAATGGTGGTTTTAGGAGTTAGATCTTTGGCTAGGCAAGGGGATGTATTTTGTAAAAGATAATTGCTTTGATCATCTATAAATCAGTTTAAACATCGAGTCTTCTGACATTTATGCCAGACTAACCACATCTATCTTGCTCAGGATATTTTTAAGCTAATCTCTAGGAAAGGCCCTTCATAATCCTGTCCAACTCTCTGAAACTTAAGGTTTTAATATCAAGCAATCATTTTCTATCAAGGAACAACAACAGCGACTACAAAAGGTTTGTGTTATGCTGGAATTTAAATAAGTTGGAGTCTTATATACTATTCCTCATCTTCCCCTTCCTGCATGCTGTTTTTATAAATAGAGGTTTTATGTGGAAGGCTGAATTTTATGCATGTCATACCAAATGTTGCAGCTGAAGCATTCACTAATCAAACAATCAGATCTTAATTCCTCACCTGCCAAATGCTCTCTCTCTACAAATGAACAGTTTCTGGTGAATTCATTCTGAATGTGCTTGGAGCTTAGGTAGACAATCCTTATGAATTTTGTTGCAGCTGCAAAAATGTGCCCCAATATGGAAATAAAATCCCTAAATGGACCTCAGAATCAAAGTTAGCAATTTATGTGATTCTCTCCCCTTCTAGCATCCGTTGTGGAATGAAGATTTGGAAGTGGCAGTTACTTCCTCAGTTTATATACACATAACACCAAATCGTTAGGGAAGCTAGTTTAAATTATTATAGTTTCACTGAATTGACTGCTTTATTTCCCATATTCAATGACTTTAAAAAAATTAGAGATAAGAACATGCTCATGCCTATAGATTGCCTCCTATATAACAATTTCTGTGACCATTTAAAAATACACTGGGAGAGGGGCCAGTGAGATGGCTCAGCGGCTTAAGTGCCTGCCTGGCAAGCACGAGGGCCCGAGTTCGACTCCCGGAACCCACATATGAAAAAAGGGCCGGTGATATCGCTCAGCGGCCAGGGCGCCTGCTGGCGCGCGAGGTCCTGAGGTCGATCCCTGGTACCCACAAAAAAAAAAAAAAAAAATTACACTGGGAGAAATTTAAGGTCACTTTCATCAAATTTTAAATAGTACAATAGTATTTTTATAAATTTAAATAAATTGCTTGTATTTGATGGTGACATTAGTGTCATTGATGGTGTTAAATCACTAGATCATATTTTTATCATGTAGAGATGGAAATTAACCTATATGATAATGTGGAGGTATATTTCTTTAAAGCTATACGTGAAAGAATTAGTAAAGAAACTTTCAATGAAGTTCAAAAATTTTGTTCAGAAATGATATAATGAGTTTGTAATATTTTTTTTTTTTTGTGGGTACCGGGGGGTCGACCTCAGGACCTCGCGTGCCAACAGGCGCTCGTGCCGCTGAGCAATATCACCGGCCCCTTTTTCGTATGTGGGATCCGGGAGTCGAACTCGGGCCCTCGCGCTTGCAAGGCAGGCGCTTACGCCGCTGAGCCATCTCACCGGCCTGTAATAATTTTAAAATTAGACTTGAAAATAAAATTTCTTAACTAGAACTTGACTCATCAGAATCTTTAACTTCCAATGTTTTCCTGTACACTGATTTTATGTCCCCCCAAATCAAATAGTTGAAGATATTAAAATATATTCTAATATTCTAGAGTCAATATATATCCAGTCTTGTCCATATATAATAGAATTTGACTTGATTTTCAATCAGTAAAAATGTCTGAATAACCAAACAAGATCGAAATTTTACTCCTGGTGTGTTTTCTTTGTGAGCTGGTTAATACACATTGCCTTTCCACCCCTGGGATTAGAAAGCTGGAGTACAACATACACTTAATGAAAGATGGTTTTGCCATGCAAATCCACTGAAATTACACATTCATTGAAAACTATGTTTGTCTCTGTTTTAATCAAATTCAAGATTGCTCTAAAATATGGATAGGAAAGAAGCTATGGATATCAGCTGTGTCTGTTACATTTTAGGAATTCTTTAGGAGAACTCCCTTCACACACACACACACACACACACACACACACACACACACCAAAATTAGAGAATATTGTCTTTTAGTCTTTGAGGAAATGTGCCTGTGTAAAAGTTTTTAGATGGTTTGTGAACACAATTAGTGACAAGATTTTAATGACATTTTTACCATTGTTAATGTTGGCCTGTATTCATGTTGAAGGAAACCAAAATATTTCTCCCCATTATGTGAAGGATTGTTTATCTGACAACAATAAAAATGCAGTGAAGCTTCCAGCCTTCTCAGTTTGCCTAAAAGCAGGGCAAAGATTCACAAAGACAAAAGATCTTTCTAAATTCCTCCCACTTCCCTGCCTAAAGACAGGACGTAAATTCTCCTTTGCAACAGATTGCTTTTCAGATGAGACACTGCAGGCCTAGAGAAGTCTGGGAGCAGACCTTATGCCTTCCCACAGTTTTCCCACATTTGGAAGCCTGGACTGCTTTCTTCTTTGTCCTGTCACTTTTCTAAAATGTATTGCTCTTTGTTGAAAGTCTTACGTAAGCTGAGATACCAAGCCACTGCCTTGAGTTACTTTGGAACTGAGGTTTCTCTCATGTGAGGTGCACTGCCTTCATTAACAAACACGATTCTATTTCACTTGGTCTTGTCTTTGAGAGGTTTTCCCTCTACAGATTTTAAGGATTAAAGAAGACTTATATTTCCCTTCAGTATATTTGGAGATGGCTTCCTTTACTGTCTGAGTTTTATCTCAGACTCTGCATTTTTCTCAGTGTGGGGAAATGAATGTAACTGACTATAAAGATCTCAGTACAGAATATCTGTTCTCAAGAGAAAGTTCCCTTCATCCCTGTTGAAATTCCACAAATTGAGGATCATCTGAGTTATATCTATTTATAATTTTATCCCTTGGTTCCTATTTGCTTGAAAGCCATCTTCATAGCAAAGTACTTGTTCAGTAAAAGCAATGAATAGGAGTCTCCATGCAAGAGAAATTGGAGTTTCCTGACATGCACATGATTTAGAAAATAAAAACAAAAAATAAAGTGCCTTAGAGATGCTGGCAGTTTTAACATTTGGAATCAAAAATTCTTATGTATTATGTATTATGTACATCCTAACTGCTCAGTTTTACCTTACAAGCTTCAATTTAGGAAAATATACAGTACTTTTGCATATAATGGTAACTTGTGAGCCCCTGAGTCAAGTAGAGAGAATTTAAATACAAAAAGGAAAACAGCCATTAAAAGCACTTACATTGTACGTGGAATAAATAGTACAAAATGATTATTTCCCTGGAAGACCAGGATCAGAAACATGCCTATGGAGACTCAAGATTCCTACGGTGCTTGGGGAAGAATCTGGCAAGGAGGGATGCCTAATTGGATGAAAGTAAGTTTTTCTTTGTCGCAGGTGAAGCTCTAAAGAGACATCACTGTCTTGTTTTAAAAGTGAAGTCAAGTTGTCTTCTGAAGCTGTGTTCAGATGCACCCCACTTGAGAGGGATTCTTTGGGTTTAAGTTTAGATTTTTCAAGGTCTAGAAATTCAGGACACTGACAGAAAAAAGAAAAGAAAACACTTTTTGTAATTCGCACCAACAGTCATCTAAAATCACACTCATAAAATCCAAATGTATTTTTTCTTAACCTTATTTGATTAGTGTTATTAACCAACATGTTCCTAAAACAATTAAGACATTGGAGGCTCAGTCATCAGTTTAGACAATCCTAAAACAATTCCAAGAATTTTAATTTTACTCTGAAGTCAGATTAAGAAGATCAGGTTTTGAAAATTATTATTTTACTTTGAGTTTTCCAAATGAGTTTTAATTCAACATTCATGACAAAAGCTGGGGCAGGAAATGTGGTCACTTGATGATTAGTTGTACATGAGAAAGATGAAGAAAAGAAAAGTAAAATTGCCAATCTCATCAGATAACATATTTAAGTCCACTGAAAACAAACAACAACATGCATGGTTTTACATGTTTTTATCTCTTGGTGATCCTCGTGCCTCAGCATCCTAAGTGCTGGGATCACAAGCATGTATCACATCGCTGGCTACTAAATCCTCAGTGAAATCATCATTCTTAGGTTTTATTTGGCTATGCTATTTAATTAATTGAAACTAATTCCCAAAATAGAGTTCCAAGGCAGTTAGATCTTTCATATTTATATCATTCAAAAAGGCATTTTCTCTTCAAAGAGAAACAAGATAAAGGATACTTTGCATTGCTCTTTCTACCATGCCTATCATTCAGGTTAAAAAAAAGAATATTAGAAATCTCTGGTAATGAGTGGAGCACAGAGGAATTACTAATCTGATTACATTTGAACCTCCTACTTCTCTTTCCTTCCTGAAACCTGCCCATCCTGTCTCTCTTCATTGGATCAAATTGTAGATTTTTCTCTCATGCACTTTTTGGATCTAAGACTATTCCTTAACTTTCAAATCTCTAAAGCATGTAAATTTACACAGGTTGATTCTTGAAAAAAAATTTTTTCTTAAAAAAATTCTAGTGTTTATTCTTCTAGGTCCATTATTCTCAAACTTTAAAGGAGCATAATGCAGATTAAAGGGCTCATTATCAGAAATTCTAATTGAGTTGAAATTGAAGTGGGGATGGAAATCTGTATTTTCCACAGTGTTCCAGGAGATTCTTTTTTTTTTCTGGTGGGTACCGGGGGTCGACCTCAGGACCTCGTGCGCCTGTAGGCGCCTGTACCGCTGAGCGATATCACCGGCCCTTTTTTCGTATGTGGGATCTGGGAGTCCAACTCGGTCCCTCGCGCTTGCTGGGCAGGCGCTTACGCCGCTGAGCCATCTCACCGGCCCCCAGGAGATTCTTATGTGATCTCTGGACACATACTTTGAGATACACTCTTGGCTGTGCAATATTTACACTCACTTGCGAGGAGGGGCTGAAACTCCGGTCTGTCTTAATGGATGCTGTGGGATGACTGCTTCTCATCAGATGGAGGATGGGTCTCTGATACTCTGCTCCTGCAGTTACCATGCTGTAGGCTGGGGGGACCACAGTGGTTTGTTTCTGCAGCAGCTGTAAGATGGTCTGGATGTCTGCTGTCATTTGGGATTCAAGTCTGCAGAACAGACAGAAAAAGGAAAGACAGTTCTAAAATAGTCTAATATTGCAAAAACACCTGAACAAACTTCAGCACTACTATCAAACAGAATTACGGCCCTGCTTTAAACAAGAAGGACAGGAGAGGGAGCACAGAGATTCTTTCCTGGCTGATACTCACTCTCTATGTCTCACTAATGATCTGATAAAGACTCATTTATTGAGAATTAGCAGAACAACAGATGAAAGGAATAGACTGCATCTTTACTAACCTTTATTGAGTTCAAAATGTAAAACATGTTAATTTATTTTTAATCGGTAATTGTCTGACTATTTATTAGATTTTGCAGTTTGTTTTGAACATTTGCTCTTTAAAGGAGAGAATAGCACATTTCTTTCACAGTTACAGAATCTCAGGACAATTTCTTATGTGTTTCGAATTTATATTTACATTATTTTACCTTGTCTTTCTCCTATTCAAAGCAAGTATTGTATATTATTCATCATATTTTTTCTTAAATGTTAAATGCTGTTAAATGCTAAATTATTTTCCTATCTGCGGCTCAGAGCTTCGGTATTTAAGAAGCAAACTAACCTTAAAAGTTCATTTGTTTCTATGACCTATGTGACTTGCAAAATACTAGCATGACTGTTGTTTCTTCCAAAGTTCACAAATATCCAGCTGGATTGCTAATATGATTATCACTTAAAGTTGAAATTCAAGGAAATATGGCAAAACATATTTGGTCTGATTTCCCTCTGCTGCACTTGTTAACATTAGAGACAGAGGAGATTTTGTAGGCATAAGCACAGAAAATGTGTATCATGTCCCTCTTTGGAAAATGCTTCTAAATCATTACTTATTTGTTTGTACTGTTTTGTGTCTAAATGAAAATATGGAAAGAAAAAGTAAATCTTAGAAATAATTTTGCTTAATTAAACACATTATTTATCTATAGAATTTAAAGTGAAGTAAATTAGACTTGACTTGAAAGAAAACCAAAGAAACATGGAAAATATGAGAAAAGATAATTTTTCCTATTTTTTCTAATTATGAACACTCCAAATCTTCCTTCTAAACATCACAGTAACATATCCTTAAAAGTTTTCTATAATTGGTAAACGTAACTAGATATTTCAGTGTCTTCTAAACCAACAACTATGCCCTGTATTTACCAGCATCACACACCAAAAAGGTAAAAATGAAGTTATCAACTGGTTTGTTTACCTACTTTTTACTTAAGAACTAGTATTTTATGGCATCAACTAAACCAAATACAGACTCATCAATTTTTCCTTTTATTCTTTAAGACCCAGCTCAAATTTTACCTGAACCCAAAAATCTTCACTTAATTTAGACATGATTACTGTATTTTCTTTCTGTGAGCTTCCAAAGAAAATTCTACATTGAAACTTCATTCTAAATATTTCTGTATAAATTTATCTCATTATTAGTAGCATTTAATAATGAGTGGCTTACATGATAGCTACTGCATGAGGTTTATTACTATTACCCTTATTATTGAGACAGACTATTAAATATAGAAGGATTTAGAGGTAGGTACTAGAACAAAAACTCCATCAATAAGTAGAATTCAAGGTCCAATAGAGAGTTAAAAATTATGATGATGATTTTGAGTCCTGTGAAAACTTTGTTAAGCAGTACAGTCTCTGAAGAGTAGAATCTCTTTCTTACATATTCTATCTATTTGAAAAATATCTAAGAGATAAGGAATAACTTATAGACGGGGCAGAATTAATAATATATATTAAATACAGACACATACATATGCTAATGACCAGTAAGACATACCAAAGACAGGATGGAAAAGTGATATAACAAATAAGAGTGGTGCTTATAATAGAAAAAGACGGAAAGAACAAATTATTCTTATGTCACTTGTGGGAGGACAACTCCCATCCCCCAATTTGACCACCTATTAGTAATATCCAGTAGAGTCTCATTGTAGATCTCCATGCAGTCTACCAAGAAAGGTCAATAAAACACATAGCTGTTAAATAGGCTAATTTAAAAGTCACAGCTGTGGACCGGTGAGATGGCTCAGCGGTGTAAGCGCCTGCCTTGCAAGCACAAGGGCCCGAGTTCGACTCCCGGTACCCACATACGAAAAAGGGGCCGGTGATATCGCTCAGCGGCATGGGTGCCTGTTGGCGCACGAGGTCCTGAGGTCGACCCCCTGGTACCCACAAAAAAAAAAGTCACAGCTGTGTTCATGTGGACCAAGCCATGTTTCTGTGATGGCACCAGTGTATGACATTGGCACAGATTTTGTTTTTGTCTCTGAACTCCTCTGGGGAAACTTCAAGTCTGGTCCTTATAACCACACCACAGGCAAGGAAGGCTGATAAAGCAGATGTGTGACATCATGTAAATTAGGATTCAAGTAGTGTGGCTCTTTCACCGTACTTGCACTTATTTGAAATGTACTAATTACCCCATCTGGTTCTCCTTATCTCTCATTGTGTGCTTTAAATTGATTTAATAAATCTTATGATTTGAGCATTTCAATTTAATCCATGGAATTTTCCATCTGTGCACAGGGATACCTTCCCTGCGATGTACATGAAAATTATCATTTGATCAAGGCAAATCCTCAAATGAAACACAACCAAAGTATCTACAAAGTATTACATAGTCATATTTTTCCCCTGAATCTTTTTAACTCATTTAATTTTAACAAAACCACACAGACTTGGGTGAAGTCATTACCTCCTCCCTAAAATCAAAATTTATTGCTCATAGTAAACGGTCTAAATCAAAGTTGAAAGGAAAATGGTCTCTAACTTGTAGACTTTTTAATTCAGTCACATTTTAGATAATTTGACTAAATAACTAGCTGTTTAAGTCACTTTTTTTGGTATTTTTAGATACCATAATACATAATTAGATTACCAAGGACAAATGAAAAATGTAAAAGGAAGTTTAAAAGAAGAAAGGTGTTAGTTAACAAGTTAAATACGAATTGTTTTGAGGGCAGAATAAAAGTTTTCTAAAGCAGTCAGTGCTGATGACACACTAATTGGATGATAAAGAAAGACTAGGCTATATACTGCTAAAAGTATGAAATATTATGAACAAATGCTCCTTGCAACATAAAATAATAATTCTGTCACCTTCTAATCTTGTTTCAAATAAGTGTGTATAAAAACCTAAGGGAGGGCCGGTGAGACGGCTCAGCGGCTTAAGCGCCTGCCTTGCAAGCGCGAAGGCCCGAGTTCGACTCCCGGAACCCACATACGAAAAAGGGGCCGGTGATATCGCTCAGCGGCACGGGTGCCTGTTGGTGCGCGAGGTCCTGAGGTCGTCCCCCCGGTACCCACAAAAAAAAAAAAAAAAAAAAAAAAAAAAAAAAAAAAAAAAACCTAAGGGATCATGGCAAAAAGAATTTGCCGCTTACAAAGAGCAAAGCTAGACACATCTAAAGGATTGACAAGGTTCTCCTTTGGCCACTGCTGCTCATACCTGTTAAGTTGTTCTTGAAGCAAATCCAATCTTTGCTCCACCTCCCCGTAAGTGAGGTCGCTCTCAGTTTCAGAGGTCCCCCAGGCAGCTCGCTGATGTGCTGGGGGACTGCACTCTTCAGGCTGAGCCCTGGCGTGTTCTCCTTCCCAACTTTGCATATCAGTGATATCTGCGTAAAAAAGCAAGCGAAAGTCAGCTTCCTTGGGTGCCTTTGCCTCAGTAACATATGTACCTCCAAGATAAGCTGGAAAGGGTCTCAGGGTATAATCTGAGAGACAGAGAACAAGGGGGCTTAGAGACATGACTAAGGGCCATGACCAGTCTGCAGCAGACTACCACTGTCATGATGCCTGCCTTATTTCCCACGTCCACTTTCCTAGCATTTAAAATTCCAACAGACCAAGAGTCTTGGTTATGATTTTGCTCTCTTTCTGTTTCTTGCTAAGAGAACTGATTAGACAGCAATGATTTTGAGCTTTTAAATTTGGGAAGAAATGCACATTTTATTTGTACTGCTTTACCTAGGATATAAGATTTTGGGGGCTCCTTCTCATAGGATAATTTACCTTTTTGTGATTCAGAGTGGGCCCAAGGACAAAGTTCTGAAGGAAATGCTGAACTTTAGGGTAATTCTCTGAGGCTAACATGACTCAAACCAGAGCCAAGAAGCCATAAACCATTAAAGCTGGGAATCTTACAAGTCTTCATATCTCAAGCTGCTGGTCTATATTTTTATGGTTCCTTGTAGCTTCTTCTGCAATGTGTTTTATAATCACATTACTCTCTAATGTTCTTTTTCCTTGTGGCTTTTTAAATTTGTATTTATCTGTTCAAGCCTACTTTTCCAATATACTGGAGTGTTTATTATGTGTCAGAAACTCTGCTAAATGTGGAGGAATTAAAGACAGAGTAGAAAAAGGGCATGGGCCTGTAGAATTCAGTCTAACAAGGTTGTGATCACTTTTTATGAAGAGATTCATTTTCTAAACCTCTTTTGTTGTTTCTCTTAGAATCTATATTTCCAAGTTATCATCATTTGGGAATAAATATGTCCTATTTTTTCCCTCATTTTTGTCATATACTTTTGATACTTTTGCTATAGTTTCTTAGCATCCACAAAATAATTAAAGTTTTGGGAAATAAAACCCATGAAAATATGCTACTGGAGTTGGGATGAAGAAGACAAGACTTTTTCTTTTCCTCACAGGAGGGCTGGTAAGAGAGAAGGACCATTTCGAGAGGGTCTTAGCTTTGGTGTGGAAATAAATTTGAATTATGGAAAGTGATTTCAATAGAAAGACTTAAAAATCTTAACAAGTAGCTATGATTAAGCACTTAGAAAGTTATTATATGAAGTTATGGAACTTACATCCTCAGCTATTTAAAAAATGGGTAGTAGGTAGCTGAATTGGGCAGAATTAACTCTGATTCTAGAAATAGAGAGCAGATTTGTACAAGTTCATTTCCTATAGTTTCTTAAAAAGTATGTTTAGGGAGGTGAAATGCACACTTTTTCTCTAAGTAGTACAAAAATTCTCTATTTTTATGGTTTTCCTTTTACTGTCTTTAATAATTTATTATACAGAAATTTCTGTAATGAAGTGCCTAAGATTTCTGCTTCAGCAGAGAAAGCTGTAAGAAAGGAATAAGCATAGCCAAAGACAGCAAGAGAAAAAGAATAGGTGGGGTTCCTTGTTCTTTGGAGATGGCTTATAGACCTCAGACACCTTACTACAAACTCCAGAAGGACTTCTGACCGACTTCTTTACCCTACAGGATCCCAATGGTTAGTATTTTTTTAAGTGACAGTTTACCATTTATTTTGGTATTTTATTAAACATGAAAAAATGTAAATGGACATAGAAAAATGGTAGAGTTTTAAGTAATTTATGAGAGATTTTCACTGAGAAAAGTGATTTATTCTTCATAGATATTTGAACACATTTAAAATGCAAATGTACTATAGTATCTTAGTACACTAGGATTTGAACTTTGGGTTAGCAATGCCAAATAAGCATTTAGAACACATAAATGGTTTTGTGCTGTGAATACTTGCCTTGTCTAGTTCCCTGATAGCCAGTTCACTTATGAATATTTCTTTAGAGAAAACGAGAAGTGGTAGGATTGAAGTTATATATTGTGCTCATAAGTTTCGTATCAAGAAAGCTTAGAGAAGTTCTGCATCCGCTTAACAGCTCTCTCATTTTCAACTCACATATAATAAATTGGTTTTTAAACGAAAATAGTGAATCATATGCAATAAATTATGGAGAATACTATTTCTTCTTTTGTGCTCAAGAAAAAAAAATTATTATCTTAGCAAAAATGAATAAAATGTACTGTGAGACAGATACTTCCTTTATTATAATTTACATGTATTAAAATCTAGAGATACATGATTAGCTTGTTTTAACAGCAATATAAAAAATGAGGATTCAGAGGGGAAATCTTGGCTAGTGGCCTTAATCAAATGAACATCCTTGTAGGAACTTTCTAAATATAGTTCAGACAGAATCAGTGCTTGGTTGCCTTGGAAAATGTTGCTATAGTTGCAAGGCTATAGTTGTAAAGGGATGAATAGAAAGTAAACTTTCACTTTGCTCTGGATACATAATTTTCCTGAAGTCAACCTTTGACTCCAACATAAGGAGGATAAGAGTCTATTTGTTTTACTCTGGGTACACAATTTTCCTACAGTCAACTTTTGACCTTAATATAAGTAGAATGAGTCAAGTTTAAAGAGTTTTGCCTAAACGTGTTCTTTTGTTGGATTCAGAGTGACAGACACCAAGAATATGAAGCAATAAAATTTCACATTGATGGGGAAACTAAAGTTTGTGAGGACTTAGTAGTTCAAACTGCAGTAGTTACAACCACACCTTACATATTATTAAAGTTCTTGACCATTACACAGTCTTTCACCTTAAAAATCATAAAAGAATAAAATTTGCAGTGAATCAAATTTTAAAATTCTACATTAGTTCATAACATTAACTAATCATGCTGTGTGTCACTCTGATTGCAACTATATGGCACAGATTATGTTTCTTACATTTATGTACATGTTTAGCTATGCATCTTCAAGATATTTATTACTTGAATATGAATTACAATATACATTTTTGAAATAAAAATTTTGGAGATATTAAAATTGCTTGTTAAAATACTGTTTTTATTGGGCAGCTGAAATAGCTAATTAAAAATTGGAAGAAGCAGCAAAGAAAAATATAAGATGAAGGGCATTAGAATTTACTGACAGGGAGAATTATTATAAGGTCAAATAAAATCCCCAAAATATATCTTTAATGACTTGTCACTTGAGAGTCTAAAATTCACGATGAAAAAACCAAAAAGCACTTTTCTTTTTTAAAAAAGGAAGCCCGTCCTTTGCTCCTTTTGGATATAGTAGAGTTTGTTCAGCAAACTCATCAGAACTTTTGACTTCCGTGATACAACCAGTTTCTATTTTTAGCACTTCTCAGAATCCATTTTCATAAATAACTAAAATGGGACATTTGGTGATCACATCTAATATTCCATTCTTCCACTGTGATAAATGAAGTACTATTTTCATTCACTTCATCAAGATTTTAAGATTGTCCAGGGGACATTTGCATATATTCTTAGCTTACTTCCATGTGCAGTTCTGGCAAAAGCTGATTTGACATGATAGGAAAGTAACCCTGGAAAAATATAAAGCCCAAACATCTTAGATTTAATAAAACCTTTGGGTTAATATATGATCTTTTGGAATACTGTTAGTAATGATAGGTGATGTTTATTTACATTGTGCAGCAATTTTGCTCTCTGCCAGGCCAAAACTTTCTATTTTTTCTTCATTTTTATTATATTCTTTTGATGTTTTGTTATGCCTTTTAAATCTTTAGACTTTTTTTTAACATCTAAGGACATATTAAATGACAAAGGGGTTAGAGAATAAAATCTGTGAGAAAATACTAGAGTTGGAGATTTTATTTCAAAGAATGTAATTTATCCAATATTTAATAATCATAACCAAGTAGTCCATTAGGTAAGATTACTCCTATTTTCAAAATGTGCAAAATCTTAGTAGGATGGGTCAAGTCACTTATCTAAAGTTATAAAAGGAGCAAGTGACAGAGCAGTCTAACCCATATCTGTCATGGATACCACTTACTAGCTAGATCTAGCTCCTATCATGCTAAATTAATGTTTTCCATGTAACAGTTTTTAAAGTTTTCTTGAGTTTTCTATCCTTTAGCATAAAAGCTACACATATTAATCTAACATTGTTACTCATCACTTGTGTATTTTCTACAACAAAACCCATAATTTGGTATTTCTTTTAGTAAGGATGTTAAGAGTTTTATCATGACTATACTTCATTTCAGGGTATTTCTCTTCTCTTTTTCAAAACTTGCATCAAAATAAAATTCTTTTTGGTGTATATTTTAGTGTTATAGCACTGACCCTTCATACTATAAAACCACAAGGTTGGGGGAAAGAAATGGGTACAGAAAATACATATGAAGAACCAACTGGTAAGCTCTCTTAAAACACTCATTGATCCTTCTTCATTGGAATCATTGGCTTCAATAGTTTTCCCACAGTTTTCTGGTATTATGTTAAATCTGGTTCACCACAAATACCTCTCATGCTAATATTATTTGGGATTAATTACTACTTATTCCTGAATTATGAAAACATGTTGTATAAGATTTAAAATCTGAGCTGTTTGCAAACATTTCATGAATTAAAGAAAGATCAAATTGATATGTGTCAGTGTGATTCTTATCTTGTAAAAATTCACCATTTTAGGTTTAACATTGAAGAGAGACAACCTGGTACCTGAGTCTCCATTACCTCTGCAAGAGTGACTCCTTTTATCTGTGTGCATTCTTCCTGAGGCAGGCATTGTTTCTTCAAAATGAAGCCCGGTTGCCTTCCCTAATCTTGGAGTAGAATCTACTGTTCCTGAGAAGAGAGGCTTTTGCTCATCATCAATGGAGGAGATGAAAGATGAAGATCTACTTTTTTTCTCTTCAAAGTGTTTCTTGGAACTCTGATAATGTCTTATGGTATCCGCAGAATCTTCAGGGTCATTTGTACTGTTTTCTTTGCCAAAATCTATCATAGAAAAGTTATTTTATAGCAGATAATCAAATGTGAGACTGTATGCATATTATACTCCCTGGTGTACAAAACCTTTTCCCCATGGTAATTGTAGCTGCTTAGAGGATTCATTTTTTAAATTAGGTGGTTCAAATTATTTTTATGAAATGAGTTATTAATTTCAAACTTAAAAAAATTTGCAATAGTATAGGTTTCAGAGAAAACTATAGGATAACTTACAAACATTTATACATGCTCAACTGTCACTTGAATTCTGAGAATCTGGTGCACTCTCTCTTTAGGGAGATTAAAAAAAAAAAACAAGGAAAAATTTGCACCAATTCTAAAATATCACCACTGTGAAGCCTGTTATTTGTTTTTAACCTTCACACCCCTATTTGTGTAAGTTATTCACACACTGCAAAGGTTAAAATTGGAAGTCTCCTTGTAGGGCAGACTGGAGGGCTGAGTTTCAGCCTTAGTTCAATGCATGTAATGGCCTTGACATTCCAGGAAGTTTGGTTTTGTAGCATATTGAGAAGAATGTAAAGCTTAAATACAGTAATTGAGATAGGTTTTACCTAATTACATTAAAGCCACTAGTGCATACTGGATGTTTTATACTGAAATGTCAGGATAATTTCAGCACTGAAGGTTGTGTTAGAACATATTTCAGCAGGAATAACTCAGAGACAAATCTCCGAACTTGTTTCTATTAGTGTCCTGGGGAGACAGTATAATTCTCCATCTGGTTCCTGCTAATAACTAACAACAAAACACTGAGAGGTATATCATTTTCTAGAGAAATGGTGAAGACAGTGTCCCCATCTACTCTAAGCCTGGGTGTCCTTACTTTGTTATTTATAGAAGGTCAAATGAAGTGACTTAAGGCTGCTCCAGAGAACTGTTTTTTAAAATTCCCATATGGCATAGAAATTAAGCAAAGACTTTTCCTTTATTGTTTAAATCATAATTTAAAATATGAGAAGGAAGTAAGCAGCCTGAGGTAAAAATGTGCAGAGTTTAAAAGTGAGCTTCATCTGAAATTATTATTAAGGAATTCATGTTCTGTCAATTAAAGTGATATTTAGCAAGTGCAAATCGCTTAATTTATTTTCTTTAAGATTTCCTACCTGGTCAGTGATTTCACCACTATTGAGGAAATTATAAACCTTTCCATTCTCAAGTATTAGAGTCATCATTGGTTACTCACTGGTACTGATATCCCCCCATTCAACGACTAATCTAATCAGCTGTAAGTGTTCAGATCAGCTCTCCTTACAAGAGTCATTTTTTTCAGTGTCACTGTAATAAAGCCCCCCTAAAGCTACTAAACTTCATTCATGTTGTCTTCCTTTCTAGTTTCTTTGTCTTTAACTTCTCCCCTCCTCCAAAGCCCTCTGAAAATTTGATTAACAATCTCTACTTTTTGAACATAGCATTTCATTCCTCAAAAAGCAACATGTACCGGTTTGATGCTTGTAAATGTGAAAAAATAAAGAGCTTAATTTTCTGAATTATCCTCATATCTGCTTGTGAGTTGCATTGTTTTGCAGCTCTTGAGCAAACCATTTTGTAGTCTATGGCTTGAACACCAGCAGGATTAGAATCAGCTTAGACTTTTCATCATTCTTAACATGCTTTTCTTTCGAACATTTTCATGGAGTTTTTCTCAGCGGAATTAAAAATAAACTGAATAAACCATTAATTCATATGGCTCCAATGTAGGTAGCTATGGGTAATGTAAACATGAATGTTTGTATTGAATACACATTAAAAATTAATATGCATTTTTTTGGCTCTGGCATGAGAGGCCATGGGAATTCTCTGTAAATTTTGAAATCCTTAAACATGGTAGAATGTTCTATCTCACCTACTACATTGGCTTCAGTATTAGGTAACTAAATTATGAATGGATTTGGGGTACTTAGGAACAAAATTCATTGGTTAGCATACATTGTTAGTTTGAATTATAGCTTGCTTGCTGTAAATCAGGACAAGTATTCACAAAATTTATTGACTGAAGAATTACTAATACTTAATTCTGTAGTAAAATGAAGCCAATTACTATGTATGCACAGGACCTAAATCCTTTAGCAAAAATTCACAGTAAAAACAGAATCATAAAATAGTAAGAAAAAGTTTGAATTTCTTGAATATTTCCAATTTGTTCTGAGAAAAACCCTCATTTATTTCTGTACTCCACTAGATTAGGTCATAGGTTATATGAACAATTGCTTTGATACAGCCCTTCCGAAACATGTTTTTTATTCCATGCAAGATAAGTTAAAGTTTCACTTTTTGCCATATAAAATGAAAGCTGAAATGATGATCTATTTATGGATTAAAAGTGCAAATTGCTTGGGCTTAGTCTGGATGTTGGCAGATGTAATACCTGAAATTGGGCAGCTGAAATACATTATAATCAGCCTCCAGCTACTTCTAGATTTTGATGGACTGCTCCATTTCTGCTGTTTTCTAGTTAAACTGAATTATTTGATAGACATTAAATAGTGTTAGGTACTGCTTTTTTCCTTCATGCTATTCATATTCTGTGTAGAAGTAGTATTATTCTAAGGACATAAATCTGAGGGAGTTTTACATTTTTCCCTTTGTATAATCATTCCTGTTGCCATTATTTTATAAAGAATAATTTTTGCCTGTTTAGTTAAGCATCAAATTTACTGATTCAAATGACAGAAAACCTTGTTTTTTCCCCCTTGTTTCTGTAGGTTGACAATTCATTTCTTCCATTTTACTCAGAGGACATTGTTCTAAAGCATTTGTGGTTGTCTCTCTAGGTTCAGAATGAATTCAAGATCATAGAATAAAGGTGCCCTGATGGAGTGGTTGACCCATATATTGTAGAAATGATAATATAAAATCCTTCCATTTCAAAGAAATTGGGAACTAACTTTGGTACTTTCTCCATCGTTTATGGAGTCTCTCTCTCTCAGATTAATTACCATTTTTATTTATCAGACCCAACAGGGAGAAATAACCTTTGGTCAGAGAGAAGCATTTAATGTGATTTCTTGGAATTTGTGTTTTATATTTACCCCTGGTGACACTTTTGAGATAGGATGAGCAGTTTCCAGTCTACTGCCTTATAAAAATATTTCACTGGAAACTCGGAGGCTGAAATAAATTTCTTCATTTGGGATCAAGTACATTACGCCCTCTGTATCTTCAGATGATGTTGAAAGAAGACCAAACAATTATTTTTTATGTATAAATACAAGGTTAAATCTTAAAAACTTAAGTAAAGAGATGATGCATTTGGGGAGACGTTGATCAAAGCAATGTTGGTACAAGTTTCAGCTAGGATGAATAAATTCTAGAGATTGGTTGTACAGTAGGTAGGTTATAGTTAACATATGCCATGCTTGAAAATTGCTAAGAGTGATCTTCAATGTTTTCTCCGCACAAACAAAAAAAGATAACTGTGAGGTGATGGACATGCTAATTAGCTTGATTGTGTAATTATTTCAAAATGTATACATCTATCGAAGTATCACATTGTACACCATATTGGTGAAGATAATCCAAAGAAACACCGAAGTATTTATGTTTAAATGATTAACTCAATAAAATTAGAAATTTCCCCTGTATAAATAAATTTATCAATGTGTATATTTGCCCCTTACTTAAATTACTTTAGCAAAGTTATTTTAGTTTGGAGAAACAGCTTCAAAACTTCCTTTTGGATGCCAATGTGAAATCACTAGACATATATTATTGTTATCTTTCGAAAGGAAATATGTAACAAGTTTAAGACATTTCCAGTTTATTTTCTGGAACATTAGGATTTTAATGACAAAATGTCAGTCTGTTATTCCTACTTTAACAATATAAATATATCTTAAAATGTGTGGACCCATCTGAGCCCAGTGGACAGAGGATGCTAAGCACGCTTTCATCTTGATTTTCTCTCATTTTGTTGCCACAAGCACATATTCAACACCATTTTAATTTTTCTTGCGTTTATCTACTTATTTATTTCTTTTTTGGTTTTTTTTTTTGGCAGTTTCTTTGTTTTTTACAATAAAATTTACTGTGGTAATCTATTAGCAGGAATGATGGAATCTTCTGAGCTCCAAGACCTGTTTTCTAGGGTTTTGAAATCGAGAGAGTAAAAACATTTCTTGATTAGTAAGGCCGATCTCAACATTCTTTAACTTTGCAGGCCAACATCTGCATATTTTGTTAAGAACATGTGTTTTCTTTCTGATCTCATAAATTTTTCAAGTGAGACTAATTGAAACTAATTATCTGCCTTATTCTTCAATTTTATGTTTTTAAGAAAGGAGGTGGGAAAAGATATAGAGGAAGGATATTTGGAAGAGGGGTTAGATAACCCTGCAAAGGTCAGATGGGGAACAGGAGGCAAAGTTATCAACACAAGACCTGTTTTTTGGGAGACACTGCACTTTCTGTGCCATGATTTCCGTACGATAATAACCCAAGGTGACTTCCATGCTTTAGTTTAAAAAATTGTAGCAGTGGGCTTTCTCTTAAAATTTAAAATAGTGGCAGGAGTTGCATATCATGAATTTTAATAATGTTAGTGGAATTTCCAAGCACTAAAACCAGTTAAAGAGTTCGTTCCTCTAAATTCTCTTCTTTTTCAATACACTACTTGGTATAAAAAGTAAAGATAAATTCTCAAAATTCAGTATAAATCTTTCTTTTTTCTGCTAAATTATCTAGAGGATATAACGAAAAGTTAAAAAGGTAGACATGTAGATGATAAGTACAATTTAGAAAGAATTTCTATTTGTTTCTTTGTTAATGAGAAATGTTCTCTAGGAAGTAGAGATAAAATAAAAAAAATAGGAACAGAATGAAACAAAAAGAGAAAGAAAGATGAAAAAATATGAGCACTCAGCATGCTATTAATGATTACTTGCCAAACAAATAGGTGATTGGCCTGAGCCTGTTACACTGCAGCCACCAAAGGATTATTCTCTGCCAAATAGTCATCAGTACCCTAATCAGTCATTAGTAATATTTTAATACTGTACTTTCTATCTGTAGAAAGAGTTGAGCCTGATACTCCAAATATTTGGTCATATAAGCCCTATAATTAAAAAATGTGTGTGTGTATACATGAGTGTATCATGGCATATTTTACATACACATATGCACAGGCACATGCCTATATATATTATTTTATAGATAGATACAGATATAGATATATCCTGTACCATTATGCACGCTATTATAGTAGTTTTATTGTATATTATACAATATACCAACACATAATTTAAAAATAAAAATTATTCTCATGATATAATGAATCATTTTAGCAACTCAGATGACCTCAGAAGACTATGTAAATAGGCTACTTTTGGGCATTTTCCTCTTTATTTCTTTTCTGTCCAAACATTTTAACAATCTACATGGCCACTCATTATGTCACTAACACATCATTTTTGTTCTTTACTTTCTGTAACAATAACATTTTACTTCCTTTTTAGAAACGGTAGCACCTGTTCCTACAATGCCCTTAGTCATACAGGCAAGATCCTGGGTGCTTCCATGTCAGAATTTTAAAAAGGAAAGAGAACCACTTGAGGATATTGAGTCCTTATATTTGTACTTGAACTGACTACTCTCTTGCAGGGGAGTGGGCTTATTTCCTCAGAAGAAGTGAAGACAAGCTCAGAAGGACAAGCCACCTTCATCAACAAATTCTTTATGCAGAAGCCAACTTGCCAGAGGTTCTACACATTTCTTCCTTTTAAAATTCACCTTTTTGAATGTGAGCTCCTTAGTACATATGGGAGGCAGAACTGGAAGAGGGTGTGGGTGAAGGCTGAAGCTAGAAGAGTTCCAGTCCCCTGGAGAGAAGGTAATGAGGGGTAACGCAGGGCTCAACCTCTGTCTGCCTTCATGCTCTGTGATCTCCATGGTTTTCCCTCAGGTTCCTGGCACCTCAGCTAATTGATTTCACAGTCTTCATTGCTCTTGGGATTTTGCCTTTGAGGTTGTGTTTTATGTGGGCAGTAAAATAACACGAAACTTATCATGGTATTTGACAGGATACTATTAGTTTATGAACCCACATGCCAGTTAGCATTAGTAAATCCTCTGGAAGTTCTCTGCTCTGTATGCTTATATGAATGTTTTTCTCCTAGACACTGAATATGTATCAAGAAGTATAGAATGTGTGGTCTTCTAAAGAGCACTACATTGGGATGGTAGGGACTAAGTTTCTTTTGGAAAATTTTACACTTGCCTGCAGCACCCTGAAACCCTAAGTAATTTGAAACAGTCTGTTAAACTCTGGACAACTGGGGTTAATTATGTTTTCACATTGTCCAACTTGTGGTAACTCATTGACACATCAGGAATGTTCAAAGAACTGTAGACAGTCAAATATTTTGCTATTTACGCTTTATATACAAAACGGGCTTCACAGACTAAGTCTGTGGTTAAAGAGAAAGTTTTCAAAATCAGTAGAAATGTCTGACTACATGAGTACAATATAAATTGTGACATGATTTCAGGGCCTTATCAGGAGATGAAAATGCTAAATTATTTACTTAAGAATGAGGATACTGAACAAGACTGAAGGCAGATTTAACAAATCTTCAAACATATAGGTCACTTTGTTATACAGACAGTGTTGCCAAGCTGTTCTTCATTTCCAATGAGATACAATAAGAGATTAAATTCAGGACAAGGGATTTTGCTTAACTCTATGGAAAAACAGTTTGACAGTGGTAGTTCTAATTTTAGAAAGAAGATGGTCATTGTAGAAAATAATTATCATCTATGAGTGGTTTATTGCTTTGCAATTGACCAAAGAATTGAACTATTAGTCTTATTGATCAAATATTTATCAAAATCCTTATGCCAATTATGCTACTATACAGGGCAGACTTGGACATAACAGGAAAGTACCTTCAAAATTTGTAAAATGCCCTAAACATTTAAGGAAATCAAGAAACAGGTGATCCTTGGAGATTGACCTTGATTAAAGAAATATAATTTAGTGAGTGACAAAGCTTGAGTGTTTGAGAGCAGGGGTGTAAACCCAATTAAAGGAATGATATAATAAAAATACAGAAACAATGTACATCTACAAGAGGGCACTTTAGTTCCCTTGATATGTGGTGCAAGCTAAGGCTGGTATATATCTTCTAGGGTAATGATTCCAAGACGAAAGAAGAGAATCAAGAAAAGCACTGAAATTAAGAAGGACAAAAGAGGAAAAGATCAAAAAGAAGATTCTCAGATCTATTTCATTCATTCTTTCCACTGATGTTTGTGGAGCACCAGCTATGCAGCAAGAATTGAAGCTATGGGAAACTGCAAATTTCCCTCCTCCATGAAGCTCACAATCTGAAAGCAGGCAAAATTTATTAAATAATGATGCAAATAAGCTTATAAGTATGATTGGAATAAATGCTGCAGAGGAGATGAACTGACAAGGACAGATAAGGTAAGGGTGGTATAAGATTTAAAAGGTAGGTAGAGACCATCCTTACTCAGAATATAAGGACAGAAAGTCTTTAAAGGGCCTTGAATATGTGGCTGACATAAATATAATTACATTTAGGAAAAAATCTCCAGTGGTCCTGTGTGCAGAATAGATGAAAGAGAGGTAAGTTGTATGCGAGAAGGTGAGTTATGAGGGTATTTCTCTACTCAAGGGGGGGTTTATGATAGCTTGGTTGAAGGTTACTGGCTATGGAGATAAATAGAAATGAATCAAAAGGAGACATAGTTCAAATACTTATTAGAGATATTTAAGATATCAATAACAAGACTTGTTGCTAGAGCTGCTGCAAAGGTTTATTTTTTTCCAGTACTGGCAATCGAACTTAGGACCTAATGCTTGCCAGGCGGGCACTGTGCCGCCAAGCTACATCCCCAGCCCTGCAGAGGTTGAGAGAAGTTTGACTCCTAGATATCCGGACTGTACAGTTGACTGGGTGGTAGCACCATTTGCACAGACATCAGTATTGAAGGGCGGTGTGTTTCCTGGAACCATCATGAGTTCAGTTTGGGAAGCAATGAGTTTCAGTTCCTTTGGGATTTCGAGTAGATGGCTTAACAGGAAGCTAGATATATATGATTGAATTTCAGATGGTATGCCATTAAGATGCAATATGTACAACTGCTATGTGAGAATGTAATTAAATGATAGATATAAGTGAGAATAGTATGATATGGAAGACAAGAGGACCTAAAATAATGTCTCAAGAAATTAAAACAATTAATGGACTGGATTAGAAGAAAATGATCCTGAAATTCTCTTCAGTGGAATTAGGAAGGATAAGGAAAACAGGAAGACCGAAGTGCTACAGATGCCAAGGAAAGAATATTCAAGAAAAAAGATGGGAATTGTTTCATAGTATCAGATATTGCTTTGAGACCAAGAAAAGACTATAACTAGAATGTGAGATCAGTATGGGGCAAGAATAGAGGTCTGTTCATGAAAGCCTTCTCTTGTCTGCCCAGACACACTTAAACATATCCCCATCTGGGTACCCACTGAGGTGTACTTCTTCCTTTATAGAATCCACAATTGAAAGGCTGCATTGCATTTTCATCCATGTCATACGTGCAAGTGTGGCATGTGTAGGTGATTGAGCTCCTGGTCTGTAACGGGGGAAGTCTGCTTTCCATAACATTCTCAGAGCTCTAAGCTCAGAGCTCCAAGACAGTTACTCAGCTATTCTTAATTGGCCTCCATTTTTTAACCAGCCTACTTTATTTTTTATCTGTGAAGTCTTTATAAATATCAGATGGTTTTGTTGAATGACATTGTTGAAAACTATCCATCAAATACCAGAAATCATTAGCTATTTTACAAAGCAAAGAATTTACCCTCTTAAAGCCTAAATGAAATTTATTCTTGAAATCAGAACTATAATGAGAGTTTTAGTAAGAACATCTAAAAACCACATGCACCAGATTTAAACTTTAGAAACAGAATGGATTACCTTTGTCGCCTTCACTTTCAAAGGACAGTCTCCTCCTTCGTAGCTTACAGTTTTCTCCTTCAGAATCATTCATGGACTGTGATTGTAGTAAGAGATCAGCCTTTGTTAATGGATTATGAAGATAAATGGAAGGTTACTCAAATAAAACATAATGAATTGTCAGCATTCTTTACTATTTCATACCACTTCAATCACTTTGAGTCTTAATTATTAGATTGCAGGCAAATAGTTACAATACTTTGCCTAATGGTTGTTTCTAAATTATAAAATGGACTGATGGAATAATTCTAGTAGTTTCACCATTTGATGGGGAAATCATAGTTGAAGAAGTTATTTATTTGAAATGTTTTCAGATGATGTCAGTATTTAGAAACAAAACATTCCTTTATGGTGATTGTGTTTTATGTAACTTGGTAAAGTTAAAACAAAAATAACAATAATTTAAAACTTTACAGAATCTATCACTGCACAGAAAAATGTATAAGCTAATTATAATTAACTATGATGTTTAAATTACATGGTAATGATCACAAGGTTAAATTTCATAGCACTAAGTATAAAGTTGTTGAATTCAATGAACATTATGTTTAGAGCCCTTTATTGTATTTGTTCCCACCTCCTTTTCTCCCTCTGGTTCACTGTGTACAATATCCATCTTACAAATAACAACAGAAGCTCCTGTTGTATTACTGTGCTGCCTGAATTTTTAAATAAAGAAATGACCTGAGGCAGATATTTGTTAGTTTTCAAGATAAAATTAGAATGAAGTTGGTAACATTTGATTAGAATTGTGAGAAAGTACTGAATTAAAACCACTGTGAAAATATATGCTCTTAATAAGCTTTTATTACCTAAATAATTTTTTAGCTTTCAGTGGTTGGAAAGAGTGCTTATCTGACCTGGTACATCTGGACGTTGAATGGCACCCTGGTGCCATTAAAAGTTGCTCTTTCTCTTTAAGTCTCTCAGAGTGACTGAGAATAACTAGCTCTGAGAAGAATTAAATCTACACTTTACTTGGATATGGATTTAAAGATCTTTCTCCAGATAATGCACTAGTTAACATGTAAATACACTGGCAAGTATCAAGTGCCCGGTACTTGATTTATGATTTTAAAATAGTATTTTGGACTGGAGAGGGGCTTGGAGATTCTGGGGAGAAAAGGACATAGGAGGAATAAGCTGTTAATAAATTGTGGGCTACCACATAATCCCTATATCCATAGTGTAGTAGTGGTTCACAAAGACACATTATCACAGCGAAAGAGAGTCAGGGACATGAGAGCTACACTCTTAAAATTCATTCTAGGTTAAATAAAGTGTAGAACTATTTAAAATATCATTTCTATTAGACCATAAATTATTCATTCTGTAACATTAATTTTGAGTCTACTGTAACATCTGATTAATTTATATTTCTTTGATTTAGAAATTTGTTAATTATGGACCTATGTTTGAGGTTAATCTTTTCATTAGTGCTGAAAAGTCAGTGGTAACTAATATGTGGTATAAATAGTAGCTGAAAGGATATTTTATCTTTTGTGTATGATAAACTTTGATAGCCTATAGTTGTCTATTTCTTACAAATAATTGACACAATATACACCAAATTATTTTAACCCAAATATTTCACCTAAGGGTTCCTAAAAGGTTAAAGTTAACATGCTTAAAAGTATTCAACATATTTAAAAGTAAGTAGGTTGAATTCCTTCTCTATAGTTTAAATTTGAGTATCCAGGTGACCTCTATATTTAGAATTTATTAAGTTTTGTTGCAACATTTTGTTTAATTTTTCAGAAGTATTTGTGCAATTCAAGAATAAAATAAAATGTCAGGAATACCAAAATAAGCAAACAGTTAACATATACCTTTGCACTCTCATGCCTTAGGTTGAAAGTCAACTCTAGATTTGTTAGAAAGTGATCAGAAAACTCTGGATACATATCCAAAACCTCTAGCAAGTCTTCTCGCTGGATCTTATGCAAGTCACAGTATGTGAGAGCTCTTACGTCTGCATTAGACTTGCCAGGTTTGGCATAAAGATGAACCATTTCTCCAAATATATCATTTTTTCCTAAAGAAAAGCAAAATCAAAGAAAAGGAATCTAAATCTATTCCTTCCAAAAGCAGAAAGAGACCACTGACCAATTGACAAATGCCTGAATCAAAGATCTCAAACGTAAGACCTCATGGCTAAGAGACATTTGGGCAGCAAAGATGATGTGTCTAGGCTGCCTCCTCCAGCGCATGTTTGCTGAATGGAACTTTGACTCCAAAGGTCACTGGTCCTACATAATCTCTTTCATTTGCTTGTCGTGAGTCTTTGGCTAAGTGTCTAGAATGTAGCAAGTAAGTTTTCACTCTCGTACCCCCCTCCCTCCATTGCTAGCAAAAGATCTTGCCTTAAAGTATTTTAAAGATACTGCCAGATAGATATGCTCTGATTTTGTCAATCCAGGAATTTGAGAAAGGCCACAGTGTGTCAGATTTAAATTCGCTCTCAGGATAATCTCCAGAGGTAGTGCCAAGAAAGGGTTTATGATAGAGCTCTTTCAAAGCTTAGAAGATTAGAGCAAAAATATGAACAGACCTTGTTTCTCTTAATAACCATTTTTATATTTGCCCTTAATAAATTTGCCTAACTGTTTAAAATATCTAATTATATTGCTTCAACAGATGTAAACATGCTTTTTGTCTAATGGCCTTTGTGTTGAAAGTTTGACCTCGTTTTCTGTGAAACCCATGGTTATTTTGGCATCTGGCTTCTGCTCAAAGCCCCCTCCACCATCACCTCTGTAGAGCCATACCACCTGCTTTTCAGTCTTGCTGATTAATAAGGATAATAATGACAACAACAATTTTTTGTTTGAGGACTAAGTAGGTAACAGACATTGTGTCAAAAGCTCAGGTGTATTGTTTCATATTATTTCATTTTTATCCCCCAAATAACTTCATGAAAAAATTACTAATTATTATCCAAATTTTATAAATACTGAAAGAGGATTAAAGAGGTAAACTGATTAGCCAAGGTCACCTTCTTAGTTGGTGGAGAGAGGGAGAGTGTAGCCAGGATTTAATCCCATGCACTGTGCTTCTAGTCAACATTCTCACATATGTGATATATTGAATCTCCTTTTGATATTTTCCCTGAATATCTGGGACAGTTTTCTATTGCTGAACATCAAGATACTTATGTGATATATGGATTTAATAAATTCTGATAGATTATTTGATTATGATACTTTTAAGGATCCTTAATGACTGTAAAATAGTGCTTTCTTATACCTATTCTGAAGCTTCTTTTCAGATTTAGGAAAAATTCTCCTGTTTGCTATTTTAGATTTTGTTAGATAACCTCATACATCTGTGAGAACTACCCACTGTGAGAACTATCGAAGTCTTTTAAGCAATGAAATTCTATTGGGTAAAATCTGCTGTAACATTCTTATTTAAATGAGAATTTAATAGGAGAGAAGAAATACCATATCTTAACTACCTAGAAAAATAGGCACTGAAGATCAGAAATGCAGGGAAGCATGCTCCTCCTGGCAACATACCGGGATAAGCAGTCAAAGCCAAATCTTGTGAAAACTACTCTATTGTGTAGCCTTGACATAATTTAGAACATATTTTTATTGTTTGTTCGCTTATTAGATTGGGAACCAAATTGTATATCTTACCTTATGAAAATTAAAAAAATCGTAATCATAATAAAATTGTGAAACGGTATAGGGAATCCCTCAAATGTCTTCATTTGTGTACTCAGGTTCTCTGCTCTGCTGTACTCTGGTTCCGCACAACAGCAAAGGATGCAGACAACATTCCTGTATGTCTGGAGCTAACCATCATTTGTGAACATCAAGAGTGAAGTGAAAGGAAATTGCTACATTCCATGCTCATTATTAAAATGGAGCTGGAAAAACCTGGGAAGTTTCACAGATACTGGCAGGAGGTATTAGCATGAGAACAGTGGGCCTTAAACCTCCTTGTTAGGTGATAGGAGAGGAAACAAACCTGGCTTGCTTTGGTTCCCTACTGTGTCCCTCTGTTTTAGTAGTCTGAAGAAATCCCACAAAGTCACATGGCATAAATTTATTTTGAAAGAGATAAAGCAGATTAAACATGAGTTTTCTTTTAATAAACTAATCAGTTTATTACTAATTTTAATTTCATCATCACCTTTATCCCTGGTGTTATGTTCATAGTTTCATATTACTTAGGCATGAACTCATAAATCCATTTGTATAAGTATACAGTGAATACGTGAAATTCACAAAACGTAAACCCAGTTCATGACAGGTCAATGGCACTTGCTAGCATATATATCTACAACATTTATATTTTATTTTAACATGTTAAGGGATAAAGCATGAAGCCAAGGTTGTCTAAAATGAGAAGAAAATGCTGACTATTTTCATATATTTAGCCTCATATGTCTAACTAACTGCCAAGAACTGAAGATAATCATGGAAGCATTTACATATTGGAGAAAAACTGAGACAGTCAATAAAACATATTTCCATCAAGGTTAATTTGTTTTGAATGGAATTTGAAACACAGCTTTTGAATTACACACAGGTATTAAAGTCCACATTTTACCTATCATTTTAAATTATGTACTGATACAGCTACAAATAGCTATAGCTAAAGACTGAATTTGTCACCATCCAGTTCTAAAATACTCACCCAGAATAGCTACCACAATGTCATCTTTGAGGATTTCGATGGAGCCTCGGGATAGGAAGTACAGTGCTGTCAGGACATCACCACAGTGAACAAGGGTGTCTCCTGGAGGTGCATGAGTGGTCTTGAACTTCATTGCCAGGGCTCTAAGGCAGCCTTTACTTGCACCTCGAAAAGCTTTGCAATTTTGCAGCAGAGTTTGGTTGAGATGTAGACAAATGTCAGCTTGCAAGCATTCTGGGAAACCCTTTAGGACCTGAAGGAGAAAGATAAAGAGTTTCATACTACCAGTGCACTGTGTACTTCAACTTGATATAAAGTCTATTTCTTGCTCAAAGAACTGCAGGTGTAGTAATTGTCACCAGGAGTTCTTCCAGTGTTTCTACCTCGCCTACTTTAATGAATACTTGGTTTGCTAAACATGTCAAGAATTTTAACTCAAATACTTGTTCTCTGAATTAACTGCAGGTATTCAGATTCAACACAAGTGCTGTCTCATTAAAATGTTATGCCTACAACTTTTCATACTACTTCTCTTTTCCCTACATTATGTTATGTAGCATCGTACTGTGCACAGATATAATGCAGTGTGACAATTAATAAGACATAACCAATCAAAGGCAGTACAACCAGAAAGATAACCTTTTGATAGAATTTCAAGTCAATTTAGATTGCCATCTCTGGTATATACCTTAGTTACAATTAACAAAAATGTTGGTTTTGGAGTAGTCATGGAATTTGTAAATGTCATATATCAGGGAATGCTCTTAGCTAACAACACTTGGACTATTTATGTTTCTCTATATGCATTATTAAAACTAAATATTTTTATAAGCCTGAAAATAAAGGAAAGAATAATAAACATACTTTAAAAGTATACTTTAATTTTCAGAAATAGAAATTGTGCCAGAATATACATTGCATACACAAGCTTCTAAAGTGCTGCTGTTTTGACAGCCTATTCAGTGGTTAATTTAAAATTTGTGAAATAGATTAAAAAATAGTTTCTGACATGTGCTATTCAATTTGAACTAAATACACTTTATGATACATTTATAAATTGCCAGTATACAATGGGTCAAAGACAACTCGTGCTTCTCTGTGTCATGCTACTTTGGTGTCACATGTAGGTTTTACTTTGACCTCTGACTTTCCCCTGACTGTATAAATAATATGCTTTGGGATAGGCCATTATGCAGTGTAACTTATAGGGCAATAATGCAGTTTTGGGGTTTTCTTTTTTACAACTCAATCTTGGTGTACCACTCAATAAAACTAAAATAATCATGAATTGTTTATAAGGCAATTCAAATGTATTTAGCACAGAGAGGTACTTCAAATTAAATAATATTTTAGTGTACTTACAATTATTAGTACTTTAAACATTAAAACAGCTATAGGGATCCTCCTTTTATTGGACCACCATGAGATGTAAGTGGTCAGACTGTGATGTGATACGAAAGGAACAATATGAGACATGAATCCCAGCAGACATAATTCGCTGCTCTTATCTTCTTCATTGTATACAAGTGGGTAAAGGGTATTTTAGAAGAAAATCCACAGAACTGAATTCTGGTCATGAATTTGCCACAGGTTGACTCTTGTGCAAGTCACTTTATTCCTCTGTGTTTTTCTACTGCAGAATAAGAGCCTTCACAATAATGAAGTCAACCATAAGTTACAATAAATAAGGTGTCAACTGTCAGACATTGTTCACACAGCTCTATGCTGCTCATATTTCATCCTGTAGAGGCCCAGGTCCAAAAGGAAGGAGCTTTCCTCTGACATGAGTCCCTGAGCACTCATCAGCAAAGTCTCACCTTACCTGTGGCTTTCAGGCTTGGCCTACATGACTGCACTCCTGCCCAATTTCCTGTTTGGACTGAAGATTTCTCTAACACAATTTGTCTTCTCTCTAATTTTATCTCTGAAGTGGGGATTTTCTCCCCAGTCTTCAATTGTCCCCTATATCAACTCAACTTCTCTCTAGGAACAACTTCTCTCTGTGCCACTGATCCCTGTTACCATCTAAACAGTCACTTTAGATTCTCTGCCAAGCGGTGCCAGACCGAAGTTGAGCTAAGTACAGATCCTGTTTTCTGAAATGGTAACCACTTTATTTGAGACTTATATGGGACAAAAATACCTCAGCTTTTTGGTCTTTGTGTAACTTATTTCTCTCTGAGGCCAACTCTTGTAGTCTCAGCATAACTCATAAATGATCTCATATAGATAAAGATGAAAATAGAACATCACAACACATAACAAATTAGGTATGTGCATCTTCTGTTAAGACAAATGTTGCCAGGTGTGGTGGAGCACGCCTGTAATCCAAGCACTCAGGAGACTGAGGCATCAGTATCACTGTGAGTTCGAGGCCAACCTAGGCTACATAGTGAGTTCAAGGCCAGCCTGAACTACGTACCAAGATGTTTTCCCCCGCAAAAAAATAAGTAAGTATATGATATAACAAGATATGAAAAGGCATTTTATACTTCATATAAGTGGGGGTTATAATTGTGACTATAAAATTGGAATGAGAAGATTGAGCTTGTAACTTTAATTTCAGGCATTTTCCCTGAAGTCTCCCTGAGTGTAGCCTGGTAACAGAACCAAAAAATTATGTGGATGTGCATGTGTATAGATTCCTTAAATTGGAAGGCAGAGATGAGACAGAAATGGGGGTCCCCACTGCTTTGAGTGTGTTCTGTGAGCTATACACAGCTATGAGCTAAAGTTCTGCTGAAGTAACTTACTAATTGGAAGTTTGTTCGAACTATTTAACTTCTTGGAGATTCAATTTCATCTTTTTAAAATTAAATTAACAACATCGACTTCACAGAGTTGTGGCCATGATTAGATATGATAATGTACGTAAACCATCTCATGCATAGTAGATAATTTAATAGATAATTTATCTCTGACTTCCTATTTTTTGTCACACATACTCTTTGTTTCTGCAGAAATGGTGTGTTCAATTCTGCTGGAAATTGATAGACATACAACTTACTGTGTTTTCTCTTTGGTGTGTCTGGTAGGAAAATTTCCATCTATTTTTGTGTTCTATTACTTCAGCAAAGCTTAAATGTTTTGTGCTCTGTGTATCATCAGTTTAAGAACACTTTTTCTTGCATATCTCTGAATTCTTTTTCCTATTTCTGGCTTCTTAAGTGTTCTGGCTTACTTGCACTGAACTTTTCATTGTTATTGCCTTAAATCCCTTTTGAAAGTAAGCAGTTAATAAAATAAATATATAAGTATGTTCTTAGAATTCCAGTAGTCTTGGAGTCACTTACAAAACTTTAAGGGTACTTGGGAAAGTTTTTTCCTTGTTAAATATCCTTTGTTCTTAACATTCATTCTATTTGAAGTGACATCCATTGGGAAAGATTGCATGAAATTGGAGGTTCCATAGAGCCTTTGTTTTCACAGGGGGAGGTTCCAGAGAGTGTAGAATAAACTTGCCTAGATTAAGGAATTCTTGTGTGGTGTTAGCCCTTAACTTCCTTAATTTAGTCACATCAATTACTTAAGTAAAACTCAATGAGATTTAAAATTCAGTTGTTAAATATTGTACTTTCCCAATAGTTTTGATGTATCAAATAAATTGTCAGGGTTGTAATCTGAATTATGGTTCAGTAAAGGTAAGATGGATAGTTAAAAGAAAGATGCAGTGGAATAGATACAGAAGTGCAGTGAAAAATGGGAAGTAAGAGATAGTTTTAAATGGATATTTATCCAGGGGACCAATTGATTCCCTTCTTTGCTTTCTAATTATCCTTTTGCTTTGTTCAGTTTGGTTCTTCTAAACTCCCTGACTTAAAGTCTTTTCATTTACAACCCAACTATTTATGTTGTACCACGCCTAGCAGATCTGGCTACAGACGGTTGCTCTGTTAAATACATACATACATATCAGGACACAAGCTGGACTAGTGATTATTATATTCATTTTGAGTACATGCTTCTCAATCTTCTTATATGTCAAACTCTAAAGTGGCAAAGGTACACACTGCCTTCCACTCTGCATGTGTGGCTGTTGTTTTATTGAGTCAATCTAATTTTAAAGACCAAGGTGCAACACCCAGCATTAGTCATATAGCCGGTAGCTTGGAAAGCCAGTTCTGATTCATTTAACAAATATTTGTGAAATATTTACTGTACGTCTGATACTAGGCTATAGAGCATCACTATGAATAAAATGTGTTCTGGAAATACACATGGTCCTCAAGACTTTCTTACAAATACCCAGACTAAAACAAACTTTTACAGAGTTAACAGAATTTCTCACACTTCCTCATGTCAAACTTGGACATTCATAATTTATGTTTATAATACTAATGGCTGTTCAAATGAACCCTCAAGTAATAGTTATTTGATGATGAAGCTCTGATTTTATTTTTCTAATACTGGCTGGCATTGGGCAGATTTTTTTAAACTTTTTGAAGTTCTGGGAAACTTTTTTCAAGGTTGGCAGAAATCCCATATCTCTATTTTGATATGTGGTCACCTTAATAATTTATAAATGCAAGATTAATTTCCATTTACTTGAATTTATATGAACAAGGCTCTTTAGGGTGCTCAAAATTAAATTATTTCTTGCAAATTAGAATTTGTTCATTTAAATAAATATGAAATGCTATCTGTAATTATTAGAAGAAATAAATTTCACAGTTTAGTACTAGAGGACTCAATATTTAAAGACATTTGAACACAAACAACCCAAGATAGCATTATTAAATCAAATAAGACTCATTAAAATAATTGCACAAGATGAAGAGAGAGAAAAAAATGATTACATAATAAACATATGTCAGACAAGATCCATTACTAATTCAGAACTATGTACTAAACTTTATTCTAAACTTTCCTAAAAGATATACAATGTGTGATAAAAAAAAAACCACAGTGAATGTTAAGTTTTTAAAAAATTTACTAGAGTGAAAGAGACATTGCCATTAACCCCTTCAAAATATGTAATTCCCCTTCCTTTGAACACATTTATCCCATCATTCTTGCCACTCTCTGAAGCAGTTCTGGAAGTCTTCTTTGTGTCTTTTGTGCTGTAGTGACTACCTGAATTGATTCAAAATGTTTACCTTTTATAGTCATTTTGACTTTGGGGAAGACCCAGAAGTTGCAGTGACAGATCAGGTAAATAAAGCAGATAAGGACATGCTGTCATGTTTTTATGAGCCTGCCTTTCTGTCGAAAGGCAGCCAGCAGCAGCATTCACTGTATTTTTGGTCACAACTTGGAAAGACACTCACATAAGAGAACTTCCAGAACTGCTTAAAAAACTGGCAAGAATGATGGGATAAATGTGTTTGAATTGAGGGGAGTATTTTGAGGGGGATTAATGGCTGTGTGTCTCTTTTACTGTAATTGAAGTTTCTAATCTTTTATTTGAACATTCACCATATATTCATATTTTTTAATCACATTGTGCATATGCTGACACATAATCAAATTATGGTATTGTTAATATTTATAATTACGTAGAATATGCATTCATATTTTATTTATAATAACAATGAATGACTGCTAAAGTTAATATAAGTTAACATAAGCCTTAAATATCTGACTAGATATGTGTACTAATCAAAAAGATATGTCCCATTAATTTTAATAAATTAATTCTTAAATGTAATCTTATACCAATTGAATAATTATGCTATCTTTTATATATTGGGGTATAAATGAACAACAAATTTGATCCAGGTTATACTTGAGCATTTATGTCCTGGGTTGCAGTCATTAGTATCTGAGCAGAGAAATAGCTTAATTAATGAGTTTTCTTTTCTTTTTTGGATATGTCATCATTCTACCATATTTCAAGAAGAAAAGAGATATTTATTACTTTAATCAAATTTTAACTGGCTACTGATAAAAAATAATTTCTAAATAAAGAAATAAACATTTACATTGACAATAAACTTACTCTTTGTTCAAATTTAAAATACAAGATTCAATGCTTGCTGTTCTTAATCCTTATTGCAAAAACTCTTGTGATGATGACATTTTTTCAGATTCTGTTTGGAAATGTAGGTAATTGAATTTTTTGAAAAATTACTGATTTGTTTCACAGTGCTTCAAACCCTTGTATTTACTTTTTAAAATAAATCTAAATGTATACCCTAAGTCGTTCTGCTTTGTATTCTGATAGTAGGCAGGGTTAACCTGTGTTGTGATGTATTTTTTTATTTGTTTCTATTAGTGTAGCTGCTTAACATTCTCAGACTGACTAGGGCACATTTAGAAAGACAGTCGGAGTGTGGCAAATGGTTCTCCTAAATAGCAGATTAATCATATGAACAACTTTGGTGGCTATGCTAACTGTCATTAGGAAATTTTCTAGGGAAATTCTCTGGGTCATTAAGTATACTTAAATCTTGACAAATTAGGATTAATCAAAACACAAATTAACACTCCCTATGAAGTGCTGAAACCTCAAGCATGACTATCAAATAGATTATGCAAGTAATGTATTACATTTTAAGTCTCTGTCCTAGAGTACAGCTTTAATATTTTATAGCACTTCTTGACTCTGGTAGAACTATTGTTTTCATGTGGACATTCAGCTTTTGCTAAATCTTTAGTGTTTGTAAGATAATAGACCTCATTTTTATTGTTTCTAGAGGCTAATGTCCTAACATAATGGATTCTGGAATTTCTAGATCACTCTAGATTGCATTGGTTCTATGATTAGGCATTAAAATATACAAATAGACTTCATGTTCCTTTGGTAATTACGTGTTTAATGCTACATTTTAACACTGGTTGCCATAGGTGGACTCTTGAGCGGTTCTTACCCTACATATACACATTACTAGACTGAAGATCACATTGCTTTGTAGCCTACTTTCTTTTATTGTTTTACCTTCCTAGGACTAATAAGAAATTACTTTATTATATAAGACTGTCATATCTGACCATAGTGTTGGGAAAGCAGAACATTGTGTAATCCATGATTGTGGAAATATTTATAAGCATTGGGAGAATCAGCTAATATTCTGCATCTAAGTTATCAATGCTAAGCATGTGGTTTATATCACTAAGGAATGATATATGTGGACAAAAGAAAACTCTGTCACACATCAACTTGGAAAACAGGTACATAAATCCTGAATCAGTTTAACACCAGTAAAAGTTCCTTGAAAATCAAAACAGAATCTTCCTTCCTACACCTTCTCTTCCTTCTCCTACCACTTCAGTTAACAGCAGTATGGGGTCATGTCTCCTTAGAAGGAAATTTAAACTTTAACCTTGACTCAAATTAAGGTATGGCTAAAGATGAGTGGGATACAGGTGATGATGTGAGGGCAGATGGGATTTATTGTTTTTATACACACATCCTAGTTACCTAGGCTCTGGAGTCCTTCGGCTAACTCAGTGAAAGCCTGATTTTAAAAAGGTGACTTAAGATTTCTGAAATGAGGTCTCAGAGGAAACCTTGAAACCATTAAGTTTTCTAAGGGCAAAAGGAGGGATCAGCATCTTGAGGAACAGTTTCAGGTCCTCCCCTCTTTACCTCTCTTCCACTAATTGAGAGAGGAAGTAGTGGAAGGAATGAACAAAATATAACCACAGCAGGTTCTGTTGCATGCCCTGCAAATGGTTCTACCCAAGTGGGTTGGTTGTAGATGACCTGAGCTTGCTTACAGAGTAAGGGAAAAGGAAATGCCGTGTTGAAAAAATGACTTAAAAAATCACCTCGCACTTAAAATACTATCTTGAATTTGAATCAAGTCTTACAGTTTCAGAAACATTTCTCATGTACTACATTTTAGAAAAAAAATTTGTTTGAATCATCAATATTTTGTGAGGGATATAGAGTGGCAATCACCCCTTTTTTTTAAGTGAAAGGTGAGGCATAACTTATTAAGAGATTTTATTTGTAGAAGAAATAAAATTCCACACTTTGTCCATGGTTTCTTCAACTATTTTGACTTGCTCTTGGTGTCTATCAAGTTGGAGTTTTAAAAGTTTTCTAAGAGTATGATGAGACACAAAATATTTCCCACTCACTTTATTTATTGCCTTTATAGATAAACCAAGCAATAGAGGTATAATACAGATTCCCTTTTACTTTTTGTACCATTTGGGATACTTATTACTCAGATTTTTGTTTTTTGGTTCTGGTTTGCTTTTTATTATTTATTTATTTATTTATTTATTTATTTATTTATTTATTTATTTATATTTTTTAAGATGGGGGTCTCACTATGTATCTCAGGCTGTCCTCAAATTTGCGATCCTCCCGCCTTAGCCTGCTGAGTGCTGGGATTACAGGTATGCATCACTGTGCCCAGCTTTGTTCCTTAGAAATTTTAAGCCTAAACAAAAATGCAATTGTTTTCTAGGAAAAGAAATAGCTATTTCAATAATTATCAAACTTTGAGTAAAACATTAGAAGCTTTCAAAGTAGAAGTTTTTCTCTCTCTGCATAACAGATTTCCCGTCAGTAAAAGTTTTTGACTGTTACCTGACACTCAAAATACTCCAGGCAATGTCATGTCTGCGCAATTCCACTCCCACAGATTGAGTCGTGAACGTGCTGTGTGTGTTGTAGCAGCTATTTAGACAGCCTGCAATTGGTAGTGGAATTACAGAATTTAATCATACAATACATAAAAGAATAAAGCAGAGAAAATCTCTCCTTTCTCCATTATGAAATAATGCTGAATGCTTTGGAAAATTTTTTATAATGATGAGTCATTTTTTTGCAAATGCAACCAGATTACTGAATTAGGTGTGGGCTCTTATGTATCTGAAAAGTAGAAATGTTATAGTTCATTAACTTTGGATATAATCCAAATGAAAAAATAAAATAATTCAAAAGAGACCACAAAATCAGAAGTACTTAGCTGAACATGCTTGTATTACCAGCACTCTGGGAGGCTAAGGTAGGAGAATCATAAGTTTGAGCCCAGCAGGGGCAATTTAGCGGGAACCTGTTTCAAAAAAAAAAAGGGCTGGGGATACAGCCTAGTGCGAAGGCCCTGAGTTCAACCCGGTACCAAAAAACAAAAAAAAACTTTAAAAATCAGAAGTACTTATTAAGCACCATACTATAACCTTTGGATCAATTTGGAAAGTGATAAAAGTTGAATATTTCATATCAACACTTCTAAAACCAACCTACAGAAAAATTTGCATTCAAAGAAAAATGTAGCTGGACATGGTGGCACATGTCTGTAATTCCAGCATTCCGGAGGGCAAAGGCAATAGGATTGCAAATTGGAGGTCAGACTGGATTACAGAGCAAGTTCAAGACTATCCTGGACTACATAGGAAATCTTGTCTCTAAATTAAAAAGAAGTATTCTCTTATGGTCTTCATTATTACCAAAGAATAACTCAAATAACAAAAGTCCTTAATAAAAAAGTTCAGAATAACAGAATAATACAAACAATGAAAATGAAGGAATATATATGTAACCACTCCCCAAGATGATTGTTAAATTAAAAAAAAAATTTTAAGGGATGGAAAATGCCAAAAAATGAAAAGAATTGTAGCAAGGATAAATAAAAATAAGGGCTAGTTTTCTGAAAACAATACAGTGAAATATGTTAATCTGTCAAAGAGCTGCTCAAGAAGAGAGCACAAAAATATACATGTTTAGGAGTGAAATGGAAGATGTTTGTGTTGATACAGAAAATATCAAATAGTTTATAAGAGATACAATTCTATGATAACTTTAAATATCAACATCAAATGGATGGGGCCAGGGATATAGCTCAGTGGCACAGCGCCTGCCTGGCAAGCGAGAGGTCCTGATTTCGATTCCCAGTACCAAAAAAAACAAAAACAAAAACAAAAACAACCCCCCAAAAAGCAACAAAAATCAAATGGATAAATTTTGACAAAACGGAAATAACCCATGTGAACCAAGGAGGAAATAAATAATTACCATAGTAGACTAAGAATAGTAAATAAGGATTTACTATTAAAACAACCAGGACCTTCCAATTAATTCCTTTCTAACATTTGAAGACCAGAATACCACTGACCAGTATTGTCATAAATTAGATGCAAAATAGTAAACAATGAGTAGAATCAACAACATAAAAACCTCTATGACCATCTAGGAGTTATTTTTGGAATGCAAGGTAATTTAAAAGCATTACTTTTAATGGTGGAGCCATTTTCATTAAACTGTTTTGGAGAGTCTGGTGAACTGAAACAATAGCTAGTATTTTTAAAAAGGAGAATGAACTTGTCTCTTTTTCTGCTAATGTAATTGCATACTTAGACCACCCAAGAGGAAATCTTCAAGATATGTCTATATCATTTCTTAGATCAATTTAAACCCACAATGTTAAATTTTAGCCAGAACTCACACTTATATGGAAAGGAAGGATTTCTATGTACGGCTCACGATTTCTTATATCTTTAAAATCAATAGGAAATGATATGGTCTTTCGGGGTCTGATTTTCTAAGCTAGATTTGACAATCTTATTTTGGGATCATCTCAAACACGGAGTATATTGAAATTGAATAAAAGTAGGCATACATTACGTATGAAGGAATACGTGTGCTTAAGTAGTCGAGAGAAAGGAAAAATATGATTAGTAAGAGCTGATCTATCTTATCAGGTGTTAAAACATGACGCACAGTGATAGCTTGAACTTTCCACTACTCGACAGAAAAGTTAAAAACAAAACAAAACAAAAAACTGCTCAGTGTCTGTAACTTTGCTTGATAGTCAAACCAAAAATCTTGAAAAAAACTTGAAAAAACCTTGAAAAAAAACTATATGGTACTAGAGTGAGTCACGTGCCACGTCTCGCTGTGGACACAAAGCGAGTCTAAGCGCTACTCTCCCTAGACAACATACGGTGCTGTGTTAGTGCACTAAAACATTCGTCATTGTGCCTTTTTTTTTTTATCATTATTTGCATAAAATATTGTAACCATGGCTCTAAAGAAAGTGATATCAGCAGTAAAGCTAAGAGGAAAACTGTGAGAACCGTTATAGAATTAAAGAAAGAAATCATTATGAAATTTTTTAAAGTCCTGGAAAAATGAATTTATATGTGTAATTTTTGGGTCTCAGAACTAATTATTTGGTTTTCCATTATTTCTTTTTTTTTTTTTTTTGTGGGTCCCGGGGGTCGAACTTAGGACTTCGCGCGCCAGCAGGCGCCCATGCCACTGAGCAATATCACTGGCCCATTTTTCCTATGTGGGTTCTGGGAGTCGAACTCAGGACCTTGTGCTTGCTAGGCAGGCGCTTATGCCGCTGAGCCATCTCACCGGCCTGCATTATTTCTTATGGGAAAAATAAGTTCAGTTCTCAAGCTTTTTGGTGCTCAAACATGAATTTGGAACAAATTGAGTTAGACAACGAAGGTACCACTGTATATATTTTAATAGAAATGTACAAGTAGAGCAAGTTTATGAGTCTAGATGTATATCTCAACTACGTCTGATAATATAATCTATAGTTTAGCTAATATTTTAAACAAATGAAAACTATTTTATTTAATCCATTCTGCTAAAAATACCTTCCATTCATGAGAAGAAAATCACTTAGAAAAATAGATTTCAGATTATGGACTTTTCTTTTTAGTCATATGCCAAAATTTTTTATGAAACTACTTATATAATTCAAAGAGGTAGTAGGGACTTTTAAAACAGGAAACGACCCCTGAACTATACAAGAACATTTGATACGTATAATTTACAATGAGTGTTTATAAAATAATTAAAGGTAATAAAGTGGAAAAAAGCTATAAATAGGAAATCCATAGAAAAAATTCAAATGACTATATTCAGGTATATACACACATACATATTTTAGATATAGGTATATGTACATGTACAAAAGTGGTGCTCACGTTAATTCATAGCTAGAGAAATATCATAATTCATAGCTAGAGAGAGTAACAGCCAAGTCTTCCATATCCATTAAAATGTCAAATATTAAAACCACAGGTGATGTTCTTCCCCTCCATTTAAAGAAATCTTCTATCCAATGGTCTCCAAGGTAAGTAGAGTTAAGGAACCAACAAATAGGAGCCATGATACAAACTGAAAGAGGTTCTGAAGGTATGTCTAGCATAAAAGCTACAGTAAAAATATAGTTTTCCCATCCACACTCATTTATATGGGTAACATGCCTAAGTCAAGAAAAGCAATTAAAATATATGTAAATTTCTTGAAGCATTACCGTTTTAAAGCTACATGATAGTATAGGTTGGATGAACTATTTCTGCTTATTTTCACCCTTTTAAAAGATTAAGTGGTATGACATATTGGATAGAACATTTGTGTATCAGTAAAAATATAAATTCCTAGTCCACTGGTATTTCTTTTACTGAAGAAAATATTGGACTTTTCTTTTGGGGACATTATGGATGGTTTGATTCCATTAAGCTCGAGACATGCTGAGTTAACTCTAGTATGAACTACAAGAGATTTAAAATTGTATTTCCAAAGAAGATTTTATAAATGTACTTTGATGATCTATTTTTTATTATTGGCTTAACCCATATTAAGTGATCTGAAACTGAATTAAGTTTGAATTACTCCTTAGGGTAAGTCTTACCTACCCTTTAACACAAGAAACTGTAAACTGTACTCTAGAATCTTTTTTCAAATAAGACCATTATTTTCAGGGGTATAAAAACAAGTTCAGACACCATTTCCACCTTCTCATTAGGGGAACAATGGTGATAAATGGAGTAACTGAAGCACGCATGTGTTTGCTGTCTCCTCAGTACTTCAGCAGTGCCTGCTCATCAGATGTAAAGCCCTGGGTCATGCTGTCCTTATTTCTCTTGGCTCAGACACTGCCAAAGTTTGCATTCCATCCTTGAAGAATCTACTTTGCATGGAAGCAGTAAGATGCTAGTTGTATATAAGCCTTCTCTTCTCGATGATGGTTGGAGAATAGGATGATGTTTGTGTCATCATTTGTGAAAGACGACTGCATAGGTACCACCTGTGACCCAAAAACACCAGAGCCTGTGTTAAGCTTGATACTGTTCATGTCTGAGAGTTCCAGGTGCTATTTATTGTTCTCATGATATTTTTGAGTTTAGGGTAAGTAGCCTTCATGTAAAATAACAAGGACAGGTGACCTTTGCCTTTTCTTAAGCACATATTTTTCAGAGGCTGCCTACAGGAGATGATCAAGAGCGATGATACATTTGTGTGTTAATAATGCAAAAGTTTACTACCTACCCAGGAAATTCCTGTCAATTAATCAATATGCAGATGAAAACATCCTTTCAAATGCTTTGTGCATAAAATTCTACTCCTAAATGGTAACTGAGTATTTATTTACAGAAAACCAGAATGCACACTAGTCTTGTGGGTCATTATTTTTTAAATGCATGCTTTTGCCAATATCCATGACCCTTTTTAAATATGTGGAAGACTAGTCAGATTTGAGGGCCCTATTTTGGGGGCAGGTAGGGGGATTGTCGGGGATTGAATCTAGGGTCTACTAAGCTACTTCACCAGCCCTTTTTATTTTTTGAGACAGGCTCTTGTTAATTTACCTATTCTGGCCTTAAATTTCCAGTCCTCCTGCCTCAGCCTCCCAAGTAGCTGGGATTACAAGAATGCAACACCTTGATTTACTGAAGGTGTCCTTTTCAGTAATTTTATTTTAGTTCTATGATACAGTCAAGTTCTTTTCATTTACTATATTTATAGACTTCATTGTAGATCTTTAGAAAAAGCTCAAATGGATAAAATATAGTCTTGAAAGCAAATAATGCTATTTTATGTTTTGCCTTTATATTTGTGATGAGGTTTAGTGTTACAAGGATTGTTTTTATCTGAGATGCTGAATTGAATAAAAGTGCAAGCTTCCTTGATTATATTTCATCCTGGTATATCAAAGCACCGTGATCTGAATATGAAGCTCTGGCACAAATGAAGTTATTCAGTGTAGGGAATGGTTGTTACAGTTTTTGATGGAGTAGAGAAAGACTATGGATACAGAGATGTGGTCGGCATTAGTAATGGAGGCCACACTGACAACAGAAAAACTAGAAAAGAGTTGTGAAAGTAAGAGAAATCAAATGTTATCAAAATGCTCCTTAGAAATCATATCAGCTCCAAGAAATGAAGATTTCCATTAAGCAATATTGCATTTATTATTCTCTTTGCCATTTTGATTGGTGTTGTCAGGTCTATTACAAATGCATATGTCACTAAATTTAGCACAATTCTAAGTAATTTTAGAGTATTAGCCCGATTCTTGGTTGAAATCTCCAAAAATCCTTCCCTGTTTCAGCTCAACTCCTACCCTACACCTCCTGCTTTTGCAGAAATTAGCATCTGCTTGACCTGGAGACTTGAACATGCACTGCAAGTGCTGTCAAATTTCCTCTTTTACCCCTCACAGCCAACGCCCTCACTTTCTCTCTCTTTTTCCCTACCTGTCTTCAAGATAAACTTACCTCTCCACTCTGCTGAAGAACTATTCCCCTTCCAAAGCTCTTATTCCATATCCTTTCTATGTCTGTCTCTCAGAATTTCCTCCATGAATGTTCCTGGGTAAGCAACACTTAGTTACTACACTTTCTTCCTAAAATAAGTGAAACAAAGGTGTTTCTGGATTACCTAATTCTGTCTTGTACTGCCTCTACTTTTGTCCTTGCTTTTGCCTGAAATCCCCTCTGGTTCTCTGCCATCAGCATTCTCCACCCACCTAGTTAAGTGATTTTGAAGCCACCTCTATCCAGAAGCAGATGTTCTACAAGGGAGATTCAGATGTTCACTACAGGCAGTGGAGGAGGTAGGCAACAGATAGAGTCGAGTCTCCATCTTCAAGCATGAAAGCTTTCATAATTTACACAGTTAGCATATTTGAGTACTGGTGATTTAAAGATTCTTGAAAATGGAAAGTTTAATGAAATTGCAGAGGTGAAGTGACTTGTCCAAGAGTAGTGGCAGATTGAGAGCTAGTGCTTGGGACTTCGGAATCCCTATCCTGTATTTTTTTTTTCTATTACTCGGGCATTACCTGGGTGAGTGAAAGGACAGTGTTTTTAGGTAAGGAATAAATTCCCCATTGAATGTTCTTAAAAGTGTTTCCTCTGTGCTAGTTCAATGTTAAACTATAAAGTGGGTTCTGTCTGAAATGGTTTACTTCCCTCAATCCAGAGGGATGCACGGGGCATCAGGGCTGTTCTTCATTCAAGCCAGGATCTTGTGCGTGATGTGATGACACATAGTTCTACACTGACATGGAAGAGAACTTGCATTATTTTAGTAATTTTCTAATTAAAACAATGTTGGATAACCTCAGAGTTTCAGCCTGGGTCAGAAGAAAGCTTTCATTTGGGGAAATTACTTGAGATGACATCAACCCTAATGTGAGAAAGGATATTCTCATTCTTAGTCAAATTTCTGTAGATAGAAAGAAAAAGTTTTCCCAGAATTAACCTGTGCACATCTTTGAGGTAATATTTGCAATCCTAAACCCTAAATTTGAATCTAAAGAACATGTTCTTTTCCCTTCTTCATTATCTTGGCTCTTTCCCTTTTGTACTCTGAAACTTTTTGGTTCAACTGAAAAGGAGTCCATAATTGTTTCCAGAATATTTTCAGTTCTGGGAAATTCTGGCTACAGTTTTCACAAAAAATAAAAGATGAAGAGAATATGGAATATAGCCACATTTTTAGGTCAATTCTTCCTTATTAATTTGTTGTCTACCAAGCAATCAAATGTTTTAGGTCATGAAAATAATTTTAGGCCCATTAATATAACATGACTGGAAACCTTGTACTTCATTTGGACATGTTTGAACAGCAAAAATGACCTGAAATGTTTCATGAAAAATTATAATTAAGGTTATATTTAAAAGAAATAACATGGAATGCTGATGCAAAATACAACAGTTTGATGTATTTTTATGTATTACAATACATAAATTTAAATCATTTTCAACTGCTATTAAATTACAACTTAGTCAAAAATAAATTAATGAAACAAAAACATTAACAATGTGATTTTGGAGGTAAAAAGTCCACTTTGATTTTTTCTTTTACCTCTCAATAGTCTAAGAGTACAGTTGCTTTTCTCTAGTCAACTCTGTTTTGCATATCATGTTTAAAAAGCAAGCATCTTCCATTTGCTGAATTTTCAGAGTTATCTTGCACTTTGATTTTTTTTTTACTCACTTTGCAGTCACAAAATGAGAAATGTAGACATGTACATACAAGTTCGTGCAAGTCAAGTTCTCAAAACCACATGCAAGATTCGGTGGCACATGGTTCAGAGCTCACACATTCCAGGATCATGTAATACTGGCATGCAGATGAGAGGAAAGAAAAGCACCTACATCATGAAAATAGAGGATGATGAAAGAAAATGACATTTTCTTTATGACACTTATCTAATGCAAACCGTATACCCATAATCTTTACCAGAGTGGAAATAGGGGCAGAGAAGTAGATTTTTGTAGTAAATGGGAAACTGTATATAAATATTATTAGAGGTCAAGTCACCATTAAGATTAAGAATTTCTTTTCTGTACTTGGCCTCTTCCATGTTATCTTTCCCAGTTTCTTGATTTGTATTTCCTTTGCTACATCATGCAAAAGATCAGCGCTAACATTGGAAATCACTTAACAAGCTCTAAGCCTAACGGATAACAAGGGTGTTCTCCACAATTTACACAGAATTAAATTGGATATAAATACCTCCTGTTCTTACCGGTGGGTGTTGTGATTCCATGTATTAAGGTGTGAAGCAGACAGGAAAGAGATAAATCTTTCATAAGTACATTACAAATAGGCAAGTGGTATATAAACCATATTCATAGGTAATAGAGTCAAACAATGAAAGGTAAATAGTTGCCACAAAATAGACTTTATATCACAAAAATGGTTGTAAAACTAGAGTTTATTGAGAGGGGAAGTAGAATAAATAATCGTTTCAGTACTGTTTTTGAAATAATCTGGCAGTATGGAGCAATGAAATTGAGTGACATGGTTTTCTGATTAAAAATTCTTGACACTGCTTCAGCCAACCCAGCAGTAGAGATTCCCCAACAGGTTTTAATGCTGATACTTTCGTTAAACAAGAATACTAATGGAGTACATAAAAGTAATCCATGTAGAGTTGCTCTTTCTTGAAAAATCAAAAAGTTCCCTTGGGGAAATCAGTTTATTAGGTGATTTTTTTTTTACATTGAACTTTGTGATCATTTGAAGTAACTCATGTCGTTCAACTACAATTTTGTCTGAAATGTACTAATTTGACTAGCTCTTCAAAGAAATGTTTTGTAATAATATTTCTGTACTTCTCAGTCAAATAAGTCACATGCAGCTATGAAAAACATGTAAATGTCTCTCAAGTTAGACAACATATATATATGTATTTTTTTTTGTGGGTACTGGGGGTGGACCTCAGGACCTCAAGCACCAGCAGGCGCCTATGCTGCTGAGCGATATCACCGGCCCTTTTTTGTATGTGGGTACTGGGAGTTCAATTCAGGACCTTGCGCTTGCCAGGCAGGCGCTTATGCTGCTGAGCCATCTCACCGGCCCAAGTTAGACAATATTTGCAATGCTTCTTGCATCATTGTTGCTAATTTTGAATCTTCGTTTTTAAAGTTTTTGTGTGTTTATGTTAGAATATTTCTGGTGGAACAAAAAATATCAATCTAAATTTTACAGGTTTGCTTACACAAATATTATATTATGTAATTGATGTAATTAAATTTGAGTGATTTTATTTTCTAAAGCATTCTCCAAAAGAGTGTTCTTTTCCAGAGGAGGAGTAGCCAGGTGTGATGGTATCATATTTTAGTTCATTTTTTTTAATTCTATGGCTCTATATTATTGAACTTGAACTTGTTGTATAACTTATTGGTAGAAATTAATCTCTAAAGTCAAAAGGGAAGGTAAAAGAATAATAATAAAACTAATTTAAAAACTCTTTGGACCATGTTAATGTTAATTGTGTTGATTTTTTGAGCAGTGGGTTATGCCAAGTGATTGTTGATGTCAAATTTGTTTAAAATGTATGAAGCAATCCATATGTCTTCCTTGAAAGGAAACATTCATTAAACCACCTACATTAAAAGGGCACAAAGTTGATTGCTTAAAATACAGAAAAACTATTGTTAAAAGAAGCATGAAACTTTCTAACAGAAAATGCTTATGGCATACTTAAGCTCTCTAACCTCTCCTACAATTTTCAAAATTTTCTACATTTTAAGATGTATTAACTTGGATTTCTATTTGGGGGCATCATAATTGTTACAATTTATTTGCCAAATCTTAATTACCAGCTACTTTTTTGGATGCTGGCAACTAGATCATACAGTGAAAGTCCAAATCCTAGCTAAAGCAATTCTTTCTCTAACTGGAAGCGGGAACTCAACTACACACAGTTATATCAGTTTGCATCATGTTATAATGCCTTTGCCACACAATATAACTATATATAGCACCATGCAATGCCATGAATTGAGAATGAGACACTATCTCCAGGGAAGAAAATAAACGTCCAAGAGAAGAAAACAAAAGCAAGGGGTTCAAAGCTGGTGCGACTGGCCTTTTCACTTTGGCTATACTATAATGCCTGTGGTGCTTCTGTTTTGGAAAACAAATACATACCATGTTCATGTCAATGCCATTAGTGTAAGTCCATGCATGCTGGAAATACTCTTCAAGCCGTTGCCGCAGAGGGTTGGGGATTTGGTGAAAGCGAATGAACTCTTTGACTCTCAGCATCTGCATGTGGTACCTGGCAGTTCCCGAGTACAGTCTTTGGATAATTGCAGAAACATTTCCAAAAATGCTTGCATACATTAGTGCTGGATTGGATAAAAAACAAAGTTATGGGAGAACACTGTATTTGGGTATAGTGTATCTTTTTTGAATATCAAGTATGTAGATGTTGATTATCTTATTCCATATGTGTGAGCCAGGTAGAAAAAAGAAGTTAACTTAGTAAGACTTTAAGTTTTATAATTTTAATGATGAAACTAGAGGGGGAAAATATTCAAAGTCATTACTGATTCCAAATTAAAGTAAAAAATCAGATCATTTATAATATTAGGTTGTGACTAGGAGAATTGACTAGAGATGAAATGCATTTGGAAAAACTATCTTATTATTTGCAAGAAGTCATGTCATGGGTCACCATAAATACTTTTTCTTGAAAAAAATTTTATGAAATAAAACATCTTTTAGGGATTTTAAAAAACTACCTTTTGAAATGAATTTAAAATATCGATTTTTAAGTTGTGACATCTCTGCCTCTTAGCCTCAAATCTAACCTTGTAGAAATAAACCACCTATTATAAATTTAAAGCTTATTTTGAATACTTCAAATTTTCTAATGAATACCCAGGTGTTTTAAGGAATATATATTTTTCTTAGCATGTTCATTTGTGTACATTTAAAGGTCAATCTAATTCATTTTCATAGTCTCTTTGCATGAAAAACATACCTCTGGTTTAGAAAATGCATCCAGTATAAATTATGTGAAGGAAAATAGAATATATTCCCGTACTTTCATCTATGGGGAGAAACTGCCAGACAGCCTTTGTTGTGCATTTACTACTTAGAACACCCGCATTAGTTCTTCTTGGACTAAATCCTTGTTATTTAAAATAAGCTCTTTATACACTTTCTCTTCTTCTTTTTATATTTGTGTTCAGTTTCTAATGATTCTAAAAAATGGTACATTCTATACAGAAAATCACATGACATATAATCTGTGTATGATCTTTGGGTAACTGTCACGTACATAGAGATGAGATGATGTATATTATAGGTGCTAGAAAAGCAATGTACCAAACAGGTGGGGGAAAGCAGCAGCAACAACAACAGAACAGCTTGAAGTATTTAACTCAACTATGTTCAACTTACACTTTTTCTTAAAATATGTTTTACAAATAATGGCTTCTATTAAATGTAGATTTTGGCCAAATTTCCATTGTGTTAAAGTGACATGTTTTCAGGGGCATTTGCTTTCTTTTCCAGATTATCTCCTTTGCTTATCAAGCTTGAATATCATGGCTTTGTTTACCATATATGTCTCAGGTAAGAGACTATCCATGAGAAATAACTGGCACTGTTTTATTTTTATTTATTTATTTTTGGATCTATTTAAGGAGATGAAGACTGCAGTGATGTGAGAGTTCATTTTATATCAACTTCACTGAGTCGCAAGATGCTTATACGATTTGGTTAAATATCATTCTTGGTGAAACTGCGAGGGTGATTCTGGTTGAAATAAACATGTGAACTAGTAGACTGGTAAAGCAGATTTGACTCCCCATTGTGGGGGGGCATCCAATCCACTTAAGGAACGAATAGAACAAAAAAGGGGAGGAGTAAGGGAGAATTCCCTCTCTGCCTGAGTGTCTGAGCTGGGATTAAATATTCTCTTGTCTTTGAATTTAAATAATACCATCAGTTCTTCATTACTGCCTAGGCCAATTTCTTATAATAAATCATTGTACCTCTATATTTATCTGGCTGGCTATCTATCTATCTATCTATCTATCTATCTATCTATCTATCCATCCAAGATCTATTGATTCTGCTTCTCTGGAAATCCAGACTAATTCAGGACCTTCTTTCTGTGCTGAGTCTGAGTTGGTATGTGTAGTGGAGATTAATTCTCTACATGGTATATCAGCTGTTTAAAATTTTATCTTCCATAGGAAGAGGGTGCAGGTCTAAACTGTTTCTAATCTGAGTAAATCAACACTTTATTAGGAAGAGAATTAACAGTATTTGCCAGACACAACTGAAAGTGTAAATAAGGACCAAATGTATAATAGATATTGTGAAATAGGAAGAAATCGTTCAAAAGGGAAGGGGAACTAATGAGGGGGGAGGGGAAAAAGAAGGAAGGGAAAGGGAAAAATGAGGAAAGAAGGATAAAATGTAAAAAAAACTTAGCAAATAAGGAAGGGAAGAGGGGTTGAAGGGAGGGAAGGGGAACGGGAAATAAAAGGAGGAATCAAGATATATCATGTACAGGTGCAAATCCCCTATGATGAATGTGATCATTATGTATATCTAAATTGTACCAATAAACTGTATTAAAAAAACCAAAAACCAATATTTGCCAGAAACTGGTTTCTGTGACTTATATGAGAAGTATATTTTATTTATTATTTTACTCACCCTGACTGTAATATTAGAAATATTTATTATGTATGCTGTTATGTCTATAAAGTATTCCTGTCATATGCTCAGGAAATAGATTCCAAGAGCACATAATCAATACTAGGTATTTTACCTAAAACACATTATATGAAGGAGAAAGGTAAGTAAAACATTATTATTGTTTAGTTTTTAACAAATACTATGATTTTATCTGTATGTTGCTATCAAAATGAATCAAATGTTAGCTTAGGTTGTAAATAGGCATTTCCCACTTCCTGTCAAGAAGGAAAAATCTAGATTCTATGTATGTAGTTGAATACTTGAATGAAAGATTGCAATATATCTCTCATCAGATTCTGTGCTGGTTATTGTTTTTTTTTGTGTGTGTGTGGGTACCGGGGGTCGACCTCAGGACCTCGCGCGCCAGCAGGCTCCCGTGCCGCTGAGCGATATCACCGGCCCTTTTTTTTGTATGTGGGTTCAGGGAGTCGAACTCAGGACCTCGTGCTTGCCAGGCAGGCGCTTACACCGCTGAGCTATCTCACTGGCCTGTGCTGATTATTTTTAAAAATTCTAATAAGGACATGATTTTGAATCTATATTTTATCATTTCATCAATTTTAGAAAAGTTTCAGCTGTTATTTTCTGATTACTGTATTTTTCAACTTACTTGACTCATTTTGGGAGACTCCACAAATATAATTGTTCAAGGACTTAGTATTATTTCTTAGTTCCATCATTTTCTAGTTTGTCCTAGTTTCCTATTATTTGATTTTTCTTCTGCTTATGTACCACATTATTCTGTTTCTTTTCCACCGATTTTTAAAGGATGCTGGTTATTGTAAAATTAATATTATTCAAGGCTGCATTTTGTCTTCCTACAAAAATGTTAAATATTGTTCTTTTTAAATTTAATTTAAACTTATTTTAGCTGATATATAAAAACATAAAATCTGTACACATTTATAGGATACCATATGATGTTTTCATATGTGTATGCATTGCATCATTTAAATCAGGTTAAGCATCTCTATCTCCTCAAATATTAAACATTTTTTTAATGGTGAAAACATTCAAAATCCTTTCTTCTAGCTTTTTGAAATAATACAATACACAATAGCCACTTTACAGTACACTAGCACACCAGAACTTCTTATTCCTATTCACAGCTTAGTGTTGATTACAATCCTTTCCCATTTCTCTCTCCCTCGTACTCTTTCTCTCTAGCCGTGTAAGCAACATGCCACTCACAATTTCAATGAAATTGACTTGTTATATTCCACATGTAAGTGAGATTATGTGGTACTTGTCTTGTGCCTGGCTTATTTCATTTAATATAATGATCCCCAATTCCATTTATATTGTCACAACAGAATTTCATTCTTTTATATGGCTGAATGGTATACATACATGCCATATTTTCCCTATTTATCCATTGATGGGCACTTAGATTGTTTCCATTTCCATTTCTTTTTCTTTCCATTATTGTAAATAATGCTGCAATGTACATGGGGGTGCAGATGTCTCTTTGACATACTGATTTCATTTCTTCTAGATTCATGCTTAGTAATAGTATTGCTAGATCTCATGGTAGTTTCATTTTTAATTTCTTGAGGAACTCCCACTCTATTTTTCATACTGGTGTACTTGTTTACACCCATCAGCGGTGCACAGGGTTCTCTTTTCACCACATCCTCACCAGCATTTACCTTTTTTTTTGTTTTTGGTGGGTACCGGGGGTCGACCTCAGGACCTCGAGCACCAGCAGGCGCCCGTGCCGCTGAGCGATATCACCGGCCCTTTTTTCGTATGTGGATTCGGGAGTCGAACTCGGGCCCTCGTGCTTGCCAGGCAGGCGCTTATGCCGCTGAGCTATCTCACTGGCCCCAGCATTTATCTTTTTTATCTTTTTATAACACTCATTCTTACTGTTGAATACTTTGCCTTATACCTGTTAGCCATTGGTCTGTCTTCTTTTGAGAAGTGTCTACTTGTCTATTGTTTCTTGTTGCTGTTATTGGTATTGAGATTTTTTTGGTTCTTTATGTATTTTGGACATTAACTCATCAGAGATATAGTTTGTAAATATTTTCTGTCATTCTTTAGATTGTTTCCTTTGCTTGGTTGATTGTTATCTTTGCTCTGCGGAAATTTTTTAGTTTGATGAAATCTCAGACTTTTTTTTTTTTTTTTTTTTTGCTTTTGATTCCTACACTTTTTGTGTCTTGTACAAAAAATCCTTAGACATTAGACATTGTTCTTGCAGGTAGTTGTATCATTTGCACATTGAGTTATATCTTTTGATGTTTGGTTTTTAAGCTTTTTGAGGACTACATTAGCCCTAGTACATGGTATTATTTTCCTGATATTCCATTGAATACTTCAGATGTTCCATGCTTCAGAAGTTTCCATGCTGCTGGTTTGAATCTGAATATTTCCCATATTCACATGAACTCTGGAAATTGTTCAGCTTACTGTACTTGTACTTTTTGCCAGGCTTTGGGGAATTTTACCTCATGAATTTTCCCCAGTATTTATCAATAGACTCAAGGGGACACCCACGAAGAATTTTGAATTTTTCTTGGTCATAGCTTCCCTTATTGTCTGTATTGCAAATTTCAGGAATGGCACCTCCGTGACCTCTGATCTTGTTTGCTTAATTCAGTAAGACAGCTGTAGTCTTCTTAGGTTGTGTTTTTGTTCACTGTTCACTATGGTCCAGAAGACACCTTCAGGCAGGACAACATGGGGCCATCTTGTTCCTTTTCCTTCTCTTAGGCATCACAATTCCCTGTTGATTTTCAATATCTGCAAACAATTACTTTATATACTTTGTTTAGTTTCTTTGTTTCCTTTTGTTTTGCTTGTTTGTTTAATAGGGGGCTTAAAAAGTTCCAATTCCTTCAGCATGGTGTAGCAGAGTACCAGTTACTGTTTTTTTACATGCTACAAAACCAAGAAATTCTCCCAATTTATTTGTCATGTAGGACAGAGACAAAGATATTTGCCTTTATTTGTACTAGTTTATGTGTTTTCTTAAAATTGCATATATACATGATATTTATAGTATTCATATACGGTATAAACTTTGTTACATATTAGAAAGTTAGGTATAAATATACAATAATAATTTATATTTACATTTATTTAGTGATTGCTTAACTTTTCCTTTGTTTTTCACTTTGAATTATGTACATTTTTAAAAATGAATTCTCTGATGACTGCTTTTGTACAAATCAAAAATACATTTTGAGTAGAGGATTTATAAATGTGTTTATATATATTTGAGTTATTTGAATTTAGTTAGAAGATAGTTTTTAACATTTTATTTATAGTTTTTTGAGTTATATTGCTAAAATATTGATAACCGATAGCTTTTTGTACAATTTAGCTTCAAAGTTGTTTTTCAGAGTAAAGATTTAAAAAGCTCAAGAGTAATGATAGTTCAACCTGGTACTCGGTATAGTCATAATTAGCACATATACAATATTTTACACTACATTTTTGATTTTTGTTTTTTATTTTTAGGTCAATGTTAAGCCATTCATAGGTGTGAAGAGTACATACTTAGTGTACAAATATGGCAAAGAGAGAAAACTAAAACATTTTCTAATATAATTACATTTTATTGGAACTATCAGGCTAAAATACACCCCTGAATATCAAATAGCTAAACAAATTATAGGGACATTCCTGCTATTGTTAAGTTTCTTGTCTTAATTTTACTGTTTTCCTTAATTTATGGCACGTAGGTCATAACAGAATTCTCTTAGGAATAATATAAGCTTTTCCCTGTGTGACCTTAAGGTTTACACAGTCTCATTGTGATTAAGGTGTCTAGAGCCAAGTCTTTTATTCCAACAAATGATGTTATGTAGAATGTGAGTTTATTTTACTGTACCCAACATGATTGAGTATATTCTTTTTTTTTTAAAGATGAAATTTATCTGTAGGAAACATGGTTCCCTTTGACAGAACCAATAGAAATAATCCAGTGCTATAGTTACAAAAGCAAGAAAGACAGAAAGAAAGGAGGGAAGGGGGAGAAAGAGAGGGAGGAGAAAAATACAGAGCAAGAAAGAGAGAGAGGGAGGAAGGGAGACGAGAGAGAGAGGGAGGAGAGGGAGAGAGAGAGAGAAAGAGCAAGAGAGAGAGAGAGAGAGAGAGAGAGACAGAGAGAGAGAGAGGGAGAAACAAATGGACAATATTTTCCTGATTTAAAGAATAGAGATTAGGTATAGACTAAGTAAAGAACTGAGCTTTCTTCAATTTAAAATAGCTCACATAGTAAATAACACTATGCATTTCACTTAATCCTCACAGTGGCGAAGATTAATAAGTAGAGAACTAGCTAAACTTCAATACATTTTTAAGACTTTCTTAAAAATCTTAAATTTCAAAACACGTGGTAATTTTTTTTTTTATGTGGGTACCAGGAGTTGAACTCAGGACCTCGCGCTCACCAGGTAGGCACTTGCGCCGCTGAGCCATCTCACCGGCCCTTAAATTTCAAAATATAAGTTCTGTTTTCTTAAACATTATTTAAGAAACATAATTTTTAAAAACTGTATTTCTGGGCCAGTGAGATGGCTCAGCGGCGTAAGCGCCTGCCTGGCAAGCACGAGGGCCCGAGTTCGACTCCCGAATCCACATACGAAAAAAGGGCCGGTGATATCGCTCAGCGGCACGGGCACCTGCTGGTGCACGAGGTCCTGAGGTCGACCCCCGGTACCCACAAAAACAAAACAAAACAAAACTGTATTTCAATTTAATTGTTTAATGAAGAACAAACCGTTGTCTTTTCCTTGTTTGTTACCTATGCCACTAAGTTTACAACCAATGTAAAGTATATTCTAGTAGGTATAATCACAAAATGGACTGTATATACTGAGAAATCCAATCTCTCTGAAACAGATATGTATTTTTTTTTCTAATAATCTCTACTTCCATTTCCTTCTGGGTACAATGCAACTGTGTTTGTAGCCAAGAGTTGGATTGAATTTGTAGAGTGTCTTAAGAAATATTTAAATATGTTATTTCCTTTTATAAGTTTTATTTTAAAACACTAAAGCCTACACACACATGCATGCACACACATATGTGTAAAGTTAATTTTGTATAAAAAAAGACATTAAACTGGGTAAATCTATTTAAGTTTCATAAGTAGGTCTTATATAAGTACATTACAGTAGTCAGTAGGTTGACATTTAAAAATCAATAATCAGGATCTATTTTCAACTTTGTATGCAATCTAAGAAGATGCTTTTTTTGAAACTGCAAAAATCGATCTTTTTTTTTTTTTTGCCAACTGCTGCCTGGTATCATCAAGGTTACATCAAGTGGTTTGACAGGATAATTTAAAAAAATATTAACATTAAAACATCTTCATTTAAACACAATTTTTATTCCAAGTAATATATGTAATAAATGATGTTTCTGACATAAGGCTATTACAAGGTAAAAAGAAGTTACTTAGATCTTGGCATAATGTCACAGGAGGAAGAATCTGGTCAATGTCAGGAGAAAAATGTTATATATAATATATATATTTCATATATATTTGAAAGATTAGCTTAAACTATAATTGTAGTGTTTTTATCTCTTTCTGCCTATTATCTAACTATCTACCTACCTATCTTTATTGTATTTTATGCTAGCTAATATTGCCTATTATAACCTGGCCTCAGTTTAAATTTGAAAATAACTACTAGTAATAAATTACAAATACAATACCTATTTTCATAGCATTGAGTGAATTATGAGTTTCAATTTCTGAATCCCTAGACCTATGTAACCAATTTTATACCCATGATTTCCTGAGATCGAGAATAACCTTTTTGCGTCTTCCAGAGAGAATCAGATTTGATAGAATACAGTACCTATATATGAAATCTTATTATTTTCACATTTTTCTTTTTTTCATTGCTCTACTCTCAATCTCCTAAAGATAATCAATTTGTGAGATCATTTTATCCTAACAGATAGCAAAAGAGAAATCTACTTACAGCCAATCAACATGACACAAATTGAAAAGATTTTCTCCGAATTGGTGTTAGGAGACACATTTCCAAATCCTACACTGGTTAAACTGCTGAAGGTAAAATAAAGTGCTGTGACGTATTTGTCTTTAATGGATGGTCCAGAACTGGAGTCACTGTCATTGTAACGTTTCCCAATTTGTTGTCCTAAGGAATCCAACCATCCAATTTTGTCTGTCAGATATGGCCTTTCTACATTCCCAATTGCATACCAAATGCAAGCCAGCCAGTGAGCAATCAGGGCAAATATGCACATTAAGAGCATGAGAACAGCAGCACCATATTCTGAATATCGATCGAGTTTCCTGGCCACTCGCACAAGACGAAGAAGTCGAGCAGTCTTCAAAAGACCAATTAGTGTGGTTGTCTGTTGAAATAAACGTTCATGGTTAGAAACAGTTGCTAAACAATTCAAGATATGTTCCTGTAAAGCAGAGTTGGTTAGAAACAGGCTAAAACAATATCATAGCATTGAAATAACTGTATATTTAGATTAAATTTTAAATTTAGTTCTTTTTTTAGATTAAACATGCTTCCAAAAATACTTCAAATGTATATGATATATTAATTCAGCATTCTGACATGCAAGAAAGATGGGACAGAGGATCTGTCTTATTTTAAGCTGTAATCAAGTGCTTCGTACATAATGTGTACTCAGTAATTCATTTATTAGCTAACACGTATTCCAGTGCATTGCTATGTGCCTTCAAAAATGCTACACACCACGACTTAGTATTGGACAGAAATGCTGACCTTTCTAATAGAGTTACTTAATAGACAATGTATCTTCTCTAATGAAAAGAAGCAAGGTCTTCTGTGTATTGGGTAGGATAGATATTTTTAAAAAACACACAATATGAGAGTGTGAAAAGTATGATGATGATGTTAAGCAGAACATTAGGATAGAGGGTATTTGGGAACGTGGCTTATGGTAGAGACCACTTTAGAAAGGAAGCTCAAGAAAGACCTCACTGATGAGTTGAAATTTGAGCAAGAAAAGCCTGAATAATGAGAAGGGACGAGTCAAGCTGCTGCTTCTTCAACTATGAAAATATTTATTGGATAATTGCAGGCATGAATTACACTCTGTACTTAAATGCATTTTTCTTGTTCTCTTCCTAAGTGTGTTAAATTGATAAATTGTTTCTTGGTATATACCAATGATAATATAACAGTCTTTTGCTTTGGAGTATGATATGTATAACTAATTACATGATTATTATTGACCAGGTATCTAATGTCAGAGTACTTTCATATAATAACAGGATACTTAACTGGTTGTTTGGACTTGAAATCTGGTAAGTACAAATTACAAGTTCATTTCTTATGTTTCCTAAATAATGTCAACTATAAGTACTATATAATTCACAGGGCATATAATTATTCCATAGTTAACATAGTGTTTAGCAATCAATTATTGAGTTGTTTTATCTGTTCATTGTGGGTGTTTATTTCACAAAGTACATCCAACTATGTTAAGAACACTTATATCTTACTTGAAGAAATAGTACATGGAATAACTATGTCTTCACATCTGTTAGTATTTGTAAAAAAAAAAAAAAAAAAACAAGCACCAAATGTCAAGAGAAATGTTTTCATTAAAACATTATAGTGTTTTAGTTTAATTTGTTTATTTCTTGTGCCATGTGGGAAGGGAGAGTCCTTGGTCTTTCCTGAATTCTTTATTGTATGAGTGGAACCCTCCCAAAATGACAAAAGTTTGTGTGGTTGAGATGGGCTTATCATAACTAGACTCTGATCTTTGCTCATTTTGGGTTATGTAGGGTAGTGAATCTTTTCTGTCTCCAATGCTCACTTTTTTTTAGAATGCAATAAACATTTTTTTTTTCATTCACAGATTAAAAAATATACCTCCTTTCAAGGAATGATGACAAGTTTAAGTTGTATTAGGTGGTAACATAAACACACTTTCCACTATTTATATTATCAATATTTTAGCTTAGCAGTTATGTGCTAGGACTTTGGAACAGATGATCTTATAATTAAATTCCGTTTCCATACCAATATGTAACTTTGGACAAATAATCTATGGGATCTCAAGCTTCAGTGTCTATTTGTAAGTGTGAATAACAATGTCTACCTCTCAGAGTTAAAGATAATCTTAATAAATGGTAGATCTTGTTTCTATTTAAATACATCTTACATTTTTATATCTGTTAATAGGAGGGGACATTATGTTGTAAAATGGGTTGATGGAGCTTTTAGATTTTTCCAGTATATAATTTAGACATATGGAATCTCAGTTGGAGGCCTTTCCTCAGAAGCCAGGCAGGCCACACAGGGAAATGACAAGGACTTTGAAGACAAGAACTTTTTCCAGGTGCATTGACTGCTCAGACCCTGATAATGGGAATCCCCATTGTCAATATTTCACCATTTTACACAGCTCATATTCTTGTATATATTTTTCCTAATTCTGCTACATTTTTACTTGTTCTAATAAATCACAAATACCTAAGTTTATTGTTTAAATCTTTATATTATTATTTGTTTTGAAATCAAATTTCTCAAAACAAATGACATGCAAAGCAAATTCTCTAGGTAGTTGGCAAATAAAGTGAAATAAGAACAAAGAACAAATGAATTCTTTTTATAACATATTGTGAATATGAGTACTTCTGGGTATAAAAATAATAGAGTAAAAATTACGTTATAAAAAGGAAAGAAAACAAATGTTGTGCATGTCACACTCCTTTTGCTCCCCTCTGCCACAGTCTGACTTAAAGATAAAGTTTATATGATAGCAAGTCCTCAAGCAGATAAATCAATACAATTTATACAACAATGCACAAATGACCTCTACTTCGAAGAAAAATGAGTGTAAAATATGATACATGGTAAAGTCTTAAAATAATTGACACAATTCATACGTAATAATTGCAGACGTAATAAAAGAAAAGGGAGGGAAAGAGAGAGAGAAGAGAGGGAGAAATCAAAGGCTGTTATATCTCTCAGTTATAAGGTAAGGATAGATGAATACTGTTTTCAACGAAGACATTTTCTTGTGGTTTTGTAACAGGTACTTAGGCGTAACTTGGTACATTGGTTCAACAATATAACAAATGCTTTCGCCTTGTTTTTACTGCTATCAAGATCCTGCTAATGCACTTGGGTATTCTTTGTCAGTGACAGTTGTGAACAGCACAATTTGTAGATAATGGTTAGGGTTACAATAATTATTTTCTTTTTCTTCTTTAAATGCCTCTTAAAGACCTATGATGTCTTGCCCTAGATTACAGAATGGAGAGAATAGACTAAGGTATTATCAAAATCCTCTTCCTGAGTTGGTCACGATTTGTCTTTATTTTTCAGTTTAGTATTCTGTCTTCGTATTACCTGCAAGTAAAAAATTCCACCAACAACTAGCACAATAGTACTGTGTTAACATCAGAATTTGACTAAAGAGAGAGAATTTCAGAATGCATGGTTATCTCATATCATATCTACTTTTATGTAATATCTAAATATAGTATAGGAATCTTTCTAGTTTTTAATTTTTGAAAATATAATAAATCAAACTGTCCATGAGCCCATTCATAACCTTTTGAAAACAGTAGCAGCAAAACATTTTCTCTTAGATGTTACTTTTTGAGCTTTTAATTGGTATCAGAAAATATTGTCTGCTAGTAATTACTTTCGGTAGAGACTTTAGAAACTATAATGAACTCTTTAACATGTGAACTCTCTACCTGTACACATTGTATCTTAGATCTCAGCTCATTTTTGTGATTGAATGATATTTCCAATTCTTTTGGTCAGAATGTCTCAGGAAAGAAAATTTCCTTATTTAAGACTTTTGTTTTTAATGCATTTTGTTGATTTTCTTTTAAATTTAAAGAATCTTTTTTTCAGAAATTCAATTATCCATATTTCTTGGTGGTCAATGAATACCACTTAATTTTAACTTTTTAAAACATCCACATCCATTGTTTATTAAAAGCCATAGGTTCATTTTTATATTGAGATAGAAGTCAGTCCCTTATTGTTGTGACCTTCTTGACTATATATACAATTGTAGTTTTGTAAGTAAATTAGATGGTAGACCACACTTAAAATGACTATGCCAATCTTTCCACTATATATTCTACAATAAATCAGGCAATATTCTCTACTAATGCCAATGGAATTCTTCTTGAAGGCCTGATACTAGCTAATTTCTTATCAGTATTAAATAAGTCTCTACTCTAGAATAAATTTGGCTACCATTAATTTAGGAAAATCCTATTTCAAGAATTTTTAAAATGACTCTACTTTTAGTCATTATTTTCAAGAATGTTTCCTCTAAAGCACTTTTTGCTTTCCTATTCTGAGGATCAAACCCAGGGCCTCACATATGCTAGATAAGTTACCTCACCATTAGTTACAATCCTAGTACCTTTAAATACATTATTTCAGAGGCTTACTCTTTAAAACCTTTGCCTATAAATAAGTGATATAATTATTCTTTTATAATAGGAAATATGACTATATGTTCTTTGGTTTCATTTAGAGTTGAAAGAATAAATCATCATCGCAACTTTGTACTTAAGCCATCATTCTATCCTGTTTATCAAGAAATATTTGGGTGCAAATGGAAAAGCGATAATATATAGCAAGTAATAAATTTCATGACTCCAGAATCATTTTTGCTTTAAATTTCATTTTAGTTAATTCCTTCTTAGGTTAGAAATACAATTATTCCTTTATTGTGTAATTATTTACACAGTACAATTTAATAACATGAAAAGCAGTGTCTAGTCAGTCCAATATTATTTCAGAATTTCCAAGGACGCATTCACTAATGCAATCAAACAGCTATATTTTGAATGTATATGGATTCTTGGGAAATTATCTAGTTTCATTTCTTTATACATACCAAATATCATGATTACTTCCACAAAGCACTATTTTTAAAGAGGAGAGTTTACAACCTCATTGGGAAAACCCTTCTAATATTGAGTAACTTTTTCCATTGAGACACTTGCTTTTATTTTGTTTTATAATTAACATTCTATTGTGTTTCTGTCTGAATCGCTTTTTCTTTCTTTACAACAACATTGAAACCTGGTCATCAAATTGTTCTAAACCACAGTGGACAGATGTTACATAAATAAATTATGGGTGCTATAGTTTTTAAATTAGAATTTGACTTTGGAATTATACCTCATGTCATTTCAATCAATTGCTCATATATAACTGATGAATAAATGAGCAAATTAGATCAAAGTAACTTCTCTAATTGTAGATTTTGTGTCATGCCACAGTGTTTTACAGGCATAATCAAAGCTCCAAGTACAAGACAATGGAAACTTTTGTCAAATATAAGTCAAGGGCTATCTAAAGAGAGATAAAGATACTTTAATGTAGACATATATACATGTACATGTCTTCAAAATGTGATTTAGTAAAGTTGAAAATAAATGTGTAATATTTTAGACATTAACTTCCAAGAAACAAGTGATATCTATTGTAAAGATCAAGTTCAGAAATATTAGCTGACAAAAATGACCACAATTTCTATACAGATGCCTGTTAAGGTTTTTTCATAGTCACTCTACACTTCATCTATCAGACTGAGTCAAGCTTATGAACATGAACAGAAATTCTTTCTTTTCTACTGGAATTTTCCCTCAAAGAGATTTGTGGGTATTTAGATTTCAAAGGCTTCTTTTATTTTTTTTTCCTTGCTTTCAGAATTCATGAAAAGTAACAGAAAAAAAATGTGAAAGAAGAGATCTCAGCAAAGCAAATAATCACAAAATCCTAGTTTTCAGGGAAGGGGAGGAAGAAGCTAAAGGAGCATGTAAGCAAGCAGAATTCCTTACATTGTAACTGCTAATATCTCAGAAATTAAGATTTGCTGCAGAAAAGCTGAATATGGGATAATTTTAGGCAGATGATCAAAGCTGAGGTTTTGGAGAGTGAGGCGATAATATTGTTCCTTTGTACTAAAGATTTCAAAGTAACTTGTATGTGTGGCATGGTGTTACAAAAATTGAGAAATATGTAAAGGGACATAAGAAGAATTAAGATGTGTCAAGCACATGTGCCAAGTCCACACAATGAATGTAATCATTATGTACTGCCAATATTTACTAATAAAAATTAAAAAAGAACATACCTCCCAAAATTAGGAAATACAGAATCTTTTCATTTTCTGGGTGGCATTAACAACAGGAAGATTTAGTGATATAGACAAGCCCAGTATTCCCAGTATTCATTTTCTGTAACATGTTTCAACATTATAGAGGATTCTCCAGTTATTAGTAGATTATTTGCTTTTACTTAAACTAAAAAATTAAGAAATTGTTTTGAAAAATATGAGTGATTATGTTATGTTTTTTAGGAAAAATGCACATACCAAGTCATCCTTTTAGCATATCTTTTTAGTTCCTCATGGGGTGCCTGATTTATCTATAAGCCATCTGTACTTGGATGAGAAATAGCGGCATCTTAAATTCAAGATGGCCAAAATGAGAATTTCTCCTCCACAACATATGCTTTTCTCCCCAGTTTTTTAACATCTGGATAATGCATTACTATTTACAGAAGTTACTTAAGTAATCCTATTGGTCCTCCCAAGTTATTTTCAACAAGGATAAACAACAAAAATATCTTTCAACTACTCCTTATTGTACTTTTTCTCTTAATCTTTCTTACATTATTTAATCTACCAACAAACCCTGATGGCTCACCTCCAAAATGTATCCCAACTTTATCTACCTCTCCTCATGCCTATTGTCACTAGGTAGCCCAGCCATTGTTTTGTTTCTCCTGGATTACAGCGTGGGCTTTAACCTGATTCCCTGCTCTTACTAGCCAGTCTGCTGACAATGGCCTATGTAATCTTTCAAAATGTCAATCAGACTGTGCCTTCCCATTCCAAGGAATCCTACTGCAGGCACAAAAACCAAATCCCAGACTCTATGTGATTCAGTCCCTATCTAGGCACTGTCAGATCTTAACATCTCACCTCCTACTCGCTGTATTTCAGCCTAGCTGCCACTGTCCTTTCTGTTCTAACATGCTGAGCCTATTCCCCACTTGGTCCATTTTCACAAGTTTGAAATGCTTGACATTGTAGTTTCATGTGGCTACTTCCTTCAAGTCTCAACTCAAATGGTATCTGTTCAGTGCCTTTCCAGATCTCCCAATTCAAGTTATTCACCTACTCAAGTCATTCTCCGTAATTTCCACCTGTTTTACGATCATTGCAGCATTTCTTCTTTTTCTGAAATCATCTTGCATAGTTAATGTTGTTTTGAACATTAGCTATCTTCTGCTTTCTGCCATCTACTATGCCCTCTTCCCTAATCCTAGAATGATAAATTCTGGAGAACAGAAACTTGGTCTAGTTTATTTCTGAATATTCAAGCCTAGAATAGTACCTGCCATTTTGAAGAATGCTTAATAAAGATTTGTTGAATGAGCAAAGTGTTATATTACTAAAGAGAGGTAGTGTATAATGTAGGACTGTGTCACTTAACAGTTCTGTGTTTCAGTGGCCTCATCTATAAAATATGAGTAATAGTTAACATTCTAGGCTGGAAACCAAATGAGATGATGTGTTGTGGTACTTCTAGTTCTAAGATCTATGTTGGCAGTTGTACTGGATTCTAATTTAGAGGTATTATTTATTTCAGAATTTTTCAAAGTATTTAAAATGCAGACCTTAAGCTGTAAAAGATAGGAACTCCTTACACTTCCTTTTCTAAGCCTATCTATAAAAGCTCTATCCTTTACCAACTACCCTCCTGCTCAAGAGGAAAGAGTACACTCAGGCTGTATTCTCCATATATACTTCAAATTCACTCCAGTGCTAAATTCTCAGGAATCCTCAGTAGCCTTACTTGTTCATTATTTTTCATATTTTTACAATACTGAAATTAAAATCATAGGTTCATACATCCCAGGCAAGGGGTCCACCACTAAGTTAAATCCCCAGATTTATTTTATTTTATTTTATTTTTTTATTTATTTTTGAGACTGGGTCTCACTTAGTTGCACAGTCTGGCCTGAAGATTGAAGTCCCTCCTGCCTTACTTTTCTGAGTAGCTGGGATTAAAGGCATGCACTACCACACCTGCCGATTGCTTGTCAATCTTTAGTAGCATTTCCTTCAGGCTCTTTCTTTTTAGCCTATAAATATCTTAGAAAAAAAAACAAGAAACAAAATATAATAACCCCTTCCTTCACCTTTAAAGTCTTCCAGTACTATCCTTTTCTTTCATTTGTTACCAAGATTCTGACAAATGAGGTCCTATTCACTTCCTATTAATTTTTGAAGCCACTTTAGTTTGGCATTTTGGCTTATATCTAACTTACTTGACACCATCAATACATATCCTGACTGACACATTCAGTGACTCATTTTCAGTTCTCCATATAGTTTATGTCTCTACAATCTTTGACAACTTCTTCTTGAATTATTTGTACTTCCCTAGTTTACTGCCTCTAATGAGGAAGGTAGAGGTTACAATGCTAGGACGATCTCCAACACCAACAAAATTTTTCCATGTCCTATCCAACTTTTCAATGTTCTGCCAGTCATTTGTATATGCAAAAAAATAAATTTAAAGTCACTCAGCCTTGAAACTAGGTTTTAAGTATAAGCAAATTTACTTTTGCACATTTTCATATTCATTAAATTTAGGAAATCTACCATGTAAATTTAGAGAAGATTAAATTATTCTATGTGGACTTTTACTAAAAGTTGTTCACCATCGCATGAATTTACATCTTTAGCAGCAGCAAGGGGGTTTGTATGTGTATCACAGCATCAGTCCACATTTGTACACCTCACAGTCACAGAGTTCAGACGTGTACCCATGTAGATACACATATATATCTGTATACTTGTACATATATTCATATATATATATACATTTATATATAAATTTATGAACATACATGTACATGTATTTTCAATCCTTATAATAAGATATAAATATGAACAACTAATGATATTAATTTGAATATTGCATCTATTATTCTAATATACAAGCTTACTCATTAAAACAATGTAGGCACACATGAGGTCTTCATTCTATCATTTAATGTATGTATGCTTGAACCATTTACACAGTAAACTAGGTATTATTTTATTATAAAAGTATTTCTTTTATTTTTCATTTTCATTATATATTAGACTTTTGAAATTATATGTATAAAATTATATGAGTGTCATTTAATAATAATCAAAGGAGACCTTATAAAATACTTCTTATTAAATCAAACGTTGGTTTCGAAGAGACCGGGAATCTTTGTAGTTCTACGCCTGTAAAGGGCTTTTCCTCTAACTACAATTGTCCATCTAGAAAATTCCCACTGGTAATAAAGAACTCCACATTCCATAATTTCATATCCTCTTATATACAGTGCTAAAATGTATTTGTTTAATAGTACTTTATCTGCCCATCTGCTGGTCTCCCTCTCTAGACTTCAAGCCTCCAAGCAATTGGTTTCTTGTATTATTCTCTTCTGTAAACACAGGATCTAATACACTGACCTGCACCTAGTAGGTTCTGCATAAATGCTAACGGAATGATTGAATGAATCTACTTGGGTATGAGGTTATTATAATCCTTTCCCGAACTGGCGAAATTACATCAACTTTTAGAATATTACATAGATCTTGAAATAGTAAAGCACATAATTCCAAGCTGCTTTTCTATAGGAGAGATCAATTGCTCTGAGTATTGTCAGCTTGCTTTGCTGTCTACCCTTGAGGTCCTTTGGGACACTCTGAAGCATTGTCAAGAAATTCCAGTTTGAAACCATTCATCTAAATGATCTCTCATTAGAGTTCCTTCTAGCTTAAAGCTTGTCATTTATTTTATGTCAGAAGTCTCAGAGTAATTTTTTTCATATTCATATGATAAAACTTCCCAAATTAGTGTATTTGAATTTGAATTTAAGATCTCTTTTTCTCTGGAAAGTATTCTTTTCTTTTTTGTCGGAGACAAAAACAGATGGTGAATATTTGTAATGCACTTATCACTTGATGTACATTTTTGAAAAAAATTGTTCTGAAATATGACTGTGTACTGAAAAGCCTAATTGTCATATAATATAGTTTATATACAGTTTACATAGTTACATATACTTTATATATAGAGGTAACAGCATTGTCACTCTTGCAAAAAGAATGAAGTAGTCCATTTGCATCGCTTGTCTTCTTGTTACCCTTTTAGCATTAAAAGGTATCTTTGATCCAGTATGATATGTTAATTCTGTATGTCTTTACAGACCCACCCACTATTGCTATCTTTCACATTCATCTACTTCATCTCATCATATGTCCTGTGTACATATGTACATATCCCTATAACTGTCTTTTACGATCCTATACTGTCCCTATAACTGTCCCTGAAACATCTTTTTGCCTCTCATTTTTTCAGAATTTCTTTGTGTTGCAGCTATCTAATCTAATAACTGCTAAACATCAATGGACAGTAGATATTTGTTTAGTAAATAAGTGCATTTTTGGATTAATGTGTTCATATGTAAATTTCTAAAGGAAGATTTTATTAGGAAATAGGAGATTTAATCCAAAAATACAGGAAGGGGAAGAAAAGTAACCTTTGGTTTATATATTTTAACTTTTGAAAGAATGATGTTTTATTGTTTTTGTCAGCAGGAGCTTATGTGATGTGATTATATGGATCTCCCATTGTAAGAAACTCAAAGATAAACAATAATGAAGTATTTAACTTTCTTCTCTTTTAGTTAAAACCCAAAGTTAGGAACATTTATTAAAAGTTTAACTAGTTCAACAAGTGTTGTTGTTGTTTTTATTGGTTGTTTGTTTGTTTGTTTTTGGATTTAGGATTTTTTTGAGTTTCACATATATTCTTTCATTACAGTCTCAAATTAATTACCACGACCAACAACAACTTGAGAAGGAAAGATAATATTATTGTCATTCTTTTATAGACAATAAAAGGCAGTTTTGAGACTTTATATAAGGTTTATAGAATCCAGGAAGAGCGTTTTATTCCATAGTCCTTCTTTTAGCTGACCCAAAGTTTGACCAGCATATTCTGGAGAAAGAAGAGTTAACTCAAAACCTATTGATTTTCCTTGGCAGAGAAGGATTCTGTCTTGAAGCCATCACTGGCTAGAGAGCAATCATCTGTTGACATCTGACCTCCTCTTGAGAAAAAGACGACTTAACAAACAAAAGACCATGAAAGATTCTTAGTTAGAAAAGGACAATGGAAAGCCAGGAGTGGTGGCACACGCATGTAATCCCAGCACTGAGGAGGCTGAGGTAGGAGGATCACTGCAGTTCGAGGCCAGCCTGGGCTACAAAGTGAATTCAAGGCCAGCCTGAATTGCAGAGTGAAACCCTGCCTCAAAAACAAAAACAAAAACAAAAACAAAAACAAAAACAAAACAAAACAAAAAAAGACAAAGAAAAGGACAATGGATTAAACAAATTCAGCACATTGAATTTATCTTCTTTCAGCCTACATCCATGCTTTTTGTAAATCTTTCCATTATAAAACCCAGGAAACATATACAATAAAAAATTAGTGGCAATTAAATGGAGGAGAATTTAGGATAACTTAATTTCATTTGGATCCAAGACTTCTTTGAGAATCTGATTATATGAACACTCTATATTCAGAACTATATATCTGATTATGAACACTCTATATTCAGAACTTTCCAACTTTGTAAGGTATTTAGAGCATAAAAGATATTTTTCAACATGGATTCTATTTAGGAGAAAGGGTTTTTGGACAAGGCATTTCAAGTGTCCTCTTCAAATCACAATAATGAGTTAAAAAAGAGACAACCTTAATGTTTGACAATTTTACACTCATGAACTTAATATATAGGGATTTCACATCCTGGGAATGTGTTGTATATATATATATATATATATACCACTTGTTTGACACTTTAATTTGTTGGATAAAAGATGGAGGATATTTTGCATTTCTTAGTAAAAATAGAAGGAATTTAAATTATTTGCAACGAAAAAATGTTCCATCTCATTTTATAGCATTTCCAAGTGAAAATGAATTTCATGTGTGAGATATAGGAAGTTTATAAAGCAACCACTTTTTTGAAGTTTCTTGCAGAAAATAAGATGCTTAAGCAACTCTTACCTCATCAGAACCTGATCCAAAAATCAGCAAGTCAAAAGGGATTGCTGCAACCATGTCAATCAGGAACCAGCCTTTGAAGTAGTGTATTGCTATTTTGGCAGGGTCACTTACCACTTCTTCATTCTGATTCACATATGTTGTTCTGAAGTTTATTAGAATATCTATGATAAACATAATATCCACAATCAAGTCTACTACATTCAAAGGACTACAAGAATAGCCACATTCTCGTCTTTTCTGTTCTTCTCTGTCATTGAGGAGAAAAGCAGCAGAGTAGGGCGTGAATATTGCCGTGTATATAACCAATAGCAGAATAAGCCAGTCCCAGACTGCCTTGAAGGGGCTGTAGTGTAATATTGTAAATTTGTTGATGCGTGGTGTCTGCAGTTTATATTCTGGCAGGACATCTGCTCCCAAAGAAAGAACCTGAACATAAAGAAAAGCGTACAGTATATAAAATTGTCATTATTTAATCTAGCAATCTTATAAAAATATTAAGATATTAATATTATTCCTGAGATACTGAGGAATAGTTATTATTCGTTTGAATCGTAGTACTTCAAAAGAAATAAAAATATAAGATATTTTTAGAAAATCATAAAATCAGTTTTGAAATGTGAGTAATAATTCAATTTCCAAATCTAGGAAAGGATTGGCTGTAATGAATAGAAATATACTATGATCCAGGCTCATATTAGATTTACCTATATTTATCATACAATTTAAACTTGGTAAATTAAACATAACTTATTCAAATATGTAATGAAGTAGTTTTTCTACTTGTAATTTATTTTTAACATGGGGTTAGGGAGAAGCAAACAAGATTAAAATAAAAGATGGTTTTTCTCTAGATGATGAGGGGGTATTTTATATTCTGGGACAAATATACTTTCACCCAAACTCTTCCATGAAATTTAGAGAATTTTGAAAGAAAAATGCTGAAAAAAGATGTTTAGAAAATTGATTTGAAAGCACTCCAAGATTCTTAGCCACGAAGGAGTAGATTTTTCTACTTTGGTCAGAGATATAGTTCAGTGGCACAGCGCCAGCCTGGCAAGTGCAAGGTCCTGAGTTTGAATCCAGGTTCCAAAAAAAAAAAAAAAAAAAACAAGATATATTCTACTTCATAAAGCACTGGACAAAGTAAAATAGTTCACCATTTAAAGGTTCTGTTTATCTGATAAAAAAAATGAAAGCTAAACTTTCTTTCTGTCCCTACCAAAGAGACAAATCTATTGTTTTGTGGTTTCAGATCAAGTATCAAAAACACAAGTTAAACAGAAAGGTTATCTCGCTACATAATATGGCACAAGGAAAGCCATTTTAAGGCAACTATGAGTTATCATCTTATACTGTCAACACCCCACATGTACAATGGCTCTACTTCAAAGATAATCTCACTAAATACAGTTTTTTGGACTAGATTCTTCTGAACAGGTAATGGATGCCTCATTGATTTTGCAGCATGAACCCAAGGTAATTTCCTGTTGGTTAGTCAGAACAGTCAGTGTTTTTGGTAATTCTCCCCACTGTGCTTAATCTTGGCTATAACAGTGAATTAACTCAGGAAAACTTCAATTTTTAAATCTTATTAATAGTGCCATATCTCATAGCTTTTCCCCCACACAAGTTACCATCCTTATCTTAAAAAGAATTTCAGAAGTTAACCTCAAATGAGATGTAACATAACTTTTAAATTAACACAAGAATTCATCTACAATAGGAAAAATTGCTTTCAGATAACAGTTAAACTGATTTAACTTTGGGAAAAAAACAGTCAGACTCAATCATTTAATAAACCCCAGGTAAAGCTGAATCACTCAGTTTTTGGAAGAAATAGGGCTTTATCTTAAGCTACTGTGAGAAGACAAAAGCTTATTTTTAGCAAAACAGAAATATGAAAAATAAAGTGAGTTCATTATTTATGAAATATTAAAAATCCTCAGAATCCAAGGTATATATTTAAGTATGCAATTTGGAAATTAAAATAGGAAAATGTTCAAATTATCCATCATTTAATTAGTACAGATTAATCTCTACACTGTGCTCTCTGATCCCATTGTGATTAGTACCAGAAATCAGTGTGTGACATTTCGGTCTGGAAGAATGGATGGATCACTTCTTCAGGCACCCTTCTGAAATGTAATCTTCCTTTCTTAAAAACCAGGGGCGACTCAGTTTGTACATAAAATCTAAAACCTTATTCTGTCTTTCAAAGTCATTTCAAAATATGTACCTGTTATGTCTTCCCAGCTCCTTTCCCAGTAGACCCCTCCATGAGTACTGAGTACTGTGGTGAAACAACACTAAAATTTTGAGCTGCTTAGATCTTTCTAAATCGTTAAACCCACAAATTTCTCTTATTAAAAGGGGGAATGTAGCTATCCAAAGAGAACAAAAAAAATCATTTTTAAAGACAGATATTTATCTGAGCTTTCTCACTGCTTAAGCGACACACTTCTGATATCAACTTCCTACATCAGGCAATTTGAATATCTGGTCTGCCAGAAGTATAAACTAGAATGTGCAGCATCTTGGAATCTACTCTGAGAATTAAAAACCGGCTAAAACTCTTTCCATCCCACATAGACAGATGTTTATTTGACATGTAGACGATCACTGTGCTAAGAGCTGGATACTGAAAAATGGAGAAGGCATTGTCCTGACATCAGGGAATTTATGGTCTCTTGAAAGTCAGCTGTTCAGAAAAATAATAGCCCTGTCAAGGTCCACTTCACTCAGTATGTGAAGTTTTTCTTTTATAACCTCAATGTCTTACTGCAAAATAGTTAAAATAGTGTTAAAAAATCAAAGATTTAATTACCATGTTAGAGTAATCTGACCTAACCCATAAGGCAAACTCTTCTACCATGCTTTGACAGCCAATTTAAATGGTATTAGTTGTTAACTGTATAAGAGGTTTTGTTTACTTGAAGTTAACTTTAGCTTTAGGGCATTATTGGCTTCTATACTAAGTGATTATTTAATCAAATTTTCTCTGGAACTAGGTTTAAAATGTAGTTAATCTGTTATATTCCAATATATCTATTGCTTCAGAATTATTCCAGTTTGGTATCTACAGAAGTGTGTGTTTTAATAATGAATGGGTAGTAATCGGTATGCTCTAGTACAAGATTTTTTAATCTCTGCATGGGTATGTATATATTATATGATCATGAAATCACCATGTGACTTTTACTTGTCAAAAAACTTCAGCAACTTTTATTTATACAGCCTGCTTTGGGATCATGAGCTCTCAGTATAAATACAAATGTAGCCTTGAACCCTGAAGCCAGAGAGGACTGGACATAGTTCAGAAATAAGTGCCTCTCAGGATATGAGGATTAGGAGTGGAGAAGCATTTTTCTTCCATTGCCATTAACAACAAGTCTAGCCAGAGTCAGGCATGGTAATGGTAATAGAAGTCTCAGAAGCCTCAACAAGATTTATAATACAGGAAAGAACACCAGTCTGTAAATATAAAGATCTGAGTTTGAATTCTAGATATAATTTTTTTAGTAAGTTATCAATTTCTCTAGATCTTAGTTTTTCCACTGTGTGATGAGGATTGTAATCCTTGCCTAAATCACCAGTCTATATAGAGACAGTGTATCACAGCATATAATTTCTATAAAATTAGGTAATAAAATGGGATTCTACATGCATATATTTTCATTACTGTTTAGCTTTCTAGGGTCACTTGTTTATATCCTGATTCAAATCAACTATAACTAAAGCATTTATGAACCAATTTGAGAAAGTTGAGAATTGACTGGATATTACTATTAAGCAATGTTTTTCATTTTCTACTCTTTATAAGAAACTAAGTCAAAACTGAGTGACTTTATAAATCAGAAGTTTAGGCAGAGCATGGTTGGCAACAATTCTGCTCCACACAGTGTCAGCTGGACTTAATGATAGTCAGCTAGTGACAGCTTGTGTGGAGAATCCACGATTTCAGGCCCATGTATATAACACACACACACACACACACACACACACACACACACACACACACACACACACACACACATACACACACATTCTCTCCTATGGTCTCTTCAGCAGGATAATGAGATGACTTATGAGGAGACTCAGTATTCACAAGAGAAGTAGACATTTCTAATTCTCTTAAAGTTCAGATCTGAAATTACTAGACCATAATTTCTTCTATAATCTATTGGCCAACAGGCTAGGCCATCCCAGATTCAAAAAAGTAGAATATTCCTTACCGTTTGATAGACGACTGCCATGAATGTGGAAGGGAAGAAATTAATTATGGTGATTTTGGAGGGAAACTATTGAAGAAATTACTGACAATTACATTTTTAACTGTGATGATTTTGTAGGTATGTTTTTTTAAAAATAGTTCTTACCTTTTAGAAGTATAAAGTGAAATAATCATGTATGAAATGTTATAATACTGGGGTTTTTCAAAATATGGGGATAGGGAAGATCTGATATAATGTAACAATGTTGGCCGTACATTGATTCATACTGGAATTGGGGGATTAATGCTTTCCTGTTTTATAATATATTTAAAACGTTCATAATAAACAACAAAAGAGAATTATAGAATCTCATCCAGAAATGTATAAGATATATGAGGGTGGAATTTCTTGACTGGAAAATGAAGATTAAGTCCACAACTGTCCCAGGGGCTCACTGCAGGGAATCTCCATTCAACCACACAGATGACACACAATCCCAATTTTGCCCAGCTTTGAACAGTTTGATATTGAATTTTCATCAGTTTGGTAGCTAGGATAAGTCATGTTTAAGAAGATAGTTGGACATGGTAACTGCAGTGTCCCTTCTGCTTTGTATTCCTTGTCTCCTCAAGTTAGATAGAAATACAGCCACGTTTTGAGACTCATCATGTTGGGTCTCTTATTGAAATACATGTTTTACAGTTTCATATTAAATCCTGAGGCTATCATTCTGGGTTGAATACAAAATTACCATTAAGTTCAGTGTTTACATTGTTTAATGTCATTTTATGTAGATATTTGTAGTACATAATCCTTTTAGAATTCATTTCTAGAAAAAAATTGATTCCTAATAGTATCAAGATTTTTCATCTTTTTTGTTTAAGATAATAATAAGTTATTTCGTTAATTTAGTTTCTTTTTGTCTTATTTCAGAAAATTATGAGGTTAGAATTACAGAATGATTATTCGTATTTTCCTTTACCTTGTTTTAATTGTTTCATTTTTGTTTTAGTGGTCTAAACACAAAAGTATATTTTACAATGTTAACTCATATCTTTTTGGAAGTAGGGTAAATGTACACATTTTAAAACCCAAATAAATAAAAAAAAAGTACTTTGGAGCCACTGTTTTTCGAAATGAAATATTACATAGGTAAATATTTGTTTTATTGTGAGTAGAATTCCACCAGGGTGATACTAAATTAAAAAAACCCACTACTCAGTCTTTGTATTTCCTTAAGGCAGCTAATATCTCCCACACATTTGAGAAATAACATACTTTAGAAAAATAAAATATGATTAATTGAACTATTATAAAAATTTTCTTTTAAAACAGAAAAAAAAATGGAAAAAATTCTCACTGCATAGAAAAGGGAAACTCTGCGATCTCAAGAAAGACATTTCTATTTTCTCTTTTCTCAAACCACCAATTAAATGTACAGTTTAATACAGACTAAAATATGGTTTTCTTCACCAAACACAATATTTCTTTTTTGCTAGCACATTGCTATTTCTTTAACATCTAACAGTTACATGTTATGTAAAATCAAAATCTTATATGAAACAGCACTACTTATTCAATGAAGATCTGCTGTGAAAGTTTTGTGTGAACACCAGGATTAATAGCTACTCTTATCCTTTGAAAAGTGCAACAGGGAACGATTAAACCTTTCAGAAGATTATACAGTACTTTTGGCAGCTGTTAAACACCATGCTGAGGTGTTGGTAGAGACTGCTTATCTGTTATTTATCTTTTACTCAAAACTTGCACTTAACTAATAGGCTAGCTGTATTTTTATCTATCAGAAAGAGTATTCAATAACAAAATGAATCAGATAGATTATATAGCACCAGAAAAGATTTAAACTCCTCAGGCTTTTCAGCATATGATTTGAGAAGCCTATCCAAACCTGAGTAATTATTATTGAGACAGGCATGCCTACTGATGACTACCCAGATATTCAAATTAAAAGATGCAAAAGAATTACACCATAAATCAAATCTGTCATCAAGGAAGTCTCTTTTTAATTAAATAAAGCATTAAAATTGGGTTGCAGAATCACTGTAGCATTCTGGATTCATATAATTGTCTAAGGTTTTTTGGATTCAAATAAACATTTGACTGTGTGTGTGCATGCATGTGTATATGTGTGTCTGTGTGTATTAGATTGAGAATGGATGATTGCATGATTTTTTAAAAGTCAAAATCATTGAGGTCCAAGTTCAGTTAAACATCAGGTTTAGTGTTTTGCATGTGTACTATATGCTAATATGAAAAACACCTGTTTCCTACTGTATAAGTGACTCAGAATTCAAGAGAAATAGTTTGGATAATACATTAAACACTTATTTATTCATAAGCTAATGCAAATACAGTATCTGCATATTAAAATTAGAAGTTCTTTCAGAGACATAAATTCTAACTTCCAAGCAAGTCAATGTGGTGCTGGGCAGCTTTGCCTTGGATTTTTACTCGCACCCCATAAGCCATGCTGCTTGGGGAAGCTTTTTGTACCACCTTGCAGCTGCCTCCAAATTCTCCTGGGCTCACCTTTGCTTCCAGTCCTCTCTTCTTCTCTTCTCTTTCTCGTGAAAACTACAATATGCTCTTCTCTCCGTATGTTTTATCTTGGTTTAAAAAACTGATCTATTTTATGAAAAAACGCCAGTTTATGAGTAAGGCTTTTGCCAATGTTTTTCAAATGTACAGATGACTAAAGAGAAAGCTGGGAGCTGGGAAAGGGAAGTAAAAGTCCAGCTAGGACACTTTCAGGTACAGGTGCTGGTGCCAATAGGAAGAAGCTTTTGGCAGGCAGTTTGAAAATCTGGGATGAGGCTCTAGAGGGGTTGGAGTTAGAGACTTTATCCTGCAGAGGCAGTCGCTGAAGTTTTGGAAAGTGGATTAATTTGCCAAGACAGTATAGAGAGAGGGAAAACTTTGGAAACAAGTAAAATGTGGCATGGAGAAAAAAGGCACAAGCAATATTCATAGGTCTCAGTGTAGTACCTGGTATATAGGCAATGATAAAGAGTGAGAACCCAAAATTATTGAAACATGGACATTTGTAGCTTGAAGGGAAAGAAGTAACAGAGATAGGAAGACAGAAAAAAAAATCATGAGGAAAGATTATGCCAGCTTCCTTTTTATCTATCTGGTATTTTGCTTGCTCTTCTCTCTCTCTGTCTCTCTCTGTGTTTCTCTCTATCTCTCTATCTATCTCTCTATCTATCTATCTATCTATCTATCTATCTAGTTATCTATGTATCATCTATCATCTATCTATGTGTATATTGAATTTCTCATATAAGAGAAACCATATGATATTTAAGAATCTTTCCTTGTCTATGACTTGTACTCTGAGTAACATTTTGACCATTCTTTTAAGATCATGATATAAGGAAATGAACAATTGTTATTGTCTAATTATTTTGTTACAAAATTTTGTTTCTTTTTTTTTATAGAAATAAGCAGAGTTTTAAAAATATTTTTATTAATGTCTACTTGTGTTACATTAAAAAAGAGATTATGCCAAAGACAGCTACTGTGTGCCAATACCTGTTGCTCTCCCTTCTATGGAACATGATTGCTGCTAGAATGTCTGCATAGTTTAAAACTACATTTGCCAGCCCTATGTATATTTAGGTATTGTCAGGTGTCTGCTGAACAGCTCTCTTTGTCCAAAGCCTCTAAGTAGCATGTATTTCTTTCCCTGCTCTTTATCTTTCTATCTAGTCATGAACTAAGGTTTCTAAGACTTCAGGTCCTTAAATCATGTGGGATGGACTCGATATTTGCTAATTTGCTGTGCTGAAGGCAGAAGGTACTCAAAAAAGGATCATCTGTAGATACAGTTTATAGAGTTTGCTGGATTAATGTATACTGAGTTGAATTATCTTGTCCATTGATCTGAGATAGGAGCACATGAAGAACATCATGTGACAATGGAAGCAGAATGGTGTGTGTACAGGCGAGGAATGCCAAGGTGTCCAACAATACTGGGAGTCAAGAGCAAGGGAAAGTATATTTTCCCAGGGTGCGGGGGAGAGAGAAAGTTAAAGTTCTAATCACCTGTAGAAGGATGGTGACTAAAGACCATCGTGTAGACCTATTTCTTGTCAAGTGCCTACATTCTACTTGTTTATAGAACATTTTGTGAAGGATATGACATGTAAAGGAAAGAGCAAAAGATATCCATGGAAAAGCATAAAAAATAAGATTAAACAATAACTAAAGCAATCCTGACCAAGCAAGAGCAGAGCTGGAGGTATCACAATACCCAATTTCAAAATAAACTACAAAGTCTAGTAACAAAAACAGCTTGGTACTGGCACAAAAATAGATCAATGCAATAGAAAGAGGACAAAGAAACAAACTCACACAACTACCACCATTTGATTCTTGACAAAAGTGCCAAAAGTGTGTGTTGGAGAAAAGATAACCTTTTCAACAATCACTGGTAAGAAAACTGGTTAACCATATGCAGAATATTGAATCTAGGTCCCTGTTTCTCACCATGTATACAAATAAATTCAAAATGGATCAAATATCTAGGGATAAAACCTGAAACTCTGGGACTGCTAGAAAATAGCACAGGGAAACACTTGTAGTCTTAGGCACAAGTAAAGACTTCCAGAAGTACTCTAATAACACAGGAAGTAATAGCAAGAATCAACAAGTCTGACCACATTAAATTAAAAAGTTTCTGCACATTAAAGGAAACAAGTGTGGCAGCTAATTTTAATTGTCAACTTGACTAGATGAAGAGACTCCCGGAGAGGTGATTGGATCATAGGGACACTGTACTATTAGTGGGTTGACTCACAGATGTTCCTAGCTAAATTTGCTGTTTGGAGGTGAGGCTCAGTTGGAGGTGGGTCACTGGGGCCTTTGAAGGGTACGTCTCTCCCTGTGCTCTTCTCCTGTGCTCAGCTTCCTGGCTGCTCTGAAATGAGCAACTTTAGTCCACCATGCTCTTCCCCCATATTTCTGCCTTGAAGCCACCCCCACCACGGACTAAAACCTCTGAAGCTGGGAACCAAAATAAACCTCTCCTCCTCTACTTTGTGAGTAATAGGTATTTTGTCCTAAAGACAAAGAAAGCTGAATAACACACAGAGAGAGAAGAGACAGCCTATAAAATGGGAGAAAATCTTTGCCAGCTACTCTTCTGACAGTGGATTAATACCTAGAATATATAAAGAACTCAAAAAAAAAAACACCAAAAAAATATAATCTAACCAATAAATGAGCAAATGAATTGAGCAGACACTTTTCAAAGGAAGCAGTATAAATAGCCAGTAAATATGTGAAAAAATGTTCGACATCTTTAGCTATCAGGGAAATGCAAATAAAAATTACCTCAAGATTCCATGTCACCCCATTCAGAATTGTTTATCATAAAGAACACATAAAACAATAAATGCTGGTAAGGATCTGAATTAGTGGGACATTTCTGCATTGTTGGTGGGAATGTAAATTATTACAGTGACTGTAGAAATTACTATATAAATTTCTCACAAAGCAAAACATAGAACTACCACTTGAACGAGCTATAGCACTTCTCCATATGTTCCTGAAAGAGACAAAGTTAGCATACTTTAGAGATACCTGCATACCCATCTTTATCGCAACATGATTCAGAGTAACTAAGTTATAGAAATAGCCTAGGTGTTTGTCAATAGATGAATATACTCAGTAGAGTATTATTCAGCTACAAAAATAATAAAACCGTGTCATTTTCAGGAGAAAATGATGGAACTGGAGACTATCATGTAAGCAAAATAAGACGGAATCAGAAAGTGAAGTATTACACATTTTCTCTCATATGTAGAATCTAATAAAATGTAGAAGGGAAAGAGTTATAGAAGAAAGGGGTAGGGAAAAGAAGAAAGGTAATGGGAGTGAAAATGTTCAAAGTAGGTTATGTGCATGTACATGCAAAAATGAAACGCACAATTCTGTATAACTAATATGCACTAATAAAAATAATTTATACTAATTAGAAATCTATAAAATGTCAAATTTTGTTGAACAGATAAGGCTCCAGATTGAGATGGGTCCCTGTTATCATCCCAGATCTGCCATGGCCATTGGACAAAATGAAGAAACAATGTCTATCTTATAGTCAACCGTACAAAGTTCCCCATAGCATCCTTGTTTACCATAAATATCTAACACATGAATTACTAGCATACTTATAATTTTAGGCATAATGATATCTTAAAATCAAATTACAAATAATACTGTCAATTATAATTATTGATGGAACTTAGGTCTCTGACATTATCTTGAAGCAAACCAACTGAAATGAGTGAGAGATGGCAGGAAATGAATGGTTTATTGATTATTATGTTCGCCAATAAGGTAAAGAATTTTGTTTGTGAGTATCTTGTTACATACAGGTCCATGCCCATGTGTAAAGTGGTAATTTAAGGAACTATCAAATTTTAAAGCCTTCTAATACCTTGAAAGAACCCAGTTTAAACAAGTGACAGGATATGACCTCACAAAGTCAACTGTCTTGGAACTGGGAAACATTTTTGGTCTAGTTGGAATAACTATCATAAAGAGATCAGAACATCTAATGGGTGGTTTGAGAAAATTGTTTTTGAGCATCTTCAGAGACTCCACACATTTCTCTATTTTGCTGCAAGTAACAAAATAGTAGCTTTTTTTAAAAAATGAATTCAGTAAGCATTTATGGAGGCTCTATCAGTTTTAAAGTTTGAGTATAGTTTCTAAGGCAACTGTGGAAATGACATACACAACAAAATAAGATCAGTATATGATCTGTAAAGTTCTGAAATTCTATTAATTTTTATAACACACACAGCTTGTTTACTCAATTGCACCAAATTAGTGTGATCTTATTGTGTTTGCATTATCTACAATTTGAGCATTAATATATATTAAGGAAAGAAATAAGAAATGCTATGAGAATTCAAGGATGATGGGGGAGAGTGAATGTGTGTCTGTGTATGTAAGCATATAGTGATGTACTATCACTGTACTCAAATATATCGCTAGATTTTATAAACTCCCTAACATTATTTAAAAGAATTAGTGTATGCAGTGTTGTTTATTTCTGAGAGGATATATGTCCATTCCTTTAATCAGAGTCTCAAAGTCATCTATTCGCTATGAGAAGTAAAAAACCCTGATTAGAGCATGAACTTTTGTAGGTCTCTGAAACCTTTAGGATTATAAACAAATAATGAGAGAGACAGAGACAGACAGAGACAGATAGAGTGACAGAGAAACAAGTAGAGATAGACACAAAGACAAAGAGAAGAAGGTAGGCAAAGAATCTAGAATATGAGATATTTTAGAGAAGATGAAGCATAATGCAATGGGGATAGCAATAGTAGGAAATGTGATCAAAGCTACAATGAATTCAAGGATGACATCTTGCCTGAAACATGGTTAGATGATTACCCAATATTGACAGAGATTTTCTGAACATTTACTATTGCTATTTCTCAGACCTGAGCCTTTCTTTTTATAATTTCCCTTTATGACGAATAGGTTAGTTTGATTTGATAATTCCACAATGTATACACATATCAAAGCATCTTATCATACCTCATAAATATATACAATTGTTAGTTAAAAATAAAATTAAATGGAAAATAAGGATAGAAGTGTAATTTTTCATTTCTGGTACAGCTCCAAATGAAAGATGCCTTTTTATCAGGGACTGAGTAATTCAAGTACTAAGTAGCCCCCAGCAAATGTGATATCCCTATCAGATCTGCAATTGATGAGTCTTTCTTGGTTGTGTCGTATCTGGTGGTGAAGAGTCAGTTAAGAGCCTCTAAAACTTGACCACAGGAATCTTCTCATTTCTTTAGCAACAAACGGCTTCTTAGGTGGCTTTCGTTTGTCTCCTGGAGTTGCTGTTTCTGGAGGTCTGACAAACTTCATTAGGTACCCAGAGGAGCAAGGAATCGAAAATATCACAAAAACTATAGGCCAACTCAGAACAACCATAAAAAATAAAAGAAGATACTATCCATATCAGATGTTAAATCATCTGTAGTTCTTTTTATTCCTTCTGTCAGTCTCCTTCCCTTTTATTTTCTTATCTTCCTTTCTTCCTTTCATCCTTCCATAATGAAAAGGTTAACAAACTTCTGCAAGTAGGAATTATAAGTTAGGTTATAGATTTGTTTACCAGATTTTAAGCTGCCTGGTGGCCTTAACCATGTTAATTCTAGTTTCTATACTTCAAACCACCCCACATTCATTGTTACCCATATAATAAATACTTAATAATATTTTCCATGGGATGATTAAACTGTGACCTAAATGGTCAAATGTGAGAAATTACTTTTTTTAATCCAAAATGGCCTTGGAAAGTGTTTTTCTAGGAGTCAGAAATATCCCCTAAATATGATATAGACAATCTGATTACCAAAATTCTGAATATCTCTTCCATTTTCAAATTATAAGAATAAATAAAAAAGGTAGGAAAGGCATTGCATCCTCAAAAAATAATGAATAAACCATGCACAATAATAGAACATTTGAAAAAAAATAGATTCTAATTATGATACATTATCTTTTGTTCCAAGAGAGAAAACAAACCAATTATTCTACTGAAATCCACTATAAATCTTGGACTTAAATCTAAGACTGATTCTTTCATAGTCATGAAAGAGCTATATATAAAAGTTGTCTAGGAATATCAATAAGATAACTTTTTTTTAACCAACTATCAATCAAAGTCTTTTAATAGCTGATCTCTTTCAAAGTCATGCAAAGGAATTCTGATGTAATTCATTCAAAATAATCATCTTTCATCTTTTAAGTAACTTTAAACAAATGGGCATATACATCACCTGAAATAAATGAAAAGAAATAAATATGACACTCTCAGTTATTTAGAAGACTTAATATAGATGTATAATTTTGTACCAGAGATTCATTAGTTTCCTATTCTTGTGCATCGCTTTATAGGGACAACTTCTTAGGGGGTAATTTCTCTTGATTCTAAATGGTCCTGAACTGCATTTTGGCTGATATTGTATTTTATGTCCCCTGAGAAATGTTTTTAGCTTCGACAATTTTGGGAAAAAAAAAAAAAAGCTACTAAGATTTTTGACTCTTGTCCATGCCTCCTGGGGGTAGCTATGAATCTGATAACACTTAACTGGAACAAAAAGCATTATGCAAATGATAAAGAACAAATGGAAATCAAGTCAGTTAGTGCCTCCTGATGACAAGTATTACTTTCTCTATTACCTCTAGCTTAATAAGTGTGTAATAATACGATCATGCTCATGCTTCAATCTCTTTCTTATTCTTGTAGCTTTTGAATCTCACTCCTTACTATCTAAATATGCCAATTTTTCTTTCAAATATAGCCAAAAACTGCTAATTTTAATTTCCTGTCAGAGACACATATGATAACAAAGGACAAGTATTATTTCCTTTGAAATCTTTTACCACACTTTGCACGGTAAGCAGGAGCAACGTCTTTTAATGTAATCCAATTCATAATTACTCTTAGTAACTCTACTTTATTGTTAAATCTGTTTAATCCTTTCATACATAGAATAATCAATGAACTCCATTCTATATTGGCATCTAAAAGTGTTTCTCTAGCCCTTGATTTCCAAAGTAGAGTAAAATTTCAAAGTCAGTGGGACATATTATAGGGTTGCCAAGCTTTTATTGAATCAATTATGTGTTATGTAAAGCAACTATCTTTCTATGGTGATTATTTAATAAAAGAATAATTATTTAAAAAATTTAGAAAGGGAAAACTTAAAAGGCAGTCATTTAAAATAAATAAATTCAGCTTTATAAAAATCTTATTATCTCATTACATTGCTTCATCTTTCTCATTTTTTGTGGATATTTTTGCCTGCCACCAGGTAGCATTACTTTGAAGAGCAGGGTATGGGAGAATTGTAAAACAAGTTAACTCAATTATAAAATACGTGGGTTGAGCTAAGTGCTCACCAATTCCCTTCTAGCCTTAATATGCAATGAGTTTTCTGATGTTTACTGCACTTTTTTGTACCATGAGTTACAGTCGAAAGTGGTTATTTTGTTGATAATATTGATTACAAGCTCTGTGACAAAAGGGAATTTCTGAGTAATATAGTTTAAGTTTAGTCAAATGTCCAATCTATAAATTTCCTTTCCTAAAGTATAAATATGTGCCCTGTTCAATGAAGAGATAGGCAATTGCTGTGGCTGTGCAGGACTTCACAGTGGCGGGCCTCTGAGTACCAAGATTTTTGCATGAGTGTATTTTGTGTCCAATCCACTCACACTCTTTGTGAGAGTGGCCTCAGATCACACTGGACCACGGGGCTCTTCTCTGCAGAGATAATGCAATGAGTCATGCTGAGCTGTGGTGGGGATTACAGTCTTGTTGAAGGTATATGCAGAATCTGAGTGTAGTTCACTGTGTACGCAAAAATTAAACATTTATCAAAAATCCACTATCATGTTGTATACATCCTCTTGTGCAATCATGCATCCCTATACCCATTACCATCTTTTTTTCAATGCATACTTAAGTAGCTATGCATCCAAGAGGGGCATCCATTTTCCTATATGATAGATTAGCTGCCATTATTTTTTAAATCAATCATGAATGTTTCATTCTATGATGTGTTCCTTTGAAATGAACTCAACCTCTGAAGATAGTTAGCATTTATCCAGTATTGCATGAAATCAGACTTAACATGTCCTTAGAATACTGTCTTATCTTTCTTTGTTTAATTGAATCCCTCTCCTTCCTTGCCCCCATAACTGTGGTGTCAAAGGATAAGCTTATAAATATATAAATTTGCAAATAAATATATAAATTTGACACATGTATAACACACACATACATGTATATAAATGTGAATATACTAGTAAGAGTCAGAAAACAGCGAAAGAAAACCACACATAATTAAATATGTTAGGGAACGCTTTAGCAATATTGTATCATGAAAGGAAACTTTAAAAAGAACCAAAACACATTTCTGATTTGCTATATTTGTTGTAGATTCAGAGTGGTTGATTCTCTAGTAAAAACAAGTGTCGGTCAGACCGCTGTCTTCTGTAGTTTTACCTAAGTGGAAACTAGCTTGTTCCTCTTTTCATTTGAGGACAGGTTGAAGCAATCACCACTTAGAGGTGTTGTGTGCATGTACCAACTCCCCACAAAGAATGTAATCATTATGTAATGTGAGCACATACTAATAAGAAATAAAAACTGAAAAGGAATCCATAGTTCAGAAAAAAGTACTGAAAATTATCAAATTATCAGTAAATTTTAGAACAATTTCACTTGATGCTAACATTAAAAATAAATTTGTTCTGGAAGAAGGAGTGGTCAGTCAAATATGTTAAATACCAAATAAATAACAATAACAGAAAAGGTTACGTGGGAAAGGTTAATTTAGAAATGAAGAGTTGCATTATTTTTGTCAACCTTTGCTTCTACCTGCTCTGAAGGGAGAGAGGATTCTCATAACCAGCACGTCATTTCTAAATACCTAAGTCTGACTTCAGGATGTATTTTATTTCCTTCCTATGAGAGTGAGATCCTTTGTTCTGGGAATTCACAAGATATTAAAAGATCGTAGCTTAAAGGTTCCACACTAAGGCCTGGAAAGCTGTGTGAATTGCCAGTCTTTAGGGAGTTTAGTCAGCAGAAGTTATCCTGGCACTGAGAAGTTGGAAAAGGTTATGAAATCAATGTCAACTCCATTGTAAATGTAATCCACCATGCTCAGTCAGCTGGTGAAAGTCTACAATTATGTGCCGTGAGCTGACTGTCTTCATTCTTTTAGGCTACAATAATAACCATAGACTAGATGGCTTAGACACAATGGAAACCTCTCTCACACAGTTGTGTGGATTGCAAAGTCCAAGATTAAGGACTGTGGTCCTCAAGCTGCTTTTATACATAAGGAATCCTTAGGAAGTTTGTTCAAATGCTGATTTCTTACCCTTTGCTCTCTGAGTCTATGTGAGGCCCAGCTGTCTGAATTTTCTCTTCTCTTCTCCTCTTCTTACTCTTTTCTCTCCTCTCCTCTCCTCTCCTCTCCTCTCCTCTCCTCTCCTCTCCTCTCCTCTCCTCTCCTCTTCTCTTCTCTTCTCTTCTCTTCTCTTCTCTTCTCTTCTCTTCTCTTCTCTTCTCCTCCCTTCTCCTCTCCTCTCTTCTCTTCCTTTCTCTTCCCTTCCCTTCTCTTGTCTTCTTTTCCTTTTCTTTTTCTTTTTTGTTTTCTTCCATATTTCTTTTTTCTTTTTTCCTTGTGAGACAGTATCTCACCATGTAATTGAGGCTGGTCTCACATTCACTGTGATCCTCCTGCCTAAACCTCCCAAGTGCTGGGATTATAGCCATGTGCCACCACACTGGGTTGGATGTCTGTATTTTAATAAGCACCTGTAGTGAATCCAGTGTAGTTATTCTCCCATGGCACATATTTGTATATTAGTGTGTGTGTTTGTGAATTTTTGTGTGCACATTTGCTTGTATGTGTTTAGTATGCTATATGTGTGTGTACATGTGCTTGAGAGCAGGCTAAAGAGGAGACTAGGAGATGGTGGGAAAGAAGAGGTCTGCGGGGAGCAAATTCTGTGGTTTTCAGTGCCTGCCTGTGGAGTTTGGCTTGTGAAATGAAGCAGTTATTACAAAGATGCTGACTTCAAAAGCAGGAAATAACAGGAAGTGAAAGAAACATTGACATTAATGTAAATTGTGTCTTAAGAACTACAAGGGACAAGAAGCATGTTTTTTGATCTAAACAACTCTTGCTTGAGCAGATATCTCTTTACAGCAATAGTTGAAATATCTTCATAGAATCAGGGCTGTAATTTTCAGTGGTATAAGTAAGATCAAGTAATGGAAAAGAAGACTGCATCAGAAATACCTCAGATCATTCATTTACTAAATATTTAATCTACATTTATTGAGAACATACTATAATCAGGCATTAAACTAGACTCTGTAGATGCTGAAAGGAAAGACTTATTCTTTCTCCTCAAGAGCTCACATTTCGATAGGACCCATAGATAAATAAACAGGCAATGCTTGAAATAAGTGGAGAAATAGACAATATAGTGCTGTAAATACCACCATAGAATCAGGCATGGGAGCTGAGGGAGTACAGAGCAAGGTCTCCAAGTCCATAATTTTGTGTGTATATGTCTGTGTGTTTGTATGTGTGCTTGTGTAAGGCTTCCAGGAGGAAAACCTAACTCCCTTAATTGAATTTCTAAGGCTAAATGGAAGTTTTTCACGTAAGAAATAATAAGGGAAAGGCTTTCCAGGCAAAGGCAACAACCTGGTAAGAAGTCAAAATTGGCTTAGCACTATAAGTTGATGTGGGTGTACGATGTTATGAAATGGCTTCAGATAAAATGGGGAAATTATGTAACAATCTGATCTTATTGCAGTCTTTCTATGTACTAGACCCTCTGCCAAGAGTCGCACCAGGATCATGTCTCTGATTTCCTTCAATAATTCCACAAAGCAGGTTTTATTATTGTTTCAGGTTTAAATGAAGAAATTGAAACCTCGTAAGTTTATAAACTTGCCTAGGGACATAAAACTGATAAATAGCACAGCCAGGATTAGAGCTCAGGCAATTTTGCTTTAGAACCTTGAACCTAAAGACCATTTAGTACTGTTTTCATGCACTGTACATCATAAAGGGTACTGCATGTCATAAAATTAGTCATTCTTCTGAGGACGGTAAGTAGTTATTAAATGATATAATCAGATATCCAGTTTTTAAAGACCACTTTATCATAGCAAAGTTGTTTGGAGCGGATCAAAATTGGAGACTCTGAAACTAATTAGAGATGGCGTTACAGCTCCTGTGAGACACGCTGAGGCTCTGAGTTGAGATGGTCCCTCCAAGCGGTAGGCAGCCTCTATAATGGTTCCAAATAATTTCTTCCCCCAGTGTTCACATCCTTATGTAAACCCTTCCCCGTGAGTCTAGGCCAGAATCTCTGACTTGCTCCTACTGGATAGCAGAAGTGATGGGCGATCAGTTCCAATATTAAATTATAAACAGACTGTGGCTCCTGTCTTGTGTCCACTTTCCCTCTCTCCTGGCCTGTACTATGGAGGAAGCCAGGTGCTGTGATGTGTAACAGCCCTGCCGGAAGGATCTGATCAGTGGAGTTGGGAGGAGGGATCTTCTGAGTCCAGCCAATAGCCTTGCAAATGACCTTCAAAGCGAATCCTTTCCTAGTTCAGCCTTGACATTACTGCAATATGGCTGCCAGACATCTTACCACAGCCTTAAGAAAGATGCCGAGCCATAACCACCAACCTAAGCCTCTCCCTGATTGCTGACCCACAGAAACTATAAGGTAATAAATACTGTCGTTTTAGACACTAAGGTGTAGATTAATTTCTTATTCAGCAATAGATGACTGATACGTTAAGAATTTTCAACTTATCATCATATTACTACAATTCCCCAGAAACACCTATTATACAAGAATTGATCAAAATATACACCAAATATTAAAATTTTATTACAGTAAAAGACACATTGCCATTAATTCCCCTCCCTTTGAACACACCCCTTCGTTCTTGTCACATTCTGAAGCACTTCTGGAAATACTCTTTTGTGTGTATGAGCCGGGCGTGGTGGTACACGTCTGTAATCCCAGCACTCGGGAGGCTGAGGCAGAAGGATTGCTTGTGAGTTTGAGACCAGCCTGGGCTACACAGTGAGTTCAAGGCCAGCCTGGACTACATAGTGAGACCCTGTCTCAAAAAAAAAAAAAAAAAAAAAAATACTGTAAATACTGCTGCCAAGTACCATCCAATGGAAAGGCAGGCTCATAGAAACCATTACAAAGAACATTACATCTATTTTACTCACTGAATTTGGAACCATACCACTTCTGGAGCTTCTCCAAAGTAAAAACAACCAAGAAAGATAAATATTTTGAATTGACTAGGCACACTGAGGCAGCCATGACAGCACAACTAAAGATACTCATGAAAGAGGACTTCCAGAACTGCTTCAGAATGTGGCAATCGGAAAAGTGTGTTCAAAGTGAATGGGAAGTATTTTGAGGGAGATTAATGACAGTAGCTTTTACTGTAATAAATTTTAAAAATTTAAGTGCTTACTATACTTTCTGGTCACACCTTGTGTAGGTAGCTGGTCGACACTGTTTAATTGTGTCATTTCTGTATTATTTAGGAGAATTCCAGGAGGATATTACTATGTATAATAGACAATAAAGCCTTAATGATTTCAAATTGTTCCATAGTAATAATCTGCTTTTTCACAAAATATATTTTTGTTATTCCTAGAATAATTTTAAAAGATCTGGTACTGAGGCCTCATGCCAGCTAGTATGGCATGAAGCCAGTTATTAGGGCTTCCATTCCCAGTCGCCACCAGATTGTCCTTCACTCTGAATAGTAAACCAGTTGTTTACCCCATATCTGGGTGTGTATAAGATATCAAAAGTCTCACAATACAGTTGTTAGTGTAGCATACAGTATGGCCAAGTGAGTGTTGCCATAGACATATATATGTGAAACAAATGTTTTTGATAAAGATAAGATTATTCTGCCTCTATAGCTGACTTTCATGAATATATAGGATATTTATAAATTTAAAATAACTGCCTCTCACTATGTATTATCCCCCAAATAGTAGACAAAGAAGCCAAGTTTAAAATGGAGTCCTTGAAGTCCCCTACCCACCTGAGATGTGTAGTTTCTCAGTCTCATGAGTCATGGGCTGTGTGCATACAGTTGGCTTGGATGAGCTGGCACCCTTGAAAAAGCAGCAGCTGCACTGAACAATTCCGAGGCTCTCACTGAGAAAATTTCCCATGAGAGACAAAGAGCCAGCTGGGCATTTCTGGTGCTTGTCTGGTGGACATTTGTTAGTTTGTGTGAACACTGAAATTCCCAGGGCAGCAATCAATGGGTGAGATAATTCCACGCAGAATACATTAACCCAGAAAATTACAACTGGAGACGACCTTTTGGTGGTGGGCATGCTGAGTCTTCAATGAAGTAAATTTGCAAGCCTTGTCTTGAACATTTAGAACCCAGATGAAGCCTCCTGAAGCCTGGCATCTCATTAAAGAAGCCCAGTGCACATTAATGAAACTCAATTTATCAATTCTCAGGTTTTTCAGTGTAACTTGCTGAAATAATGTCATCAAAGTTTCTGGTCCAAATTACAACAGAACTCTATACACAGAACAAACTTCTAGTATTAATCTTCTAAGAGGTGTTCATTATACCAGAGGCAGTATCAAAATATTAATATTTGCTTGGCATTACTGTCAAACAAGAATACCTCAGAGCACCTTAATACATTCAGTAATTCAGAAAAACTCATTATCTTGAAACTATCATTTACGTTGTTATGAAGATAGATACTGAAATATAATTTTTATAGCAGACTCTACATGTTTAATGTAATATATTTAAAATAAAGGTTATGAATCTAAAACTAATGAAGGATTTTTTTACCAGTTCATTTTAATTACTTACATTTTACTAAGCTATTTATCATTTGCTCTTTCTCTTTTCTAGTATAGATTCATTAGCATACTTTACTAAATATACTTTAAAACAAATTTAAATACAACTAATCTTGAAATAATTGAGTCAGAGGCTAACCTCAGTATCATCTTCAGTAAGTAATTATGGCAGAAAACACCATGTGTCATTTTCCTATGAGCTGAAAAAAAGGATACCTTTTCAGGGAATATTTGCCAATTTGAAGATTCAGAAATAAGATCCTATTGTTATCTCCAGCAGGAACATAGCTTCTCAGATATAAAAAGTGGTTATGCCCATGAAGAAGTCCAATATTTGTAATACAAGCTTTTATTATAGCAATAAAAATATGCATCCATCAGGAGCAGAAGACCATCAGATGTTTTATGTTTTAGATATCTGGGGAGTTAAGAAATAGGACATTGAGAGCTCAAATTAGCCACATAAATTTTATCACTCAGTGGCATCTGTTAAAACTGACTTTAAGGAAAAAAACTTTCTAGCTGCAGTAAGAATAGGACTGAAAGAGAAGTATGAAATTCTCACCTTGTACTAACAGTTAAAGGATCTTGAAAGTTTAGGGCTTTAGTGATCATTCTTAATATTCAACAGAGTTCTTCATGGTACCTCTCCACCTACGAGTGTGGACCCATTCAGCAGGAGACTAAGACGCTGCACACATGCCTCCTGAGGCTCTGAGCTCAATATGCATTTGAAGAGAAGAGTGACTCAAATCCAAGACCAGGTAGCTTCACCAGCATCCTGCTTATTTTTCTGGGTCACTTTCTCATACTATCATCCTCAAAAAGCAAAATTAAGAAAAATTGAACAGGTTTCCATGTAGGCTTCATAGATAGAATGGAGGAGAGATTTTAATTTATTTTTTATCATTTTCCCCTTTTCTTTTTTTCAATTTTTTTATTAAGTTTGCAGTATATAATGATTACATTTCTCATGGAGATTTAGTGCATGTACATAACATATCTTAATTTTATTTTATTTTTTAATTAATTAATTACTTTTTTTATGTGGGTACCAGGAGTCAACCTCAGGACCTTGTGCTTGTCAGCAGGTGCTTGTGCTGCTGAGCGATATCACCAGCCCTTTTTTTCCTTTATGTGGGTACCGGGAGTCGAACTCAGGACTTTGCGCTTGCCGAGCAGGCGCTTATGCTGCTGAGCTATGTCACTGGCTCCGTATTTTAATTTAAAAAAAATCTCCTTCCCTTTTCCCTCCATCTTGCAGTCTTCTTCCCTTTTGTAAAACATCTACCTCTCTGTTTGCCATTATCTTTTTTGTTCTTTATTTATATTTTGGGTTACTCAAATAAGAGAAACCAGGAAATAAGCTTTTGGATCTGATTTATTTCACTTAACATTATGATCTCAAGGTCCATCCATTTTTCTACAAATGACTCAAATTTATCTTTCTTTATGGCAGAGTAGTACATCACTGTGTATAAAATACCACATTTTCGGGCCGGTGAGATGGCTCAGCGGCTTAAGCGCCTGCCCGGCAAGCGTGAGGGCCCGAGTTCGACTCCCGGTACCCACATACGAAAAAGGGGCCGGTGATATCGCTCAGCGGCACGGGCGCCTACTGGCGCGCGAGGTCCTGAGGTCGACTCCCCGGTACCCACACACACACAAAAAAACACATTTTCTTTATTGATTCATCTGTTTATGGACATGTATGATGCTTCCAAGATTTAGCTTTTATGAACTGCGCTGCTATAAACTTTAGTATGCATTTGTCAACGCAGTATGATGTTTTTAACTCTTTATGGAAGATACTTAGAAGGGGAATAGCTCGGCTGCATTTCTAGTTTTAGTTGTTTGAGGAATCTCCATACTGATTTCCATAATGGTTATATTATTCCACATTCCCCCTGACAATGTAGAAGGGTTTCTTTTGCCTCACAGTCTACTAATTGTTATTTTTTGATTTCTTGATGATAGCCATTATTTCTGGAGTAAGATGGTATCTCAGTGCTTTAATTTACATTTCTTTAATGGTCAGAGAGATTGAACATTTTTCCTACATTTATTGGCCACTTGTACTTCCTTTGAACAGTGTCTACTTATTTCAATTGCCCATTTTTATTGGGTCTTTTATTTTGGGGGTTTTAAATTTTATGAGATGTTTACTTATTCTAGATAATAGTCCTCTGAAGAATAGCTGGTAATTTTTTTTTCTCATTCCGTAGTTTGTCTCTTCACTCTGTTGGTTGTTTCCTTTGCTGGGCAGAAACTTCTTATTTTGACGTGTTCCAATTTGGTGATTCCTCTTGCTATTTCTTGTGCAACAGAGGTTCTATTCAGGAAGTCTTTGCCTGCCTTCATGAGTTTTACCTATTTTATCTTCCAGCAGATTAAGCGATTCTGTCTTAACATTTAGACCATTGATCCATTCCAATTTTAGTTTAGTACATAGTGAGAGAAATGGATTTAGATTTAATCTTTTGCATGTAGATTGCCAGTTTTCCCAGCACCATTTATTGAGGAGGCTATCTTTCTTCCAGTGTATATTTTTGGCTCCTTTTTTGAAGATATCAGAGAGCTTAATGCACCTGGGGTTGTTTCTGCATCCTCTATTCTGTTCCACTGATCCATATGTCTGTTTTTGTACCAGTATGTGCTTTTTTTTTTTTTTTTTTTTTTAAATCACTGCAGCTTTGTAATATAATTTGAAATCTTGGATTGTGATATCTCTTGCTTTTCTCTTGTTACCCAGGATTGTGTTTGCTATTGTGGGTCTTTTCTGGTTCCATATAAATATAAGGACTGTTTTCTTTAGTTCTTTGAGGAATGCTACTGATATTTTGATTGGAATTGTGTTAAATTTGTACATTGGTTTTGAAAGAATAACCATTTTTACAATTTTGCTTCTGCCTACCCAGGAACATGGGATATTTTTAATTTTCTGATGTTTTCTTCAACCTCCTTTTTCAGTACTCATTGTAGAGGACTTTCTTTCCTTGGTTAGGTTAAATAACCGAAACCGTGGAGGATCTATGTGGCGGATTATGTGGAGGATCGTGCCATGTGCCAATAATGGTAATTTGCCTTTGTTTCCTCTACATATCCTTTTTATTTCTTTTTCTTGCCTGATGTTTTTCTGGCTAATGCTTCAAGTACTATACTGAACAGGAGTGGTGATAGTGGACATCCTTGCCCACTGATTTTAGAGGAAAAGCTTTCAGTTTTTCCTCATTTATTATTTATTTATTTATTTATTTTTTTGTGGGTACCGGGGGGTCGACCTCAGGACCTCGCGCGCCAGCAGGCGCCCGTGCCGCTGAGCGATATCACCGGCCCCTTTTTCGTATGTGGGTTCTGGGAGTTGAACTCGGGCCCTCGCGCTTGCCGGGCAGGCGCTTAAGCCGCTGAGCCATCTCACCGGCCCTTTCCTCATTTAATATGATGTTGACAGCAGGCTTGTCACAAATAGCTTTTTATTAGTTTAAGATTAGGTCCTTCTATACCTAGTTCCTTTAGAGTTTTTATCATGAATGGATATTGGATTTTATCAAAAGTTTTTTCTGAATCTTATTGAGATGATCATGTGATTTTTGTCCTTGCTTCAACGTGAGGTATTACGTTTATTGATTTGCATATGTTGAACCATGCTTGCATCCCTGGGATGAAGCCTATTTGGTCATAATGTATGATCTTTTTGATGATTTGTTGCATTCTGTTTGTCAGTATCTTGTTGAGGATTTTTGCAGATGTGTTCAGTAAAGAGATTGGCTTGTAGTTCTCTTTTTTTTGGTTGGATCCTTTTCTGGTTTTGGAATCAGGGTAATTCTGGCATCCAGCAATGACTTTTAGAGTACTCCTTCCCTCTCACTTTCATTAATGAGTTTGAGGATTATTGGTGTTCTATCTGCCCTGACGTTCTTGTAAAATTCAGCAGTGACTTCACTGGGACCTGGGCTTTACTCCATTTTTTCTTAATACTCATTGAATTTCATTGCCAGTTAATGAATTATTCAGGAATTTAAATAATCTCGGAACAGTTTTAGTAATTCATATGTATCTGGGAATCTATCCATTTCTTCTGAATTCTCCAATTTTTTGGAGAACAAGTTTTCAAATTAGTTGCTAATAATCTGGATTTCAGTGGTGTTCATTGTGATTTCACCTTTTTCATTTCTGATTGCATTGATTTGGTCTTTTATTTTCTTTTTATCATAAGATTGGCTAAGGGTTTGTCTACTTTATTCTTTTAAATAACCCACTTTTCAATTCATTGATTCTTTGTTTTACTTTTTTTTAAGCTCAATTTCATTACTTTCTGCTCTGATGTTTATAATTTCCTTCCTTTTAGTAGCTTTGAATTTGGATTGTTCTTATTTTTCTAGGACCCTGAGGTACATGTTTAGGTTATTTATTTGGGCTTGCTGTGTATTTCTCATGTGGACCTTCAGCCCTATAAACTTCCTTGTTAGGACTATTTTCATTATTCTGGTGTGTTGTAATGGCATTATAGTTTGATTCTAGGAACTAATTTGTTCCTTCATTTCTTCTGTGACCTATTGATTATTCAAGAATGTATTGTTTAATTTCCAGGAGTTTTCACAATTTCCCTGATTTCTTTTGCTGTTGATTTCTAGTTTCATTGGGCCATGCAGGGAATAGTTTCAATTTTTTCGCATCCACGTAAGCATGCTGTATTGGTTAATATGTGGTTTATTGTGGAGCAAGTTCCATATGCTATTGAGAAGAATGTGCTTTCTGTTATTGGGTGTAACTCTGTAGATATCTGTTAAGTCTATTTGTTCAAAGATTTGGTTCAACTCTGATAGTTGTTGATTTTTTTTGTCCGGCTTATCTATTTGTGACAGTTGAGTATTGAGGTCCTTCACTATAATTGTGTTGGTATTTTTCTGATCTTTCATGTCTGGTAATATTTGTTTTATGAAGGTGGGTGTGCCAGTGTTCAGTGGACATAGATTTATTGTCATTATCCCCTCCTACTGAATTGTTCCTTTAAGCAGTATGTAGTGACCTTCTTTGCCTCTTCTGATCAATTTTGACTTGAAGTCCACTTTGTCTGAAATTAGGATAGCTACTCCTGCTTGTCTTTGGGTTCCCATTCCATGGAATATCACTGCGTATTCTTTGATTTTAATCTATTAATTTCTTTTGGGGTTAAGTGTAATTCTTGTATACAACATATCATTGGATTTTGTTTCTTCACCCATCTGACAATCTGTGTTTTTTGACTGGGGAACTGAAAATATTCACACTGAGAGTTGTTATAAAAGTTATTAATGTATTCCTGTCATTGCATTATTTCCCCATTTCTGATTCACTTTTTTCCCCCTTCTACTTCACTGCTCACCCAGCCTGGTATATTCATTCTGTTGTTGGGTTTTCCTGAGTTTTGATTTTCCTGGTTGGCTATGACAAAATGTTGTTGGGTAGTTTTTATAAAAACGGCTTGCCAATCAAAAGTATTCCATATTCTTCTTGCCACAAATGAAGAATTTGAAGAGACAAGCCAAAAAACAGTACCAAAAGTTTATTTGAAAAGTAAGGGGTGAAGGGTTATGGGAAGAACTAGCTCTTCAGAGTGAACTTGGACTGAACAAAGAGAGGAAAGGGAAGCAAAAGAAGAAGCAGCGTAGGCTTCCATGAGACGTCACTGTAGTGGGCTCCTCATGGCGTCTGTGTCCTTATATGTAGTTCACATCTTGTGGGAGTCTGCTAGAAGTTCCACATATGGGGTCCTGGTAATTATTTGATGCTAATTGACAGGTCCCTCTCATTTCTTCATTCAGCTCTGGCATGCCCTACCTCCTATATGAATTATATTAGACATTTTGGCATTGTTAGCTTCACTGTCTTTTTCTAGGATATCCTTGAGAATTTTTGGAGTGCTTGTATGGTGGTCATGAATTTCTTAAGGTATTCTTTGTCACAGAAATATCTCATTTCTTCATCAGTTTTGAAAGAGAGTTTTACAGGGTATATTAGTCTGAGTTAAAAGTTGTTTTCTTTTAGATGTTGAAACACTACTGCAAGCTCTTCTGGGCTTTAAGGTTTGTGTTGAGAAGTCTGCTGTGATTCTAATAGGAGAGCTATTAAATGGGGGAAGTTTTGCTTTTTTCCTAGTAGGCAGGCCCTGAAAAGCAGATTGTCATTTCTGCTTTAATGGAATAATGCTGATTTAAGAAGCAAAACAAATGGTAAACTCCACAAAAATATCTTGTTTTAATGATTTCTTATTTTCAGTCTCTTTCTATTACTGGATGAAATATTCTTCTTCTTTGATTTAGAAAGGGGGAAGTTTTACTTGTTTTACTTTTCCTGTTCTAACATATGCCTAATCTTCCTATGTATCCATTTACCCATCTGACCTTTACTGAGCACCTACAATGTACTAGATAATGAAAATCCACAATAAAGACACTAGTCCTCTTTATTGAGCTTATAGTACATGGAAGAAGATTGTCATGGCACAAATAACCACATAAATACAAACTTCATTAGAATTGTAATGTATGCGATAAAAGATAAAGAAATGGCACCGTGTGTTATACTGGGTGAATTTAAAGTAGGTTAAGAAAGACATCCTTAAGGGTAGTATTGAATATATGATGGGTTAGTTACCGTGGTACATAGAGGTGAAACCAGATAGGTTGGTCTCATCAAGTAAAGCCATCTTAAAGGTCTTTGCACACATGAAATAACTACCCCAAGGCTCCCAATAATCCATTGACTTGGAAAACTAGGCTTCTTATTGGATGGCTAGTTCCAAATACTGTACTCTATTTCTTCTCACTTAATTGTTCTTTTTTAAAAGTGTTATCATTTACAGGCTGCTAGAGGTAAAAGTGTCCCACCTGCCTAAGGTCAGAGAGCATCATCTGTTACCTCAACTGTAAGCATTTTATAGATTTAATCCATTTGTTTGAAACACACAGTTTCAAGTTTCATAACAGTGATTTGTAATTAGTGCATTCACTCTTTGACTCTTCTAAAGTAATATTGGAAAATACACTGTTAATCTCAAATCTTATAGGCTGACTTTTTTCCCTGATTCATTTTACAAATTTTCCCCTATACCTCAAATTGACTTTCTTTCTTTCTTTTTTTTTTTTTTTTTTTTGTGGGTACCGGGGGTTGAACTCAGGACCTCCCGCGCCAGGAGGCGCCCGTGCCGCTGAGCGATATCACCGGCCCTTTTCTCATATGTGGGTACTGGTATTTGAACTCATGAACTCGCGCTTGCCAGGCAGGCGCTTATGCCACTGAGCTATCTCACCGGCCCGACTTTCTTTAGAGAATGGGTAAAACTCTTTCATACCAAATCATCATCTGAATTAATGCAAGTTCAAAATTGCATAAGTCTGAATGAATGATGTTTTTAAGGCCTTATTACACACTGTGGTTCCCCAACTTCAAGTCCCCATGAGTAAGCCACTAAATCATGATTGAGAGAAGTTTCTGGCACTAATTTAACTTACAACCTCCTGCTTGCCTCCTGTGTGAGGCAGGCCCTTGGGCAGTGTAAGCACCTGACCTACTTTAGGATTTCTTTTGTGCTCTGGAATGCATCACATTTTAGAGAGCAGGTTAAACTCTAGAACAAGTCATTAATCATTGTGACACCCGGGGCTTTCCTGGTACTTTTGAGAAGGAAGTAGAACTGATACAAATAAAACATGCGATGAACTTTTATTTTAAAAGTTTCAATAGTTCTCAAAAATCACAAGGGAGGGGAAAGAAATAATGTACTCTAAATTTAGGTAAGAGGGGAAGACTCAGTTATTAGAAAATTCTTCTTCTGACAGAATGGAGCCTTCTAGTAGGAGTGGAGGAAATGAGAATTTAAAACTGTTCTTTTAAATTGTATAAAAAGCCAGGTGGCTTGATTCTTGCCTTTTATCTCAGCTATTCAGAAGGCTGAGGCAGGTACAAGTATATTCCAAATCTGAGGCCAGCCTTGGCAACTTAGCAAACTTTTGTCTCAAAATAAAAATATGTATAAAAGGCTGGGGATGTAGCTTAGTGATAGAGTACTCTGAGTTGGATCCCTAGAACCACACTCGCACAAATAAAAATATACATAACAATACATATTCAGTTCCTTGCATGTATATTTTATATTCATTGATAATTTGAATTCAAATCACCTTTTAAAACAAATAATGCTAATTATTTATCAGCAAAGAAGTACTCTTGTATATTGATCAATGATTTTATGCTACAGGAATATCGAAGTTCGCATTTCTGGTGGAATAGAAGGCCTGCAGACTTTATATATTCTCATGGATACCAAGCAGGCATATTTACATGTTGATAAGAACAAATTTTCAATACTGAAAACAAAACTCAAGACTCAGTCAAAAATGCTTTCACAATTTGAGCATAAATCAAGTAATAATGCATAGTTTGCTCTTTTGTAAATTTGTATAGATTAAAAATGAAATTTATTTTTACTCCTAGAATAAATAAGCACTCAAGGAATATTCATTTGAAGAAACTCAAATACTTATGTGTACTAAGATAGAGGCAATGGTATTTACTAAATGTGGGATATAACATTAAGGTGTGTGTGTGTGTTGTGATCATTGTATGAATGAAGCAGAGACTAGAACCAGTCAAGAGCTGAAGAAAAGAAGAAAAGTAACACGTCTACTTACCTGAAGATGCCTCTGGAGAGGCCTTGCCAAGAGTTTGTATTGATACCCTTTTATGAGTTTATTAATTTCTGACTTTTAGTACTTCTTAGAATGAAAATACATACAGGCCAATCATCAAGATAAAGCATAGAATTCACTTTAATTTCTGCTTCATGACAATGTCATCTTAGCTTTTATTTGAAGGTGTTGCAAATTTAATTTGATCCTGTGAAGAACAACTTTTGCCAAGTAGATCATAATTTCTCAAGGTTTTAATGAAGGTATTTTAAGACGTTAGGTGAAGAAAGAAAATCTCTAGTTAAAGGGAGGCATTAAATTAAACCATAGAAATAAAGTTCAGATCAGTTAATATAAGAATTCTGTTTTTTTTTTAATGTAATGTTAATTGAAATACTACCATTTTGAATAGACACCTGTGGTATAGACGAATGTCTATAATTCTGTTTTCCCAACCGGTTACTACATGGCAAGTGGTTCAGTGTACAGTAAACACAGGAAGATCAATACATTCATAAATATATTTAATCACAAGTCATTCTTCTTCAGGAGTAGACTGATTTACTGAGCCACTGACTCCTTTTTTTTTTTTTTTTTTTTTTGGTACTAGGAATGGAACTCAGGACCTTGCACTTGCCAGACAGGCGCTGTGTTGCTGAGCTATGTCCCCGGCCCCTCCCTGACTCATTTTGAAGGTGGAGAAAGGGTGATGATTATGAGAGTTATATTGGATATACCTAAGGAAGGTAGAGTGGCAGGGAATTAGGAAGCTTGTGAATAGAACCAGAAGGTCTGCTTCTATAAAAAGAGAATCTTTCATTTCACCTGCCATCTCTTTGCCTTGTGCTCCCAAGCTTCCCCAATAAAAGATTCATTTGAATTAATGAGTTTCTCCTTCAAGATGCAAATATATCCCCGGGAGAACAAAACAGCTTTTCATGCAGCTTTTTAATATGTGATAGTATAATCAAATTAGCAGCATTCAGAAAACATGGATTTTTATTACAATGGGAAGAACTTAGGGGACTTCAAAAACTAATTTTAATTTTGTATATTACTATGAAACATTTGCAGAATCTATCAAACAGTCATCCATTATAAAGATGTAACATATTGGAGAAGAAAACCAACTGGGAAGAATGGTCTACCTTTTACAGTAAGGAGTTGCTAAGTGTAAAGGGAAGAGAAAAGGAGACAGGAAAAAGGAAGTTGGTTCATAAATGGAAATTTTCTCATGTTGCTCTTCCCAGGGCCACTGCTGGGACCTTGCCTTCATATGCACTCAGCTTGATAATTTCTGTGTTGTTATCTGTACCTGCCTTGCATCCTTGCTACCTGTCTCCATTAGGCTAGCATGTTCTACCTTCTTGCTTACATGGTTCAATGTAGACATCACTACCCGTGACTTCTTCAGATTATGGTAGATACTTCCTTTCTGCACACTGTCCACCCCTTCTTTCAAAGTGTAACCTCTGTCATCTTTGATATATATGTTATTATTCTATATTTATCCACTCAACTAGATGGCAAGGGTATGCTCACATGGAATCAGTTTCTAATACAGTATCCCGTTTACTCCATAAATACCAGGAGCATGAGTGACCCATGTTGTCTTTTGCTTTGGAACTAACATTAAGCATTTATTATCTACAGCAAGAAAGACATTACACCGACTTTATGAATTAGTAAGCTAAGAAAGATCAAACAACGTAGTAAAGAACATTATCAGTATTGAAAATGGGAGCTGGGATTTGAATTTAGTTAGTAGTTTCTTATATTTCATTTGGAAGCTAATGGAATGAGAAGGTGAGCCAGTCTAGGCTGGATCCAGGATGTTATATCCAGAATATTTCCTACCTGGTAAAAAGAAGGTAAGTTTTCTTTTGCTGTGACAAAATTTGTAAAGGTTAGATCTTAAAGGAAGAAATTTCTACTTGGACTCATGGTTTCAGAGGACTCAGGTGATTCCTTTGCTTTTAGATATGTGGCAAGGCAGAAATATCATGATAGAAGGATATGGAGGAAAGTGGCTCATCTCATGGGAGCCAGGATGGGGGTGGGGAGAGAGAGAGAGAGAGAGAGAGAGAGAGAGAGGCACTGACAGAGAGACAGACAGAAAGATAGAGACACAGAGAGAGGAAGGGTGGTTTGGGGACAAGATGTAGTCCTCAATATCATGCCCCTATGACCCACTCCTTTCAACTAAGCCCATTTATGTTTTCATCACCTCCCAATAAATTAATGAATCCATCAAACTATGAATCCATCAATGAATTTATCCACAGATGAAGTTAGAATCCTAGTAATTCAGTTACCTTTCCAGATCCATACCTAGGAACATTACTGCACTGGGGACCAAACCTTCAACATATGAGCCTTTTGGGGACATTTTAGGTCTAAACCATAACAGAAGGTAACGACGGAATCTAAAAGGAGGGGGGTAGAATTAATGTTTTACTTGAACCTGTTTATTTGACCTGCTTATAATTTAGTAGGAACCCAATAAAAGTTACATAAATGGAGTTTGTTATTTCCTCTTACCAAAGAATTATCACAAGCTAAAACCTTTTCCTGTGAATGCCAAGAATGTACTATTTGCAATAGCATTTTATTTGACTGCTGATCAGCTGACGAGTGAGTATTGTGTTAGGTTCTTTGAGCCATGTTTTAAAAAGATATTAGGATGCTATATCACAAGTTATAATTCAGATGAAAAACTCATTATGTGCATAAAATACACACAAGTTATATATATTTCCCTTCATCACCATCACCATCAACATCATCATTTAGCCATGTAGGGAAAAAAACAAAGCAGCATAGAAATAAATTATTTGGCTGTGCAAACATAGACTAAATGCACCGAGAGTTTAAGGATGAGAGAGGTTGGTGCAAGTTGGGGAGCCTGACAAATTTACTTGGAGTGATCTAGGGCTCAGAAATGAGAAGGATTTGATTTATAGAGAAAAGGATGGCAATATTGTTAATCTAGGAATCACTGAGAGCAAACTTCCAGGTAATATTTATATCGTGAGGAGGACAAATGGAATGCTGATGAGGTTAAAAACACTGGCAGCAGAAAGGAAAACTTGTGGTGTCAGAACACTTTGGGATGAGGAGTTAGCCAAATGTCCTTTATGGTGTGTGTGTTTGTGTGAGTGTTTATGTGTGTGTATGTGTGTGTATGTAGAAGGGATAGTTCAACAAATGAATTAACCCATTAAAATAAAAAATGTTTTCTTTCTAAATGTTAGAAATAAGAGTTTTTCAAATTGCAGTTCTTTTAAAGAGTCATTAAGTTTATATTTGAACCAAAATCAAGGTACAGTGTGCAGCAGGTCACTAGGGTTAAGCATTAAGTCAAAGCAAGAGAAGAGAATGATCTTATTGATTTGTCCTGCTTCCAATAGCTACAGAACCTTGGGGAATTGGAAATTTTGCATAAGTATGTTCTCCTAACCTTTACACATTAATCAGGAATCTGTCCTCCTCTTACTGAATAACTACATTAGAAAAAACTTCCACTACAAATTTAAATGTCTATTTTAGATGTTTTCTGGAACACAAACTGAATGTCAAGCACCAGCTGAATACAATTATATCCCAGTTATTAGCAGCTTAAATTTCACCTGTTGTAACTGAAAATTCCTGGAACTGTTATGTACCAGTACTTGTGTTCTGGATTTATCCTCATGGGCTAAGGATGAAGAAAGACTCCTATTAACAAAGAATTAACTTTTCATAAGCTAAGGAGATAAAAGTAGAAAGCAGACTAAATAGCAAAGTGTATGTTTCATTTGAATATATTCTCAAATTTCATGTTTGAATTTCATAAATTTTCATGTAACTATTTTAATATTTCTTATAGGTGGGAAATGCATGTATAGTAATTTAAATTCACAGGAAATATTTTTTAAATCTTACTTTAAATCAACTTTTTACATTAATCTCTTCCAGCTAATGTTGACAAGGGGCCATACTAGATAAATCAAGTTTCAGGATATTCCTCCCACCAAGGGGAATAGATTTTTCTACTTTGTGATATAGTCTTTTGATATACATTTCAATTTCATATAAAATGAAAGAAATTCTGCAGTGTGGTATTACTATTCCTGGCAACATTTAGGAATCTTATTTTTCAAAGATAAAGATAATTTCCTAATGAACAGAAGTTCACTATTTTCTATTTTTCCTTTTTATATTGTTAAATATTCTGTATCTTTTTGATAGCTAATATCAGTTCTACATTTGGAACAGCTCAAAAGTAGCATCAAATTCTTGTTTCTGAGAATATTCTCAGAACAAATAAATAATAACTACTTGAATTTCAGGGACAGTTAAAAATGAAATTTGCATTCCAACAAAGTTAATATTCTGCCCTATTCTTTAAGCATATAGTAGAATGCTTGACTATTTAGTATTAAGTTGTTATGAAAATTCATTTCTGCTAATAACTTTTTACTTCTTGAAGAATGTGTGTTATGAAAAAGAGGATTGGAACTAGGAGGAGTTAGGCTAAGAGCCTAAGGTATTTCTGGTACTCCTCCAGCTTGGGTGGGAAAGAGAGGATATAGGAACTAAAATGGTCTTGTTCACAAATGTGAGTGTTAAGTAAATGATGACTGGACTCAAATCTTTGAAGTTAGAGTTTTAGTTTTGGGGGTGCACTTAAAAATTTGAGGGATTCTGAATATTCACTTAACTCAAAAGTTAGTATAAAAATAAGCACGTGGTGACCAGAATCAATGAAAAGGTCTAAGAAGTTTGGTAGCAGCAGAAAATAAATAACAGAACTAGACCAAATTGACTTAGGTTTCCAGCCCCTCAGAAATCAAGTCCTTCAACCACCCCCCCTACACACACTTAAGAGAAAGCAAATATAAAAAGCCCATGTAGAATGTAGCTTATCCTTCAGGGTCTAGGGTAGTGTGAAAGTCTCAATCCTCTATCCTCTTGGGCCCTACTCCTCTTGTTCGCACTGAGTATTCTATGGTGCACATGTTTTAAAGCTGTTTGAATGATTGCACTAAGGTTGTTTCATATTTTTTTAACAGATATTTCCTCTAAATTGTTACATCAAAAACATGATAAGGAAATCAGAGAAACCACAACCATCTTAGTTATTTTTCTATACTATGCAATGTATGATCATTCTTTTCTTGGCAGTTGGATATGCCAGAGAAGATCACTGCATGGAAAGGAAATAGGAAAAAAAGAATCCATGTCTCTCTTGTTTTTCCTTGAACTTAAACAGAAAAAGGTGTGAAGAGTTAAGATCAAACAGAATCAAAAGAGAGATTCTGTCAACTTCCCCTTGTACCAATTTTTTCTCTCTACCTTACTGATTCTAAAGAGGAATTTAGTTTCAGAAGGCATAAAAATTCGGGGAAATCTATATGAGAATAATATTCAAAATCTTAAAATGACTCCTCAGAAGTATATTTATACTCATTCTATGTAACTAACTTTAAAATATGATAACTTTTTAATGCTCACTAGATTTAGGAGATTTAATACTCACTCTCTGGAAAAAAATTTTTGTTAAATTTCTACTGAATTCTCTTATCTATGTTGCCCATTTACTAGAATTAAAAAAAAGCAGTGTTCATTATGTGTAATACATTCATGGCTGTAGGAAAATTTTGACTGACAGAAATAGTCTTTCTATATTGGACAAACAAAGTGAGTTTGTGGGATACTGAGGAGGTGGTGAGAGGTAATATAGTAACAAATTTTGGAAGTAATTCGGGTGCCTGCTGGTAGAAATTTTAAGGCCCTCGAATCACTACCTTCTAATACGAATCTATGAATAATGGATATAGCTATCAGCGTAATCTATAAAGGCTTCTCGCCTTGAAATTGGGTGGTACAGTTGAGCTGACAGCTGTCAGTCAACCAAGAAAGAGCACTAGAGTATTTCATTTGTATTTTTTTTCTTTTCGCTCAATATCACTGAGCAATTAAAGCTCATGACCTGAAAATGATAAATGTGTTCCCAACAATAGTATGGGAATTTGTCAGTTTGACTCTTCATGTCAAACGTAAGAAACATCACAAAACTCCAGGAAATAGTCCTCTTTGCAGGCTGTAGTGCTACACTGGAAAAGAACTGGGAAACCGATAGACAGGAAGAAGAGGAGCCAAGGAGGCGTGGAAAATAACACAGTCATGTGATCTGGGTTTCCTTACACCACAAGCCATTTCACCTCCTTCCTGGCCATTAAAGGGACTCCTTGATACCACCAACCACATATTATCGGGGCAAGCAGGTAGGAAAGGAACATTCTCCATTCGCAACACTTCAGCTACTAAAAGGCAGCAGGAGTTAAGCAGAACTTACACTCCTCTTGGAAAGGAAACTTAGATTGTTTTTTCTTCATTAGCCTGCATTGGACTTATTTTTTTTTTTTTTAATACCTAAGTAATTTTAAGGAAGGTTTTAAAACACAGGTGCACTTTAAACAGGGATATTTAAAACAGAAAAGGAAATGTAGATGTATTTTCTTCAACTTTTCTAAGCTGAGTTCTATTTTTGGTACATGGGTGGAAATGAAACCTAAGTAGGAATCATTAAGTCAAACTGGTAAAATGTATTGCTATTCTATACACATTCCTCATCCAGCTATTGCTCCACGCCTATACAAGTCTTCCTTCTTTTAAAAAGAGCTAAAATTTGAACATATTTATGTTTGAGTTAAACATATAGTTCTTGAAGTTACTTATGAAAAATCAGTCTAAGCCAGTATTTCCTAAAGCTTCTCTCCTCCCATATGAATCCTTCAGGACATCAATAAATGTTATATATACACAAAAATGGGCAATTAAAACTGAACTTTTTAATAAAAACTTTAAGAAACATTAGATAAAAAAAAGTTTTACAGCTTTCATTAGGTCAGGGCTTCTCAGAACTTTTAATGTGTTAATTTTACATGTTAATTGCTTTCTGGAGGGAATACTATTTTACTAAAAAATTGTTTTTCCTCTCTCCACCCCCAAATTATGGACTGGTGTTCTGAAGAATATGTTAGAACACTGAAGCCTAGCAACCTCTCTTAAGTGTGGGTTTGTTTTAAGATAGTTCTACAGTAATTCAAGATGGCAGAAGCCCTCTGTGGATTCAGTAGGTACCCTCCTAAAAATGAGTCTCTCTAATATGATTATTAAAATAAAAATGAACATATTTCTCATTTTGACAAAAATTCTGTTGGAAAAAAACAAAAGAATACATAACTGGCCCAATTAACTGGTAAAGAACTGCAGAAAGAGATGCAATGTAAAACAACAATCTGAGCTGTAGCGTGTACACCGTTTTTAGCTTCTTCAAGTACCGGAGAGAAGTGCACTGTGTCCATTTTCCAAGTTAACCAGATTTTAATAATGTGGGAGTAGGACATTAAGAATGGGATGGAGATTGTTAAAAATTCAGAATCCCATTGGATTTCTAAGTGGGGAGGAAGACAGAGATGTGTTTCATATTATTCCACTGATAGGAAATTTTAGAAACCTTAGGAATGCAATAACTGAGTTTCCATTGAATTTTAAATTGTGTGAGGATTAATTGATTTTTAATGAACTCCTTAGAAACAGTTGAATTTTACAGAGTTTGTTATCTAACTGCATACTTTCCATTATAAATGAGATCTTCAAAGTATAGAGAAGTAGAGCTAGAGGAACAAACTGTCCCAAACTCACACCAAGATAACCTATGAGACTGTAATTGTTTTATTTCATTTTACTTTATTATTTTGCGTTTCTTTCTAGATATATTTCCATGATTGAATTCACTCCCTAAATCAAGGAATAGTTCATGTCCATATACAAGGAGGTCTTGGGCTGTTTGGGTATGTGGAAATATTATGTGTGCTCTCACATTTTCATATCTGATAAAAGTCCTTTGCTTAATTCTTATCCTGTAAGACATGAAAAACTTCCTGCTTATGCCTACTCTTGTGCTCTCATTAGACAAGCCAACTTAAACTCTGATTGACACAACCTCTAAGCCAGGAGGGGCAGATGAGCAAAGTACTTCCCTCTTTTTGCTTCTTTTCTGTCCCCAGGTCTGACTTTTACCTCAGGGATCACACTAACTGATGGTGAGGGTGCGGGGAAGTAGGGGTTGATGCTATTGAGAGAAAAACTGAACCATCTTGGCAACAGATATCCACAATCTTCTATGCCTCAGTTACCATAGCAACCAAGCTATTGCTAGGTGCTGTACTTGTCTCTTCTGACCACTTGTATTTTGCTTCTTTTTTTTTGGGGGGGGGTGGGTATTGGGGGTCGACCTCAGGACCTTGCGTGCCAGCAGGCGCCTGTGCCGCTGAGCGATATCACTGGCCCCTTTTTCGTATGTGGGTTCGGGGAGTCGAAATCAGGCCCTCCTGCTTGCCAGGTAGGCGCTTACGTTGCTGAGCCATCTCACCGGCCCCGTATTTTGCTTCTTGAAGCATCTATTTTCAATATGATTTCTTTGGTTGATACAACATATAAAGGAGGTGGTTTTTTTTTTTTTTCTTACCACAATTTTAAAAGATGTGATGAGCGTACAAAATCAAAAGGGTATTTTTAGAAAAGTAATTACAATTAAATTTCTTCTTCCTAATCTATGGCCTTTTTTCAGTTGGGTCCCAGGATTTCAAATAACTGTGTTCTTCCTTCCTCATCTAAAATGTGGAAAAGTATGAGTTTTGAGCTATTTAAATTGAAATGAAAACTTAAGTTAGAACGTGTCAGTAAATGATTTTAAATATTGATAGTCATATAACATTTAGTGAAAATAGAACATTAATTTGTTTTATTTTATAAATTCCACACTTCACTTTTCAAAATAAGAAGCACCGCCCCTATGTTATATTTAATATGTATATAGCGTAAAATATACTTTCAGTAATTGGTTACTACTAAAATATCTGCAGTTAACTTTTATCTTTTCCTCATATTATTCACATTACAGAATATTCTTATTTGACCAGAAAAAAACTAGAAAACACGGTCCAGGATCTCAAATCTCAAGGCTTTGTATTTAATAAAAGGCACTTAATAGCAAAACTTTGATTTACATATTTTGTAGCAGCCATAGTATCTAAATCTGACTTACATTTATTAAGCACTCAAAAATATAGGGTCTTGGGCCGGTGAGATGGCTCAGCGGTGTAAGCGCCTGCCTTGCAAGCGCGAGGGCCCGAGTTCAACTCCCGGAACCCACATACGAAAAAGGGGCCGGTGATATCGCTCAGCGGCACAGGTGCCTGTTGGCGCGTGAGGTCCTGAGGTTGACCCCCCGGTACCCACAAAAAAAAAAAAAAAAAAATATAGGGTCTCTAATTATCCTGATAATTATCCTGATAAATTTGCTTTATAATTACTTGCAACATCCAGATATATTGTTTTTTATTTCAGTTTTCATGTACAGATGTAGTTTATAGACAAAGTCTAGAATATGAGGAAAACTTTGAATGAAAATTTCTGTTTTGCTGAACCAAGTCTTATGGCATTCTATAAATAATAAAAAGATAATGGATGCAAAACAAACTGCATATTGATTGGTAGTATTCAGAGGCGATTTTGTATTCCTGTACTGCAGTTCAAATTTAATTTGGAATTTTGTAATTATCACTATATCTGGCAGTTCAAGATGATCTGTATAGTTCTACTGAGGTTATATAATATTTAAATTAATTTAGATATGAAATGAAGTTTAAGAAAGCATATTAATTATATTGTAGCATTATTGTGATTTTGTGGATTTTACACACCTTTATACTTTTTTATTTCCCTTTCCCCTCCCCACCCACCTCCCTTACTCCATCTCTAGATCTCCTTTCCCCGTTCTCATTATTATTGTTATTATTATTATTATTATTTCATGTTTTCAACATATAATGTTTGCATTCACTGTGGATATTTGGTACACGTACATGACACATCTTAAATCTTTTACTTCTTCCTTCCCCTTCCCATCTCCCATCATCATCCGGTCTCATGGACTTCTTCCCATTTGCAAAAGATACTTCTTCCTGTTTCCTTCTACCGATTCTTTATTTTGCTCTTTATTCACATTTTGCCTTACTCAAATGAGAGATACTATACAGTACTTAAGTTTGTGTGTCTGATTTATTTCACTTAACATTATATTTTCCAGGTATGCTCATTTTTTAACAAATGTTTCAAATTAACTTTTTATTATAGCAGAGTAGTATTCCATTATATACAGATATCACATTTTCTTTGTCCACTCATCTCTTGATGGACATACAGGCTTCTTCTAGGATTTAGCTATTCTGAATTGTGCTGCTATAAACATGTACTGCTGTAATATGATTTCTTTAGCTCTTTTGTGAAGATACTTAGTAGAGGAATAGCTGGGTCAAAGGGAATTTCTATTTTTAGTTGTTGAAGAAAACTTTATATTGATTTCCATAATGGTTGTACTAGTTTACATTTCCACCAACAATGTAGAAGGGTTCCTTTTCAACTGCAGCTATGCCAACATGCTATTATTGATTTCTCATTGATTGCCTTTCTTTCTGGTGTAAGATGAAATCTTAATGCTGCTTTAATTTGCATTTCTACAAGTGAATAGATGCTTCTCAGAAAAAGATGTACAAATGGCCAATAGATATATGAAAAATCTTCAACATCTCTGGCCATTAAAGAAATGCAAATTAATTATAATTTCCAAGGATAAAAATCAATAAATCTTTATAAAAATGACTTAAAATTTAAGCCTTTTAATTAAGTATAATTTTAACTCATGATATTATTGAAAAATATTGCTATAAATAAAATCTTTTTAAATTTGTGGTAGTGCCTGCAATATATATTTTTTTAAATATTGCTATGGGAGAAACTTTAGGATTAAGTTTATCTCCTTTGAGGAAAACTACTGAATGTTTTAGGAAAATTTTTACTATTAAGCCTGATTTTAAACATCAGGTAATAAGATAAAAGTCAATGTCATTTATCCGAAGAATTTTATCCATTATAAATAAATATCCATTTCTAAAGAAGTACTAAGTAATTGATACTTGTTTTGAGTCATTAAATCACTATGAAGAGATTATGAACATATTTACAATGCACAAAATTCCATAAGAAAATACCATAATATTTGAGTTCTTCATGTCAGTAACATCCGTGTAAGTTTTTTTTCTTTTCTTGCAACTGAGTGGTGCAATAAAAACCGAAATCCGGGCCGGTGAGATGGCTCAGCGGCTTAAGCGCCTGCGCGGCAAGCGCGAGGGCCCGAGTTCGACTCCCGGAACCCACATACGAAAAAGGGGCCGGTGATATCGCTCAGCGGCACGGGCGCGCAGGCACCCGAGGTCCTGAGGTCGACCCCCCGGTACCCACAAAAAAAAAAAAAAATCGAAATCCAACTGAATCTAAAATTAGCATAAGGTAAATAGAGGAGAACTCAAACAGGAGATAATGGTAGAAACAAAGTTCCCTTAGGCAAGCCTGATTTTGGTACTCTTTTTGAAGAATGAGAAGGGTTTTGGAGAAAAATCTGCCACATCTCCCCTTATTTCTACAGCTTCACTTTTGATTCATCACTACTAACTGTTCTGATCATGACACTTGGTTATACATCCACATATTACAAGTGTGACCTCTTGCCATGCCAACATCTGATTGGTTTAGGGGACAAATAAGGAAACAGAACAGAATCAGAAAGATATACTTTAGAGACTAAAAACTCATCTCTGAACTAAGGTGACTTTGGTTTCAGGGCCACTTCCACCATTTACTCCAGGTCCTCTATAAGTTACTTCCTCTCTCTAAACTTAATTCCTCTTTTATGAAATGGGGATGATAATAATAGTACCAAATGTCATGTAGATTAAAATTGATTATCTATTAACCCACTTAGCACAGATCCTGACATAGTAAATATTCAGTCAACGTCAGCCATTATTAAATTTACTGTAATTCTATTTTCATGCGAATAATGTACTTAAATGAATTCTAAATACTGAAAATTTATTTGGGTTTAAAATTCTACATGGGTTTAGAGATCATATGGCCTTTTAAACATTCAGAAGATTTTTGTGATGTAAGGTATTGTGATTATACATAAAACTAGTTTTCTTGAGTATTCTCAGTAAAGTCAGAGAAATTGCACTTGTAATTACATTAGGAAGTCTAATTTTCTTCTGTTCTTCAGAATAAAATCTGATTCATTTAGGTCCCTTCATACATCTTGTTTTCAGATGATGTCTATGTGGATTTTCATTAAATTCACTAGACTCCTCAAAAGTAATGAAGACCAAATTGTAGAACTACTTGGTCATAATTTGACCAATTCTGAGTTAAAGGGAAACTTAAACTGCTTTTACTTTCATAATATGATGTTGTAGAATATATTTCATTAGCGCTCGTAGATGCTAATATCATATAATTATATGTAAAAGTTCTCCAAATAATTTATAATACCTTGAATATTGATCATAGGCTTTATGCTTTGATGTCTCTAGAATCTACCTTGTGCATAATATGTATTCTGTGTGTGTGTGTGTGTGTGTGTGCACGTGTGATGGGGAAAGAGAGAGACAGAGAGACAGAGACAGAGAGACAGAGAGACAGAGACAGAGAGAGTGAGAAATTGACACTGCTAGACTGAATTCCTACCTCTATCTTTGCAATGAGCCACTGTTGTTTGGTTGTCTTCCTTTACAGTCTCCCCTCCAGTGAATTTTTCTGAGGTTGTCAGTCAAGAAGCTAGCACAAAAATGAGCACAGGACACAGCTGAGCGATCAGAGTACTCCTTCTCTGGGAATGTTACGGACAGTGAAAGAGAAATCACCTTTCTCACTAGTTCACTAATTGTGAGCATTATGTGAGACGGGAGTACAAGGAACTTGTTTCCATTAGGTGGGGAGAGAAGTAAACAGCGATGAAAGCATGGCCAAGAAACAGAGAGATGCCTCCAAGATGTGCACTGAGCACACCCTGCCTAAATAAGACTTCCCCTTCGCTTCTCAGTTATGTAGCTCAATACACTGCCTCCGCTTTTCACGTTTTACTTGAGGTGGTAAAGTTGGGGTTCTATTACATTTGTTCACAGCATTGACCGGTAAGAGTCAGTAATGTATGGGAATCCGTAGTGTCATCTTAAACGCTTTTGATACTCTTATGCATATTCACAAGGGTGTCACTTGTCAAAGCTCAGCACACCCACAAATGATACAATTCATTCTAAAAATTAGCATAATGTTTGACCTCTTACTACACTGAGGAATGATGAAATCTTACAAGAATGTAAAGTTTTGGCTTACTTTTATTTAAAATGGGGCAAATGCAGCCAAAATTTAGATCCTCAGCTAACAAGTACAATTGCATGGTTGAGACCCTTCTCTTTGTTTTTTGTCAACTTCAGATCCATTGTTTTGTTTCCATAACTCTCTGGGAATTGGTAGAAATGACTAGACAATGCCTGTAAGTATACACTATAGGACATCAAAGTACACCTTCTGGATTGTAGTAAAGGAAACACACACACACATCTCTTCTGGGAATTATTTTCTATTTCCTCCATGGAATAGAAAAGGGCAGATGAAATGTGGCATAAAAAGCTGATGAGGGCCAGTGAGATGGCTCAGCGGCCTAAGCGCCTGCCTGGCAAGTGCGAGGGCCCGAGTTCGACTCCAGGAACCCACATACGAAAAAAGGGCCAGTGATATCGCTCAGCGGCACAGGTGCCTGCTGGTGCGCGAGGTCCTGAGGTCGAACCCCGGTACCCAGAAAAAAAAAAAAAAAACGCTGATGAATCTCATAAGTTTAGTCCATAAATTCAGCAAATAAAAGACATCTGTGGATCCAAAGTAACGACAAGAACTGGAATATTATCTGAGGTAAAAAGTTTGAAGGCAGATATTTGCTTTGGGGATTTTTTTTTCATTGCAGATTTACTTTTGTCTAATTTGTATCTGACACCTTTAGTGGTTCATTTCTGAAATTTTACAAATTCCTGCTATTTGTCATGTTTCATACTAGGCACTGTGATACAAATTCCTCATGCTTCATCCTTTGCCCCCATGTGTATTCCACTCCAGATTCTTAGCGCTGACCTTGGAAAATTCTCAAGGTTCAAAACTCACCCAAACATTTATATTACCAACCATTACCACAAATTCCCAAAATAGGAAAGGCTTCCTTTCTCAACATCCTCTTCACTCTGTGTTCACCTGTACTGCAATCCTTCACGCTGCATTGTAACACCCGGGTGATGTACTTGTCTGTCTCCCTCATTCTCCAAGACAGAGAGAGCATTGTTATTTAGCTGAATTTCTAGCCTCTAGCACTATACATAGCTCTAAGAAATGCTTGTGGAATAAATAAACAAATGCATGAATAGATGGATGAATGAATAACAACATGGTCCTCATCCACGGACTATTTTAGATTTCATTATTCCCGAAGTTAGGTATTAGATTGAATGCTGTGCTAATTTTTAGTATGAAATGTATCATCTGTGGTCATGTTCAGCTTTGACAAGTTTTGTGTTAGATCACTCTTATGGATATGCATAAGAATATCAAGAGTTTCACATGACACTGTGGATTCCATATCGTGACGGGTCAGTAATGTGATCCTTTACCAATCAATTCCCTAACAGAATGTCATAGAAGCTCTCTCCAGCCAAGAAGGCAAATGTCAACTAATTGGCCAATTCTAATTCAGTGTGTAATAGAGATAAAATTCAGAGTGAAAAAACAGTAAGAGCAGAAAGCAATTGTCTTTTTCATTTATGCTTTTTTTCTCTTGATGTCTGCTCTATTGTTTGTGCACTGAGAAGTGCTTAAAATTGATTGTTGAGTGCTCTATGAACCAAAAATGACTTCTTTTAAAGAAAATATACCATACAAACCTATCAAGTGAATAAAGTAATACCTTGGTTCATGAGTGCTTCTGTTTGCAAACAATTTGGTTCACAAATAAAAGTGTTGGGCAATATTTTGCTTCCATTTACAAACTCCGCCTCAGGTGACAAACACAACCATGGCCATCTTTCCCACGCAAACACAAACACAGCCATCTTCTTCAAAATTGTAAAGCAGGTTAAGTTTGTTAACCAAGGTACCACTGTATATTAGAACATTTGATAAGGAAATACTGCTGATTGACAGCAAATATGTTGAGAATCTCTTGACAGACACTCTCACTAGCCCTAACAAAAGAAATACAGAGAAGACAAAGTTTTTGCTTATTACCAATGTAATAAGCTTGACTGCAAATAATGTTATAGGTAGTATACATGGAAATTCCAAAGGTAGTGGTTTTTATGATTTATATTTATAATGGCTCCTCAAATCTCCTGTGTTTAGAGAGTGACTGAGGCACGGGAGTGTTTTACTCACCAGTGGCAAGTTTAGCAGCTGAATGTGCTGTTAGGAGATGGGGCCTGACTGGAGTTGGGTCACTGAGGGCCGTGACCTGAAAGCATGTATTCTTGCCCCCAAGCTGCTCTCCTCTCTTTCTATCTCTACTTTCTTCTCTTTTCTTTTTTTTCCTTTATGTGGATACTGGGAGTCGAACTCAGGACCTCACGCTTCCCAGGCAGGTGCTTAGGCCGCTGAGCCATCCCACTGGCCCTGTCTCTACTTTCTGACTGCCACGGGTTAGTATCTGTTCCTCCATCATGCCCCTCTGCCTTACTCTTGTGACCATGAACTGAATCCGTGTAAGCCTTTCCTCCCTTAAGTTTCGGGTGTCAGGTAATTTGTCCCAGTGGTGGGAAGGTGGCTAAGACAGCTATGATCAACAAATTTCACAAACACTGCAAAGGGAAGAGGGTCATAGTATAGTTCTGCTTTCAAGTACTTATATGAACTTTCTAAAGGCTATGTCTACAGGAGGAATTTCTCAATATATCGTCTTTACCTTGTTCAATTTGGCATGTGGATAATTGAAAGTTTTGTTAATAAGACCTAAAGGCACATTAGAAAGAAGATAAAATGTTCCTACTAATTTTATCCTACTAATTTTATACTAGCTTTATCCAGACTTTCAGCATTTCTGACCAGTATCATAGCCACTCAAGTATCTTACTTGAACAAGAATTCTCCTCCATTTGCTGAATTTTCATATTGAAAAAAAATGTGATTCTTTACAGAACACCATCCAATTCTAATCTTTCAACATCCATAAAAAGCCACTGGCTGCCTTTTCCCTCTCTAAATGGGGTTCTGTGGAGAGTGGGACAGGATGCTTAAAAAGCAGGGAAGTATGAATTATAGGAAAAATATAGAGCCTGTCTTTTGGTCCCAGATTCGATCAGTGGTTATCTTAGTCAGTTTGGGATGTTATATAAAGTACTATCACCTGGATAGTTTGTAAACAGCATAAATTTATTTTTCTGAGTTCCGAAGGGTGAAGAGTCTAAGAGCAAGTCACTGGCAGATATGGTACCAGACAAATGTTTGCTACTTTGTTTATAGATGGCCATTTTTTCACTGTGTCCTAAACATGGAGGTCAGGAAGCTCTTTGCAAAGGCACTAAAACCATTGATGAGGGCTCCACCCTCAAGACCTAATCACCTCTAGACATCATTACACTGATGATTAAGTTTCAATGTATGAATTTTGGGGGTAAACATTTAATCCATAGCAGTAGTTTAAAACATTTTTTAAGATGTTCAAACACATATTCTACTATTATAGTGCTAAATATAAAAGCCACAGTGATGTTAAAGATGAAGCATGAGTGCTTAAAAGAATGTCAAGCTTCTGATGGAAGCTATAGCATTTTAGCAAGGTATGAAAACATAGTAAAGAATTATCTAGAAAGGAAAGTCCCCTGCCCTGACAATCACTGGCCCAGGAATCTATTTGTTTAAAGAAGATATGTGGACTTTTGTGCCTCCATAACTATTTGTGCTGCTTTTATCCCTTCCTTTGGTAAAATAACAACTTCATTCTTCCTTCCTTCCTTCCTTCCTTCCTTCCTTCCTTCCTTCCTTCCTTCCTTCCTTCAGCAAATATTTGAGAACTGTGCTGTGCCAGGTACTCTGTGAGGTCCTGGGGATATAGAGATAAAGGGACACTTCAGGTGGTAGTGAGAGCAAGTAGAGTCATGCAAGACCATTAATAAATAGCAGCAGATATTGCTTGGCAAGTATTTAGCACCATGATTAATATTTTCCATATATTATTTTATTTAAACTTTACATAACATCTGAGAAATAAGTTTGTCAGTCCTTAAACTTGTCTCAGTGTCACACAATAAATGTCTCTTGTCTTCATGGTACACAGTGAGTGACTTCAGCAGAATTAAAATAAAAGTGTGTTAGATTCTGATTTATGCTTTCCTTTCTTTGCAGTACAGTGGAATGAACTGAGGACTTTTGCACTGAACTAAATAACCAGACTGCATCCCAAGCTCCTTTTTAATTTTTTATTTTGAAATATGGTCTCCTTAAGTCACTAAATTGCCCAGGTTGGGCTCCAACTTGCCACATTCCTTCCTCAGACTCCAGAGTAGTGAAATTACAGACATACTCTACACTTGGCCTGATTTAGACTTTAAAAATCACTTACTGCCCTTGTTTGATACGTAACCTTTCAGATCCAGTTTAAGTGTCTAATCCTATCTTTGAAATCCTATCTTTTCTTTGAAAATTCTCCCCTTACCATTTAATTACATTCTGTCTATTCCGTGTTCCTATATTCTTTACTAGCAGGCATTTCAAATCTGCTTTCTGTTGCACTAGGATGAGAAAGCCCCCAAACCAGCTTCCATCTCTGACCGTTGTGTGCAGCACTCTTTCCTGGCACAGAGGCTCTGCAGAATGTGTCAGGAGAGGGTGGCCCTCATGATCTACAACACATCAGAGCTTTGCTGAGATCACACTTGGCTGCCTACGGGCCTGCAGGTTGTGTTGTTTTTCCTGGAAAGAGTTCAAAAGCTTGACAAATTTTGGAAATGAGTTTATCTTAAATCCTAGATTCCCTATGTCTTTTACAAATAGGAAATATTTAAGACTACTCATTGGTCAAACATTCCTTTCTTATGACAGTGGGCTGGAGCCAAGTGGCTGCCATCTGCCTCATAGGGGCCTACACTGCAGCTCCCAATGTTCCCATTGCTTCTGCTTCATCGCTGATGAATCTTCACCACCTACCCATTTGCACAAAACTGGCCCTACCATTTCAAACCTTTATTCTGTCTCTTCTCAAGTTTCTTAATATCTATGTATCCGCATAATGGTTACTGTCTATAAAATAATTTTTAAGAGAAAAACAGATGCAAGTAAAATTCAAAGCTATCAAAATGTTGTCAGTAAAACACACATAACAGTGATCTATTCATTTAAAACTACTATACCTATATAATTTAAGGAGACTGATACACCTAGTGTGCCTCATTACCGCACAAATATTAAAATGTATACTAGGGATATTCTCATGAATGGAATGACATATATAATTTCTCATCTCAATAATGTAGATTGCTCAAATCCATTTATAACTGATTCATAGCGTTTCATTGCAATTTCAGCTTGCACATGAAATGTACAAACAGTACTATAGTGCTGTTCATAGTGATTATAATTACAGAAAAACTTCATTAATTCAAAAAAGAGGATAGAAGTTGGGGTCAAGTTTTCCCTCATTTTGTTGTCAATTTATGCAAAGGCTTGCTAAACAAATATACTTAGCAAATTTTATAAGAACTGTTTACTTGACAAATTTTAGAGTCATTAATTGCTAACAATACAAGTGCATTATAAGCGAAAGTTAGGTACTGCTTTGGTTGGTATTTTGATATAATAAATACAAATCATTTTTATATCTTCTTTGAGGCAGGACTTCTAGACAGTAGCTTTTGTAACCTAGTTGAATTTGCAATATTTATTTGAAAACAATGTAATATTGTTCCTGTGAAGTGTATGGTTTCACTCTGACATTTTATCATCTCAGACAGCTCTTTTTCCCAAGCCAACTGACTCTACTTAGTAGAGTTAGTGCAAAAAAGGGGGCCACTTTAATAGTAAGTCCCTATTAATCATGTCAAACCTTCATAAATATAAGCCATTGTATTTTTTGAAATGCTTTAATAACATAAGAGTTGACAGAAAAACAGTAAATATTTAAACATGATGAATAGCAGGTTAATCCCCTCTACAACATCAGGAACAATACCAAGTTAGCCCAGTTTGGCTTTGTCTAGTAATGGATAAGATTCACAGTATGTAGCTGTACATTAAGAGATCACCCCAACATCCCAAGATACATAGGAGTACAAATGAATGTCTTACCTCCATCGATAACCATTCATAAGAAAGAGCATATATTTTATGCTGCAGAAAATAACCTCAAACACAGTTAAAACTGATAATGAAATCATTTCCTACCTGGGTAACTTTCTCTGTCACATTGTGGGTTCGATCTTTAACTTTGGGTGCAATAATAGTTTTATCTGAAGAAGGAGGTGATGTATTCTTTTTTTCAGTTTTGACATCTGAAAAATTCAGAGTGAGCTGTGGAATCTTGTTAATGGTGCTGTATTTGTTGAGGTTTGAATCTGATGTGGATCCCAGGAGGCTTGATTTGATATGATTAAAAGGCCCTAAAAAAATTGGAAAGTGTTGGTAAAAATAATATCAAAAGAAACTTTAGAAACAGAAATGGTTCCAAATCCCCTGCTAATGATCCATGTCCAATGTTGCCCTGATTCAGTTGCATTCAGACTAAATGCATCCAGGTGATACCTGCACATAGAACTTAGAGTCACCTTCTGCCACACGGAGGGTCATGCGAGTATCAGGAAAAGACTGGGTCCTAGCTGTGCACCCAGACAGCAAATGGCACCTAAAGCCATTAGTTGGCTTTTTCACTAAAGGCTGATAGAAAAAACTCTACTCCTTGTTATTGGCCAAATTCTACCTTCAAAGTTTTTCATGAATTTTGTTTTATAATCTGGAGATTATTCAAGGAAGAACTTGCCTAGGGTTAAAATCATGCTGGCCATGAAATTTATGAATGGGCCATGCTTTATGAAGTTTATCCTGCACCAATTTGACTTACTCTCTTTTCTGTGTCACTGAGAAGTATCGGGCCCTCTGGGTCTTCACATTCTTTCACTACTTGTATGAAATGCCCCACAAAGTCTCTAGGAGTTTAAACCCAGATGAAGCTGAGAAGGGCAAAAGCTCGTGTGTGTGTGTGTGTGTGTGTGTGTGCTCTATTAGACATTACAAAATCCTATGTGGGATTTTAAATCTTTCTTTCCTTTTTTTCTCTCATTTAGATTTAAGAGTAAACACTTTCCAAGGAAAAAGAAAAGGCACTGCAAAAACCTTATAAGAAAAAAGCTCTGGCAAATACAACTTATATTAGGAGTGACTATGGCTAGGTGACAGAGCACGTTTGAGGTTGGTAATTTCCAGCTATATCTTACATTCTCTTCCCACAAACATCATTTGGCAGGTGCTAACACCCTTGTTTCCTTTGTGAGTGAGTAGCCTGCCCAGCAACATCTGAATCTTGTCTGTTGCTTACAGAGTCATAAAATACTCCAAAGAGTATCCTGTGCTATGGGTATATTATTTATATAATTATTTGGCTGTTAAAAGTTAATATCAGGAAGAATTTTATACGAATCCTGGGTCCAATTGCGTTATACAGTATCTTTCTGCCTCAGAGTGGTTAAAACACACAGATTTCATGAATGAACATGGCCTATTTTGCTTTATGTTATTTTATTCCCATTCAGGCTGAAATACACACATTTTAGGGATCAAAATGTACTTTAAACATCAAGAAAATCATAAGTACTTCAAAATTAGACTTATAGGTTGCATATTTTAGACTCCAACGATCAATCAACTGAGGTCAAACGTAGTGCTAAGAACATAACACCGTACTCATCATTTCATTCATAGTTACTGTGCGGAAAAATCACACTATATTTGCCTATAAATGTGTATGCTCATTTATTAGAAAACTTTGAAGTAACTTTAAGAAAACTTTTATGTATTTAACAAATATTATACCTATTTAATTGTGTTTCTTTTCACTGTCATGATGATAACAAGTCCATCTAGGTGAAAATATCTTTGAGCTCTCTGAGCATTTATTGCCCCAGGTGTGCTCGTTTGTATATAGAGGTCAGAGTTAAAAAACCGAGTTAGACAGACCTGGTCTCTGGCCAAAAGTCCATCCTCCAGGTCCTCACAGAAATCTTCACCTCTCAGACTTATTTATTATTATAACAAATTCCAGATAACATTCTCTCGTTTTCAGCATACTATGTCTATATTTAGGCACATATTTTAACATTTAAAATTTTTAAAATATGCTAGAACGTCACACTAGTTATTCATTGCCTTTTCCCCAATTCTAATGCCACATTTTCATGCTCTATGTATCTTTACTGTACTCAGACATAAGGCTAAAACACTGTGGATGGTAGACTTCAGGTATGTAATTAAATAGTATTAAAATCCTTCAAACCTATGTTCCAATTCTCTTTCTATATCGTCCTTCTTTATGTTGAATTTCGGTAGCAAATTGTATACAAAAGATATTTTGGATAAACACAGGCTATCTATGATGTTAATAGGCAGAAAAGCCCTGTTAGTATACTTTACTTGTTCTTGTTACCAGCCCCAGTAAACTGTATTGGCTATACTTATAACTACGTGGTCTCCCCGATGGCAGCACTTCACCAGTAGGGACATTTGTGAGTCATTTCTGGTTTTCATAAAGATGGAGGAATTTGAATATCCATCACAATCATCTTGATAAATTGTGCCAATGTCCCAAGGGACATTCATGGAGATAAAAAGCCTGTCTGTAATGATCTGAATCTTGAACTAGGTTCACATAAAATAGGACACTGTACTTTTACATGGTTTAATATAAATTAAAATTTTCAGAACTACCATGCTATAAGGAGGGGAGATAAATATTGCTTTGTTCATAGCTTTGTTAAAATTTGTTATTTTTGGAAAACTGTGTTTCTGAGAGCTGCATTCTTTGTGGTATCTTTGTGTTGGGCGGCCAACACAAAGTTTTGGAGTTCAGGTCACAGTCTGTATTGCACTTATCATATGCAAATATGGAAACTAAGAAATTTGGGTCATTTTTGCCAGTTTGGGGACCAAATATTTTAAATTTACAGATAATTATAAGAATAATGTTAAAATCATGAATAATAATTCTTTAAAAAATACTTTGCTTTATTATTCTATGCATGTGGAATGATATACAAAATGAAAATCTGTGTGTTAAATAACTAAACATTTAAAATTTTTTATTTGTCTTAGGATCACCTGTTGGTGTTCAGTCTCATTCTAAGAACTCTCTGGAGATCTGGCAACACTTCTGTGTAATTTTTTTTTTTTTTTGGGTGGTTCCGGGAGTAGAACTCAGGACCTTGCGCTTGCCATGCAGGTGCTTATGCCGCTGAGCTATCTCACCGGCCCTGTAATGTTTTGATGGTTATTTAATTCTTTGATTCATCTTTCATTTTTATTACTTAAGAAAGCATATGGTTTGCAAGCTATTTTTTAAAATTATGAAGATTAATATGTACTCCAACATCTAGTGAATTTTTTTCTTCTGTGCAACTATTGTTACTGTATTTTATCACACAGAGAAATAGTTTGATAAGATACGTAAAATCAAGGGCCAGATCACTTGTGAGAATATCATACTTTCTAATTTCTCCCTAGTTTTTTTGGTATATTATTATTTTGATTATTTTTCACTTTTAACATTCATATATAAGTCCAATCTATTATTATTCTTCTAAATACCAGTTTTTATTTTACTATGCACCCATATTCCTGCTCTATCATTTTATCAGTTCACAAATGGAATGTTTTCTCCTGTCTTTAATGGTTTTAAAGCCAGTATTTTTCATATATATGATTAATGCATTATGTCTTCTAGTATATTTATAGCTGAACGCTAGCATTTTAAAAGACTATCACTTCATTATAAACTGCTTTCCTTTGTATGAGTCCTTTATATTACATTTAGGAAATTGTGTTGAACTTTTAGATATATGTTTGATTATCTCTGAATTTCATTATGGGTTAGTAAAGTAAGTGTAACAAAATATTTGTTGAAACAAGGAAAGATCACGTCTGATACAGATGAAAAACTGAAGAAATATCATAATTTGCTTTCAGAGTTTGAAACTTCATTCAATCACTATTTTAGGTTTTCATATTTACTGCTGGAAAAATCTTCGAAATGGTTTCTCCAATCTATTTTATTTTAAGCTCTTAGTCTGAGTGAATTAATCTAGATATTTTTAACTTGATTAATTTAATAAATTCAGCATAATTTAATATATTACTTAAAATAACTAATGCATGCTACTTAGATCAGGAACTGCAATTTATTGCATCCTGTGAAATAAAGATCATTATGCTTCTTTCTATTGATTTTGAATCAGATTTTCATATGCAAAAGTCTTCTTTCTAGAGTCTTCAAGATGATCAATGTTGGCTTAGGTTCCTCTAAAATTGTATATATATTCTAATAAAAATGTCCAATGCCTTATGGTTGGAATTAACAATATCTTTATTTCACCAATTCTAAATTTAAACTGACAGCATATGAGGCCAAATAGACCTAAGAAGCAAGGACTATAAGTCAGAATACAGGCTTTCCTACCTCCTACGTCTATATTCAGAGAGGCCTTTGTAGAGGATTTAATGGTGAAAGGCAGCCTCACTGAGAGAGATCATGAACAGAAGGAATTTAGGATTCTAATGAAAGAAAGGAGCATACCCTGAAAAAGAAAGTAAATGAATTTAAAGAAAATGAATGGGTAAAAGTAAGAGAAATAATAGATTCAACTGAAAGGAATGTAAAACTCAAAAGTATACAGCAGGAGTAAATGTTTTTTAGCGTAACGTTTCAAAAATAGATGACCAGATTAAATTATTTAATATATTAGAAGAAAGTGGAAAACAGATGACCAAGTAAACTAAACCAACATTTGGATAAAGTTCTTTTTTTTTTTTTTTTTTTGTGGGTACTGGGGGTCGACCTCAGGACCTCGCAAGCCAGCAGGCGCCTGTGCCACTGAGCGATATCACCGGCCCTTTTTTTGTATGTGGGTTCTGGGAGTTGAACTTGGGCCCTCACGCTTGCCAGGCAAGCACCTACACCGCTGAGCTATCTCACGGGCCCTGGATAAAGTTTTAATATGTTGCAAGTGTCTGATTAAATATAAAGTAGGATAATTTATAGCTACTATAATTATTCCACATTTAGAGGTCAAGCTAGAGGGTAAAGCAAAAACTGGGGAATTTTTTAGATTAAAAAATTTAAAATTTACATGATTATGATATTTAAATACATTATGAGTTAGGAAGCATTAAAGAATATATTTGCTTTTAGATAAAAGTATAGCTAAATACATCTGAAATACATATATTTTTTTTTATAAAATATTTTAAAATTTATTTTTGAGTGCAAAATGAAACAGAAAAGAGGGAAACCAAAAGGATTAAGTTTATTTTTGAATCGCCATGTCTGTGTACAATATTTCTTAGGATATTGAGCTTATTTCGTAAAAGTTTAGTAGAACTCAAATTGCTGAAGTGGCTTAACACTGAAGAAAACATTTAGTAATTGAGCCTTATAAAAGAACTCTGTCAGTAACCATAAGGCAGTAAGTTCAACCTATAGAGACATGTATTAGAAGTAATCATCACATTACTTGTATTCAGAATCCACAGTTTCTGTTCCACAAAATGACATGTAATTTACAAAAGAAAACTGTCATCATTGAAAAATTAATTTGCAAATCCTCGAAAGATATCAAAATTCTGGGTAATGGCCAGTGTAACTTACGAGAAACAAGCTATATCAAATTGATTTATTTCCTTTATGATTCTGATAGGTTTCCTGGCTAGCATTTGGTGAAAGCTATAATAAATCTTCACAGTAGTTTTGTTTCTGAATCACATAACAGATCTGTAGACAGTTGGAAAGTAAACACACCAACTGTTAGAGAAAAATGCAGGTCTTCTAGAGAAAATAAGGAAAAGGACATAATAGAGGGGCAAAATTTTAACAGTTTCATCAATGATATTTATTAGAATAAATGGATTAAATTTTTTATTGATGATTTGAAAGGAAGAACAGATAGAGAAGCCACTAAGATTGAAGTTAAAATCAGCTTATGAATGATTGAGGTAAGATTAGATACTCCTCTCACATGCTAAATAAATTATTAAACATTACAATACCTATATCTACATATATTGAGTATACAATTCATTTGAAGTAGCTTTTACACTCCTTGATAATAGGTTATACTTTCTAAAAAGGAAAACTAAGGAAATTTATTAAATGAAACAAAATAGACCCCAAGAAAGCAAAGTGGAAATTATTTGAATTTGGAAGTACCAATTAGCTGTGTTAACATTGTAATACTATGTTAAGATTAGCATAGCCAGAGACACTGTATCAGTATTTCTGTCCATTGGAGAAAGATGAGAGGAAAGAAGAGTACATTTCAGTAAGAGGGATTTAGGCTGGCTCTTTGTGCAATAGGAACTAAAACAGACTTCCCAAGACAGTTAAAAGAATGGCCTCTTCTGGAGACAAAGATGCTGGTACCACTTGTGCAAAGGAATCAGCCAACATCTCACCTAAAGGAAAAAAATCAGATGATGTTGAAGACCTTCCAAATATATTCCTAAATCACTTTTGTCTTGTAATAAAATGATTTTTGGTTGAATTAATTATTGAAATAATTAATTGTAATTATTCATTTTGTATACAAAGCTGTTTAGACATGGTTTTTATTTTGCAATTATTAAAGTTTAAATCTGTCTTAGAAACAAGGTCAAAAAATTTAAAAGCTCACTTAATGCATTACTCCTCATCTAATTAATATATTAATTGTCCTGTAAAAATCTTAAAGAGGAAGGCACTTCAATATTGTTTAATAGTTCTCAAAACTAGAACTTGAAGAAATAATGAAAATTTGGAAGTGCATATTTACATTAAAGTTTTATTAAGTTTGCAAATATTTCCTCTAATTTAGGCATTTAACTTTACAATTATTAATATGTTAAAACTTCCTACAATGGTTTAGAAAACATTAATCCAAAATTCTGGTATGTATTCCAATTGTTATGAATTGAAATCTAGATTTTACTCAGGCTATTGCTACTGTAAGGTAGTAGAAGAGAACTGAAGATGAAGAGTTGATTTAATGAATTAGTTTATAAAATTAAAAATGACTCCAATTTGACAGATAGGTGAACTACTAACTTCGACATGAGCCGGTCTAATTTTCTATTTAATGAGAAAAAAATTAGATGCATTGAATTTTAGAAAAACACTGGAAATTAATACCTACTAATTTACTGCTAATTGTTAAATACTAAGCCTGTCATATGTCACACAGGCAAGTTGGCAAGAGCTGTCTATATACTGTTTCTTGAGGTTACATTCTCAATTATGTAACTAAAATCATCACCCATAGCTGACACTAATTTGTTCCCTTTTAGAAATCAAATTGGACAGGCCAAGGACAATAATTATGTACAGAATAATTATGTGCAATAAATGGAATCCTTTGCCACTAGTGGAGGTAACCTGCAAAGACCCTTATCGAAGTGCTTACAAAATAAAGTTTGCAGGGGTAAGGGGAAATTCTACAATTCCATTATTTTTAAATTATCCTGGGCTGCTGACTGGAAAACATTCTTGGTTTTCAATGGTATTAATTCATAATCAGCACCAGCTTTGACTTATTTAAGAAAGCAATGGAGAAATCAATACATAAAACTGCACAGTGGTTAGAGTACCAATGACATATAGAAATAGCTAAAACAGTAAATTCTAAGTAACGATGGTAACTGGTGGAGACGTGTTCATGCAACACCCATGCACAACATGAGTCACTGTCACCATTTGCACATCCACAGCGCATGCAAGGCCTAGGTCAAAAGACCAAACCAAGAATTTTCAATTTGAAAAGAATAATATGGTTTTCATGTTCTACTGTGACAATAGTAGAAAACAGAAATGAATTTCAAATTTTTAGCCAAATCCAAATTTAGTCAGAGTTTTGTCCAATTAAACATTATCCTATGGTAGCTGTAAGTCAAGCGTTTGATTTCAGAATCATATACAACACAGTTAAAAATGATAAAAATATAATATAAAAATATAAAATGACTCTCATGCACGTACAGTATACTACTACAGTAAGCTTAAAACCATACCCCCTGCCATCCAGGAACGTGAAACTAGTTTTAAGGAAACAAAAGAGGGACAAATGAAGTGATGCTGTCATATGGCACTTTTTTTCATTTTTAAATTTAATCATTATTTTTTAAATTTCCCCTGAGATAGGCTTATGTGCTTCTTTCACACTGAAATATATTTAGCTTGGTATTTGTTTCTTTCCAGATGATTTAAATATTTATGAAGTGTTCATTGTCAACCTACGGTTACACTTCTTGTAGGAAAAATGTGTTCATAATTATTTTGATGATACAGCTGAGAAAGTTAACAATGTCTCCAGCAAAATCAAGCCATGATGTCTCCACCAGGCACCTGGACTAGCTAAGGGCAGCATGGGGATGTTGCACTGAACAGGGCATACAGCAGGCAAGTTAACATGCCGATTAAGGGGCAGTGTAAGCGTCAGATGGTGAAGTTTGAGTTTGTACATTACCTTTGACATTGCGACCATTGTCTGTTTTGAGCATATAAGGACAAAAAAGAGAGAAACATAAAAAGAAGACTAAAATTATCTTATATACACTGAATTACCTTTGTAAAAACAATCATATAAAACAGGATGTGATGAGTGAAGATGTATCTTTGATTGAAATTAACACTGTGTACTATTCAGCCAATAAAATTCATGTCCTAGAAATATCTGCCATAATAAACATTCTGGGTTAAGTATGGGAAGTATTTATTTCCTGGGCACAGATTTTATAAGTGTGACAGTTTGGAGAGAGACATCCACAGTTGCCTGCAGTTGTGATAAACTTCAACCTTGTCAGATGTCGATTTTGGTTTCCCCTCAAACATCACTTACAATCTATTCAAAGGAAGATCACACATGTGGAATGTTAAGTATTTTTAGTATAATGCAACCTAGTGTGTTAATGAGGAGAAGTGCTACTGAGATAACAGTTTAATAAACCAAATTGCATTAATCATAATTTTATTAATTTCTCCCTACTGCTGAATGTTCTTCAATGTGTATTTAAAAAATAGCAACTATACCTAAAAGGGTCATTAGTAGGCAATAATAATGGCAAAAACTCAGTGAATTTGACTGTACAAAGAAAAATGTGTATGTCTTTTAATTATATTGTGAAAAGGCATCATACTACCTGAAATATTTAGGATTTTTTATATTAAAATGGGCTGTTTTCAAATCTTAAGAGTGGAGTGTTTTTTGGGCCGGTGAGATGGCTCAGCGGCGTAAACGCCTGCCTTGCAAGCGCGAGGGCCTGAGTTCGACTCCCGGATCCCACATACGAAAAAGGGGCCGGTGATATCGCTCAGCGGCACGGGTGCCTGTTGGCGCGCGAGGTCCTGAGGTCAACCCCCCGGTACCCACAAAAAAAAAAAAAAGAGTGGAGTGTTTTTAGATTTATTTTGAGATTGGCAATCTAAATTTTGAATATGTGTTGCTAACAAAACATATATTACTAGCTTTGAAACACATAAGCTTAAAATAAATGAAGTCACATCAAACCATTTAAATATATCTAAGATTTGAAAAATCTATTTAACATTTAGTGTACAAATATATTATCACTATACACATTTTAAGTCCTAACATACATCATAATTATTTCAAAGCTTACATTTATAGTAATTCCAATAGTGTGGCATATTGAATTACTAGAATAAATGGCATGGATAGAGATGCATAAATAAAATGTTGCCTTTGATGAGAATTTTCTACCATCTTTGAGAGAACCACAAAAAGTGAATTGGGATAGAAGAGATTTTGATTACACAGAAATAATTTCTCTATCAGAAGCTTGGTCTAAAAACCATTAATAAAATAACAACTTCTTGCGAGAAGTTAAAAATTATAAATATATTCTACAAACTTAGAAATTATAAATAAAGATTTCCAAATTCTCGGAAAGTTAACAAAAGGTTGCATTATGTTAAGGCAGCTTTGATGTTTCAAGGCACAGTGAGAGGTCTGTCCATAGTACTGAGATCTGCTTATTGGTCTTCCATGGTAATGTAAGTGCAGATATTAGAATAGTTAAAATCTTTTGTAGCAATTTGATGAAATCTGTAGGGTGTACTGATTATGTATCAGTTTGATTTTCAAATGTAATGTTGCTATCTGGGAACTCAATTTGTCACAGGGGAAATCTCTGAAAGGACACTCTTTGAAGAGTTGGTATGCTTGCTAAAGATGATTATACTAGCGGGACTAAGTAAAAGATACATTGCTCATTTGAATTGCATTATTGAATTTATGGTTGTTGTTCAGCCATAGGATCCATTGGTTAAGGGTCGAATTACATAGGTTTCATTCTGGCAGGGAACACTCAGTCCACCATTACTAGAAGGTATAATTCTTTAGAAGATTATCCAGTTTGGGAATTGTCTTTGATTTTATTTTTTCTTTGACCTTCTTTGGACTGCAGATTAAAATGGGTGTGCTAATTGCTTTTGTATACAGATTCTTAAACCTGTCTTATAGCAAAGTGTTATTTCTGTTTTGAGATTTTGAGTTATCTTGTTGAATTTTTTCCTGCCAACTAATTTTCTTTCAACTTTTCTGCCTCTTCTACTTCACTGTGGTCTTCCTCTACATGATTCAAACCTAAGATATTGGTTTAAGTTCAGAATACCATGGAACAGATAATTCATTTCTTGATGTATGTGATTTTGGAACTAATTGTGAGCATGGTCTGCTCAAAGTCAAATCAACATTTATTGAGTATCTGCCATAAAATGGACTGATACTTCTGATGAGACTGCAGAAGTAACTCTGAAGGTTGCCCATGCTAGGGCAGCTCACAGCACCATAGCTGTTTATCTGTATATCCAACAACAATAGATATTATACAACATAATACACACAATGCATATACAATATAATAAATAAACTTCAAACACTCAAGTGTGAAATATTTGATTCTTGTGGGTCGGGAAGGGAGAAATGGGTGCCTGCAGCTGAAGCATAGTGTGAAAAGGAAAAAAGTGGGTAGAGCATTTTAGCCCGAACAATGTAATCAAAGAGAAAAAGTCATGGTAAGTTTTTGGGCACCTGCATATTATCTTGGTAAGGCTTAGAACAGAGTACATATTAGAGGAGGGAGCGTTGTAGGGGCAAAAACTGAAGCTTGAAAAGCACCTGACCATTTAGTAAAGTCTCTAGTACTTCCCTTACTGAGGAGCCCTAAGGTAAGATTTCTGTTCTAAAAAGACAACTGGCAACTCCATGGGTGATGCACCTGATGAGATGGTTATGAAAGGACAGCAGGCCTCATAAGAACCCGTATCTGTGGGAATCAGAGAAGTGGGCCTGATGTATTCACGCAGAGGACTCTGATTCTCAGACACGCTGGGCGAGTTCAGTGACTCACAGATCCTTCTTACAGTGAGGTCTCAGGAAACAGGGGGGGAGGAGGAAAAGTGTAGCATGGATTTGATTGTGGACTCTAGGGACAGGCAGGCCTGGGTTTGAAGCCAGACTCTGCCACTGACTAACTAGTTCTGTAACCTTGGGTCAATTATTTATTTAATATATCTAAGCCTCAGTTTCTCATCTATAAAATGGGGCTTAAACTGGTTTCTAATTTATAGAGTTGCTAGGAAAAATGAGAGAGTTAAATCGTGTTTATCACTTGCATTGCCTCAAGCATACTGAATACTCAACTAGTGATATACATTATCACATTAAAGATGAATTGTTTCTGTGGATGTTTTTAAAGTTTCTCTACTTTCACCACTGGCTAACATAAGAATATAAACACAGACAGAAGCCAGATAGAAATACTAAAATTCTCACTTTGTTTTTCAAGTTGCTTTGTGGGGTTTCCCCCACCAATTGTTCCATCTCCTTCTTCCTATCCACCATCTCTGTCAGTACATCACAGTTTCTAGCTCTCCATTTGGAGAGAGTTGGTTGGAAACACCGTCCTGTGACTATGGCATACCACTGTATCTTATTTGGATGTGATCGTTTGCTAAACACAGCAAAATTAATTATGCTTGAGATGAAAGTGTTCATCACCTAGACCCATCTTATATTAAGCATCAATTAACACTCCATGCAGTGGGCAGATACATAGTTATCATACTATTTCGGAAACATAGATAAAGAAGCTAGAAGAAACCAAATTACTCACTAGGGATCAAATAGAAGATGAAAAACAACTCTGAATGTAAGACCTACATTAATCACAAGTTTTCTTCCAAGGCACAAGGATTAATGTTGGTATTAAAATCAATATGGAAATAACCCTTCACTACTCATTAACATACGTTTCTATGTTAAAAAAGAAAAAAAAGAAACAACAACATACCTTCACTGGCATGTCGGTCTCTAAATATGTTTTTGGGGTGGACACTGAATCCCTCTATGTCATGGACTGAAGATGCCCTCCGGATGCTGCAGAGGCTTTCCCTGGATCTGGAATGGGTCAGTTGGGAACTCGATTGCAGCATGTCAGGGTAGAGTCGGTCCCATTGCCTTTTAGGAGAGGAATGGTCAAGAGGTCCAGATATATTCACCAGGGGAGAACACTTGCCGGGCTGTATCAAGGCTTTTGTATCATCTGCTTCAGAAGGACTGCAGCTTTCTTTTGTAGGAGACTTAAAGTGCTTCATGGCCACTGAATCATCACTGTGTTTAGATGAATCAATTACGACCACATCAGGGTCTTCTTGTGGTAAGGATTGCTTTCTGTAAGAGAGAACTCTCAGACCAGGGAACTTGAACCCAAAAAGTTTCCCTACAAACGGAGACAGGAAAGAACATTATTACAAGACAGTGGGTATATCCTTTAAACAAAACAAAAATTGTTGACTCCTATTTAGATACCATGGGAAAAAATTATTAATCAGTACTTAGTTATAGTTGCAATGAGGCACATCGGTTGGACCTATATGATTATAGATAGAAAGAAAACAGCAAATTATGCATTATCTGATGATTGATAACATCTCATTATTTAGATTAGATGACAAGAAACTTTTATTAGTAATAAACTAAAAATATTTATTTACTATACATCCATAGGTTAGGTAGGAAAAGAAATCACACATCCTAAATGGAGGAACAGAGGGAGAATGAGTATGCTGCATGTGTGTGCAATAGGGGTTAGTGTATTGGGAGTGAAAGAGAAACAAGTGAGGTGGGTGGTAGAGTGACCCTCACATTTGGTAAAGGTTTGGGCCTATAATATTGTGAGTTGAGTTTGAGCAGGAAAAGTAGGGTCAACTGTGAGTCAGAGGCTCCTCATTCCATCTGGAATTCTTGAAAAGTTTTGGGTTTCCAAAGAGGTTTATTGTAAAGCTAAGAATTTCTTTCTCCTGCTTTTTGTTGTTATTGTTGTTGCCATTCTAAAATCTGAGAGTTTAGCATGAAATGTTATATATATCTCAAAGTGGATGATGCATAGAAGGACAACAAAACATAAACATTAGAAGGGGGGAAAGCTGGGGAAGTAGCTCAGTGGTAAAGTGCTTGCCTAGCATGCACAAGGCCCTGAGTTCAATCCCCAGTACCACCAAAAAAAGAAGAAGGTGTAATTAGAAATTTAAATATTAGTTAGTAAACATATAGAACTTAGGACATTAAACAATAAAATATCTAAACAAATATGTTGTTAGTAAAAATTACAGATTAAACCAAGAGGATATTATTTTTATACCCTTCAGTTTATCAGTAAAACATAACAAAAGAAAAAGCTCTTAACATCTAATGCTTCTGACAAAGAATACTGGTAACTGTTCTGACACTTTGCTGGTGGGATTGAAAAACATCTGAAAATATCTATTTAATAAAACATATACTTTTCATTTGGCTCAGCAACTCACATACAGGGTACTGCAAAGGCATAAAAGCTGGAAACAATCTGAATATCCATTAGTAGGAGAATGCTCGAATAAGTCAAGGCATTTTTATATTGTGGAATCGTATGGTACAATAGTCTTAAAAACTAAAATTCATACATGCTTTGATTAAAAGGTTGTTAAAATAGTGTTAAGTTAAAAAGCAAGTCTTGAATCCATGTGTTTATAAAATTATTTTTGCTAAAAACAATAAAAGTCTATATTTTTCATAGCAGAGAAATATGTGGAAGAACACAGTGCAAACTTTTAATATTGATTAGCTCAGTGGAATAGTTTGGAAGTAGAGGATTATAATGTATTGCATATTTCTTATATGTTTCTACTGTTTATTACATCAAATGTGAATTCTTTTATACATATAAAAATACTAAAACATCGGGGCTGGTGAGATGGCTCAGCGGCGTAAGCATCTGCCTGGCAAGCGCGAGGGCCCGAGTTTGACTTCCAGAACCCACATAGGAAAAAAGGGCCGGTGATATCGCTCAGCGGCACGGGTGCCTGCTGGCACACGAGGTCCTGAGGTCAACCCCCAGTACCCACCAAAAAAAAAAAAAAAAAAAGCCTGTAAAATTTCTACCATTGAAAAATACAAGAAGATAAGAGAAAGCATCCAAACGATATCTGTAATCCAACATTTCCCAAATATTATTTACGAGAAAATTCAATTTGTAGTTCCTATTGCTGAGGTGTTAGACTGGGTCCGTATCATCTCTGTATTTATAATTACATGTTACGTTTTTGGTCAGTCAGCTTGTGTCTTTGACTTACAATATTTTCTACCTTCTTACATTCTTAAATGTCTACATACTATGATCTCTGAAAATATATTTCAAATATATTTGTTATGAACTTGTTTTCAATGAATTAATGATGGTTGTAAAACTTGGAAAAACATTCTCAAAATTCATGAACTTTTCTCTGTTTTGAATTCATTCTTCCAGTCAATGATCCAAACTACATATAGATTTTCAGTTCTGTCTTTAATCCAATGATTTATAAATTTCTATCTTCAGGTCAGACCACTACTGAGTTCCACATTTACATATCTAATGACATCATTAATATATTCACTTAGAAATATTAAAGACATCTCAAAATTTTTAGTAAATGCCAACCTCACGATTTATCCCTCTACTCAGTCCTCCCTTATTGTGAATAACATTGTAATCCACCCTTTCGGATAAATTTGAGAATTGAGGATCATTCTAGATACTGTTCTGTCTTTTACCAATCTCTATATCCAGTGGATACAGTCAATCCTCTGTGTTCATTTTACCTCCTGAATATCTTTCTAATGTTTTAACTGTTTTCATCTCCACTGTTCTTCCCCGTCTAAGCTACTGTAATGATTCATCAGGTTCTTTGCAATAATGTGCTAATAACATTTTATATTTCCATCATTATTTTCCCTCTTTCAAAAAATAATTTTTTATTTAAAAAATTCACAACTCATCAGGTTTAACTATCACTCCCCTGCCTGCTTTGGGACTGAAGAGAAAACTTACAGCATCCTGCAACTTCAGCTGTGCTCTCCGCTCTCTAGAATCCAGCGACAAGACTTTTTAATTCCTCCGGAGGCCTGTGCTTCTTTCAGATTCAGGGCTTTCTTGCGTTTGATCTTTTCTTTCTGCCTACTAAGCTTATCCTTTAGGCTTTAGCCCCAGTGTTATTTCCCTAGAGAAGATTTTTCTTCCTTCCGAACCAGGTTAGCACCCTTTCATAGTTTTCATCACTGTTAATAAGTATACACATTGATTTTCTGGTTAGCACTTCCCTTCACAACAGGAGTGCAGGCCACATATGCAAAGGGTACAGTCTATTCTGTTCCCCATCAAGCCCTGGCCCTGGCAGAATGCCTGAGCATGGTAAATGAATTTCCACAGACAAGTTCTAAGCTGAACTGATGATGTGCTCAATTTTGACTGTGAATAAAATGGGATATTTAATTGCTTTGCATAATCAAATAATCTTAACTTCTAGAACTGTATGTACTCATATTTACTAAAAATGATTGCTAAAAACACAATTGTAATGGAAATGGAGAACTCTGTACTGTGCCCTATATATCTTATATAGCTCTCATTGCTCAAATTACCTTTTTTGAGATGTTGTTAATTGCTACCATTCTCATTCTAGAGAATACCCAGAAGTAACTTTAAGGTCATCACCTAGTAAAGTTTATGTAAAATACCTGTTATAGAACATTTTAGAACTAAATAGGCTAATCTATTATTGTAAAATTTCAATTTGTAATCTAGTTGTTAACAGTGTTAAATGTAATTGAAATAGTGTTTATCTCTTTAGTAAAACACATGACACAATACAAGGATAAATACCAGCTAAATTCACCATTAAACTTTGGATTGATAAACAAAGGTGACAGTAACCAATCCATTCAAACAAGATTAAATATCAGTGCATGAGGATAATTGCTTTGCAAGGATTCTTACATATTTCTATTAACAAATTTTTATATGCTCATGTAAATTGCCAAGTTAAAAATCGGTGAACTGCATTAAAGTCATTTGATTAGTTTTTAATGCACATGAAATTGAGTTTTAAAGTAGTTTACAAATCAATTTTTCAAGCTTATTACAAAGCATTGAAGGTCAATGCCTGCTTTTATTCATTCTTCATCAATTACATTACCCTCCTCCTTTAAAAAACGGTTCACCAACTTTCTTAAATTAATGACCACACAAGGCATTTAGTTTGCTTCTATAGTTTAGTCACATCCAAGGTGGTACAGATGGTCTTTTCTGCATCACTAGGCTAATATGACCATGTTATATTGCATTATAGATTTAGTCATCTAAATGTAGCTCATCTGGAAAGAATGTACATTGAGAAATTTGCTCAATGCTAACACTTTCAGGCATGAAGTGTAAAATATACATAAGTGCACTTAGGTTACAGATCTTCACATTGAAAAAGTCCTTTACTTAAAATATTCACATTTTGTTATATCTTCTTTCTAACTTGAATAATTAGAACAGATACTATTTAGTCTCTTATCATCTGAAATGCTCATATCATATAAGAAAAGTAAATATCATATAAGAAAAACAGAATAAGAGTTGTTACACACTTTTATTCATTCCAAGAAAAGAATGATAGGAACTGATTTGGTATTTATGTAAACATGTTTTAGTTTGGACATACCATTCTTTTGAATCTGTAAAAGTGTAGAGTTGCTACAGTTGCTAACACCTAGAAATGTTAGGAGCAATCATCTTCCTTAGTGAAAAAAAGGTGTATTGCAGAAGTCTACATCTACAACTGTAAGTTCCCAATCATTTCCTCAGTTCAGTTTCTTATTTCTATAAACCCTTAAATTTTTGGTTATTTAGTAATTTTTAGGCCAATCAAAAAGTAAAAGCATTTAACTCTTGCTTGGTTCTGCTTAGTACAATTATGGGCTGAAAAGTACAGAGAAACTTAAGTGTAAATAGTCATACAGACGAGAGACTGTAGTGAGGAAGAGAGGACTTGCTTTGTGTGTGCATGTGTGTGTGTGTGTGTGTGTAGTGAATAAGGGATATTGGAAAAGCCAGAAGCAGATCCCCTCATGAAGGATACAGGGTGATCAGAAAGTATCATCAGTTGGATTTCTGAAAACAGGCTGTCCAAAAGGTTTAATAGGGGAGCAATTTCAGGACTCATATCTATAAGGAAGACAGGCTTGGGAAAAGGAAGCTAAAACTACTATCTAAATAAAACTGATGCTTCAGCTAAGCCTCTGGGAGCCTGGAGCTGGGACAGTCCTTTGGAGTTGCTACTGCTGCTGTAATTGTTCTCATGTCTTGCTGTAGCATTATCTCCCTTTGACCTCTACCTACTGCCTTATGACTCACCTTACATCTGGATTCCAATCTGGTTTTATACTCACTGCTGCTAAATCGAAGCCAAAGTATTTAGTATTTGTATTTCAGCATCAACCAGTTACTGGGTATTGCCATCCCACGGGAAAGGCCATAACCTAGGGTAAAGCAGTTTCTGCCTTTGATTACAATTCCCAGGAAGGGCAGAAGCTTTGTACCCACAGCAGTCAATATTCTGAGCAGTTGTGCTGTCCCAGTCCTGAGCAAGATGTCTATGTTGTATGCCACAGGATACAGAAGAAGAGATAGTCACCTATGGTCTGAAAAAGTTATCATGTGAATTAATTCTACTGTCAGTTATTATCACTCAAAATAAGGATTGTGAATTTATAACAGTGTACCTTTCTAAAATCAAGGTACTCACAAGTCTGACACTTGAATTGGAAGTCTTAAAATCAGTGTGACAATTTCCTCCAGCCAGATAACTGGATGTGCACAGAAACATGATTTTAATTCCCGAGTCAAAGAGAACAAAAGATCAAATTTGATGAGAGAAAGAGGGAAGATGATTGACATAGCTGCTTTTCTTTTTAGGGAGAAAATTTTCATAGAAGCACCCTACAGGAAATGAGCCTCTCCAACTGCTAAAATATATAAGGAGGTGGATGATGTTGCCTATGGCTGTTGGAACAACCCAGAATATCATCAAAGAAGCTGTCATAAGTAGCTAGACCAGGAAAGTACCATCCTGTGAACTCAGTACTGATCAAGTGGCACCCTAGTTCCTGGGTGACAAATGAACCAGCATAGCCAATGCAGTGTTGGTACTACTGATAACAAAAAATCTCCAGAGAGTCTGCTGACCTACTAACCCTGACGTTAAATGCAGGGCCCCTTAAAAGAGCAGAAATGGTCAGTAATATGAAAGACTAAAAATCCTGTGACATTTCATAGGGTGACATTTCCTAGAGAAAAAGCAAGAGCTTATAAAATGGCAGTGAGTGCAGGACCAAATAGGATCCTTGAAGTAATGTGAGTCTTAAGGAACTAGGCAGAGGTTAGAGGGAATTTACTGTGGTAGCAAGGTGTGAGGACAATCAGAGCAGCAGTAGCAGCAGCAGCAGCCGTGCACTTGTACAAGCAAGTTCATACACGCTGCTGTTGTCTTAGAGACACTGCTCCCAACCTGGTCAGGTCATTGTGAGAGCAAAGGAGCAGAAAACACAGATTTGGATAAGGTAGATAAGGAAAGAGACTGGAAAAGTGCCAGGCTGCTTTTAACCATTCAAGGTTAAAATCCTGCAATGAAGATTAAACTGGAAACTAAAGCAAACACACAGTATTATGTTACCTACTTAGGTTTTTATGGACCTAAAATAACTGCTTAATAAATTATTAGGTGATTTACCCATACTGTTATTTAGTTTGTCTTTGATAGATTTTTTTTTTTTCTTTGCCAAATACAAAGTTAAAGAGTCCTTTCGGGTCCAGTGAAAATGATAACATCTTAAACTACGTCCACCCTAGATGATCATTCGGTCATCATATTGACACAGACTCTTGATGGAGGGGTCTAAGCACAAAGGAGACAGACACTGGTTTCCAATGCTGTATGAATGGAAATTCCTCTGGATTTGGGTGTTGCTAGGTAACACAATCTTCCAAATGATACTTATACTAGGTGGGGAGAGTCTCTGGTTGTCATTCATTAACATCATTGTTAATGAAGGGATAATGTATATTTTTTCAACTACTAGAAACCAAGAAATTTTCTTGGTTTTAGAAATATGGACTTTGTCCAAATAGTAGTGAAGAATGTGACATAGAACTGATTGCAATTATGACTAAACTTTTCCCACATTTCTCTTTGCAGCCAGGTCATGTTTCCTCTTTCTATATCAAAATTAATCTTTAAAAAGAGGAGCCTTCCCAACACAGGATCATAGTAAACATCAGTTACATTGTAAAACCTTTAATCAAATTCATCTAAAAAATAGATTGTTTCTATAGTAATGCTTGCTGGGTGGGGAAACAATATGTTACTACCAAAACTCTTCCATAGCTCTTCATCTAGGAATTAAAGAATGAATTTTAGCTCTAGTACAGAACAGTAAATGCCCTTATATAAAGCCATTTTATAAATGAGCTACACAGAAAAACTCTTTCTTCCTTAGCTTTAGGTCTGAAAACAGGTACAAACTTGGTGGAATAAGGTAGCTGTTGACACAAATGCATATTTTATGTATTAATTATCCAGAGTAAGTACAAAGCATATGAATATGTTTTTAGGGCTTATATTAGCTAGGTAACAGTCAACTCTTATTTTATCAACTCTTATTTTGTGTATATAAACAGCGTCAGTTGAAGATTTTAGAATAATTCAAACTTTTATTTTAGTAAGCATAAAGATAAAATTCTCTTGGACTTTTGAGAGTATAATTTTAATTATTTCAAAAGTAATGGGATCTCTTCTATAGTATTCAATAAGATTAGATGAAAAAGTCCACTTTTGAAGATCATTATCAGAATAAGATACTAGAGCACTTCCATTTTATAATATTGTAGTGTTTAGATTTACTTAAAATTCATGTTTATACTTTTATCTAAACATTAATTAACAGGCCGGGGATATAGCTCAATGGCACAGCACCTGCCTGGCAAACATGAGGTCCTGAGTTTGAGTCCTGGTACCCTCCTAAAATTTATTAACTTAGATGATGGTTTTCAAACTTTTGCATGTATCAAAATGACATGAATTATTTTTTAAAGTACAGGTTGCTGAATTTCTGTGTTTATTTCAGGTTTTCTGTGGCAGGGTCCAAGAACTTGCATTTTAAGCATGTTACAAGATAAAGCACACTTGGAGAGTCATTGATGTGGACAATCTGTCTACAGTTCATTTAGTAGGAAGAAATAATTACTGAATGCAAAAATAACATTCAAGGCTGGTGAGATGACTCAGCGGCATAAGCGCCTGCCTGGCAAGCGCGAGGGCCCGAGTTCGACTCCCGGAACCCACATACGAAAAAAGGGCCGGTGATATCGCTCAGTGGCACGGGCACCTTCTGGCGCGCGAGGTCCTGAGGTCAACCCCCGGTACCCACAAAAAAAATTCATATATATATATATATATATATATATATTTTTTTTTTTTTATAGTTTACCAATTCTACAAATATGTATTGTATACCTACTATTGACAACATGCTAGAAGTACATGAAAGAATATCCAATGTCCCTGCTATGAAGTAGATCTGAAGGGTTCCTGGTATTTTAAATAAGCTAGGTGTTTTCCAGTTTTCCAAGGCCCCCACTTCCCTTTATATTTCTATTCCTGGCCTTTTTCATTTCTTTTCTTAGTTATCTATTAGGCAAACATAGATGACCAGTGTGGTAGTAGAGCCAGGTGCGAGGTGCCTTGATGTCACAGGGGCAGCATAAGTTAGATCTGTCTGGGTGAGGTGAGAATGCCTACAGGTGAAAAGTTCTTCGGCATTGTTATGCTATAGAAGTTAAGACACTGTAGTGAAGGGGACACTATTTTATACAAATAAATTGGAGTAAAATGAGTGGTGGTTTCAAGGAACCACTACTGAAAAATGGGATGTGCTGGGAGATGAGGCTAAAGAAGTATGAGAAGCCATATGGCTATAGTTCTTTTGTATCATGCATACACAGGGTTTTTGAGTTTTACATGTTTAGGCCATAAAGAACCATTGTACAGGATATAAGTAGTGGAGTATTATGATTCATGCATGGTAGAATTACATATAATCCCTGTCATGGCTTGTGTCCAGGTGTCCCCCCAAAGCCTCATGCAGTCATAAGTGGGAACTTTTTCAAAGGTGGCTGGATCTAGAGTGTGAGATGCTGGGATTAAGGGTGTGTGATTTCTAAATCAGTCCACCCATTGGTTTGGCACCACCCTAATCCCAGCAGCCTGGATAGAACACAAAAGGGGGAGAAAGAAGCTGCTAAGGTTGCTTGGATTTGCTGCTTGTTGCCTTCTGCCTGCCCTGCTTTGCCATGGACTGTTTCTCCTCTGTGATGCCCCTCTGCCATGTCACCCTGCCTTGGTGCCAGCCAACTATGGACTGCAATCACAATGAATTATGAGCCAAACAAAATTTTCCTCCTTATACTTTGGGTGTTGGGTATTTTATCTCAGCAACAGGAAAAATAACTAAGACAATTCTGAAGAAAGGAAACTGAACCAAGAATAACAATTATGAGGCTACTTCATTGGCCCATATAAAGCATGTTGAAGGACAGTAACAATGGACTACATGAGAGAGATATTTAGATGTGCTTGATAAACTTTAACTACTCTTTGGTTAGAAATTAGGATCAGAGGAAAGGAGACACTTAAGATGGCATTCAAGTTTCTGGCTTGGTGGCTTGGATGATGACGTTATTTATGATGAATGGAGAGTTTCTATGGGATGGGTTGAATGGTAGCTGGAGATGGGAGAACAAGTTTTAGGTCGAAGTTCTAAGTCTTCAAGAAATACTAAAATCTTCCAAAGGACATGTCCAGTGGGTAGTTGAACATTTGAGGTTTTAAATAAAGAGAAGGGAATCTAACTTAACAAGGTGCATTCAACATAGACAATAACAAGAGTACAATGTGGACAGTTTAATGATAATGAATTGATGAATGATAGAAGTAGTGGGAACAAGTTAGTGGATATAGAAAATCCAAAATCCTTCAGAAAAAGACAAGAAACATAAGTGAAGGAACCCACTATACACAAAAAATAAAGAGAGATATAAAACTCAGCAGACTGGAAAAAAATGCCCCATCTGAAGGAGGTGGGCAGGATTATGTTCCAGTTTATTGCAAATATGTGAGATGCACAGCTAGATACTCATATTGTTTTTTTTTTAAATAAGCAAGATATCCTAATTTAATGTGTGATATTCCACTTTTAAAATGTTGGCAATGAATCTAACTAATTAAAACTTAAGATGTGATGTGATATAAACAAAATATGTCTGTTGAAGTTTAGGCTGTTTATTCTTAGCAGCATGAGTACGAGCAACAGAGGAAGGAGCCAGGGGAAAACACTGCCAACCGAGGGGGCCATTAGAAGTGGAGAGTTTGAAGGAATGGAGGAAGGTATGGATCCCAAGGGGAGATTTGAATGTCATTTTGGCTTCCCCACCAGGTGTGAGATGCATCTGTTCAAGATAAGCTGATTAGGGAATTCCCAACCAAAATCCCCCCACCCCAACAAGCTCTGCCCTGAGACATAAGACATGAAGTTACCCATGGTGGAACAAAGAAATGAATCTGAGATCAGGGTCATGAGAAGGAAGTGAAGGTTCTTAATACTTGCTAAGGGAAAGTGATCAAGAATCTGGAAAATAGAAAGTATTTCATTAGGGAGGAAAACCTTTAAAAGAAAGGGGAAGGGGACCTAGGAATAGAGAGAGAAGGCATTATGGGGAGGAGAAGGGGAAGTAAAAAGGATTAAAATGTGATAGGTACATGTACCAACTTTCCACAGTGTATTTCTTCAATATGAATCATAAACATGTACTAATAAGCAAAAAAGTATTTCACATATATATAGTTTTGACATGCACCCTCATCTTTTATTAACTGGATAAATTTATTATCTTTCTGAGACTTAAGAAATCTTAATTTGGGTCTATTTCCTGTTAGAGAATGTTAAATTTTACTGCAATCCTAGTATTTCACATGTTTTTGACAGTGATGGCAACTGTTAAATATACAGTTACATTTGAACCAAAAGTATTTTACATTGATAAAATGTGTGTGTTATTAGTTAAAGTTTGTGTAGTGGCTCAAACAGAGTCTGGTTTTAAAACAAAAAAATAAAAAATGCATTCATTGTGATTTGAATGTCTATAGTAAAGTCAAGAATTCTGTTTCATTCAGGTAACATATGTGTGTTTGTATGTAGGTGTACCAGAATATGAAACGAGATTCATGGTATAGAGTAGAAAAATATGAAATTCAAATATAGTTTTCAATAATTTAAAATTAAACATCAATAATATATTATTTAAAATAGGTAATTATTAAAATTAAAGACCATCATATTGAACATTAATAGTGTAAACATAAACTCATAATCTGGTTGTCTTCCACATCATATGAATATTGCATAGCACAACTAGTTGTGTAGAAAAAAGGAGTACATATCCTTCCATTTCTATCAGATTCTTTGGCTGTGACTCCTTATAGTTGATGGGAAAAGTACAGTTTTCTTTTTAATTTTGCAACATTTTCACTTTTTAGTTGTGAGAAAAGGAGTACAATTATATCTTGTATTTTATAGTTATATTTATTAATAGTTAATTGACTTGATTTACAGTATTTTAATTTTGAACTATTTTATCAGTTTGCTAGGTATACCTATTAAAAATAACATGTTTCTCTGCTTTGTTTCATTTCAGGTGCCATCTATTTGTGGCCTATCCTGTATCTTTTACAAAAATATTTGATTTTTTCTAAAGAAAGCTGCTTACTTTTTTGTGTAGGTGTCTGACTCTGAAACTAGATATTAATACTGAGAAACTACATTTTATACAAAAAAAATTTCTAGGTCTTCAGAATTTATTTAGCTCCATTTATTACAATCTCATTTATGACTTATCTTTCCTACTGTGTATTTCTTTTCTATTGTGTTTTTCTTTTCCTAATTATCTGAATTTAATACTTCATTTAAAAAATATGTGCTTGTTGTGTTGTCAGTCATATTTTTTCCTTTATATTGTTTACATTCAGGAGAGGTAGTTAAACTTGTGGAAACTAACATCTTCTCAAACAATAACTTTTCTCCATTCATCTCACTTAAATTCTATGCCTCAGGGGTACCCATGCTCATATGTGTACCCCTGCACACACTCACACATACACACACATTCTCTCTCTTACATACTTATACACACTCTTTTACATAACAGATTAATCATTGATGGAGAACACAAGTTTAAAATTTGCTTTTTTTATTTTAAAGAGAAAAAACAATAAAAACAATGATACAAAATTTCAAAACAAGAGAGTAGGAAAGGAACAATAGTTAGCACATTGCTTATTGTTATCTTCAAAGTAGTTGCTCAGATTACAAGATATAGGCATAAAAGTTGATCAACGATATAAGCACAAACCTTTCTTTTCAATGGATTTATAGGAATTAGTATAGCTATGAACTATCTGGTATGTATATATTACTTTTCCTTTTCCCTTCTTTCTTTTCTCTTTTCCCCCATCCCAGTTTCTCTTTCCTTTTGAACATTTTCTTTTCATTTATCAACATCTACTGTACACTTTGGATCTTATTTACTCTTTCAGCTTCTTACACTAGGGAGACAATATGATGTCTATACATGAGAGACTGATTTATTTCACTTATGAATATGGTCTCAAGTTGCATCCATTTACCTATAAATGCCTCAAATTTATACTTCTTTATGGCTGAGTAGTACTCCATTGTATAAAAATACCACATCTTTTTTATCCATTCCTTGGTTGATGGGCATTTGGGTTATTTCCAAGATTTAGTTATTACAAATTGTGCTGCTATAAACATGGATGTGCACATATCACCATGGTATGATGTTTTTAATTCTTCTGGGAAGATACCCAGATGGGGAATAGCTGGGTCAAATGGAACCTCTAGTCCTAGTTTTTTGAGGAATCTCCATACTGTTTTCCACAGTGGTTGCACCAGTCTGCACTCCCACCAAAAGTGAAGAAGGTTCCTTTTTCCCCACAGCCCCTCCAAGTTATTGGTTGATTTCTTGATGATAGCCATTCTTTCTGGAGTGAAATGGAATCTCAGTGTTGTATTAATTTGCATCTCTTGAATAACAAATGATGTTGAACATTTTTTCATATATTTATTTGCTAACTGTATTTCTTCATCTGAGAAGTGTGTATTCACCTCAGATGCCCATTTTTGAATTGGGTCTTTAATTTTGCAGGGTCCAATACTTTTCAAATCTTTATATGTTCTAGATAGAAGTCCTTTGTCTCAGGACAGTTGGCTAAAATTTTTTCCCAGTCTGTGGTTTGTCTTTTCACTCTGTTCATGATTTCTTTTGCTGTGCAAAAGCTTCTTAATAAGATGAGAGCCCAGTTGTTGATTCTTTGTGATAGTTCCTGTGCAGTTGGGGTTTTGTTCATGAACTCTTGGCCTACACCAATGTCTTCAAGATTTCAACCTACTTTCTCTTCCAGTAGAATTACTGTTTCTGTTTTAATATTTAGATCTTAGATCCATTTTGACTTTAGTTTAGTGCATGGTGATAGACATGGGTCTAGTTTTAGTCCTCAGCATGTGGAAAGCCAGTGTTTCCAGCACCATTTATTAAAGAGGCTATCTTTCTTCCAGTGAACATGTTTGGCTCCTTTGTCAAAGATAAGGTGGCTGAGTGTGGTTGGAGTTGTGTCTGCATCTTCTAATCTGTTCCACTGATCCTCAGGTCTGCTTTTTGCTGGTACCATGCTGATTGTAGCTTTGTAGTATAATTTCAAGTCAGTGATTGTGATGCCTCCTGTCTTGGCCTTTGTTGCCAGAATTGCCTGTGCTATTCTAGGTCTCTTCTGGTTCCAAATAAACTTTAGGAATGTTTTCTTTAATTCTGTAAAGTATGCTAAAGTTATTTTGATCAGGATTGCATTAAATCTGTATAACAATTTTGGGAGTATGGCCATTTTCACAGTGTTGGTTTTTCCTATCCAAGAGCAAGGGATAACTTTCCATTTTCTGATATCCTGTTCAATCTTTTTTTCAGAGTACTGTAATTTTCAATGTATAGATCTTTTACTTTCTTCATTAGATTGACTCCTAAGTATTTCATTTTTTTGGATGCAATTGTGAAGGGTGTGGTTTCCCTGATTTCTCTCAGTGAGTTTGCCGTTTCTGTACAGGAATGCTATTGATTTTTGAGTGTTGACATTGTATCTAGCTATGCTACTGAATTTTCTTATTAAATCTAGAAGTCTTTCGGTGGAGTTTTTGGGGTCTTCTATGTAGAGTATCACGTCATCTGTGAATAATGATAATTTAACTTCTTCCTTTCCTATCCTTATTCCTTTTATTTCTCTCTCTTGTCTAGTTGCTCTGGCTAATGTTTCCAGAACTATATTGAATAGGAGTAGTGAGAGTGGACATCCTTGTCTTGTTCCTGATTTTACAGTGAAAGCTTTCAGTTTTTTTGCATTTAGTATGATGTTGGCTTTTGGATTGTCATAGATGGCTTTCATCAGATTGAGTTAAAGGTCATCTATTTTGACTTTATGTATCAAAATGAGTTTGTATCATGAATGAGTGTTGGACTTTGTCAAACATGTTTTCTGCATCTATTGAGATGATCATGTGATTTTTGTCTTTGGCTCTGTTGATATGGTGTATTACATTTATTGATTTGCATATGTTGAACCATCCCTGCATTCCTTGGATGAATTCTACTTGGTCATAGTGAATAATCTTTTATTTGTTTATTTTTTTTGTGGGTACTGGGGGTCAACCTCAGGACCTCGCATGTCAGCAGGTGCCCGTGCCTCTGAGTGATATCACCGGCACTTTTTTTGTATGTGGGTACCGGGAGTTGAACTCAGGACCTTGCGCTTGCCAGGCAGGTGCTTATGCCACTGAGCCATCTCACCAGCCTGTGAATAATCTTTTGATGAATTGCTACATTCTGTTTGCTAGTATCTTATTCAGGATTTTTGCATCTATATTCATTAGGGAGATTGGCCTGTGGTTCTCTTTTTCAGTTGGGTCTTTCTCTGGTTTTGGTATTGGGGTAATACTTGCATTCAGGAATGAATTAGGTAGCATTGCTTCCCTTTCAATTTCATTAAAGAGTTTGAGGAATATTGGCATTAAATCTTCTCTAAATTTCTTCTAGAATGTAGCAATGAATCCATCAGGACCTGGGCTTTTCTTTGTTGGTAAGTTTTTAATTACATTTTCAATCTCATTAATTGATATTGGGTTATTCAGAATTTTTATATCTTCTTGATTCAGCTTTGGTAATTCGTGCATATCTAGGAGTCTGTCTATTTCTTCTGTTTTCTATCCTATGAGCTTTAAAGTTTTTGAAGTAGATATTGATGACGTTCTGAATTTCCACAGGATCTGTAGTGATTTCACCCTTTTCATTCCTCAATGCATGAATTTGAGTCTTTTCTTTCCTTATTTTGATAAGGTTGGCTAAGGGTTTCTCTATTTTATTTATTCTTTCAAAGAACCAACTCTTCAATTCATTAATTCTTTGTATTGTTTTCTTAGTCTCCATTGCTTTAATTTCTGATCTGATCTTTATAATTTCCTCCCTCGTATGGGCTTTGGGCTTGATTTGCTCTTATTTTTCTAGAAGCTTGAAGTACAACATTAGGTTGTTTATGTGTGCTCATTCTGTTTTCCTGATGTGAGAATTCACCACTATAAATTTCCCTCTTAAGACTGCTTTCAGGGCTGGTGAGATGGCTCAGTGGCTTAAGCGCCTGCCCAGCAAGTGCGAGGGCCCGAGTTAGACTCCCGGAACCCACATACGAAAAAGGGGCCGGTGATATCGCTCAGCGGCACGGGCGCCTGCTGGCGCGCGAGGTCCTGAGGTCGACCCCCCGGTACCCACAGGAAAAAAAAAAAAAAAGACTGCTTTCATTGCATCCCATATGTTCTAGTATGTTCTATCTGCTTTCTTGTGTAGTTGTAGATATTGTTTAATTTCTTCTTTAATTTCATCTGTGACCCATTGGTTGTTCAGGAGGGTGTTATTTAATTTCCATGTGTTTATGGAGTTTTTGTGGTTTCTTTTTCCATTGATTTCCAATTTCATTGCACTATTGTCAGATACTATGCATGGGATAATTTCAATTCCTTTGCAATTGGTTAAGCATGCTCTATGTGCTAGTATATGGTCTATTTTAGAGAACATCCCATGCGCAGCTGAGAAGAATGTGTATTCTGATGTTGTTGGGTGGAACACTCTGTAAACATCTACTAAGTCCATTGGTTCACAGGTTTGGTTCAGTTCTGATATTTCTTTGCTGATTTTTTTGTTTATTTGATCTATCTCTTTGTGACAATGGGGTATTAAAGTCCCCCATCACAATTGTGTTATTGCTTATTTGATTTTTCATGTCTATTAATATTTGTCTTATATAGTTGGTTGCTCCTATATTTGGTGCATATATATTTATGATTGTTATCTCTTTCTCTTGAAGTTTTCCTGTAACAAGTACATAGTCGCCCTCTTTATCTCTTTTGATCATTCTTGGTTTGAAGTTCACATTGTCAGCAAACAGGATAGCTACCCCTGCTTTTTTCTGGATTCCTGTTGCATGGAATATTGTTTTCCATCCTTTGACTTTCAGTCTATGAATTTATTTTTGAGTTAATGTGTTGCTTGTGTACAGCATATTGTTGGATCTTGTTTCTTGATCCATTCTGCCAGTCCGTTTCTTTTGATTGGTGAATTGAGGCCATTTACATTGATGGTTATAACTGATATGTATTGGCTGATCTTTGTCATATTTTCCTGCTGTTGGTTCCCTCCTTTTCCCTTCTGCTTAATTGCCTGCCCTGCCTGGTGGTTTTTTTCTGCTGTTGTTCTTGGAACTGTGGTTATTTTTATCTCTGTCTAGAATATCTTTCAGTACTCTTTGTAGGGTTGGTTTAGTAGGTCATGAATTTCTTCAGTTGTTCTTTGTCATGGAAGTATCTTTTTTTTAATGTGTGTACCGGGAGTCGAACTCAAGACCTCGTGCTTGCCAGGCAGGTGCTTATGCTGCTGAGCCATATCACTGGCCCAGAAGCATCTTATTTGTCCATTAAGTTTGAAAGATAGTTTTGCAGGGTACATCAATCTGTGTTGGAAGTTGTTTTCTTTCAGGACTTGAAATACTTCACTCCAAGCTCTTCTTCAGGGTTTGTGTCGAGATGTCTGCCAAGATTCTGATAGGCTTTCCTTTATAGGTGACTTTTTCTTTTCTCTAACAGCTTTTAATATTCTGTTCTTGGGCTGAATTTCTGGAATCTTGATTATTATAAGTCTTGTAGATTTATTTTCGTCATTGCTGTTTAGAGTTCTATATTCTTCATTTATTTTTATGTCAAATTCTTCATCCATGCTTGGGAAGCTTTCTGCTAATATTTCTGTGAAGAGTTTTTTTAATGGTGTTTGTGCTGTCTCCAGCCTTCTCATTGACCCCAATCAATTTATGTTATTATTCTTTGCATCATCTTGTAGCTTTTGGATTGATTTTTCATGGTCTTTTGCTATTTTTAAGGTATCTTTCTTTTCATGATCACTTGCTGCAATTCTGTCTTCAAGATCTGATATTCTATCCTCTCCTTCATTCAATCTGTTGCATATACTTTCAGTGGAGGTTTTAATCTCTTGGATTTCTGTTTGGGTCTATTTCATGGATTCTATTTCTTTCCTATGTTGGTCATTTTTTGTTTCCATCTGTTTTCTAAGGTCATCTATTCTTTTATGTGTGTCTTCCCTAATAGCTTTGATTTTTAGAATCATTTCTTTTTGTACCTGAGAGATTATTTTCCCTATAGATTTTTCCACTTAGTTTTTCACTTTTGTTGCTATCATATCAGAAAGTTCCAGTGTTTGACTTCCAATTTGTCTATCTTATTGTGTTTCAGGCTTGTCCTGGGTTGGCTGGGGGTTTGGGGTTGCATTTTGCTTCTGTGTCTTGTCATTTTCTATTTTTTCTTTTATTTTGTTTTCTATGTTGATGCTTGCAGATTTCTTATGATAGGTAGCTTTATCACTACTATTGAGGCTTCCCTAGGAGATGTCTGTTCTTTGGGGATGTCTTCTGTGTGTAGATGGTCCTTTAAAGCTGTCCCAAGAACCTACTTTAGCAATTTGTAAAGAATGCAAAGTACTATTTGGCTCAGCACCCAATTCTTTGGTACCAGGCTGTGGTGGTGATTATGACCCCATACTATCACAGCGTTATCATACAGGGGAGAAAAACTGTTTATAACATGTATGACATCTTGGCTAAAGTAGTACAGTTAGTAATAACAATAGTTTCAAGTACAGCTTAACTACTGACAAACAATGGTACCCATTAACCTGCTGCCCCCAACTACAGGAGCAAACTCTAAAGTTATATAACAAAATCAAACATATACCATGTCCTTGTATGCAGTGATTTTCCCTTAGTGATTTTACCCTTTTTGGGGGGGCAGGTGGATTAAGATGGGGAGGGGACAGGACAATGTGATGAATGAGGTCAAATATAGTAGAGTCACGGCTGGAGGTCAAAGCATGATCACCCAAGTTTTGGGAAAGTGGAGGACAGAGGAAGGAAAGAATGAAATAGAGGGCCGGTGAGATGGCTCAGCGGCTTAAGCGCCTGCCCGGCAAGCGCGAGGGCCCGAGTTCGACTCCCGGAACCCACATACGAAAAAGGGGCCGGTGATATCGCTCAGCGGCACGGGCGCCTGCTGGCGCACGAGGTCCTGAGGTCGACCCCCCGGTACCCACAAAAAAAAAAAAAAAAAAAAAAAAAGAATGAAATAGAACGCAAAGGAGTAATCAGAATGGGAAGAGACACTGTTTACTCACTTGAAAGTTTAAATTCAAGAAGTAGTTAAGGAAGGAGAGAAAGAGATTCAATAGAAGAAAATAGAAAGTAAAGTAAGAAACCTAAACAGTGAAAAAAAGAAAGGAAGAGAAGGAGAATGGAAAAGAAAAAACAAAAAGAAGAAAAGAAAGAAAAAAATAGACCCGAGAAAGAGAGGAGAGGGAAAAAAAGAAAAAAGAAAAATACCCCAAGAACAAAATAACTGCAAGATACAAGACAAAAGAAAATGAATGTCAACCAGACAGGAAAGGAGTAGCCAATCAGACAGACAGGGGAGAATAAAAGTAGTAAAATACCTCTGGTGTTTACAGTTCTGTGATAGTGTCCGTATCCGATGTCAGGAATGTGCTGTGTACTCGAAGTTTGACATGAGAATCGTGCAGGGTATGGAGCTGATGTTGGCCTCTGGATGTGGGGGCTGGGGCTGGTCTTCTGTTGGTGGAGTTCTCCAGAGCCCAGCTGCTGACTGCTCGCTGCTGCTTCTGACACTCCCCTGTTGCTTATCTTGCTGATTACTCCACATACCCAGGCCGGCTGTCCTGGGTCTCCAGGTTCCAGTCAGTCAGCCCACCAAGGGCGTGTGCACAAGAAGGAGCCCAGGGCCCGGCTTGTCCTGGGTCTCGGGTTTCCAGTGTCTGTCAGGCTGCCAAAGGCGTGTCTAAAATTTGCTTTTATGTATATCATCACGTACCTCTTTGTAATCATACTTCTATTTCACGTACTTTTATTCCAGAACATTTTAAATGGTACGAAAGCTTGAAGTTGAACTGTAGGTATTGAAGTAATGATATTACTGTTTTGAAGATTAAGCTATGCTTTCAAAAAGAATATCTCAATTTGCCCTTCTCCTGACCCTTCCTTTCCTTCCTTCCTTCCTTCTTCCTTCCTTCCCTCCTTTTTTACTTTAGAACAGCAATGTTAAAAATAGCCAAAAATTGTTATTTATCTTAGACTTGTCTTAAAAGTATACTTTAAAAGAAAAAATCAGCAAGATTTGCTAAAGATGAGACATAATGTGAAATAAAAATTGGGTAGTATCAGAAGTTACCAAGTGTAATCTGAATCTTTTAAGTTTTCTGCTTGATTTAACAACTGATTCTTTAAAAACTGACACTAAGTAAAGGGAAATAGAGGCCATATAATGACAAAAGAATGTAATCAAAACTGATATAATAATTGTAAATAACAGGCCTTTGAGATGCTATGAAAATGACTTTTTCTACATATTTGAACTTTTTCCAGTGATTCCTTGTGTAACAGCTGCACAAAATATTTCACAAAATAAGGAGCAGAATCTCTAATGGATTTGTTATGACTTGCACACAAGATGTCATTTTAATTTAATATAAAGTTGCAGAGATTGGTATTGTATTCTGGGAAGAAGCATATATATCATCTTCCATTTTGGAAATGAGATTTTAATTCTTTATTTGTATTTAAGTTTTTTTTTTTTTTTTTTTTTTGGTGGGTACCTGGGGGTCGACCTCAGGACCTCGCGCGCCAGCAGGCGCCCGTGCCACTGAGCGATATCACCGGCCCCTTTTTCGTATGTGGGTTCCGGGAGTCGAACTCGGGCCCTCGCGCTTGCTGGGCAGGCGCTTAAGCCGCTGAACCATCTCACCGGCCCTGTATTTAAGTTTTAAATGAATGCATTCCTTTTACTTTTTTAATCCTCTCTGTCATGCTGCTGATATATATTTCTCTTTTTCACTCCATTCAATTTGGTGGGCCACACCAAAAAATGAATATGAGAAGACAAGAAACTCAATAAGCACCACCCTCCCCCTACAAATGATTGCATTCATAGTCACAACAGAAATAGCTGGTGACATCAGCAGATTACTCCAAGGACTTTTCAATAAGGGCTGAATTTTTTAGTGAGAAATGTAACAAAGTCAAATCAATCATCAACTTAAAGGAACATGGATTTGAGATACAAATAGTTTTTTTTTACTATAGTCCAATTTTGTTTCTAAAAGATGTCATTTGTGAGATTGGTGTTAATGATTTTGACAGAGTTTTCTCCAAGTGAGATATTGTTCAGAGTAAAACATTTAGATATCGGAATCATATTACATTAACATATTTGTCTCAGTAATAGAATATTATACTAATGTTATTTAGATATACCTAAGGTTGTAATTGATACTGTGAAAAAATTTAATGTTTGGTTTAGTATTATACTTAGGTTTACAGCATGAGATTTGGAGAAAAATATATATAGCTGATATATATTTTATGCATATTATATATATATCAGCTATTGAAATGTATATACTCTCTAACAATTTATTTTCTCAAACGTTAACATTTTGTGATAGGCTTCTAGCTTCCCATAGACAATGGTAGATATCTAAATTCTACTTTTCTCATGGATCCTTCCCAAATCTAGAGATCAATATGGGAGGGAGGCAAAAATATATCATAAACCACACCTACAGAATAACTGGAGAAAGAGAGAGTAGAAATTTCAGTTTACAGGTAGATAGAGAGAAGGACACCTAAGACCAGATCAGCAGAATTGACTCAGGAGAGCACACTGAAAGATAGAATCAAATAAAATCTAAATGTATAAAAAGAGGAGTACAGAAGTTTCTTCACACTGATGGGGCACATATCAGAGTTTACTTTCAGGAGGAGACTGCAGACACTGAAGAAGAAACTGACAGCACGTCTGTGACATGTGTCAAAGCACTAGTTAGTGGGGGAAATAATAGAATGCACAAGACCCCAAATACCAGAATCACAAAGGACACTCACAGGGGTTGGAACCAGACTCCTTGTCAACAACAGTTAATGAAAGAAAAGAATGGACCAGTATCTACCCAATCACAAGGCAATACAGTATGGACCAAATGAGCTCTATCTACCTTGCCTGTCCTTCACATGTTGAGAGTGTAGAAAAAGTGTTGTGCATGAAAGAACTCTAAGAATATTTTATCCATTCAAATTTCTTGGAGAAGATAAGCTTTATCTTCAAAGTTATGCATAAACAAACTTTGACAAAAAAGACTGCTGAGAACATTGAATACATTTTGCTAAGTGAATATCTTACTGGAAATACATGAGAGTCAGATGCTATAGTAAAAACTGATAAACTACATGTTAGGATACTAAGGATGTGTAGGAGAGCAAAGACAAGCACTAAGAAACATACTGTTTGTTCTTAAAATTACATTTAGGAAGGGGACTCAAAGACATAAAGTCATTTTCTTTAAGGAAGGAATCAAAATATATTTTGAGGAAAAGAGGGAGGACTAGGGATAGTATATACAACTTTTTAGAAACAACCTGTAAATTCTACAAATTGTAGAATTCTAAGAATGACATTTACAAAACCAAGAAAAAATATTTCAAGAAAAAACCAAGATAAAATAACCACTAGAAAATAGTGCAGAGTTTACCATTTATCAAAAGTAAAGAAAAATAAAATAAATAACAAGAAAAATACAGGAAAAAAGAGGACCATAAAAGTAACATAATGAAATATTTTGAGAATATTTAACATAGAACCGGAAGCTAAACACACTCCTGTGTTACTTGGGAGGCTGAGTCAGTAGAATCACTCAAGCCCAGAACTTAGAGGCCAGGACTAGCAACATAGCAGGACCTCATCTTCAAAACAAAAATCAAAAATCAAAATATAAACAAAATATGGTTTGTGTTTATATGTCCCCCCAAAGTCTCATGCAGTCATGGGGGCAGGCTTCTAGAATTTGTGATTGATTCATGGTCCAATACTGGGACTAAGGGTATGAGTGTTACACCTGCCCTAGGGAAGGTAGCCTGCATGCAATATAAGGGAACGAAAGAGGCTTGTCTTCCACCACACTCATGGTATCATTTTCTTTTTCCCTCTTTCTCTCTCTTCCTCTCTTTCTCTCCCTCTCTCTCTCTGTCGTTGCTTTTGCTGTCTTCCACCGCCACCCTGCCTTGGAGCCAGCGATATGGACTGAAACCTTTACTAACTGTGAGCTAAATAAATCTTTCCCCCTTTAACTTTGGGTGTTAGGTATTTTGTCTCAGCATCGAGAAATGTAACTAAGACAAAATATAAACAAAAAAACCTGACAATATGTTAGTACTAAGAAAAGGGTCAGTTTTATCACGAAATGCAAACATCCATTATCATTATTATCAATTAAGAGAAATATCATTTTCCTATAAATAACAAAGAAGAACCTAACCTCACACTTCATTAAAAAAGACACAACTGAAACACTAAAAGTGTAGTTTAAAAATTTAGAAAAAAAAATGGACACAAGATTATTCAAATATCATGATTTAAGATACAGTACAATTGGGCCGGTGATATAGCTCAGTGGCATAAGCACCTGCCTGGCAAGCACGGGGTCCTCAGTTCAACTCCTGGTACCCACATGTTAAAAAAAAAAAAAAAGATGCTGTACAATTAAGATGGAAAAGTTTTGGGCCGGTGAGATGGCTCAGTGGCATAAGCGCCTGCCTTGCAAGTGCGAGGGCCCGAGTTCGACTCCCGGATCCCACATATGAAAAAGGGGCCGGTGATATCGCTCAGCGGCATGGGTGCTTGTTGGCGCGCGAGGTCCTGAGGTCGACCCCCTGGTACCCAAAAAAAAAAAAAAAAGATGGAAAAGTTTTAAACAGAACAAGATGTCTTCTAATAGTAAATGCTAATTATAGTAACAATGTAAAAGATTTATATGAATATCTATGAAATGAGAACATCTATAAAATAAATAACACAGCAGTAATAATATAATATTAATTATAAAAATATTGTGCCGGTGAGATGGCTCAGTGGCATAAGCGCCTGCCTTGCAAGTGCGAGGGCCCGAGTTCGACTCCCGGATCCCACATACGAAAAAAGGGGCTGGTGATATCGCTCAGCGGCACGTGTGCCTGTTGGTGCGCGAGGTCCTGAGGTCGACCCCCGGTACCCACAAAAAAAAAAAAAAAAAAAAAGAATATAAGAGAAATAGAAATATCATAAAATAGAAGACTATAATACACTTTTTAGTGTTCAAGACATATCTGGAAGACAGTATACCTATGGACAAAGAAGACAACATAATAGGTTAAATTTTAAAAAGAAATACCAACTTTTGTACTTGCATATTCCCTAATATCACCTTATTTTGTTCACAAGAAATATTCACAAAAATTGACCATGATACAAAGCAACTTGTAGAAAGTTACAAAAAGAGTATTAATACCCACAGCATTTTATGAAAGAAGATAAGACCAAAACTTAGTAACAAAAATAAATCTTTAAAAAATACTTGTAATGGAAAATTAAGCACTGAAGTTAAAAACTAGAAAATGAAAGTTCTATATATTTAGAAAAATACTGAAAATATTACATATACGAATTCATAGTGTATGGCTCAGCTTACACTGTGTTTAGAGAAAAATACATGGCATTACAATTGTACATCAAAAAATTAGGAGAGTAAAAAATCATTATAATGGAGAGTAGGCAACAAAGTAAGCTTTCAAAACGAAATGAATAAAGATGAAAGAAAAATTTTGGGCATTTGAAAACTACAGAATTAATAAGGTAATACAAATTTAGCTTTTTTGGAGAGAATTAGTAATTTTAAATGGAGAATATTAAAAATGAGAAATTTCAAGAAAGAAATAATTATAAGAACAGAGGCAATCTTAAAATCACTATAAAGATTACTTTGCAAAATTCTATTAAAATAGACTTTACAAATCTACGTGAAATAATTCTAGAAAAACCAAATGTAACAAAAATGGTATCAGATAAGATTGTTAATTGGAGTAGAAAAGTAGAAAAAGACATCTTTCGGAGAGCTACTTCACAAATAAATACTAATCCTAGAAAGTTTCACAAAGCAGTCACAACACATTTTTAAAGTCTGGATAATCATTAAGCTATTTAAATATTCCTCATTCTAGAAAATCAGGAAGAAATTCTACTTTTAAATGAATGATTACATTAATCCTAACACCTAAGGAAAGTTAACATATATCTGCAAAAATTACAGACCAATCTTTCTAAAGAGTATTGGAAATCCCAAATTAATATTAGATAGGAGAACCCCAACAGCATGTAGCAAAATGACTTGTCCAAATGTGACTTATTTTGGGGTACAATAATGATTCCATGTTAGCAACTTCATTTGTAAAATGCTATAAAAATAAGAAATGGTGCACTGGGATGCTGAAAAGGCATTTTGCAAATTTGTGTACCCATTGTAATAAATGGAAACATCCTTAAAATTATAAACCACCTAGAACTCAAGACATGCCTTTATTTGAATGAATAGGAAACACAGCTTTTACACAAATAATAGGGACAAGGCATGACACTGTTCACTATATTACTTTTTAATGATACATCAGGGGTAATAGTGACACACTTAAAGAACAGAAAGCTATGAGATGAATAAAAATTGGAAGAAAAAAATATAAAGCAATCTCTATTTCATATGATACTTTAAAAACTCATGAGAGTCAATGTATAGGCAACTGTGAGCTGAGACAATTCACTACAGGAGGGTATAAAATTAACAAAAGATCATTTTATAATAGCAATAGACCAATTTATAATAGCAACAAGAAAAAATACAAATGCCAAGGAGTAAATTAATCTGATGAGAAAAAACATTGAATACTCATGAAAGACACAATCTTGGATTTAAAAAATGAAAACACATGCCATATTCTTGAATTGAAGCACTCAACACCACAATGACAGAAATTCCTTTCACATTAATTTATGAAGTTAATAGAAAACCAATAAAAATACCAAAAGGATTTTCTTGTGAATTTCGAAAAGTTGTTTCCAAAGTTCATGTGGAAATAAAAAACCTCAAGGCCCTAGGAATTAATATCAACCAATAAGGGAGTGTGTTGTACCAAACAGTAATTTTACATACATAACAATGTGATTCTAAAAATAAATAGCCATCAGAACAGAAAAAGATGAGTCTGGAGATAGATTCAAACAAATAAGGAAGTTTAGAGTGTGATAAAGTTTAGTATGGGATCATAAATTATTGATAAAAAAGTTGAGTTTTTTGTAAGTGATGTTAGAACAACCAGAAAGCCATTGATAAAAAAATAAACATATAACTTGTACTGCACATCAAAATAAATTTAAAATGGGTCAGAAATCCTAAAGAAAACTATAAAATTTCCAGAAAAAAAGAAAGTGAATTTATTTATAACCTTGGAGTGGTGAAAGCTTTTCTATTATGACTCAAAAATTCAGAAGCAAAAAAAAAAAAAAAGTTTTTTAAGTAGTACATTACCAAAGCAGAAAAACAACAGCAACAACAAAAAACCAAAACCAAAACCAAAACAAAACAAAACAAAAAAAAAACAAAAAATTTCTTTCTATAACAAAAATCATGAAAAAGCAAAAGATGAATTATTTTATGGGGAGCTATTTGCCACTTATTTTACTAATGGACATAAGAAAAACATAAAACAAAATATGTAAAGAAATGAACATTTGGCTGGGCATGGTGTCACACCCCTGTAATCCCAACACTCAAGAGGATGAAGTATTGCCCAGATTTCAATGTCAGCCTGGGATACATAGGGAGATCCTGTCTCAAGAAAAATAAAATAGAAAAAGGAAGAAATGAACAGTCATTGACAGAAGAAGAAATGTCTATGGTGCTTAAATATATGAACCTTATTAATAAGGTTTTATTAATAAAAGACAAATATAAACTAAAACTACTTCTCATGTATCTTAATGACAAAAATCTAGAAGGCTGACTGAGTCACTCTGCTGTCCTAGGTTTGAAGAATAGAGTGCATATATTGCTGGTGATAGTATAAAATCTTTCAAACTATATATAGGGAAATTTGAGAATATCTGAGAAGACTAGCAATACATATACTGTTTGACCCAGGAACCTCATTCATGAACCTTGAAAATACTCTTGTCTAAAAAATATATATACTCAAATGAAAATATATGTGCACAATTTTCTGATATTATTTTTAATAGCTAAATTTTTGGAACAAACTAAATGTCCATCTGTTGGGTTTTAGTTAAATAAATTATTGCATATCCAAGTCAAATGACTTCCAAAACAATTGATACATTCTGTAAGGCACCAATGCATAACATCAGTTATTTCTTCTTTACATAAAACTATATTCCTCCAAATGTAAATATATTTTTTGAGAACTGAACCACAATGAAAAATGGATTAAAATTACTACAGTAGCAGAGCTTCAAGAGCCTTAAGTAAATGTCGCCTTTTACTTACGGTTTACAGTTTTGACTGGTAATATTGGGTTTACCCTCTCTGGGGAGGCAGCATTGTCCTTGTCCGTCACATATTCAAAATTAATGATGAACATCATAGCCACACCCTCTTGGTTTTTCACAGGAATTATGTGAGTGTTACAAATGAAAGTAGACCCTAAGGAGATGAAAAATGAGTGTTAGATAAAAAATGTGCCTTCATTTTGAACTATCAGTAATATTAAATTTAAAATACACTCTTGCAGAATATTCTATCTTAAATAACTGCAGAAATTCAATAAAAATAATTTAATTTTTGTTTCATATTTTATTGCACACATATTTCTTTATATATGAGGTGAGAGACATAAATATTTTATGGAATTAAGTTAGTATCTTGTGGAAAAACAGAATATGAAATCCTATTAGATTTCACACCCATCCCCATAATAGTTACTATAGGAAAAAAAGAAATAAGTTTCTAGAAAAAATTTTAGGCTTTCTTTATATATTTATATTAAATTTGAACCTGTATAAAATATAGCTGCATAAACAACAAAGGTAACATACTGTATCACCTTGATTTTATCATTAAGCTAAGTATGTCTTATTTTCTCCTTCAATTTCTTGGACATAGAATAGTAAACTCTCCATTCTGTCTTGGATATGTTTCAGTAATTGTTCAAAATTGGCAATACCCAAATTACAATGTTTTATTTGGTTTTTTAATCTGTTAGAAAATAAGAACAAATTTTTGTTTATATTATCCTGTTAATTCGATATTTTACATCTTCAGCTACTACCATTGATCTTTGACGTCTTTTAAATCACATATCTTCTGATTGAGAAGATTTCTAGTATTCTCTTTTGAGATGATGTCTAGTATTTCTTGTTATGATGACTTCTAGTATTCCCTTAAAGCAATTTCCTCATATCCTCAATATTTCAATTTTTTCCTGTCATAGTAGTACAAATCTCCAAGCTGGGGATCTGCTGGGGCTCAAAATTATTGTATGAAGTGTGATAAAAAATATGGTATGTGTTTACATAAAAATGTATTGCAGTAAAATATTGCCATTAATCACCCCCCCAAATACTACCCTTCCTTTAAACAAGCTTATCCAATCTTTCTTGCCACTTTCTGAAGGAGTTCTGGGAGTCCACTTTCTTGAGTGTCTTTAGTTGCACTCTCTAGCAGTCTCAGTATCATAAGTAAAGTTAAAATATTTACTTTTCATGGTAATTTTGACTTTGGGGAAGAACCTGAATTTCCAAATTGCATAGTGTCAGATCCAGTGACTAAAATAGATTATGAAAAACTGTAATATTTTTACCAGCCTGTCTTTTCATTGGATGGCACTTGGGAGCAGCATTCACCATTTGATCAGAATTTATAAAGGCACTCATGAAAGAGGACTTGAAGAACTGCTACAGGAAGTGGCAAGAATGATGGCATAAGTGTGTTTGAAGAAAGAGGGAGTGGGGCCGGTGAGATAGCTCAGCAGCATAAGCATCTGCCTGGCAAGTGCCAGGTCCTGAGTTCAACTCCCAGTACCCACATACAAAGGAAAAATGTGCTAGTGATATCGCTTAGCGGCACAAGCGCCTGCTCGCAAGCGCAAGGTCCTGAGTTTGATCCCCGGTACCCACAAAAAAAGAATAAGAAAGAGGGAGTGTTTTGAGGGGGATTAATGGCAAAGCATTTTTATTGTAACAAATATTTTTATTTAAATATTCACTATAAGTTTTGACCACCTCTTGTACTTTTTAAATGTAAAAACTTTAGGAAGTGTTCTTTTTTTTTTTTTTTTTGTGGGTACCGGGGGGTCGACCTCAGGACCTCGCGCGCCAGCAGGCGCCCGTGCTGCTGAGCGATATCACCGGCCCCTTTTTCGTATGTGGGATCCGGGAGTCGAACTCGGGCCCTCGCACTTGCCAGGCAGGTGCTTACGCCGCTGAGCCATCTCACCGGCCCAAGGAAGTGTTCTTGATCTCTCAGAAAATAGTGCATATTTTGATTTTTTAATTGGCTGAGATCATTTTGAATCTGTTAGAGAGCAATAGTTCAGTGTAGAGGGAGAAATATGTTGAAAGCAAAGCTGGTCTGGTAGGAACTGGGAGTGGGGATATTGGCAGAAAACTGAAGGATGCAGTTGGCATCCCCACCATTCACAAAGGGCAGTAGATGCTACTGTTCCAAAATGATATCCTTTATATCTGACTATTAAAAGGGAAGCAAGTAAGAGATAAACTTTTCTTTCCTCACTCCTGCTACCAGAGCTGATAAAATCTATTACGGAAACTACTATACTGCTCTCGACAGATGACATCATGAAGAACAGCTTTTGAGGATTGGTTTGGAAATTTAATAATGACTTGTGAAAATATGTCAGTGAATAAATGTATTCTAGTTGCCAAATAACTGATTTGCAAATACACTTTTAGAACACAGACTGTTTGTTAAAGATGACTTGTTTCAGTTATAATTTTGATTTTCAAATATGGAGAGCCTCCTAAATTGGAAACAGAGAAGATATTATTCATAAATACTGTTGTATTTTATATGAGTGGCCCTGATTTTACAGCTGTTGAAAAATGTGCTTGAATAATGACATACCACACTTTCAGTTGTAGCTGTATCTGCAATTCGTTTAATAAAATAGTTAGCAAGAGCACTTGCCATAGTTTCCATGGTAACAACTGAGCTGAATTTGGTAAACAGAAAATAAGCAATTTAAGGCTGTTCCATTAGAACTAAATATAGAAGTGCTTCAGGCCAGGCATCACAATACACATTGGTTAAACAGAGTCTGAAGAGACGTGAGAAATAGCCATTATGTACTTTCCTAATGAACCAAAATACATATTGATTTTACCACTTAAAATGACATTTCCTGGATCACTTAAAATATCATTGTGAGTTCACAGATTTGTTGCTTAACAGTTTCAAATCTTTTAACATTTGGGGTATACTGCTGGTTGTAAAACAAAACATAAAACAGATTTTGAGAAATCAATAAATAAAAATGTGCACATAGAGACCTAATAAGGCTGTACTAGAACACAGTGATTTGGCTTTTGGCAATGAAAGGAAAAATCATGTCTTTCAATACAAATGTAAGCTCTAAAAATTTATAATCTAGGATTTAAAATCATAAAATTATAGTGCTCCAGAAAAACAGTTTAGGTATATGCATTGACTCCATGACATACTGAACAAGTTTAATTAATCTAGTATTTTCGGTCTACTATCATTATTTACTACATGTTTCTGTTAAGTAGTATATCTCATTTACAGCCAACTGGAGACACACATTTACGTGTTTTCATTTTTAGTTTTGGGATTTAATATCTCCATCAATCCTGCATGGCCTCCCAGAAAGCAGACAATGAAAGGAGATACACTGAATTTAGAAGAGGAGAATAAATCACATTTTATAGTGCAAAAATATTTTAGCTTGGATAATTCACCACCTCCACATTCTGTCAGGATACTACTTTGGAAAATGACATTTCCCTAAGATTCATCATTGTGTGCTCCTGAATATTTTTTTCTGAATGAAACACTGGGAACAAAAGCAATGACAACATAATCCAGCAAATACTGATTTATCAATAGAGCAAAAACAGACATATACAATAATATTTAAAGAGAACTAAACAAACATAGAAAAATAATTTGTTAAAATTCATATTATATTCAAATAAAATTAATGGGGGTTTTCTAGCTAACAGTATATTTGCAATGACATTATCCATTAATTTTAAAGTTGCAAATGCAGTTATACTGTACTAATGTTATTTGGATTTGGGTGCATTTCTGTATTTTATCTCCTGAGTGAAAACATTCCTGAAGTTGGAAAGGATATTTAAAATTTGTTTTAGAATGTGAAATTTTTTTTTTTTTTTTTTTTTTTGTGGGTACCAGGGGGACGACCTCAGGACCTCGCGCGCCAACAGGCACCCGTGCCACTGAGCGATATCACCGGCCCCTTTTTCGTATGTGGGATCCGGGAGTCGAACTCGGGCCCTCGCGCTTGCAAGGCAGGCGCTTACGCCGCTGAGCCATCTCACCGGCCCAGAATGTGAAATTTTTAAATGTTGCCATTGAACAAGAAAATTCAGAGTCATTTGCATAATTATGAAAATTACCTCTCTATCAGTAAGTCACTTAGCTATCAGTAAGGTCAGGAATCCTCTTTATGAGCTGCTTTGAAGATGTTTTTTTCCTACTGTCTGTGATGTATGTTCCCAAGGCATCCTGCATTCTCAAGGAAGAACATAGAAGCTAGTGTGACTGGGGTAGTGTGGTGGTTGTGTGGTAGGGTTAGATTGGGGGAGTTGGTAAGGTCAGAGTTTGGTATGCTTCTGCAAGAAGCCATACCAAGTAGAAATTTAAAGTATGGATCTGGAACTTTTATCTCAGACAGAAAGGCCTGAGAGAAATTATGCACTCTTGCCTCATTTGACTTAAAACTTCTCCTCCCATGTGTATGTAAAGAATACCTGATAGGGAGGAGGACAGGATGGAAGCAAGGAAAGCACTTTGGAAAATACTGCATTACAGGCAAAAAATCTCGTAGTTCAGAGTACGGTTGTGTGACTGAAGGTGGTGAGAAGAGGTCTGTTTGAGATGTCAGTTTTTCCTTTGCTGGGACCAAATACCAGTATTCACAATGTTTAGGAGGAAATGGTTTATTTGGCTCATGGTTCAGAAAATTCAGTTAATGGTCATTTGGCTCAAAGGCAGGAATATCATGGTGGAACAAAGCTACTCAGTTCATGGCATCTGGAAAGCAGAGCAAGGGAACAGCAACAGAGAGGAAGGGGTGCTGCAAAGACATGGGAACAGATATAGTCCCCAAAGTCAGACCTCTATGGCCCACACAGAGGTGTGCTTTACTAATCCCTTGGGTAGCTCCCAAGCCAATCAAGTTGACAATCCAGCTTATATGACACATTCCACCTCTTGCTAATTTGCTGTCCAAACACGTCTCCTTAAATCATGCTTAAATTTCAAATAAACACAAAGTTAGAATTCCATCTAACATGTTACAGTTATTCCACATATAATCAAAACACAATTATCCCATCCTCTAATGTAAAGAGTTCCAGCACTGCTAAAAATTCTAAGTCAAGGTCTCTTCCGAGACACAAGGCAGACTCTTAGCTGTGAGCCTATATTAAAAAAAATAAAGCTGCATAATTATAACATACAATGGCAGAGTATAAACATTTCTGTTCCAAAAGGAAGAGAGAAGTGGACAGAAAAAATAGAAACAAAACAAGACTAAAATCCAGGAAGATAAACATTAAGTCTTAGAGCTCCATGTTTACCATCTAGGGCACATGGCTCCAGAGTGTTTGGGTGGCCCCAACCCTATGGCCTGCTGGTGGTAGGCAACATGACCTTTCTCTTGGGCTGCTTCCACTCACACCTGGCATCTTCCCTCAGTAAGCTTTCTATGTTCCTGGCATCTCCAACTTCCTGAGGTCTCCAATGCATTTTTGGCTTCATTTTCGTAGCTTCTTGCACTGCTCTCTTAGGGGTACCTTGCTTGTCCTCCCAAGTCTTCCTTCAAAATCTGCCTGGAAATCTGCATGATCCCACAATTCTTGTGTTTTGCATGCAATTAAACACAGCATCACATGGAGGACACCAAGGTCTTCTAGCTCAAGCAGTAGCTGGGTCTCCTTATACCATGACAGCTTCATTGTGTGACTGCCTGAATGGCTGAGCATAATGAAAGAAACCTGGGACAAATAATTTCACACATGGCCCTTCTTGAGCAAGGGGCTTAGGGCCTTTCTTCTATAATGAAAGGTTTACTCTTTTGCAAACTTCATCTTTTGATGGGTGGGACTTATGTGTTCCTGAGATGCCCTCTTTCTTTTTTGTCCATGTACAAAGTACTTGGTTTCTTTTTATAAAAATCTCTTGGTAACACACCATTTAGCCCCAACTTTACATGTAGTTCCTTTCAGGCCAAAATTTAAGCTTTTAAAATGTTGCTGTTCTGCATTTTGCTCCCAATTCTCAATATAAATCTGGCTAAAAGTAGCCAGCAGCACCCATGCCATATACCCTAAGTATTAGTCTGCCTTGACATTTCCTTTGCTGGATCAATTATTCTCACACATTTCATTTAAATCTCCTGCAAAGTCTTGGACACAGGCAAAATGTAGACAAATATTTTGCCAGAGTGTAACATAAATGACTTCTAATCCAATTAGCGTTGGAATCCTTGTTCGCAATTTAAACCTCCTAAGCCTGGCTTCTACTGTCTGCATTCCTATCAGCATACTGGTCTTCTGAACTCCCATCAGAATTGCCCATTAAAGAGGAGATGGAAAAAAGATGGTGGATGAGTAAGAAGCATGCAGTGAAACTCTCTAAAAGTTGCCATTGGACCACGGGAATATAGTGACCAGGAGAGTGCAGGAGGGGAGGAAATGCCTCCCCGGGACCCAGAAAAGTTCTGAAGTGCAGCTTGGGACCCCCGGCACCAGTGAAGGGTACTTTTCAACAAAGAAGGAGCAGACCGCACACGCGCACCTTCTACCATCCCAGGAATCGCAGCGCAACAGAAGCTCAAAGCTGCGGACACACTGTGGCAGCTAGCGCCCAGGGAGCCCCCACGGAGGATCGCGAGACAGCGGCGGGGCAGGGGAGCGGCAGAGAACTGCACTGGTCCACGGTGAGTGTCTCTTAGCCACAGCTGTCCTGCGCCAGAGAGCGACTGGCTGGGCGCCATTGTGGGGGGTGTGGCGAAAATCAGAGCGGCGCGAAAGAAAAACAGCGCTGGGAACTCGCGCTCCGGACAGGGCAGTGCAGTGCCTCTCAGACCCACGAAAGTGTGCTGAGGACGGCAGGTGAACAAGACTGGTCTCTCAGCCACACCTGTCCCGCTCCAGAGAGCGACTGGCCTGGTGCCATTGTGGGGAGCGTGGCGAAAATCAGAGCTGCGCGAAAACAGCGCTGGGAACTCGCACTCCGGGCAGGGTGGAGCAGTGCGCTGACAGTGGCAGGTGAAGGAGACTGGTCTCCGCCTGAAAGTCCACGCTTCTGCTCACTGCCTCGCCAAAGGCCACTCTTGGCTCGCTGGGACAGACCTGCATGGAACAGTACTTTGTCATCACACGGTGCCTGCCTACAGCAGAGTCAACACCTGGAACTGATTCTTTTTATTTTTTTATTTTCATTATTATTTTTATTTTATTTTTTATTTTTTTTCTCTCTCTCATTAGTTTTTTGTTCTGGTGAAGGGTTTTTATTTTATTTTATTTTATTTTTTTTGTGGGGTTTTATTTTTCTTTTTTCTGTTTGCTTTGTTGTTTTTGTCTACATTTTTGTTTCTATTTGTCTATTTGCTCTTTCCTTCATTATTCTCTCTGGTTTTTTATATGAGTGTAAACAGCGCCTCTAACCTCTTTGTGATTGTGGTTGTGATCTGTTCTTCCTTTTATCCCTTCCTTCTCTTTTTCCCACCAGTCCTCTGCACCAGTATCCCAATGTTAGTGGGATCCCTCTTGGTCCTCTAACCTTACATCTAATTCCTTCCTCTTCTCCCAATACTCTATTTTCTCCTTAACTCATTTTAAATTTAAACTCCTGAGGGAAAAAATTGACATACTAAGGACTTGTATACTGCATATAATTTTTCTGGTGTGTTTTAGATTTTGTTAAATAACCGCAACTCTACTTTATACGGCTAAAAGTGGTAAATAACTGATTAGCTCAGTCTGTCATTTTCTAGGCTGTGTTTGATGCTTCAGTTACCATTATAGCCAAATGTGAAATAATCGTTCTAAACAGCTTTCCTTCCTGATATTTCATGATTGATATTGACTAAGGGACACAGAAAATACAGTGGCACATTACCAAAGAATCAAGGACTGGGCCAAACAGGTAGCAACTTCTCACATCCAACGAATTGAAGAGGTAGGATCTGGCAGAAAGCTCAAAACCCAAAAACAAGCTCCACTTGGAAGATACTGCAGAGAAGTAGTCATCTTCTAAAGATCTTGAACACTAGCAATAAAGTAACCTACCATAGGTAATTTACAAACATCACCCCAGGAATTAAATTAAAGAGAGAAAAAATGAGACGACACTTAAACAAGATGCAACCCCACACATCCAATTCACCCAAGGCAAACCTAGGGGGCAATGAGATGGGACAATCCGAAAGCCACCCACCTGGCCTATCTGTAGGGGTAACAACAAAGCAACTGAATGAGGCTCTGGAAAAAATTAAAACAGAAATAATTTCACAGATAACTGCAGAGATAATGTCCACAATGAAGACCATGCTTAAGGACACTATAGCTGATACAGACAAAAAAATAGATGAGCTTAAGAAAACTATAGAAACCATGAATGCTCAGCATAGGAAAGAAATGGAATCCATAAGGCAGATACCAGCAGATATCCAAGAGAACAAAAATTCCATTGAAAGTATTTGTAGCAGATTAAGCCAATGTGAGGACAGGATCTCAGATATAGAAGACAGGCTTGCAATTAGTGATCATGAAAAGAAAGAATTCTTAAAAACAGCAAGGGACCATGAAAAATCAATTCAGCAGCTGCTAGAAGACTCAAAGATAAACAACTTAAGAATAATTGGAATAAATGAAAAAGCAGGAGATAGCATCAATGACATTAAAACCTTGTTCAAAGACATTATCATGGAGAACTTCCCTGGAAGAGAAAAAGAATTTGACCCCAATATAAAGGAAGCTTTTAGAACACCAACTAGACATGACCAAAAAAAAAAACTTCAGTCAGACATATCATAGTCAAGATCCCAGAAATTCAACAGAAGGGCAGAATCTTAAAAGCTGTTAGGGAGAAGAGACAAATCACCTATAAAGGAAAACCCATCAGAATCACAGCTGACTTTTCAGCACAAACCCTCAAGTCAAGAAGAGCTTGGAATGACATATTTCAAGCTCTAAAAGAAAATAATTTTCAACCAGATTGATGTACCCCGCAAAACTGTCTTTCAAAATTGATGGAGAAATAAAATACTTCCATGACAAAGAACATCTGAGAAAATTTATGACCACCAAACCAGCACTCCAAAATGTTCTGAAGGACATTCTAGAAAGAGATAGGAACCCCAACAAAAGGGATCCACCAGGCAGGGCAGATAATTAAATAGTGGGAAAGGGGAAAAACAAACAAAGAGTGGGAACCAACAACAGGAAAATATCATGACAAGTATAAGTCAATACATATCAGTTTTAACCATCAATGTTAACGGTCTCAATTCACCAATCAAAAGGCACAGACTGGCAAAATGGATCAAGAAGCAAGATCCAACAATATGCTGTATACAAGAAACACATTTAATTCAGAAAGAAATTCATAGACTGAAAGTCAAAGGATGGAAAACAATACTCCATGCAACAGGAACCCAGAAAAAAGCAGGGGTAGCTATTCTTTTTGCAGACAAAGTGAATTTCAAGCCAATAATGATTCAGAGAGATAAAGATGGTTATTACATCCTTGTAAAGAGAACAATCCAAGAGGAAGAGATAACGATCATAAATATATATGCATCAAATACCAGTGCACCCAGCTATATAAAACAAGTACTAAAGGACATGAAAAATCAAATAAGCACTAATACAATTATATTGGGAGATCTCAATACTCCACTGTTACAAAAAGACAGATCAACTAGACAGAAAATCAATAATGAGATAATAGAACTGAACCAAACTTTTGAACAAATGGACTTAGTAGATGTCTACATAGTGTTCCACCCCACAACATCAGAATACACATTCTTCTCAGCTGCACATGGGACGTTCTCCAAAATAGACCACATACTAGCTCATAAAACCTGCTTAAGTAAATGCAAGGGAATTGAAATTATCCCATGCATATTATCATACCATAGTGCAATGAAATTGGAAATCAATGGCAAAAGAAATCACAAAAACTCCCTAAACACATGGAAATTAAACAGCACCCTCCTGAACAACCAATGGGTCACAGATGAAATTAAAGAAGAAATTAGACAATTTCTACAACTGAATGCTAATGACAGTACAACATACTAGAACTTATGGGATACAATGAAAGCAGTCCTAAGAGGGAAATTTACCTATAAAAGTCCTGTGTGAGCCCATATCAGGAAGTGTAAGGGTTTGCAGTGGAAGGCTGAAGAATCTGTGCTGGAAGCCTGGAGATGGATGTCCAAGAGTGATGCTGAAGTCTGGAGCTCCTCTGAAGAAATGAGAGCGAGACTTCCTTTTTCTTTCCCTTTTTATTTCATCCAGGCCACAATCTTATTGGTTGCTGCCATCCATACCCAGGGTGGGTCTTCCCTCTTCAGTAAATCCATCATTCAGATATGCCCAGAACTGTGCTAAACCAATCAGCGGGGCATTTCTTACTCAAATTGCCATCACAGTTAACTATCACACTCCCTTTAGACAAATGCCATTTACTTTAGCATTATCTCATTTTTCCAACTATATAATATCTGTGCAAGATACCATATACAGCTTCTTGCTTAACAGCATCAGATGTCCACTCAGACTGTCTGAATCTGAATCCTGGTCCCATTCTTTGTTGGTGGAGTAAACCTCCAGCTATTTGCTCAATGTCAAATTATCTCAGTTTACTCAACTACACACTCAGGATAATCCCCACCTGACAGAATTGTTCTGGGGATCAAATGATGTAGTATCTGTGTGATACGGTGTTGTAATAGGAGATCCTCTCTTTTACTGGTATAATAATATAATAGATAACAGGGAATTAAAGTGAAAATAAACTCCTACCTCAAACATGCAGATATACAAAGGAAAGTGAAAGAACGTTTAAATGAAAGACATAAAACTGCTTGGAAGGAGAGAGGAGAGTGGTGTTAAAGAAGTAAAAAGAGATTGCTTTGGATAAACCTGTCAATTTCTGTTAGTTTCCTTGCCTCTTACATTAAGAGATGGAAGAGCTTCTGTCTTCCAAGGCCAGGTCTAACGAGAGGACCTTTAAAGATCCACCTGAAATCTTACAAACGTGTTTCTTGAAGTTGGGACACAGTAGATAGGTATTTGAAAGATAATTTGAATGCCCAGTAGGTAGGTGGTGGGAATGGGACCTTAATCCTGTGGTTGTAGGGATGGAGAATGTAAGACCTCTGTGCTTTTTCAGCAGAGGCAGAGACATTGTAACTGGAACAGCCCTATGCTTGTGTCAGCTGAAGGACTGTGTGATGATTAATAATGTCAATTTGACTGGAATAACAGTAAATCAGAAGACGAGTAAAGCACACTTCTGGAGTTGACTGTGGGGTGTTTCCAGAGATGATGTCATATGGGCCAGCAAACTCAAAGGGGAAGACCTTCCTGATTGTGGATGGCACCATGGAACCGGCTTCCAGTCCAGATAGAATAAAAAGGGGAAAGAAGTTTGTCTGTGCCTGCAAGATTGACCCTGTTTGAACAGGTGTATCTTTTGCTGCTGCCATTGCATGTGAGCATCAGTCTCTAGCTTCTTCAGATTTTCCATGCAGGCTGACATCAGCAACTTTCCAAGAAGCTTCTAGGCCTTCAGCCTCGGCCTGCTGCTACATCCTTTTGTTCTGAGGCTTCCAGCTTCTTGCACTGAGCAGCTATTGGAGCTTCTGTCTCTCCAGTATCTGGAAGGGCATTGTAGATTACTCTGCATCTTTTTTTTTTTTTTTGAAGAGTAGGAAAATTTATTGGAGAATAGGAATGGGGAACAGGAATAGCTCCTGAGAGACAGGAGGGGTCCCGAATGGGTTGCCCTACTCTGCAACTTATTCTGCATGTCTATCTAATAAATCCCTTGTATAATTTTATCTATCTATCTATCTATCTATCTATCTATCTATCTATCTGTCTATCTATCTATCTACCTATCTATCATCTACCTCTATTAATTCCACTAGTGAAGCATAATCAAAACAAACTGGTTACTTTCCTGGACCCACTCATTAGACCAAGCACCATCATGGGATCATGGGTGAGTGGTCTTCAGGGGAAGAGCCAGTGGGTAAGCTACCTGCTGATTCAAACCAAGAAAAGAATGATCAAAGAATCCTGCTACAGAGGAAAGGAGGGATAGAATGCGGGAAGAGTCTCAGTGGACACTCTGAAGAGCCCACCAAGTACCTAGTTGTGACAGTGTCAACTCTGACTTATCCTAGACCCAGAGAGATCCAGCAGGCTAGCCAGGTAGGAAGTGCCCTGCTCCATCATCTTCCTTCCCTCTCACTTTCTCCCTGGAGGAGACCAAATAGCAAGCACCGTGTCAAGAGCCAGGACAGAGCAGAAGTTTGCAGCCCACTGATGATTGCAGTGGGCCTGAAGCAGGTTATAAGTTGTGGCTTTAGTACTGAGACTATTTTTACAACAGAAAGTTACCAGAAGTGTATTAGCCGAGAGTGACCCAACAAAGGAAGCATCTGCTGAATCATCAGCCAGAGATAGTAGTCAATTATCCCCTACGAGTAAAGTTCATGAGACGGTGAAAATAAAAGTAAGGTGCATTTTGATCACAGCACAAGCCTTACACTGTTCAAGAGAACTAGCACACATGTAAAGCTTAGAACAATATTTAGCATGGAGCAAAACTCACTAATGTGAGCTATTATATTTTGTCTATTGTTGGGGGGGTCTCCAGAGGGCAAGATAACTCCTAAGACTCGGTATGTAATTTCTTACCATTCTTGGAACCACAAATCACAGTGTTTATTCATCTTTTGGGACACCAAGCAGAGATTATTCTTCTATGACATGATCAGTTTAGTGAATGCCTGGGAGTTTTTATTCCTTTTCTTCTAGTAGTCTGGGAAGCTCTTTGAAGATTAAAAACTATTGTTACAGACCTGTTCTGGGACAAAAACAAAATACAGACACCTCAGCATTCAAGAAATACTATCTTTCATCTTGAATAGAAAGGCCTGATAGAAAAGCAAAGGGTGTTGCTTCACTTTCTAGAAGGAGAAAGTTACCAAGTCACAGGTGGAGGGACACGTGGGAAGCAATCAAATGTCATACTTGTTTCTTTTGCATATAATACTTATTTTGATTTCTTTCTTTCAGTACTTCCTCAATCTTCCTCAATCAATATTTTTTCATATAATTTATTACCACTTTCAGTATAATTTTTTAAGGAGGTGTCAAGTGATTAAAAAACAGTTAACCTATTTTAGAATGGTAACATGGCTTCAAAAAGGAAAAAAAGGGCCGGTGACATTGCTCCGTGGCACAAGCACTTGCTGCCAAGCGAGAGGTCCTGAGGTCAACTCCCGGTACCCACATTGAAAAAAAAAAAAGGAGAAATATTTTGGCTACATGGATAAGAACTTTTAGACGTCCGTAATTTCACATCTTATAAGTAACTGTCTCCTAATACCAATATTGCCATTGGACAAGTTTGTGACCTAAAGAATAGGAGAACACTAAGAAGAAGTCCTGGAACAGCACTAGGAGAAATTTCTGATGTAAAAGTTTATCTGACATCATTTAGCCATATACATATTTCCAACAGATGTTATTAAACCCCTACTAAGACAAGTAAAGGAACTGTACTGTACACTCATAATCCTCTTTCTGAATTTATCACATTTGCAGAATAACAGAGCCGTGACTATTTTATTTTACAGTGTGTTCATAACTAGACTATAAATTACAAAGACATTATCAGTCTATGCACATGGGCTTCAACACATAATGGGAACTCAACAAATATTTGCTGAATTAATAATGACTTTCTTTACTTTTCCCTGACAGTGAGATGTTTCATAGAAAGCTGTCTACAAGAGGGGACTTCTGAGCCAAGTGAGAGCGGAATTTGTAACTGTGGTGGCCGATATACTGTAGTCTTAAAAAAGTGGGCTTCGGGGTCAGAGTGAGGTATGGGTTCTAAATTTGACAAGTTATTTAGTTTTTCTGTGTTCTGGCTTCTTTGTCTATATTTTCAGAGAATAGTACTTATCTTTGAAAATTTGAGCAAAATTAGTGGATACCATTCTGGACTGTAGTAGAACCTTGAAACATGGTACTCAGGTCATGAAAACGGGGCATTTTAATATGATGTGGTATGCATTGAAACAGGATATATCTGAAGAGTTGTTCTTAAAAGAGCCAAAGAAATGCTGTACCTACCTTTTTTTTAAATTTTTTTTTATTTATTTATTTTTTATTTTAAAGAGAAGAAAAAACAAAACAAATCAAAAGAAGAACAAATTTTCAAACCAACATAATAGGAGGGTAACAATGGTTAATACATTACGTATTACTATCTTTAAGTTAGTTATTCAGGACACCAGAAATTAGCATTCAATTGTCCAAACATTATTGGCACAAACCTTACTCTTCAATGAACTAAGTAAAAATGGTACTGTATCTATCTTAACCATCTTATATATATATATATATATATATATATACAATTTTTTTTCCCTTTCCCTTCTTTCTTTTCCCTATTCCAGTCTCTCTTTCCTTTTGACCAGTTTCTTTTTGATTCACCATATCTATTGTACAACTGGAGACTTTTATAGGTAAATGGATGCAACTCGAGAAAATACTCATAAGTGAAATAAACCAGAAGCACATGTGTAAGCATCGTATTATCTCTCTAGTATGAGAAACTGAAAGAGTAAATATGTACCTACCTTTTTAAGGGTGAGAAGCAATATAATTGGATAAGAAACACTTCTACAATTTAAATTACATTTTAACTACTGATTATTCAGAACCTACTGTGTGCCAAGTGGTGTTCTAAGCACTAGGAGTTCAACAGGGGACAAACAGACTCAACTCCATGACATCTTGTGTTTACAATCTAGTGGAGGTGAAGACAAAATAAGTACAAAAAAGCCATAGTAGATTCAACATTGATGGTATTATAGAATGTAAGAAGAGAATAAAGAAAGAAAATAGCACATTCCAGGAGTAAGAGAAAGTTTGGACTTTTAGTAGAATGGGAAAGACTTTGTGGAGGAGGTTAAATTTTGGTGAAGAACTGAGGAAAATTAGGACCGTGTCATAAGTATATCTTGGGAAAGGGGTTAACAACACATGAAAACGCTCTGTGACAGACCCAACTATGGGTCCCTAGAATTACATGCTGAATCTCCAGTCTTTCATGTAACTATCTAGGACCTTCAGGGAAGTAAATAATACTAAATGAGGTCACAAGGTGGGACCCTAATTCAGTTGTCTTTGTCCTTATAAGAAGAGGAAGAGATACCAGGAGCATATCTGCATGGAAGAAAGGCCATGTGAGGACACAGCATCGAAGTGGCTATCTCCAAGGTAGAGTGGGAGGCCTCCTTAGAAAGAAACCCTGCCAGCTTGATTTTGGACACCCAGATTGCCAGAACTGACAGGAAATAAATTTCTGATATTTAATCCACAGAGCCTGTGGCATTATATTATGTCAGCCTGAACAGACTGCAACTGGCCTGAGACTGGGGCATTCCAAGGTAAGAGGCTCCTGTGGCTGAAATAATAAAACTGAGGGATAAAAAGGAATGAGAGCCTAGCGTGGTGGCGCATGCCTATAATCCCAGCACTTGGGAGGCTGAGGCAGATGGATTACTGAGACTTTGAGGCCAGCCTGTGGTACATAGAAAGACTCTGTCTCAAAAAAGAGAAAATGAAAAAAAAAAAGAATGAGATCCAGGGAGGAGAGGTAACAGTGCAGGGGGGTGGGGAGGGTAACAAAGAAAGCAGTGTCTTGCAGGCATTGTAATAATGACTTGGACTGACAACAGAAAATTTCTAAAAGGAAGGGAAGTGACAGCCTCATCTTTCTGTGTAAAGACGTGGACATGAAATACCTATGTTAGCTTGTTAAGTAACCTGGCTTTAACAGACCAAGAGTACACTAGAATATGTAGATTTAAGTGTGTAGTGATTGATGAGCTTGAGTGATAGAAGTCTTGTCCTGATAAGATTCTATGGGCTGAGAATCTAGTCTTCTAGTTCTAGGTACATGGCAAATTGTTCTAAGCATGGGGGTGTCTTTGGAAGAAGTATTTTAGTGTACAGAGCACTAGACATGGACTACTGTAGGTACTAGTGATGTTTTAGAAAAGAGAAATACATTCAAAAATGCAGAGCTGTATATTTGATTGAAGAGACAGAGGTAGATTTAGAAAGACTACTTAACACTTACACAATATCATATCAACAAAAGCAATGGAACAGCCAGTTCAAATGAATAAGTAGTCTGTTTGATGGACTGTGTCAACTTGACTACCGTGAGAGGCATGAAGCCATTAATAGAATAGTTAGCCATTTCTCTTATTTTACCGGGTTAATCCTAAAAGAGCCTACTGACGATAAATAGAAGAAAATCATTTGAGTTAATGAAGAAGAATCCATCATTGGAGTTATTAGGGTTACTTAGAAGCCATCATTACAATAATACTAAGCTGGAATAAAATTGGCTGTAAATTTGATAATACATTAGGTCTAAAGAAACAACCTTAATATAATAATCATGTGTAGAGAGATTTAACATACAATTACCAATATAATTAAATCATAGCAATCATGAACAAATTTAGATAGTTGATGTCCTCAATAGAATAACATGGAACTAGAATTACCCTTTCAGAATTTCTAGGAGAGACTGTATATATTGCCTATCGTTTAAAAACGAACTAATCTAATTTACATAATATAGGTTGTCATATTCATTTTCTGTTGCGTGGTAATATTAGCAGGTATTTGAGATGTCAATAGCATGATTTATTTATCTTTAATTATATCTTACTTAAAATATTTAAAACATTCAGAAGATAGTATGTCAGTGCCATTGAGTATTAAATTTCTTGCATGTGTAGTCTTGTGTAGCCATATGTAGCTTGTAGAATTGGACAGGTCTGGCCATATTGATATTCAATGAGTGACCTTGGGTAATTAATTATACTCTCTAAGATTCAAGATTCCTTATGTGTAAAGTGAGGAAAGGAAGAGAGTATCCATAATGTTGCTGGGAAGGTGAAATGAGATACAACAGTTAATGTACTTGCCATGTAGGAAAATAAATTAGTGCTACTTTTAATTGGGTGGGGAAAATCAATTTCTTAACTCGAAATAGTGAATAAATTTCTAAAGATGCAAGGATGTAATATATTTACCTTTTAAGGAACTTCAGATATAAAGTCATTAGTTTAACTTGCTTAGCTTTGGTTTAGCAGCTACTGTACATCAAATAGCAATTTGAGTGGGGAGTGACACAGTGGAGGAAAGACCCTTTTGTTGTCTAATGTGTAAAATACATTTCCTAAATGATGAGATCCTTGGCTCATATTTTATATTTCAACTGTTTTTCCAAACTGTCCCCTTTATTTTTGTTTTTTATTTTTAATTTTTAGTTTTATTAGTACCTGTGCCGTATATAATGATTACATTCATCATGGGGTATTGGTACATGCATATAACACATCATTCTTTTTATTTTCTCTTCCACTATCCCCTCACCTGTTCCCCATCTCTGTCACCCATTTTCTTTAAAAAGTACATAGCATACCAAGTAACTTTTATGATAGCAGTTTCAGCTTGTTTTGGCAAGATCTGTAGACAGTGCTATTTGAAATGCAGAAGAACTGTGTGAAACCATCATTATTCCTGGCTTTCTAGCAGTACCATAATCAACATTTGAAAGCAGATTTTAGAAAGATGCCAAATGCTAATGGCTAACATTTATTGAGTGCCAGCCTTTGTTCTGATGACTTTGTATGCCTTAATATCATCTTCATCCTCATAAAAACCTAATGATGCCATTTTCATACCCACTATACACATATAAAGTGAGACACATATGGTCTCTCCTCTCCCTGGGTTATGGGACATTCCTCTTTTCTGTGATTGGGAGAGAATGCATGGGTTCAATTTCTTTATTACATGAAGACACTGAATCCCATGATTTTAAAATCAGGTGTGTTCTAAGAAATTCTTTCTTCCTTTTTATATTTTTTGTAGGGAATTCCCTGAGAATTAAACTCTTCCTGTTTCTTTCTGGTATTCTTGGGCATTTCTACAGCACTCCTGCCTTACGCAGAATTTCCTTCTCTTGTTACCTGGGAGGTGAGAGGCACTATTTACTTTCAGAGCACTATATTTCTTTTGGTCTATCCAGTCTTGTAGTGGTTCCTGACGATTTCCATCGACCTTCCACTCTATCAACTTGGTAATATTTAAGTATAAGGGTGCTCTCTGCTCTCTAGATCTTTAAAAATTATTACTATCAAAACTATTAACAACCACATAATCAAATCATGTCTACTATTTTCTGAATATGTTCTAGCAGTATATGTTTTCATGAGAAAACATTCAGAGAAACTTCTCAAGTACCATAGTAATTGAACTAGGGCTTGAACTCAGATCTGTCTTGGCCAACTCTCCACTGTACCACGTTTGCTGGAGTGAGATGTTAAAAGATGTCCCTAGAAAGAAATTTCTGTAATTAATCTATAAGAAATGTCTTCTACTAGGAATTGCTCAGCATATTCGTGGTATCAAAGGTTTTGAGAATTTCTGCATACACAAATAAAGCTTCTTTGTACAATGTTGTGTTGTTCCAAAATTTGTTTGATTCTCAAATTCTATTTTAGGTGAGGTATGGACAAAACTAAGGTAAATGTCTAAATTTTTTAAAAAAGTTATTACAGTAACGGACACAATTACCATTACTTCCCCTTAATTCCCCTTCTCAATACAGTTCAAAGTTTGAAGTAGTTCTGAGAGTTCTCTGTAGTATCTTTAGTTGTGCTGTCCCAGCTGCCTCAATAATCTGATTGGATTCAAAACATTTGCCTTTCACAGTCATTTTGACTTTGTGGAAGAGCCAGAAGTCACAGGGTGGCAGATCTGGTGATGAGGACAAGCTAATGCTTTATTTGACAGACATAGCTATAAACATTTTGAATCAATTCAGGACATCAAGGCAGCCACAATAAGACGCTCACAAAAGAGCACTTCTAGAACTACTTCAGAAAGTGGCAAGAACAATGGGATAAATGTTTTCTAAGTGAGGGGAAGTATTTTGAAGGGGATTAATGGCAATGTGTCATTTACTGGCATAATTAAAAACTTTTTAATTTAAACGTTCATTGTAGGTTTTAAACAAATCTTGTCCATTTGCAATAACATCTAGCTTTAAAACACTAAATTGTGTTGCTCTCTGTTTCTGAGAGGAAGTAAATATCATAAGTCACCTGAGTGTTTTTGCAGAGGAAAGAACTGCAAAGAACAAAAGACTGGGCCAAAAGAGAAATGTAAATGCCAAAGGCCAGGGTTGCCTCCTCAATATATTTTGCTCAGTGTTTGTTCTGCTCTGAGGTCTCAGAAATTCAATGGAAATAGCACAGCATTCTCATATTTGATCATATACTTTGCATCCATGGTTTCCTCACAAGCTTAGTCTAAATCAAAAAGCTATTGCTAAATAAAATGTAGTAGTTTTTCACATTCTAAGACCAATTCATTATATGTGACATAGATCAAGTTTTATAATATAAAAGCATTGATTCAATAATCCATTAATATTCTATATCAGAAATTCCATGAGATAACTAACTTTCATGGAAATATTTTTCACTGTGTTTCATCAGGCACTGTTCTCCTTCACTTAAAAAATGTGGGTACACATGAAGTTAAAAATTATTTGTTAACTCCCACTCTTTTTCTATTGACATATTCTCTGTTAATATTTATGATCAGGTTCTCCTGATTATTTTGATTTTACTCATAAACTTGGTTATTGAAAAAAGCAAATTCAGCTCTTTTTCCATATATGCTAAACCACAGATAAATTATCTGGTGATTGAAATTAGAAATAAAATGTCTTACACCTTAAGTCACTCATAAATCACATTGACTTTTAAGATTGACTCTTATTTTACTCCTTGCTCCTTTTTATTCTGAACTTTTAAGAAATCAAGTTAGTACTGTAGAAAATTTGAGTGTTAGAGCTGATGTTGATTTACTGTGATATACTTTACTCGGCCTCCTGACAAGTGAAATCAACATTTATGATCAGACAGTTTTGGGCATGCTTGTGATGATTCTTAATACTTTCTGATTCATTTTTTACCAATTAAATATTTGGTTATTTGGTTCAAGTATTTTTTTCACAAGTCATGTTTATTTTACCAAGTGTCAACTACACATAAAGCAGGCTCACCCCATTAAACTCCTACTTTTAGTCAAATTGTGTTAACACTGAACTGACTCATAGTATAAATAAATATGCACATCCCCATGATACCATAGGCAGAGAACCATGAAGGTAAATACAGAATGAGGATCCTGGGTCAGCCACCAACTGCGTGGATATCATTGCCAACTGAAGCTGTATGTGGCTATACATGGCGTGCTTTGTTCTTGATGTGTCAGTAACTGTTGAAAACAGCTGAACAATTTTTGTTCTTTTTGAAACCTTGCAGCAGGGGTCAAAGTCATAAAATGATGTAAACATATCTTAGGATGAATACATATATATTTTAAATTATTAAAATTAAGAAGATAGTGCTGGATATCTTCTGTGTCCAAGATACTGCATCAAAAATTGTAGAGCTTTCAAACATGACAAGAATCTTTTATCAAGAGAAGGTTCTACCCTTTGGGAGAGTAATTGATTGTCTAAGGAGAAGAAAGTAATTGCTTTGCTGGATATGGGAAGTTTCATGGAAGAAGTGTCATTTAGGCAGGACTTAAATGATCATTATGGGTAGAAAATTGGAGTGGAGGCATCTCAGATTGAGAGAAAATATGTTCAATGAAGAAAAAGGTGAAAATGAATGTAAATTTTTTGTACCTTAGCTTTTTCCTCCTCTCACATAAATTCTATCTTGTTTGGGCACTGTAACTTGGAAAACATTTTTTTTTTCAAACGTCTATACTTTTACACACTAGCAGAGGGAGCATAAAAGATGTCCTGGAAAACCAACAGTGATAAGGACCTTTTTTTTCTATTAGAGGTATTCTTCATGACCAGCATTAGTGGGGAACATCAGCTCTCAGGCTTTGGTACCACACCTCGGGGCACATCGCTACTACATGATGTCTTGCTCTCAAAAGCTGCCCAAGGCATCTGCCTGCAGCAGATAACTGACAGCAGGGATTGCTTTGTAATGGCTTATCTTTCCCTGGATAGGTTTTTGCAAAGGCAGCAAGAGAAAGAGATATTTCATTGCAAATTTCCAAAGATCACATTTACTTTGCTTTTGTTTCTTACCTACATCAGGATTCATAATCTAGCCCAATACCTTTTCAAAGTAATAAGAGAATAACATCTATGGTCTGGTTGTACACTGGGAAAAAGATGCAAATGGATATGATATAATTTGTTCAAAAAGGCATACATTTACCTGAGCTGCTGCATATATTCCCTGTATTCCTAGAGTCTACGTAGTATAACAGTTAAACTTAAAGCCTCTGCATTAGATTTCTGGGAGTTGATTCCTTGGTCTACCACCTTCTAGGGTCTGACCTTGGAAAAAATTACTTAATTGTTCTGATACACAGTTTTTGCCAATCTTTAAAATGGAGACGATAATATTATTCACTTCATGTGATGATTAAATTAGCGAACAACAGTAAAAAGCTTTAAATATTACTGTGTATAAAAAGTCTGAGTTACCTTGATTATAAAGGTAACTCAGAGAATAATTTTGAGTTCTGTAGCTTATAAATCATTGACTGAAAGATAGGGACTAATCTATTTTTAATTGAAGAAAAGGACAAAATATGCTTATAATACATACATTTCCCTTCTGAGCAGCTGACTGCTTAATGTATACACTGTATTTCTGGTCCTGTAAGCCTGTAGGTTCACATTCGCCTCCCTAGACCTTGGCACTAGTTCAAAACTTCTCCTGAGTCTTAGTCCTTATGAAAATTTACCGGTCCCTATATTTGTCCCACAGTCTTGCTTACGTACTTTCTGACTTCAGAGACAGGTGGAGCCTAATCTTCAGATAAGAGAATATAACAGCTCTGAGTCTGAGAAGTTTCGGTTAAGTAATCTCTGTGTTCCTCTGATTGTTAACTATTACTAGAAGTGCGTTGCATATAAGAACTAGAGTTAATTCTGTTAGCTGAAGCTTAACCCTGTAGCTTCCCTAAACAAGAATTTTCATCTAAACACCAATAGCTCTTTTTGCATGATGAGTTTAAATTTGATCAGTGAATGTGTCAATATATGACTTATTGTAAGTAATCTAAATCCACTTAAATAGAACTTTTTGAGAATAAAATCCTATATTAGAGAAGTTTTTACAATGATGGAGATTTTAGGCATTACAGTAAGCCCCTGGGAGGCACTTTTTGATGTCAGTGGACATTTTATCACACCTCAAGTGGTAAAAATGAACTGAAAAATATATTAAAGTGAACACATTGATGAGATTGTAATGGACATTATAAAACCACTAGCCAGGCTGACCTGTCATGTACTATATTAGAGAAGAAAGAGATAAAAACTTTTAAGATGAAAATAGCTAATTTCCCAGATTCCTTTCCCTTACTGTCATTGTAAATTGGTAGGGACAGAGAAAGCAGATAATATTATACCATTGATGACAATAAGAACAAGAATTGAGCCAACATTTTGTCATCTATTAACACTGCTAGAGAAACCTGGTTACCAAAAAATTCAATTGACGGGAGAGACTGAATTGATTTCATAGATATTCTTTAAAATGTGGGTTTTATTTCCTTAGAATTGCATTTAAGAAGCACTAAGTATTTCAGAATGTGAGTTTTATTAAAGACTTCCCAGAGAAATGAATTCAGGTTGCATCTTAATGAGAATGCAAAAATATATCCAAACTAATTTCAGAAGTGAAAATGGAATGGGATGCTTGGCAAAATACAGAGACACTGAGCATTATTTTGGAGCCTAGATTCACAAAAACTAATTAAAGGGTTATATGCTGCCCCTAAGCTGAAATCCATCTAGGAAGTATTGAAATGGTAGTATAAATACTAACATATTTCTGCAGGATTTCATCAGTTTGCTTTTCCAGGCTCCCTTTTCATTCTTTTCCTCCTGCTAGTAATAGACAAGGTGCTGCAAAAATTTCCTTATTTCATCTCTTATGTTTGAGTTTAATTCAATGGAGATTTCCAGCAAGAAATTGGAGGGAGGGAAGAGAGTGATATTGGAATACATATTCTGCAGACTAGAGTCCAACTGGGTTACCAAGAGTTGGCTATGTCTTTCACTAAACCTCAGTTTTGGTCAGCCCTCAGCATATCCCACTGTCTCGGGATCACAGTAATAATCATTCTCTCTGCTTAGCCCTTCTGATGGCTCTCAGCTATTACTAACTGGGAGACAATGCACTGCTTCTTGTTGCTTCTCTTAAGCCGCATCCATACTTTTGTAAATCATCCTTTTATTAAACATTTCTCCACTTAACCAATGTGAATGCTCAAAAGAATATTGAGAATTCAATATTCTTGAATATTAAATAATCTAACAGACAAGAAAAGAAGACACTTCACATTTAAATAATAAAGATATGCCAAAATACTAGAATAATGACCACCAGCTCGACATGTTAGCAAGGCAAAATAATCTACAAGACTGGAGGCCAGATAATGATAATAATTTGTCACTACATTTCCCCTGGTATAGATTTGCAGGCATTTCAATCAGGACGAATGTGGGCATCAGGTATTTGGAAAAGATAAATGTCATTACAAGATTAAAGTTCCTTTAGAACTTCAACAAGTTTGATTATAATAGATCTAGTTCTGTATAGTGCTCAGAAGAATAGCAAATTCTAAGCAGCAATTTGGCATTATCAAACTCAACATTTTAGTGAAAGTGAGAGGAACTAAAAAGTATCCATCAGAAGGGGCATGCTTAATGACAGAAAAGAAAGTAAGGAAACAGCAAAAACTGAAAGACTTAAAATGTTAGAAAATTATTCAATATTCCAGGGGAACCCTCAAAAATCATTTAAAGCACTACAATGTATTTCCAAGAAAATAACTGCCATGATTAAGTTGTAATACTACAGACATGAATGAAGAAAAGCAAAAAACATAAAAGCATATCCCTAATGCAGAAATAATAAAGTAGAACCAAGGAACGTAGTAAAAGTTGAAAGTTAATGCACAGTAAAAGTTAATCAAAAATAATTTGAGGAGGGCCGGTGAGATGGCTCACCAGTGTAAGTGCCTGCCTGGCAAGCGCGAGGGCCCGAGTTCGACTCCTGTAGCCCACATATGAAAAAAGGGCCAGTGATATCGCTCAGCGGCACCGGCGCCTGCTGTCGTGCGAGGTCCTGACCCCCGGTACCCACACACACACAAAATAATAATAATAATAATAATTTGAGGAGTACTTAAAATGGGTTTATAAACAGTAATTAAAATTATAAGTATTTGGAAGAATTAAAAAGCAGAGGATGATCTAGGGAAGAATTTAGGTCACTGAAGGTACACTCAGGGTAGAAAGGGAAACAAAGCTAAAAATATTATATTTGCTATGGAAGGATTTTGGAACCCTGCTATGCAAAAGTAGAATGCATCAAATATATTGACCAAAGCGATATACATAAATCACCTTATATAATCAATTTTTAAAGTGCTTCAAGTTTGGTGCTGAAGTCCATGATTGTCATAATAAGCATTTAAGAGAGCTACAGATTAGAGAGATGTTTCTGTACCAAGCAAACTGCTGGCACTAGAAATAAATTGTCAGGGTACCAAACCCCACTGAGAATTACATGTGAATAATGCGTTGATGGAAAAGTAGCATTATTCTGGAAGGCAAAATCTCATCTGTCTCATCTATTGGAAATGCTTGCAATTAAACAAAATCCAAGTAGACTAAAAAAAAAAAAGAAAAGAAAAGATTAATAAAACAAGTAAATAGGACAGAAATTGTTAGCTGACTGTTCTGGGCCCAACATTGTCTTAAGAATTTTAACACACCCAGTTAGAGTTCTCAGGGATGGAATCACTGTTGCTACTTTACAGGAGCAAGTGACTGAAAGGGCTCCATAAATACCTTGCTAACGGTCTAAATTCTAATCCCTATTAACAGGAAAGCAGAGAATTCCCAGCACTGTCTGATTCTTAATACCCTGTTTATTTCACCAATTTATTTAGACTTTAAAAAATTTGACAGATATTTATTAGAGGTTTAGGAGGCTTTGAAAATTCAACCAGTTTAATTTTGGATAGTGTTCTGCAAAGATAAGCCGCTGATTCAGAAATAAGAAAAAAATGATAAAAGAAAAAAGAATAGGAATAATCAGGGGTCTCTCTGTCTAGCAATTATTACAAGAGTTCAAGAGATAGAATTTTAAAATAATCTCCAAAATTTCATACCATTGGTATTCATACCCTGCATAGTTTCGGGACTATGAATATGATGGATTTTAACTTCCCATGATTAGCTTATATATTATATGGCTCGGTTGACTTTAAGAAAGGGACTTTATTCAGGGATACTTAATATAATCACCTGAGACCTTTAAAGACAGAGAGATTTTTCTCTAGTCGCAGAACAGGGAATCAAATGTGCTATTGCTTATGACAGAAGCAAACTCTCATGTTGGAATTGCTGAATTAGAAGAAGGGAAGCCCCTAGGAGGTGCGTAAGTGCTAAATACACAGCTAGCAGGAAAGTGGGGACCCAGGTCTACAGCCACGGGGAACGAATCCTGCCATTCACGAGTGCACTTAAAACAGTAACTGAATCCAGATGAGAACTGCAGCCCTGCAATAACGGCTGGATTTCAGCCTGAAAAAACCCTAAAGCAGGGGTCCCAGCCACACCTTGACAAGACTTCCAACCTACAGAACTGTGAGTTAGTAAATGGGCAATGTTTAAAGCTGCAAATTTGTTGAATCTTATCATTTGGCAATAAGAAACTAATATGTGTGAAAAACTTCTGGAATTTGTCTTCTCTGACATTTTTGAGTTAAGGTGGCTGAACAGCACAATCGCAAGAGGATTGTGTATATAGTAGCTTGATCTACAGGGAATACACAGCATGGAGATTGAATTATGTTGCCCGGTAGATGAAGTTTCAGTGTGGACAGAAGGCAAGGCACTTCAGAAAGAATTAATCCAGATGATATTTACAAGATGATGGGTGGGCTTTACCCAGAAGTTATGATTCATTAGTTACAGGAGGGCATTTTCATTGTTCCCGTTAGACATTGGCTTAACAGGCTACTGTTGAGAAGACGGAAAGAATTTAGAACATCTTCAAAAAGGGTGTTGATAACTAAAAACAAAACATCTGGGGGAAAATGTATGATTAACTGTCTTCCAGAAAATTATGAAAAATTATCCTCTTAGCTAGACATCAGGTAATATATAAGTGACAGGCAGGTACCCACATGAGTAACTAAAGTAAACAGAACAGATGTTTTAGGAAGTCCATTTACAAATATGTCCTTTATCTTTTAAAAACTCAAAGATTGAATTTATAATTTTTTTTAATGAAAGGACTGTGTAGAAAGTATGCTGGCAAAAATCTCCTGATCTAATTAGTGGCTGTTGTTTCCTCTACCTCTTTTCTGACAGTTTTTACCAGGTCTGGGAGTCAGATTAATATAACATTCTTTACCTCTCTCTACCCCTTTGTTCACTGTGCTCTGGGGAGAAAGTGAAATTCATTTAGTTGGCTAAAATTGGGACAATACATTGGGTGTGTTTGAATCTGCTCTTCCTTTTTACTTCTTAAGAATAAGACAGACAGGAGAAAGCATATCTGCATTCTCTGCTTATTTCTAATTAGAAATATTAAAGCTGTTTCATGCTGCACTTCTGTCGAAGGAGGCAAAAAGTCCCAAAACTATGAACCATAAACTCCACCCTGGACTTTTTTTTTTTTTTGTCAAGGGATAAAGGTGAAAAATTTCTCCAGTAAATTTTGTCTTTTTAAACAAATACATTTAAGCTTGGTGTGCGGTGGGGAAATGTGTCTTATTGATTGGTCCTCCTCACAGGTCCTAATGATTAGGGCAAGGTAGCAGCTATTAATGCACAAAGAGAAATTTTAGCAAAGGAAACTAAAATAAATCACAGTTTTATTCATAACTCATAATGGCTACATCACTGATGGTATAGTTAAAAAATTTGCACTTGTAGAGGCTGTATAGTATGGAGAGTGTTGCTCAACTGTAAGGCACTTGCCTTGCATACCCAAGGCACTGGGCTTGACCCAGACTAACACACACAGAAAAAAAGGGTGTAAGATGAACATACAAATGTCTTTAAGAGGGCCGGAGATGTAGCTCAGTGGCATAACGCCTGCCTGGCAAACGTGAGGTCCTGAGTTCAATTCCTGGTACCAAAAAAAAAAGTCTTTAAGAAACATTTAATCAATCTATCATTCTAATTATTATAATACAAAAAATGGCTTTAAGGTACAGATCCAACTTTTTTTTATGTGGGTACTGGGAGTCTACCTCAGCACCTCGCACTTGCCAGCAAGCACTTATGCCGCTGAGCAATATCACCGGCCCTTTTTTTCCTTTATGTGGGTTCCAGGAGTCGAACTCAGGACCTCGCGCTTTCCACGCCAGCTCTTATGCTGCTGAGCTATCTCATCGGCCCCAGATCCAACTTTTGAAGTCACATAACTGGGTTGTTATATCATTTTGTATAGCACTCATGATATTTTTTAATTCATTTGGTCAATTATTCATGCAATAGTCTAAACTTGTGTGGCAGTTCTAATATTCAAATAAATTCCCCTATTGGCAAGAATGCCTAAAATGAAGCCCTTGATTATTTGGCCACATAAGGCATCTCATTCCCATAGTTTAGTGGACCTAAGAATGAGAAACCTCTTGCCTTCATTTAGAAAACAATTTTAAAATGGTGGCCTGTTCTTTTCTCTTTGAAAGAACTTAAGGTATCAAGGGCAATGTACTGCATAATTCCAAAGCATTCTAATTACCTTTTCATCTGCCTATCCTCAGCACATTTAAAAATATTTTTTAGTTTTTACCTAATTCAGAAAAGTCAATAGCATTATTTGTGTATAAGATAACTCTCCAATTTGATAAGAAGTTGAAGTTATGCCACTCTGTTTATGATTATTTAAACCACACAACCCATGTGTGGACAAAGATTTTAATCCAATTTTAATGAGCAAATAAACTTTCCATTGAAGGTCTTATAAGAAACTACATGGCTATGGTTCATGCCAGTCTCAGGCCTAAAGTGACCATATTGGTTGTATTTGTCTACACACCCTTGGTGTAATTCTTCATAATGTTCAGGGAATAATGGTTGCCAGTACCTGAGAGATCCTAGTTTCAAGAAGGAAGTCACTTCATCTTTGACATAGCTACAGAGATAAGTCAAATTCATTATCTCAAAATTCAATAAAAGGAAGACGTATTTTATTGTATGCTCCCTGTACCATTATGAATGGATCCAATTGGAATGGAGGGTTATATAGAAACGCTGAGGGAGGGAGGAAGTATTTGGGTTCCAAAGAGAAGTGGCACATATTATCACAGTTCTGAGCAGCGCTTAACAGATTATGAATATTGGCATTACAAGTGTTTTTAGGTAGTCGTATTTCTTCTGTAACAAACTACATATATGGCTACTTTACTACAAAAAAGTGAACTGTTGGATTCTTTATCATAGCTAACCTCATTGGTAATGTATTAGTTTCCTGTTGCTGCTATAACAAATTACCAAAAATTTAGTGGCTTAAAGCAGTTTGAATTTATTATTTTATGGTTCCACAGGTCAGAAATTAGAAATAGTTTTCAGGGCTATATTCTGGCTGATGATTCTGGGCAGTGAGTCAATTTCCTAGATTTTTTTTGTAGCTTCTAGCAAATACTTCATTCCTTTGTTCTTGGCCACAGTGCAATGTTATTATATGAGGCACCTCAGTATCACACAATTTCTTAGCACTAGGACTTCATATACTTTGTCCAAATTCTGTCTTGAAATATACATGCATGTTTGAAGTTTAGGACTGTACTTAAGTTTTGATTAGAATTTTCCATGACACAATAAAAGAAAGATGCCATTTGTGGTATTCTGAATTTAATGTAGACATTAAAAGTTTGAAATAAACTTGATTGTGTAAGAGGCCTCATAATATTATGAAATTCTGGGTTAAAACTTAAAACTTAAAAGTTTTTCTAGTTCTTGTGTATTTCTAAAAAATCGGTTTCATCAGTATTTATTTTCTTCATTTAGATCAGCAGCCTGTTATTGCCCATAGGGATTTAGAGTTAGTAATTACCACCACAAAATATTCTGATCTATTTGAACAGAGGTTTCTATACCTTTTTGGATGATTATCCCAGTATTCCTATTTATGAAATCCTCTGTGTAAGATAATTTTCAAGCTAAGGATATTTATTGCAGTATTCTATATGCTAATTCAAATTACTTTAAAATAATCACATGCATAAGACTTGGGTTCAGTAACCTGCACTAAAAAAAAAGAAAGAAAAGGAAAAATCAAAGAAAGTACAATGGAATTCATGATCCTTTTTATATATGTTTACTATTAATATATTAAAATACAATGCAATTATAAAAACAAATAGATCATTCTATATTATTTATGAAACCAGCTTCATTTAATATAGTAAAGAGTTCAAAACTTGGTTTAAAAATGGAGCATTTATGATAAATTTCTGTTAAAGATATATACATATGATTATTCACATTAGAATATTATCTGGAAAGAAATATGCTAACATTTATTGAATATTTGTTATATTCTAGGCTCTGTTTTAAATAACTAGTATGTATAGTATGTATTGTTTTATGTAATCCCAAACCAAGTTTAAAAAGTATTATTATTATCTTTGTATAATAGATGAAATCAAATTACAGCAAAATGAAAGATCTTGCCAAAGATACTTGGTTATTTAACATTTGCTTTAGGATATGACTATTCAGAGAGCTCTTACTTCTTCTTTGTTCACAGTCTGTGCTCCAATAATCAATAATTACTGTGTACTGCTTTCATGATTATAAAAAAGAAGAAATGCAGTTTTCATTCGGGGAAAAATGATCATCATAAAAGAGGAATTCAGATGCAAACACCTGGCTGTAATTTACCTGAGAGGATTACTTAAAATGTAAGTGAACCAATATTTGAAAATCTATCTTACTGAGTCTTTAAAATTCATTACTTTTGAAAATAAATTTAAACTAGATCCCCAAAACTTGACATAAAAAATAGAATATAAATTCAATTTTTAAGTCTTCATATGCAAATTCTATTTTTGTAAGGATTAATTTTTCACAATAATTTGTCGAACACATGGAAAAATACTTTTAAAATAAGCTTACACAATTTTAAAAATATATAACAGCAATATAATGAAAGCACAAAAGCATTTTATTTAAAAATCTTGTTGATGTCAGTCATAATCATGTTAATGAATTCAAAGGAAGAAGTTAAAGTCGAAGACAATCAGAAGACTCTTGCAGCAGACCAGCTGGTGCTCTGGTTATTGTTGTTACCTCAACACCTAGTGGCTTAAAACAATTCACTATCGTCTCAAATTTTTCTGCATGCTACATTCTAAGCTGGTTGGTGCTAGCTTAGGTTTCTCCCAGTTGCTGCTGCTGGATATTGGCTGTGACTTCAGTCATCTGCAGGCTGATTAGCCTATGGAGCCAAGACTGCATACAGAGATGGCTGGCAGTTGTGTGTGGCTGTTTATGGAGAGCTCACCTAGCAGTCTTGACCAGAATATTAACATGGGTCTTCTTCAAATGGCTTGGGTTTCTCAGAGAATGAAGCCTAAGTCTCTAGAAGAAACATACAAAGAATGAAAGTTCAGAGAAAGCTTTGAAGAGGCAGATTATGGATGGATGCTCTAGGACCAATAAAAGGCTCTGCCCAGAACTATGGCAGAATCTCTTCTTCCATATTCTATTGGTTAAAAGGCCCCAGGGTCCACCCATATTCAAGAATGTGGAGAAACACATTTCTCATCTTGATGGACCAGTGGTAATGAATGGAGGATGGGGAGAAATACTGTTCATCTTGTATGTGCAAAATATTCTTGATAGAAAAATGTATTATTTCATTGACAAGGAAGGATTGAATTTCTGGACATAAGAGTACCCTATAGTTTGTATAGCCCTTTCATACCTATCTTTTGCTTTCACCCTATATACAACTTGTTTTATGGGTCAAGAATCTGAGGGATAAACCAGGTAAATGACATCCTTAAATGCACATAGTTAGTAATGGGGATTAAAAAATCTTGTATTCAGGGCCCTACCCTTTGCACAGCACTCACAGGTTTTTTGCTGCAAAACTCCTTGAAAAACAGGTGAAAAAAGAGTGAGAAAAGGGTGAGAGCAAAGGCTAATAATTTGGTGCAAGTCACTTGACCTTTTCAGCAGGGATGGGGGGATGTGGGTGGGAGGAAGACATAAAACAGAGATGATAATGGCTTTATCTACTTTATGTAACTATTGGAAAAATTAAATGAAGATGTTTGATGAAGTCAAAGGGAGCCTTTATGTTTAATTTTCTTATAAGAAACTGATTAAATAATTAGAGACAATAAAGACTGTATTATAGTCTAAGAGGAATCACATGATTGCTAGACTGAAAGTTCTTGGAGGCAAAAAAACTATCTAAAATATTTCAAAATATCCATTTCTTAGTGTCCAATACACAGCTTTATCCACAATAGGAAGAACTTTTAAAATATTAATGAGTGAATTCATTATATAGGCAAAGAGGAACATGAAGCTAACCACTGAAGTCTGACTTTTAATATCTCCATGCTGCAAATTGAAGAAGCATTGGTTAAAATTTAAATTTCTGTTGTTAATCTACATATGTAGTCAATATACTAAGAACGTGAATAAACCGCTCCTTACAGGAGTGCAATCATAACAAAGAGCAAGCTATTACAGTCAATTGGGTTAGTTAAAATAGTTAAGTTAAAATGGTACATTTATTCATTCAACAAACAGGTTATTAAAATGTGCAGTTAGAGTATTCTATGTACCAGGCACTGAACAAAATATTAAAGATGAAAAAAACTCAGTTCTAGCACTGCACAGAGAGACATCTTGAAGATGCCACTCAAATCATGAGCAGAAAGATCTTTATGTACTGTGGGAAACAGCTACTTAAAGGGGTGTGTCTATTGTACACAGAAGATAATGTTCAGTCTTCAAACTTCACCTCATTCTACTGAAGAGTATTTTAAATGTTAAATTATCTTGATGAGACACGTGTTTAAACTGAAATAATAATGTTTAGTGTTTTAATTGACTTTCCCCCTGTAAGAGATGGTATTCAAGAACTTTCCCTTTCTTCTCCTTTTCTTGGCATAACAGAAGGTATCTGAGCTATATACCGAAGAGCAGCCAGAGACTAGTGACAGAGTAGAACAAGTATTGGTGAAAGGAATATTTCAAAATCTAACTTCTACATAAAGGAAATATAAAATATAAGTTAATAAATAAAATTAGAATTTTCAAAATATCTTCCAAATTAATAACATGTTGTTATGGCAAAATCATAAGATTCACTCACACGAAAACGAGAATCTAGAGATAAGTGAGTTCTTTTATTAAAAGGAGCTGGCTGGCGGACAGCAGAAGTCCAATCTGCTGACCCCAAGCCTTTGTTTTACAGCTCCTTAAATACACATTGGGGGGGTTTACAAAATTTCTTGGTTGCCGTAGAGACCACATTCTTTATCACATCATTTCTTTGGCATTTCACAAGGTCCCTCTCAAACATCAGGTTAATTAACACACAGAATGGGGTAACAGGTACCAGCCTGTGCTAAAACCATTTGTTTCACTTTTTATGGTTTTATGGTTAACTGAGAAGGAGTCTGAGGAGTGAGTCTTTCTATGGATTAAGTGGAGACAAACTGGCTCTTAAAAAGAAATAGAGTCACTTTAGCCATATCAGTGTTACATAAAATAAATGGGAGTTTGATCCAGTCAATAGGAAATACTACAAAGAATCAATAATTGGGACCTCATCATATTAAAAAGCTTTTGAACAGCAAAAGAAACAACCAACGGAGTGAAGGGACAAGCTACAGATTGGGAAAAAAATTTTACCAGCTATTCCACAGATAAAGGATTAATATTTAGAATTTATAAAGAACTAATAAAAATCAGGCACCCCAAATTTAAACACCCATTTCCAAAATGGGCATCCAAGGTAGATATTTCTCAGATAAAGAAGTACAAATAGCAAATAAATACACGAAAAAATGTTCAACATCAAGAGTCATTCGAGAAATGCAAATTAAAACAACACAGAGATTTCATCTCACTCCAGAAAGAATGGCTATCATCAATAGTTTTTTTCTGAGTTATCTCCATCTAGGGATTTCATATTGGTAGTACCAATTACACTCCCACCAACAGTGGAGAAGGGTTGCTTTTGTCCCCACAGACTCACCAGCATTTGTCAGTGACTGATTTATTGATAATAGCCAATTAGGAGAATAGCTTGGTATCTTCCCAAAAGAGTTAAAAGCATCATACCACAGTAATATCTGCACACCCATGTTATAGCAGCACAATTTGTAATAGCTAAACCTTAGCAGCCTAGACGCCCATCAGTGGATGAATGGATAAAGAAAATGTGTTTTTTATATATAATAGAGTAATAGATTGCCATAAAAAGGGTCACCTTGAGACATTTTTAGGCAAACGGATGCACCTTGAGGCCATACGTTTAAGTGAAATAAATCAGACACATATATTTAAATACTTCATTGCTCCTGTTGTATGTAAAACCAAAAGGGTAAGGACCAAAATGGATGATAGATGTTGGACAGTAGGAAGAAAATTTTCAAATGGGAAGGGGAACAAGGAATGCAAGAGGAGGGAGGGAAAGAAGGGAAATGGAAAGAAAAGAAATGGAGAGGGAAAAATGGAAACAAAGCTTTTATAAATGGGGAGGGCAGGAAGGGTTAAAGTGTTGGGAGGGGAATGGGGATAAAAGAATTAAGATACATCATGCACAGGTACAAATTCCCTATGATGAATGTAATCAACATGTATGACAAATGTATACTAATAAAAAGTAAAGTAAAAAAATGTGTGTTTGAGTGTTTAAATTGTCTTACATGTTATTTAAAAATCACAAAAGTCATGTAAATACTGGGGAAAACAGTTTTATATTTAAAAAGAGTCTTAAAAAGGTCTTATTGCTCTAATTATGGAATCAATTTCTGTGATAAATTGACATGACATTTGATTCTTACTGATAAAAACCATATGGAATGCTCTGAAAACAATATCCTTTTGAGAATTATTTATTTAAGTTAAATAGACATCATTTCTGAACACTCATAAGAAATGTCTCTAAAATGTTTTCCTTGTCATATACTACAGAACTGCAGAATAAACGTGGAAATAAATCTAACGAAGGTTGAAAACTAAGCTACATTCCTGTGTGGCATGATGACATGATCCAGTGAAATCAGTGCTGAGGGCAGTGATGGCAGAAACACCACACACTGAGATCTCGTTCTCTCTCTTCCCCTATGGCAGATAAGATGGGTCTGTTTATTCTCCACAGCATAGCCATGCTGCAGTTCATTCTTTCTAGTTGGCTCTCCTATCTTGTCAACATGGTAGTGCCCTTGATTTGAACCACCTTCCTACTTTCTGTGGCATTTTTGGAAGGACTTCTCTATCTCAGTTCTTTTCGTATCCCTTTCACCTCCTCCAAAACTACAGTGAAACTCAACTCAGGTGAGAGGAGAATCCTTTCTCCCTCCAGTTGCAATTACCTACTTCAATGCAATGTATTGGATAGCACAGGTGTTTTGATGTTATAAATTTATGCTTAGAGTCTCAAAATGAAAAACTGAAAAAGATACATATCAAGCTATGTTAGAGAATAAACTGATCATAAAATTTAATGAATGAGGTGAGCCTCTAAAATATTTTTATTAAAAATCCAGTTATGATCTTGTTTGAATTTGGTATTTTTAGAAATAAAGTTTGCTTTAAATATCTTACAAAGGGCTGGGGATATAGCTCAGTGGCACAGCAGCTGCCTGGTAAACACGAGGTCCTGATTTCAATTCCTGGTGCCAAAAAAAAATCTTACAAAGTTAAAGCTCTCATAAGGATACTATCTCATAAAAACAGTGAAATTTCATGAGTTATTTATCTGTACACAGCCAAAAATAAGTAAATATGTTAACAGCTTTATTATAAGAGATGTACAAATAGGATAGACAATTGTGTGGATATGCATTTTGGGGAGAATTTATACCTAGTCTTGAATTTTTTCTTTCTGCTTACATCCACTAAGGGAAGGTGCAAGAGAACCAGAATAAAGTGCATGAGGTTGTGCTACAAAATTAAATAAGAAATTATATCTTTTATTAAAAGATTTGTGCACATCTAAAAGAATAGATGTTTTTCAGGTGGGAGAGGCATAGAAGTCTTTTGACAGCAAATGCTTTAGAAGTTAGAATCATAAAATTTTATAATTCATAAAATTTAGAGCTCTCAATTGATAGATGTGTAAACCGAGGCCAGACAGTTTAAGGAATTAGACTCCAGAATAATAGACACTTCCTAAAGAACTCTTAATTACAAGGCCATATTTAAAGAGCTCCTAGTAAAGACTCCTAATGAATCGTGAGTGGAGATAAAATGTGGTCAGTAACTGAATGATTAATGATGAGGAGCTGAATGATGCCAGAAAATCCTTAAAATGCTCGTAGTACCTGCTGTCAATCATAGGACTGATATTATTTGCAGATCTATTTCATTTTAGAAAGAAAATAAAGCTAACCTCTCTTTTTTGAAAATTTCTACTACTTCACACTATTCCACCAGTTCCCTCATGATGACTACTGTATATTATTTCCAAAACACCCAGTTTGTTCTTCGTGGTCACTGCCATTATCGATGTTGATTATAACCTCTTTAAAATTGAAGATGCAGATATAAATGTGGAATGTGGCAAGAAAAAGCTAATAATGACATAATGATTATATTTATACTGATAGTGTACACAGCTCACAGAAAATGTTTGTATGGACTATGTATCTGAGGTTTGAGTTTGTCTATGTAGACATTGGGAAGATAGAGTGCGGGAGGCTGCCTGATTTATGTTTGCCAGAGATGGTATTAACAGATGGAGTTCTGAATTATGTGAATAGTTTAACAATATATAGCTGTATCACAGATATTTATTGGTGAACAAAACAGGGTAGAATTTGCTCTCATGTTTAGAAACTCACCCCACTGTAGACATTCGTTATAGGTTTCTACAATATTTATTTGCTGGTATGTAAACTTGACCTATATGTTTATGATGAAGTTGTCTCTCTTCAGGGGTAAACTGCAAATAGTAGTGAGGTTGCCAACTGTAAGAATAATTCTTGCATGGCAACTAGCCAGAGCATCATGTTCCCAGAGTTCAGTGAAGTAAATGTCAAATTGCATTGCTACAAAATTTATGAACCAGGGAATCAAGTTCTTTCTGTGTTTGGAAGTTTGGATTTTTTTGCCTTTTCAGTTTCTTGTGAATGTAAGTCTCTTGTCTTAAGAAGGCTGTGCTGAAAACATTTTTTACTTGCCTGCAAGTGGATAACTTCTAGCTAGAACATCAGAACAGGATCAAAAATTCATTCCATTCTTGCCTCAAGGAGAACTAAGAGGAAAGAAGAGGGCACTGGACAAAAGAACAGGGCCCACTTAGTTAGGCTTGGGACAGCAGGGAGTCAGCACAGACAACTGGGTAACCAGCATCCAGGGCTGAAAAAGGGACAGAGGGACTGGGAAGAATGTGTCATGTACCAGCTGTGACTGTGTTTTCTTTGTATATAAAAGAATAGCCACAGTGTTCAAGGATAAAAATGTCATGTTTTCGAACCATTGAAGCTAGCGAAGTACAGAAATGAATTTAACAGTTTTTAAAATGTAAAATGTTAATGTCTATATCATTCTTTCAACCCTGAAACTGAAGAAATAAGATAAAACTATTATGGTTCATGAGTTGTGTGTATATATATATATGTGTATATATATATACACACATATATATTTATTGTATGGTATAATATATAGATCATAATATGGTATAATATATATTATACATATACATAATATAAATACATAATATATGGTATAATATATAATATTGTAAAATATATATTATATGGTGTAATATATAATATTATATGGTATAATATATAATATTGTATAATACATATTGCATGGTATAATATATAAGGTGTAATAATATATATGGCATAATTTTATTTCCACAAATACCTGTGACTTAAAAATAATGTAGAGCTACAGAAGATTAATTGGGTTATAATCAAATTATTTTTTAAAAAACTTTTTAGGCAATGGTTCATTCCATGATTCACTCGTGTTGATTTAACAAAGTCTGGGGGCCATCTTTACCCATATGTTGCTGTCTGATAAACTGGAATGATTCTTATACAAAACGGTGGCAGTCAGGCAGATTTATACTAAAAATACAGAAATGAAATAATTTGTATATTTTTCCCAATTTTGAAATATTATTGGCACTGATTGATGGATTTATAGCATCAAAGCTTTCACTTGGTGGAGAATTCTCTCAGATTTGTAACTTATTTACATTCTAATAAGACCATAATCATACACCTAATTTATATTGAACAACTCTGATATGTAATGTATATGCTTCTCCTTTTTGCTTTAAATATTTTCATTTACTTATTTGGTTATTTTGCTGGAGGGCGGCGCTTCTTTGCTGTGAAGCAGTAGTGGCAGTTGTCACTGCTGCTGAAAAGAATCCGCATCTCACTTTCTTTAAATGGTTTTTAAAGATTTTAGGTGAAAATGAAAACTTTGGCTGTCCTCAAAATAAAATTCTAACCAGATTTTTAGCTAGAATTTATTATTGCTTTACAATAGGGATAATTTTTTAAAATACTGCTAATACAGAAGTACAAAATTAGGCAACCTGGAGAGTTTTCTGCTGTGAGGATGTACGTTTCACACAGTGACCGCCAGTTTGCTGTGTAGGTATATACACCACTACATGGAGATCGGGAATCCCATGTAGTTATCTGAATGAGTTAGATGCTTTAGAATGAGTTTGGGCTTCTATAACAAAGGCAAAAGGTAAGTGAGTGACTAGTCTTAGTGTTAGTCACCCAGGGCAAAATGGCCAGTCCTTAGCTCCGATGTGAGCCTGTGCTATGGTTTGTGTCTCGATGTCCCCCAAAGCCTCATCCACTCTTAGATGGGGCTTTTTCAGAGGCAGCTGAATCTAGAGTGCGTGATGCTGGGATTACGGGTGTGTGATTACTAAATCAGTCCACTGATTGGTTTGGCACCCACCCTAAACCCAGTAGACTAGACAGAGTATAAAAGGGGCAGAAACAAGCTGCTAAGGTGCCTTGCTTGCTTTGCTACCTTCTGCGCACCATGAACTGTTTCTCCTCTGTGATGCTCCTCTGCCATGTGCCACCCTGCCTGAAGCCAGCAGATTATAAACTGAAACCTGTACAAACTGTGAGCCAAATAAACCTTTCTTGCTTTAACTTTGGGTGTTGGGTATTTTGTCCCAGCAATGATAGAAAAGTAACTAAGACACCTTGGGAGGTGGACTTCTCTCTTTCTGGGTCCTGCTCACTTGGTCCTGGAATTTTAGAAGGAAGACTTTTATCAAAAACAACCAATTGGCTAAGGAATCCTAAATGGGATTGGATATTGTAAACCAGTTCATCAGTGTCTGTGTTGCTTTCTTTGTCTTGTTGCCATTCCTGGGCCCTAGAAAAATCTGATTTCGCTGTTCAGGCATAAAGTCAGTCCTCCTAGAGTCCATCTATTGAATTGGGTCTCTATGGTTGTGCCACCCATGTCAGTGAGCCAGTGGCAGCAGAGGAGAATGCTTACTGGGTAGAGGTCCTACTGCTTTTGTCAGGATTGGAGGATGAGGTAGTCTTTTGGTGTTTCGTCAAAGTGTCACTTAGCTCACTCAGAAACACAAGGTCACTTTTCATAGGGTAACTATTTTTGCCACTTGTAATTTAGGTGACAGCCATTAAATGAAAGATGACCTATTCGAGATGTAAGGATCAGGACCTCCCAGGTAGGGACTTTGAGTTTGTGCTCTGGTACTTACTAACTGAAGAAATTGGCTTTCTTCCTCCAAACACTCAGTTCATATTAACTTCTTTGTGGGTCTTTTCAGCATGGTATCACATAACAACTTATGTAAAATGTTAATGACATAGTAACAGGTAACTGTTCTAAGATACAGAGGCATTCACATTTTAATTATTCCATCTTATATTTCTTAACAATATGTTGTATTTCTTTCAATATCTAAGTTCCCAGACACACACACGTACACACACACACACACCCTTCTCAGCAGTGGTTATACTATTTGCATTGTTTAGAACATGGAGCATTTACGCCTTTTCTAGCTAATAATAAATCTGCGGTGATAGTACCAACCTATCACGTAAAGAATGCAGTTGCAAAGATTCAGTTTCTTGTGTGTGCAGTGACCTTAAATTGCCAGATATAAGTGCTTATCAAATTTCTTTTTTAAAAAAGAAATGAAAACCAAACTTAGAGTTTGCCAAGTACAAATAAAGATAAATAAATAAACCAAAGCAAAACAAAACCAGGTTGGTTGTTGGATGAATGCATGTAATTAGAGTTGTGCAAATAAAATCCTACTAGACAGTAAGATGTGTCTTTTTGAGATTATCTCCTAGTGGTTATAGACAACATTTGACATCTGATAATCTGTCACAAAAATCATTGATTTCTAGTTCTTTTTTTTTTTTTTTTTTTTTTTTTGTGGGTACCGGGGGGACGACCTCAGGACCTCGCGCGCCAACAGGCGCCCGTGCCACTGAGCGATATCACCGGCCCCTTTTTCGTATGTGGGATCCGGGAGTCGAACTCGGGCCTTCGCGCTTGCAAGGCAGGCGCTTACGCCGCTGAGCCATCTCACCGGCCCCTGATTTCTAGTTCTTTTCTTCAATATTTTGTTTTACCTGGTATGTGGAACAATTGTGAAGTTTTTTTAGAAATATGTTTTCACAATAAAATGTACAGGTGTTCTTACCAGAGGCTTAAAAAGTTATGATCTAGAAAGTTTTCATTGGGCATTCATTATCTAATACCAATAAATAAGTAAAATTCAAAATTATTTTATATCTTTATATATGGATATAAAATAATTATATTTTTTCTTAGAAAAGTCACTGAATACATTGTTATTTTATTTCTGCTTTCTTATCTACGTTTCAATTCCTTCATTATGTTTTGTTTAAATCTCTCTTTTACAATCCCTGGATAGCAAAATATACATCATATATATATATATATATATATATATATACATCATATATATATATATATATATATATACATATACATATATATATATAGAAAGAGAGAGAGAGTTTTCAGTTTTATTTAGAGATATGACCCAGAGAGCTTAATGACCTTAATGACTTGACTAAGGTTAAGGAACCAGGCAGAGATTTCACAGATGCTGAGTCCCAGCAAAAGTATTAACATAGTCCTTGAAAGGTAATATTACATGTGTAGAATTCTTCCCAGTGAAGTTTCCTAGCTCTACTAACATCAAGTAGGCTATGCACCCTTGAGAAAATTGAGGTCCAGAGAGGCGAAGGAGAATTCACTAACCCCTAAAATTGGCTATACAATTAATCTGTTCTGCTTTTCTTTCACAGAAAACCTTCAAAAGATCCTTTGTGGTTGGTGTAAGGATATTTGTACAGATATTTTTCCCTTATTATATGGGATATTTTATGCATTACCTTGACCACTAATTCTTTGTAACATTAAGGATAAGAAGGATTATTGGTTTAGGATTAAAGGAGTACAACATAAAATTTATGCATCTGTAAAATTATTACATGATTCTATTTATGAAGTTCATTTAAGGTTTGATCCCCATTCTGCTCACTTTTAGCATCTCCAGATCAATAAATCTATTTTTGCATCCAACTGCTTATTCCACATTTCATTAGCTTGGAAAATCATAATAGATTTCTTCATTCTTTGCAAAACCTTAGTTGGTTAAAATAAGTCTAGTCTTGGATGAGATATGTTATTGGGAGTCATTTTTTAGTTCTGAAGACTCTTTCAGCTCAGAAATGGATTAGTAATGGTATATCCCCTAAATCTCCAAAGTAATTTCTTTTTATGTTTCCAGGTTGGAATTGTCCCTTGCTATTAATATTTCTTATCAACAAGTAGGGACTTCAAAATGTCCATCTGTTGGGCTGGCACAATGCCTGCCACTCGTATGTGAATACTGCCCTTAGGAAGGACTAAGGATCTTCAATGATCTTTAGCTGCTGTGGTATGCCTCCCCCGCCCTGTTAGATATTTTTCACATAATATTAAGACTACAGTAACATAAAACATATGTCTTTCCTAATCATCATTATTTAAGTAACATACCCAAATAAATTATTTTGTTTGGGAAACAAACTAGCACTGGTAAACATGTCCACTTACATTATTTAGATCCTTTAGGTTATTTAAAAATTTTTAATTATTAAGTATGTAGTCACACTGGAATATTAATTTTGCATATAAATTTTAGAAAAATAGCATTGCACAAAAGTATATTGGCAAGAAGTACCAAAGGATGGCAGTTTTTATTGAATAGTAAAGTGAAATGGCACGGAAAAAGTCAGCATTATATTGCTCCATAAAAAATCTCAAGATGTCCTACTAAATAATCAGTAGTTGAATAGCGGATCAGTTATCCTGATGTTAGAAAGGAAGATTGTTCCTCTGATTCTAAAGACATACCAAGACATTGCATGTCTGAAATCAGTCCTATGTCTTGTAAGATCACTACAAAGGATGCAAAGCTGTACTTATAAAAGTTTAACAACTGAAATTGTCTTAATATATTCTACATTTGGGAGCAGGATAGTGGCTAAAAGTGTACTATTACCTTGGTGTCACTCCATGTGCATTCAAATATTAAGTGCTTTATTCCGTGAATGTGACCTTGGACAAATTGCTGAAGCTTTTATACCCGTATTTTTGTGTTTATGAAACAATGATAATAAATGTTTTTTGTTGAGATAAAAAAAATAATGGCTACAAAGTGTCTAATATACTAAATACTCAATAGGCACTAGCTTATTATTTAATGTTTAAATTTATTTATAAGCCACTTTCATCTATTTGGGAGCCACACCCTTCCACATTAACACTCAGAGTGGAGGGCTGAACGTCTCTGAAAGCTGACATGTTAAGATGCCACACTGCTTTTTGTCATTTGTTATTCTGTGCTTTCCCTTTCCTCATATCTCAAGGACTTTTTATGTCTCATGACAGAACAATTACCTGAATGTAATGTCTTTTCTAGAATTTATTTTTGTAAAGTATGGTCACTTTGTCTCAGCCCAATTTTTTTTTTATATGCGAGTGTCAGGAGTCGAACTCAGGACCTTGTGCTTGCCAGGCAGGCACTTATGCCGCCGAGCTATATCACCAGCCCCCCAATTTTATTTTTATTTAGGGATAGCATATTTTCACCACTGCATGTGTTCAATAATTTCTTTGTAATCATTTTCAGTTCATTTATTTGTAACAAGAATGAAGCTCAGATGACAGACTCAGTTCCATATGGCCTAACCTGTATTCTTGAACTACGGGCCTAAATTGAATGAGTTGTCTTGAAAGTGTGGTTATTAAGTACAAGAAGGAAAAATAAGTTATTACTAATTTATCACCTCATGTAGGCAATGTTTACTTGTCATATGATTTATTTAATTGAAACTCATTGATCAGATACCTATAAGGACCACACTTTTTTTTTTTTTTGTGGGTACCGGGGGTTGACCTCAGGACCTCGCGCGCCAGGAGGCGCCCGTGCCGCTGAGCGATATCACTGGCCCCTTTTTCGTATGTGGGTTCCAGGAGTCGAACTCGGGCCCTCGCACTTGCCGGGCAGGTGCTTAAGCCGCTGAGCCATCTCACCGGCCCGGATCACACTTTTTAAGCGCCTAGAAAAGTGCTTTTTGCTTGAATCTAGAAAAACAATTAAAATACAGTAATTGCCATTGAAGTGCTTCTATTCTGATGAGTAAAGGTGATGGTCAAGAAGAGATCAACATATATAAATACCTAAGTATAGTATTTTTGTTTTAGCAAATAGAAGAAATTGTATACTGAACCCAGGTGTACCTGAAAGAAAGGTGAAATAATTCCATGTGGATGAGTGAATGTCAGTAGATCTCAGTCTGAAGAAGTAAGTAGGATTTCGTCATCTAGATGGAGGAGGGAGGATTCAGGCATTCAAATGATAGTCTTAATGACATCAAAAGTATAATTTTTCACTGAAGAAAGGCAATGCTATTATTATACCTGTAGGTGGCATGAACTAAACAAAAACATGGAAACAAGATAACTGAAAAATTGAAATGCAGAGTGAATTCCCCCCACAAGACAATTTTGAAGTAAATGCCAGTATAGTAATTCCTTAAGTAGAAGACAATAAATCTAAAATTATCATTTTACCTAGGAATGATACTCCAAAACAACCCACTATATGCTGCAGTCAAATAGATTTTTTAAATAAAATTCCAAAGTGCAAAAGTATTATGGAGCAAGGAAACACCTTCTTCTTACTCTATTTTACCTGAACAGTCCCAAAGCCATTAGGTGATGATAGGAAAGGGAGGAATTGACAAAAACTGGTGGCTGGAGCTGAATTAAAGTGAGAATAGTAGATGCTACCACTATTATGTATCTTGATTGTCTGTACCCTCACTGTGAGGTGAGCTCCAGGACAGCAAGTCCATTTTAGTCCCAGGGGTGGGAGGAAGCATGCATGGCTTATGTGAAATATCCAGATGATTTTGGTAGTATATACTATAAATCATCCACATCACAGGTAGAGCATCCCTAATTCAAAATCTAAAAATGTTCACATGGTCAAAACTAGGACCCCTATGGCACTGCCAGTTGAAATTCCACATGTGACCTCAACTGATGGGTTGCAGTTAAAATGCATGTGCACTAAAATTGTATACAATTATCTTTAAGCTATGTAATTAAGATATACATGAAACATAAATGAATTTTGTATTTAGAATTGGGGTATATCCCTATGATATGCATATGCAAATCCCCAAGAGTATATACATGTAAATATCCCAAAATCTGAAATTCAGAACATTTCTCTTCCCAAGCATTTTAGATGAGGGATACTCAATCTGTATAAGTCTTGCTTATTATTGGCTTGACTTCCCTTCTCTAGAATGCAAGGTTTATAAGGATAATTTTAAAAATTTTTATTTACTACTTCAAGTAATGCCTAGTATTTAGTAGGTACTCAATAAACAATTTTCTAATTAAAAAGGTTTGAACAATACAAATATATATGAAAAAATGAAACATTTATTTTGACATTAGAAGTGTTAAATACTTCATAAAATTTCCATTTGAATTTGATTAAATAATATGAAAACATTATAGTGAAATCATTTAGTGACATTTACTGTGCATTTGACTTTGTTCAAAATTTGTTGTAGTGTCGCAAGACCACGGACTCAATGGTTTAGTTATTTAGGGATAAAGAGATGAAGTTAGAGCTATTAGATGAAGTAGTAAAAGAAAGGAAACCTAAAGACACATATGAGTAAGAAATATATAAAGAAAGTGTCTAGGAAGAGCCCCGACCAGAAGAATGCAAAGTTTTTAGGGATTTTAATGAAAATTATAGCAATTAGAAGTCAAATGGAAATGGAAGTAATAAATGTTTATGTTTAAAAATATAATTGTTTGGTTTCATATAATATCTTTATATTTTCTTTCAGATATTGTACATATGATATAATATATAACAATGGATTCTAAGAGAAGTCGTAACTTTGCATACTGAAAAAGGTTATATATACAATAAAACTTACATATATATATATATATATATATATATATATATATATATATATATATCCATCCTAATAATTTCCAGAATTGATCTAAATATACCCAGAAATGATTTCTTCAAGTACAAATAGCCATGTATTTCATGTAAATACATGAAAAAATGCTCAACGTTGCTGGCTATTAAAGAAATGCAAATTAAAACAACACTGAGATTTCATCTTACTTCAGAAAGAAAGGCTACATCAACAAATCAAATAATATCAAATACTAATGAGGCTGTGAGGATAAAGGAACCCTTCTACATTGTTGGGAATGTGAACTAGTACAACCACTGTGGAAATTAGTATGGAGTTTCCTCAATAAACTGAAAATAGAATTCCATTTAACCAAACTATTTCCCTTATTCTTGAACAAGTTAAAGATATCATATTACAGTGATACATGCATACTCATATTTATAGTAGCACAATTCATAATGGCTACATCTTGGAAGAAACCTGTATGTTTATCAAAAATGAATGGATAAAGAAAATGTGGTATCTATACACAGTGGAGTACTACTCTGCCATAAAGAAGGATAAACTTGGGCCGGTGATATAGCTCAGCAGCATAAGCGCTTGTCTGGCAAGTGCGAGGTCCTGAGTTCAGTTCCCGGAACCCACATAAAGGAAAAGAGAAGGATAAACTTGAGTCATATGTAGGGAAATGGGTGCCCCTTGAGACCATAAAGTTAAATGAAATAAATCAGACACACTTGTTTAGATATTGCATAATTTCTCTTATATGAGAAACCCAAAATATAAAAAAAAAAAAACAAAATAAATGATAGATAATAGGAAGTAGGGAGGTAAATCATTATCAAATGGGAATGATATCAAAAAATGGAGGGAGGGGGGAGGGAAGGGAGGTGAAAAAAGAATTGAGATGTGTTATGCACATGTACCCACTCCTTCCCGCAAGGAACATAACCATTATGTAATGCAACTATGTATTAATAAAAATAAAAACAGGAAAAAAAAGAGGAAATGTTATGAAATGGAATAAAAAAAGTGTATTCAATTAGCTTAAAATATTTTAAACAGTATCATACATTAAAGTTAAAAGGAAAATTATGATAGGATGTGGTGGAATTACAAAATTCCTTCTGAACTTGGCAACTGGCCCGCCGGAGGAATCTAGGTGACTGGCCTGTCCCCCTACATCAGTGTGACCGGGCCACTGGGAGAATGCCAGCCACACAGTAGGACCCTGAATAGGGTACACACAATGGACAGGCAGGACTAGCGGGATGGGAAAGTCCAATATACAAGCCAACAGGTGGTAAGTTAGGTGAACCAGCGTTGTTCGTGGGGACAAAGACATACAGAATAGAAGCAGGTGGGTGAGGATGCCAAACCACTTTTTAAAATTTTTTTAAAAAATTTAATTTAATTTACTTTTATCTTGTTTTATTTTTGTTTTTATCTTACTTTCTTTTCATTTTCCTTTTTTCTTTTCTTTTTTCTCAATTTTTTCTTTTTCTTCCTTTCTTTCTTTTTTCTTTTTTTTCTCTCATTTCTGAACGGCTGGGGAGAACTCCAGCAACAAAGAACTAATCCAATTCCCCAGACCCAGAGACCAAGTTCAGATAATCCCTCAAATACTCCTTCATTCTTTCTTTTCTACCCGCTTCTCTAAAGGTTTCCTAAACCTTGCGTGATCATCCTTTGTCCTCCAGTCTTGCTTCTACTTCCTTTCCAGTTATCTTTGTTTTATACACTATCCTCCCTAAATTTCCCCACTATAGGGTAAAACCACTTTACCAAGGGGAAATACTTGGCATGCAAACTCCTAATTTACAGTTGGTTCTGCTGTATAACTATAGACTTTGCTCCTATCATCTAAAGTACAAAATCAATAGTTACCACAGTTTGTCAGTTTCTGAATTGTGCTTGATTTTATTGTTATTCCTAATTGTACTACTTTAGCTAGGATGTCGTATCTGTTTTAATCAGTTGTTCTCCCTCCTGTAACAATACTGGGAAGCTCTGGGGTAATAACCTCACCATAGCCCAACACCAAAGGACTGGGGACTGAGACAAACAGATACCAACATCCCACTCTTAATTAACTAGGAAGGTAGGATCTTGGGACAGACACAAACCAAGAACCCCCTACACACAAAAGACATCCCCAAAGAACAGACTTTTCCTAGAGAGGCCTTGATATGAGTGATACAGCTACCTACTATGAAAACTCTCAAGGATCATCAGAAAAAACAAAATAAAAATTTTTTGACATAGAAAATGACCAAAGAAGCAAAATGCAATCTCAGACCTCCAGCCCACCCAGAACAAGTCTAGGAGACATTGACACAGAAGAAATTGGAGGACACACACCTGAAATTTCTGAAATGATAGCAGCTGAGCTAAAGAAACAAATCCATGAGGCTGTAGAGCAAATCAGATCAGAAATAATCTCTCAGGTACAAAAAAATGACAACCTTAATGAAGGAATCGCTCATCATATCTAGAGAAGACATAGATAAAAGAGTAGAGGAGCACTGGAAAATGATGGAAACCTTGAATGAACAATACAGGAAAGAACTAAAATGCATGGAACAGATTCAAAGAGATGTCCAAGAAATTAAAAATTCGATTGAAAGCTGGCAAAACTGCTTGACTGAAACTGAAGACAGACTTTCAGACCTTGAAGACAGGATCTTGGTAGTGAACATGAAAGGAAAGATCTCCTAAAAATAACAAGGGACCAGGAATTAATTCAACAGCTGCAAGACAATGCAAAGAAAAACAACATAAGACTGATAGGTGTCAATGAAAGAGCAGGAGTAAAAAAAAATGACACAAAAAGACACAACATGCAGAAAATTTCCCAAGAAACTGAAAGAGTAAATAAGATCCAAAATGTACAATAGATATCGTGAAAGGGGAAGAAACTGCTCAAAAGGAAAGAACAACTGGGATGGGGGAAAGGAGAAAAGAAGGAAGGGAAAATGAAAAAAAATACATATACAAGATAACTAAGATAATTATACTACTAATTTATTTTAGTTCATTGAAAAGAAGGGTTTGTGCTTATACTGCTTGATCAGTTTTTCATACCTATATCTTGTAATTTGAGTGACTACTTTGAAGATAACAACATGCAATATATTAACGATTGTCAATCTCCTATTATCTTGTTTTGAAATTCTGTATCATTGTTTTCATTGTTTTTTCTCTTGAAAAACAATTCCTTGTGAAGTCATGATTGAGTGTGAGATCCTCAAGGACAAGAATAATAGACCAGGGCTGGGGATATAGCTCAGTGGTGCAGATCCTGCCTGGCAAGCGCAAGGTCCTGAGTTCAATTCCCAGTACCAAAAATTTTAAAAAAGAATAATAGCCTATGCTTCATTATTGTGACTATATCTGTCCCCTTAAGGCCTTCACAAAATGAAAGTGAAAAGTTTTCTGAAGAAGTAAATACAAGGAATGAAAATATCACTGTAATAAAGGCACTACAACTGACATGACTAAAATATAAGTAAAAATTAAGCATAAAACTGAAGTGGAAATACTTTAGAAAATAGCAAACTCTATACTTACATTGCCTGAGAATTTTCAAAAAATTAATTACGCATGCAACAGATTTATTATAAAATATTAATTATTTTAATATTACTGGTGTATGTTATTATTTTCTTTGTTCTACTTGGTAGGTAGGAGTATTTCTGTCACCTTTGATTTTGTATTTGTATTGTATTAATTTAAACTAAGATTAACAAAATTATTCTATATTCTGCTTTGGAGGAATTGTGTAAGATATGTTATGATCAACAAGGTAACTTGAATATTTTATAGGAATATTGGTATGTATTTAATAGACAGGGAATTTCTAATTTTCAACTTTTGAAAGGAAAATACAGAGAGATATTTGGATCATAGTTTAATACATACACAAATATATTGCTGCACATATTCACCAGGAAAAAATGCCTGTGAGCCCAGGTTGTTATACAAATCATGACTGTGTTACAGAAGGAACAAACATAATTGTGAATCGTAATTTTCCATTTATTCAAATTGTCAGTAAAACTCTAATTCTTACAAATGATAAATTTTTTGAAGAATTCAAAGCTTGTTTTAGATATTTGTTTTTGATTACCTTAAATCATGTAATTCACTGAAGATCCATTGAACAAATCTACATAGTTTCAGAGTTCTTTGCATCTCTAAGGCATGGGTATTTATATTTTTTAAGGACACTATAAATTATATACATTGAAGGTTATGAATGTTCAATACACTGCAAATGTAATTGGGAGAACTTGTGCTATATATTTTGACTGCTCATTAGCTATTTGCCATTCTTCAAATTGACATTTGAGGAGCTGGCCTCAACTCATTATTTCAGTGCTTTATTGCTCTATTTTTAACTTTAGCATAGATATTTGTAATGTCTTAATTTCTTCTTTGTAAAAAAAATAGAAGGCTAAAAAGCTCATTCATGTACTTATTAGGGAGTTGGCTCAATAGAAATGTAACAGTTCCTTTGTGATGGTCTCTTAATACAGTTGTATAAATACACTTGAAATGTAAGCTATTTACTTAATAGATTACAATGTCTTTCTGCAGCCACTGAGAGCAAAATGCTTTTTTTTTTTTTTTACTTAAGCATTCAATACTATGAATGTCATATAAACGGTCTAGAAGAAACATTCTTGAATACTTTAGTGCTGCTATCACTTGGAGTTTTGGAATAAAAATGCAGAAAACTGGAACTAGAACCTGTGAACTCATCCTACTGATACGCAAATGACAAGAACAAGGCTAGGTAGTGGCTAAGATATGACAGGCACTGGCAGCAGTTTCTGACTAATAGCTGGTCTTTGGAGAGTCAGTCCTATGTTCTTTCCTGTACATAGTATTATCAGGTTGAGTTTATAAAAGTAAACCATTGATTGTTATTATGTCTTAGGGTCAAATATATTTCAGATAATCCCATCTGAAATATGAGTGACTATTATGTGCTCTTTTTGGCATATCCTATTGATTGCTACTGTTAGTGTTTGCTTTACTGAATTGTCAGCAATTGAGGAAAAGTCATAGAGTTCCTAGCAGGTGCTGCTTCTATACAGCCCCAACTTGTTCCCTTCTAAGTCACTTTGCAGGCAGGTTTAGCTGGGAATCAGAACAGGTATTCTCACCTTACAAAGGAGAGTTTAGGGCACATAAAGTTTTCTATTCAGAGACACAGGATCAAATCACACCTGCTGTGAGCTTGCCCCTGACCTTGCGGATCAAGTACACTAACTGGCCGTCTGCCTTATGTGCCACCTTGGCTCACTTCCCACATCTACTCTACGTCTTTTGTGTCTGATTCACAGTCTTCGAAACTTGCTTTGGTCTCTGCTTCTCAGGGATAGTTTCCCAAGGGAGACTTCAATTTACCTTTCTCATTTCTGGAGTTCTGCTACTTGTACAAAGATTTGCTTGAGGCTAGGTGCCCCCCTGCTTGCCTGGAATTTCTGAAACAGTGTCTTGCTACCTCTTAAGTCATCTTAACCTCTGTTGCTTTTTCTGATTCCAAATGCTGTCCTGGACCATTAGCTCGTGACTTTGGCCATATTTCTCGTATTTTTGTCTGCCTCATTATGATAATATGAACACCAGAAGCTGTATCTGACACTCTAAAAACTAACTTTCTCAGGGAATAAATGAAATTTATTCCTTCCGAATACTTTCTATGCCTTTTCTAAACAATAGCATTTATTTGTGAATTAGCCAAAAGTACTGTATTTTTACCTTGGAACTAAGGATATTATGTTTATGTGACTTGAAACATGAGAAATAGACATAGCCATACTCATGAAAATAAAAAAAAGCACCATAAAACTAAAGCATTACTTTAGTTTATAGAAGTTGAAGACTAGATCACAGAGTACTTTTACAATTGAATTTCTCAAGCACAGAACTGTAAAATTAATTTAAACTAAACAATTATTTTTGCAGTGCTTCAAACCTTATGAATGATCTTTCAGATAGCTGACTCACTTAAAGAAAATGTGGTTTTGCCATACATAACTAACTTTTAAAACTACATAATTTGAGTATGATTTAAAATAGAATTTATCAGTTTTGAAAGAGGTTTGATTATGGCAAAAGTGCTTTCTTCTAATAACCTCCATTCTTTGCATAAAGAGAGGTCATGGCTACACATCAATTAACTGTTTTTTTTTTAATTGATGTGGACATAAATTTTCCCCTGGCATTTTCTCTATGATTTCAGTTACATTTAGTTTGCTAATGTTTCTTTCTTTTTGTTTTTTTTCCTCTAACACAATTTAAGACTCAGCATAAGAAATCCTTGATGCAAATGGCAAGAATAATTGCTGTTTTCTAAGTTTTGCAACTTTGTCTGCCATATAACCTTTCTAGGTTTCATTTTCTCATCTGTAAAAGTAGAGAGAAAAAGGATATTTAATGTCTTCCAATTCTAACATGGCAAGATTTATGGAATCAGTGATATACTTAGAATTATACTTAGTCGTTGATGGAAATTTTTTTGTTAGAGGCAGCAAAAAGTGGGACAGTTAATGAAGATAAACACTTCTTCCTTTTATCTAATATTAACTTTTTCTCTCACTTAAATCTATTTTTCCTCAACAATGCACCCCCCATCTACTACAGCTACAAAAGACATTTCTTGCATTTTCATTTTTGGTTTTGTTTATGATAATACAAAAATAGTGAAAGATAAACTTTTAGATCTACAAGAGAATATAATGAAGACCAAAACTATATTGGAAGTAAGAGAAAGAGCTGAAGAAATTAGAGATGAGCAAAAGAAAGGAAAAGTAAATCTTTAATTGGATCTGATATAAATAGGAAGAAATGAATGTGTTTCAACTATAATAATTTTTAATTAAATTTAGATTTTTCCTAAACTTTTTGTCTTCACTCTCCCTAACTTTAAGTCTCCATAAAATCATTAAGTTTTTTTCCCCCAGAAGCAGTAGAAAGCAGGGAGAAACATATATTGAGGTATATAAAGAGGTTTTGAAATTTATAGCTTGGCCAATTCTTGTTTTGGAAGCTGGCCTAGAGAACAGAATAATGGGTCTTGAATTAAAAGCTTTGAAGTTTGGACTCTGAGATCTGGACTAAGCTTCCTTACTCTTAGGATATCCTCATAACTTTAGCAAAGGCATACAACCAAGTGTCAGCTACTTCTGTAATACTGAGAGATTAGGTTGTTCCTTTCCTTACACAATCATACCAATTTAGATGAACCAGGTTCAAAGAAAAGCACTTTGTAAGCTGCAAAAGATTATGTCAACATTAAATAGCTTCATTTATTTTTCCTCCATAGAGTACACTTCTTTAATATTCATGAAGTTAGCATAGTTTTATTTAAAAGACAGCTGATTGCTAGGCTTTTCCACAAGTTCTATTCTAAATGAATAAAAATGTTTATATATGTATATTTACCAATGCTCCATATCGGGATTAATACCCCCTATAAATAGTTGCAGAAATGGAGGCCAACAAAATTATCTACCCAAAGCCATAGGGCTCCTAAGTGGCTGAGATGGGATGTGACTCCATGTCCACCTAATTCCTAAATACCAGATTCTTGCACTGGGACTGGGCTATGAGGACTCTTGAGAAAAGTCTCAATGCTGCTTGAGCCAAATACTCCTGCAGTGACTTGGCACATTCTGAATGGAAAATATTTCTACAGAATCTCAAATCATGACAGTCACTGGACATTCTCTCTTCTAGCTCTGTTCATTGATTTGCTGGGTGCTGACTCAACCCCTGTCCATCGCTGAACCCTAAGAAGACAGGGATCAGAGACACTGAAATGCAGAGGCACTAAAAGAAGGGCAGACTAGGGGCCGGTGAGATGGCTCAGCGGCATAAGCGCCTGCCTTGCAAGCGCGAGGGCCCGAGTTCGACTCCCGGATCCCACATACGAAAAAAAAGGGGCCGGTGATATCGCTCAGCGGCACGGGTGCCTGTTGGCGCGCGAGGTCCTGAGGTCGTCCCCCCGGTACCCACAAAAAAAAAAAAAAAAAAAAGAAGGGCAGACTAGATTTGAGCCAGTTGGCAAGGCGAGCATGGCTTTGCTGTTTATCCCAGGGTCCAGTCTGCACTCCTTCTCCCTTAGACCTTCTCTGTTTTTTAATTCTCCCTGTCAGAAGTGATTCTCATAAGGCATCTGTTTCTAATTGTTTATATCTGACTGAGAAATTCAGTTGTTAAACAAACTTCTCCTGGGAATATTCATTATTGGTAATTTGGAGTGAAATCATTTGTCTCTGGATAGAAAAAATTCATGAATCAAAGAAACAGGAGAAGGAATGTGGTGTGTGTGTGTGTGTGTGTATGAATGTGTATGTTCATTCATCTATTGATTGACTCATTCAGTGTGTGACTTCAAAATGCTAGGCCCCAGCAAGACAAAGGTGGGCAAAATAGATGCAGTCCTTGCTCTCATAGAGTTTAAGCTCAAGTAATGAAGGAAATAAGTAATTAAGAATAAGATGAGACAAATACAATATTGGAATGCTATGAGATGATAACGACTTTGCAGGTTGAGGGGATATGTGTATGTGTGCTTGTGTGTGTGTCTGTGTGTGTATGTATGTAATATTTATAAAACAGTTATTTCTTCAACTCTGAGGCAGTAGCAAAGAAAGACATGAAACTAATATTTATCCAACAGTTCATTTTTTAGCAAATGAGTATCTATTGCACTAAGCATTTAACATACGTTACATCAGGATGCTTAAATATGTATTTTTATTTTGTGTATTAGGCTTTCAAATGTGCTTGTACATATGTGTCATGTTCCAGGAAAGCAATGCATTATTATTCTCACTACATAGAGATAAGCCAAAGACACTTCTAATGCATAACAAACAAGTTAGCTATTCAACTAAAGCTTCTGACCCTCAGGTTTGGGATTGCTAATATTTAAAGACCTGCTCAATGCCTAGGTAGGCGTGATAAAAGTAGGGCAATCCACCTACGATTTTAAGAAGTCAGTGACAAACTTTAATTAGATGACAATAAAAGAAGAAAGTAAAATACTTTTCCCACTTTAGGATTTTGCCTTGGGTTGTCTCAAAGGTGACAACTGAAAAGATCATGTTCATTCATGGCATAAGAACTAACAGGATATATACATTTATGGAAAAAAACCCAGAAAAGTAGTTTCTTGATGGAAGTGAGACCTGTCTTTCTTGATAAGCATACTATACTTTGCTATCACTGAGAAAACAAATGGAAATACTAAGAAGAAAGTCCCACAAAATTATTACTGTTATTATTATTAGTTCCACTAAAATTAGTTTTTATTCAGGTTTATAAAATTCTTACATATGGTGAAGTAATCAAAGTTATGTGGTCTCTCTACTGAAAGATATTTAGACTGATGGGGTAATAAAATAATTCTATTTGTTAGTGAAATCCAGGCTTGGTGTGGGGAAAAATCGACTAGGTTTGTTTTTTCTTGCCTCAATGATGTGGCTTATGAGAGCTGTGTGAATTCTTAAAAGTTATAAAATTAATTTCAGAAGAGAACAAAGTCATTTCTTATTTGTGCTGACTGAGAGAGAATGAAGCCAGAAAAATGACATCATTGTTTCTGAATATAAATTTTATCTCTCTCTAAGAAGGAAAATCCCTTTGAGCTGGTCCCTTGGCTTCCTGGTAGGCTCGAGACACTTTACCACTCCTTGGAAAAATTAGGGGAACATCAGTCTAAATGCAGATGAATTCAATCTCAGTTCCTGTAGAGGGAGATGCAGCCTTTCTTGGCTGAGGGAAGTTTATGGAAAGAACTACTGTAATTACTTTGCCAAGGAGGTAATGTCCTTCCTGATCATCCGCTATGAAAGTTTTGTTCTCCCCAGTTTCAGTGAAGAGCTTGGAGAGTCTAATCTCCCTATGGTCTGACATATCAGTTACAGCGCAAAACCTGTAGGGTTTCTCGTCCTTGGTGCAGGGAAACAGTAGGGGAGCAAGTTCAAGAATGATGGCAGATCAATCATCCCTGGAGCAACAGCAAAGGGAAGAAATAACAGTAATATTTGTTGAATAGGATGAGTCGACAGGAACATGCAAAGCCTGCCTGAGAGTCTGCATATTTTATAATGCCCACAGAAGCAGGGGTTTCATGGGAAAGTTCAGCCAAGACAGACACACAGCATACAGAATAATCACATGGAGAAAACACTATTTCTTCAGAAAGGCTGAGAACTGGAACTGTGGGGAAAATAATTTATATAGAAACTATCACTCTTTATTGGTGAAATACTCTGATAATGATGTTAAGATGACTTTCAGTAGAAAACTAAAACTTACTTTCTGTGGATTGAAAAAGAAAATGAATACTGCCACCTTCAGGGAGAGCAATTGCCATTTCATACGGTACTTTTCCACCTTAATTCAAAGCAGGCTATAGATCAGGTCACACATACTCCAGGCTACTCTCTTGAAAATATCCAGAAAAATGTAACTCTATGACCTTTGCCGGCTTGTCCTAGATGCAGCATAGCTCAAAGTCAGGATGGTCTTTCCAAGTTGTAGCTGAACTTTTGTCCTCTGGCAAGGCTAACTTGTTTGCATTATTTATGGTTCACACTACATGTCTATCATTTAGAAGCAGTATTATAAGGTTGTTCTCAGACTAGAAAACATTTACCAAGTTCCTACAAAATGGCAAGAACAAATAAATGCTAGTTCGTGTCCTTCAAGAAGATAAATTTCATAATAGTGCTTGTTTAATAAAAAATGAGTGTAAATAAATGCCAAAATGTGGAGGGAACTGTCACTGTAAGAAGTGAATTTGGGCTCCTTACAAGATTATGAACAGGGAAGGCTTCAAAGAAGAGGAATCCAGTGCTGAGATACCCATTCCATTTTACCTCAGCATAGTTCAATCCATTCTTTGCATTCAAGTCAATTTAGTTTGTTTTAATTTTGTTTACATTAAACTCAATGTGATTTACTTACAAGAAGATACTGTGTTGCTCTGGAAAGGAGATTCTCTGGGAATATCATGTGTCTCAGAAGAGCAGTAAATGACTGGCTAAGAGAAAGGACTTCATAGGAGAAGAGATGCAGTCATCCCATCAGAAGAGATGCCACTGGGAAATGTTCAGGAAAGCCAAGTCAAGGAGGGTGAGAAGAGTGCTTAGTGTGGGGTAGGAAGCAAAAGGCAAATCCTCATGTGGAGCATCCCTGTAGGAACTGAGGAGGATGTAAGCAGAAACTATTCTGACTTCTATACAGAAGTAGTCTTAGAATGTCAAGAGTTCTGGGTGATATTCTTAAAGAGAAAAAACAGAGTAAGGTGAAGGAGAGTTTTGAAAAATGGTGGAATTTTTAATACTCTTCTGAACAATGAGGGTTATGAAGTGTTTATTGATATTGCTTCACTGTAATTAAAGATTGGGGAGGAAAAGAATATTGGCAACATGACTTTTCCCAACTTTTGAAGAATGGGGGTAGTTATGAGGAGTAATGGTGGCAAGTTTCAGGTAAGTGACATTTGAAAAATCCATGAACATGTTCCTGGTTCCCAAGCAGTATAATTTCCATTTTTATTTTTATTTCAAATAATAGTGGCTGCTGTGTTACTTTTGTGACAGAGTGAAGCTTATAGGTATATAAACCCAAATTTTAAATATTCTGCTATTTAAAACCTTTCAATTCAAATATGGCATACTGCTCAACTCACTATGCTAATAACTGCACTTTTGTATCCATAAGTGATGGGAAAAGTTTTAATAAATCAAACAACAATGAATAGCTATTTTCGAACTGTGAAATATATGAATGACTGAACAATACAATAATCACTAATATAACAACTTAACAGAAATAGACTCATTGTTTTATTATAGTCATTGCCAAGGTATTTGGGGCACAGAATTTTGAAGGTTATTCTTTACCTTATTCAAGAAGAGGCATTGCAAGTCATATTCCTGCTTGTCCTTTCTAACTATAGAAAAGTAATTTTTGTCTTTCCTTTACTCTCCTGGCCTTTTTTTCTCCAAAAAAGTGTACACAAATGCAGACTTTTCCCAGGTGCAACGTTTATTTTATATAATGTTATTTTGTTAGATTAGATTAATCGAAAATTATATTCCTTTTGTTGGATAATATTTACATTTTTGAGGAAAATGTAATACCAAATGCAAGGAGTAAAATGGCAATGTAATACCATAATTGATTGGAACTTAGCTTGGCCTATAGTTAAGAAAACTGCAGTAATCCAAACAGATGCCCCCAAACCCTTTTCAATTAGCCAGAAAATGAAAAGGACTAGTGATATACTTGTAGTCAAAGAATAAACTGCTGAGTTGGAATCTTTCTCATTCCCCTTCAGGCTTCTCATTTAAAGAAGATAAGCATAGCATCCCCTGGAAGGGCTGGGGATATCTCCATGTACAAGCCAGCTTGCAAAGAAAATGGGCTAGATGAACTCTAAGGTGATTTAGATATGGCTGGATAAGCATGGCTGCACAACACTGCCCTTTGTAGCTTGAGATTTATGAAAAAGGTGCTTCTAAAATGTCAAGATTATCTTTGCTGGGATAGAATGTATGACTCCATTTAACCTTATGAATACTTAGCTGTCCACATTCTTTGGTTTGGGAAGGTGTTAGGCTGAGATTTGCTTCCCCAAATGTTAACCACAACTTGTCATTCTTTCTTAGGGTTGAGGAGAGACTTACGGAGTCTTTTATTAAAATATTGAAGAATGCAGTACACATTACCCCAAACTCTTTAATATATTGTGATGCTTTAGTGTTTAATCCTTTAGTAGTAAGAAGTAGCAGGGATAAATCGCAAAATAAAGTTACACTTAGGACTTACAGAATTTTCTCTTTGAGAAACTACCCTATTTCTTAACTTGATTGAGGGTTCTGCTTTTTTACTTTGGAGACAAGGCCAAGAATTTACAGCACCTTCACTCTGCAATCTGATTTCCAGTGACTCAGCTTCGAAGCCAGCCCTGCTGAAGGGGGCCTGACTGAGTCACGCTCTTTGTTCCCCAGGCTTCTGCCTTGGCACTGTGAGACAAGCGATTTGCAAGCTTTCTGGCAGATAAGGTCACTTCCTCCTTAAGCCTAGAACACAGCATCCCAAATGATAATAGTTCAGATACTTGGACTTGAAGGGTAGGGAAGGTTCCTGACTCTGACATTAATTAGCTGCGCATCCTAGGAAGCCTCTCATATCCTTTTTTGCTTCATTCAGATCAAGATTTAATCTATTGTTCTATGATCATTTCCTTGGACATTTGATGACACCTGCATCTAGGAAGTAAAGCCAGCAAAAACTCCACTGTGAATGTGATATAATTGCTTGCTCATAATCTTCCCACACTGAATAGCATTTTAAATGTTATATTTTAGTTGCTTAGTAAGAGTGAGACATTGTACACCTATTTTTAGTATAAACAATGGGGACAACTTCTGCAGCAAATGCTAACTTTCAAAATTAACTCCCTGGTTGTATTTCTTAGGTTTTAAAACACTCCAACTATTTAAACCAGACTGCTTGACTAATAATTGTACACTGATTGTACTTGGTTATGATATATTTAGGAGAACCTCCGTTTTTGGAAACTATAGAGACTTCAGGAAGGTAACCAGATGGTAACTAGCAAAGATAAGTGGAATATTTGTTACAAAGATACAGATTTTCTAGAGTTAAAAAATGTTTTCTGTGAAAGGGAAGCTTTAGATATACTTCCATGAGAAATTAAAAGTAGGAAAAAATGTTTTTCCTGATGCATAGCAGAATCGCACAGTCATGGTTTAAGTAATAGCTACATTCTCCCCAGAGTAATTTTATCAGTATAACAAACTCTAAGTAGGTTAAAAGTTATTCCAAACTGTCACCTTGTTATCATTATTTTAGTAGTAAGTACAATGTTAAACAAATTTTCTCTACTATGATTAATGTACTTACTAAAAACACATTTAGTATAATAGTATGTAAAATGCATGCAGGCATAAAATTCAGAATTAATTTCAAATGTGCACAGTTCTTAACACTTATAACCAAAATGAATTAACAAGTTCAAGACCACAAAAACAACACAATGAAATGAATAACAGTAATTTTGTATGATAGTTGGATTTGGCTTGCTGGAATAAACATTGACAATAAGAACAGGCACTAATGTTTCAATAAAACTGTCAAAAAAATCCCAGAAAAAAACAAATTCTATTGCCATGGTCAAGAGATGAGTCTACAAAGCCTTAGAAACCATGGAAGCAAAATATATTTTAAAATTCAAAGCTTTAAATTTTTGAAAGGGTAGTATCTAATAATCAAGCACACTCATACCTTCACATTAAATTATGTGAGTGTATAAATATTCACAGTAAAATATAAATGAAACTGTAAATAGCTTCATGTCCATACAGATCAATTTTTTGGCTCCTAATGAGTCAAAATCATTTACATTATTATTTTGGGCTTTCAGAACTTACTACATTTAGAATTGTCAGAGATGTCTATGGGCTTTTATTATCATATGTATGCTACATGATGATTTGATTTTACATTCTGTAAAACATTCTGTTGCACAGCATAACATGCAACAATTTGGTCTTCATGGGATGGAAGTATCCTATGTGCATAAAATCCATTTATACTGCACTTCTTTTAGCAGTTTTCATGTGTTTAAAGAAATTCTTATAGAACATTCTCTAATCCAAAACAATATGTCCTTGAAATTCAAGGAGTCTTAGGCTCTAGTTTGTGGAATAGGTCAATGTTTAATAAACCAGGGAATCCCCAGTGTGGACTGTACATACCTTTTAACCTAAGTTAGCCCACAAAATAACTATAAGACCTTATTACAGAGCAGTGGGTTTAACATTTAAATCTTAGATCTGTAGAAGGTGGGATAGTGATATTTGAGAAACTTTCTCATGCTAGAAGCCATCCTTTGGTCTTTACCTACATTACTCCATTAGAAACCTAGAATTTTAAGGTCACAAAGTGTTAGACTTCAGAACAAGTGCATTTTGCTTTGCTCGTGAGACCAAAAGTTATTACTGCAACATTTAACTTTTACCTAACAATTTTTCTTCTAATTCGCAGAATGTAAAAAGAAGAAAGATATAGGACTAACCTAAGTTCTATTGCCCTAATTCTCTCATTTTAATTTTTTATTTAGCTCTTTGAATGTCACTTCCTCTAATAATTCCCCGTTGTTTTATCTAGAAAAAAACAAAAACTAGCTCTGGCTCACGAAGTGTTGTAGGACATACTGGGAATATGGACGTGTGATCTTTAATTGTGGTTGTCAACTTGCTGGATTAAGGTACTCTCAGATCTCTAAAACACTTCTGGGTGTGTTTAGGTGGATAATGGGGCATAACCTTGTGACTATATCTGTTTCATAACTCCTTCCTGTTTGTGTGGTTACCAACATGCTCTGATTGCTGGCCACCATGATGTGAGCAGTGTGTTCCATCATGCCCTTTTGCCCTGGAGCCAGCCCACCATGGACTGAAATCTTTGAAACTGTGAGGCAAGTAAACCATTTCCTACTTTAAGTTTTGTTTGTTCCAGCAAAGCAAAACCTGAAATCAGGATGATTATGAAAGTGTTGTATAAAATGAGGTGCTCTGTCAGAATTTAGCTGAATATTTACCAGTCACCACAGTGCTGGTGAGGAGCAGTGTTGGTCTTTTGCACTCACCTGTGCCCTCGTTCAACAGATGATGCTGATTTAATTGCTTGCTATGGGCTTTTCCTGGTTTTCCACCTCTAACTTTGCTCGTTCAATGAGGAGTTTTAAAAATGACCAACTTGGAGATATCAATATGACTACTTTGAAGCCCAGATGTTTCTTGCTGTATGTTTTCTTAACAGTTTTGTAATTTTTGTGTAGTTATATCTTTCCATTGGTAATTCTAAATATTTTAAGTCAGGATCTGACTTTTCATCTATTTTTCTTACAGCCTCATTGCTTCTGCCTCACATTAGCGGTTGTTTTCGTTTGCTTGCTTCTTTTTGCATAAAGTAACAGTTAGCAATCAACTGTCTCTGTTGAGTAAAATATGATAAAATTAAGCATCTGCAACTTTTAAATGTAATATATTCTAAAGACCTACTTTTTCCAAACTATGATGCATACAATCATATACAAAATTTTAAATCTAATAATTCAATGCTTTTAAAAGAAAATAAAATTTAAATTAATTTTTTGATAAAATTGATAAATAATTTCAAATATAACCTCTACTAAATAACCAAATTGTAGTTTTTATCTAATATAAATGGACACAAGTATATAAATTATTTTAAAAAGTGTGGACAAAGGATTATATAATACATAATGTTCTATGTCATATATCATTGACCCAAACTTACAGCAAGAATTTTTAGGAATATTTTAAAATTAGCATTAAAGCCAATTAGAACTGTGTTAGAGTTGATTATTTAGTTCACAATTTTTTTTTCTTCTTTTGTGTTACTGGGGATTGAACTCAAGGCCTTGTGCATACGAGGCAAGTGCTCTACCACTGAGCTACATCTCCAGCCCTTGATAATGTTGATAAGTCTCACCTATATTTATTTAAAAGGAAAGAATAGTATTGTAGAGAAATGTAACAATTGTGTAAATTTAAAGAACCATAAAATGATTTATTTGCCCAAAAAATTTGAAAAAGTTTGTCAGAACATAAAATGTATTTTCACATAATAAAAGCTTTCCTTTAAATCCTTTTAATCCTGAAATTGCAGGATTTTCTTTGCATATATTCATGATTGGATAGCTATTAACCAAAGTATTAATCCTCTTTGAATTTGATGACTGTGATAGATTGCAAAATACAGCCCCACATACTTCCTGCTTTTATATGAATACCAATTTGCATATAACATCACTGCTTTGCCCATTAGAGGGAAGAGGACCCCAATATCTATTGACTCTAGGTTGGCCTTGCAACTTGCTTTAACTAATAGAATGTAGAGGTAGTGACATTGTACAGCTTTTGAAATGAGACCTCAAAAGGTTGTATAACATCTATTTTGCCCTTTTGGAGTTCTGATAGCACTGGACTCTGAAGCAGCTAAGGATGTTGGATCTCTTGGACAAGAAGGCCCAGACTCCCTGGCCATTCTAGCCATCCCAGCTGAGAATTCAGACCTGAGCTGGAGCTTTCTTAAGCCTCTTATTCAGCCAGTGTAGTGATGACTGCAACACTATGAGTGGTGCCAGGTGAGACCAGCCAAACAATTATCCACTGAGCCAAGCCCAGATTGTAGAATCATAGGAAATAAATTTTTTTTTGGTTTTATACCACTAAATTTGGGATTGTTTGAAATTCCTAAATAACTGATGTAGTGAATAGCTGATAGAATGATAATGATTTTGTTTCTGTTGTCAGTTTTTCCTTAGAAATAGAAAATTGGGATTTAGAATCAATATGAAACAAAAGTTGTACACTTAATATGAAATTAGAAATAGTACGATTGTGTAAATTTCTTATATAAGCTTCACGTCAAAAATTAAAATTTTAAAATGAATATAGATGTTTGTATCAATTTTATGTGTAGACTTATCTATGCTATAACCCTTTTTGCATGCTTCCATCATCATGATTAAACTTTGCCAAGAAGTCATGTTCAATTTAAGCTCTGCCTTATATACTGCAAACATATTTCTCCCCCTGTAGAAGGAATTAATACTTTCCTCCTATCTAATTCTATTGCTTCAATGTTACTTGTAAGCAAAACTCTCAGTTGGTACTAAATGAATTCACATACATGAATCCTGTAATGGTGTGGCTGTAAATTTTGCCTGTAATTTATGCATTTAATTTTTGGCTTATTCATTGTGCTAGTTACCTTATATTTATGAATGATCTACCAGTTCCATTAGGGAAACTTGTATAAGCATCATAAAACATTTTGACTACAGTTTTTCAATTCGGTAAATATTTTAAGATCCATATATTATTTTTCTGGGAAACCGTACTTGGGATGTTGGACTCTGACAAAACTTTTGGAATGTAGTATAATAAGGTTTCCTTTGGAATGTATATTTCCTTACACCAGTCTCTATGACATGTGCTCCCAGACATTCCCTCGAGCTAACACAGGCTTGCTGTGAAAGAACTAACACAAAGGCCATGTTACAAAAATTGCTGAGATTGTTTTTAATATCCATTTTATTGTGGAGACATTGTCCTCATAGCATTCAGATTTTAAAAAACACGGTAGAGAAACAGCAGCAAAAACACTTCTTTAATTTAGTTGTATCCAATTCCTCTGTGTTCCTGTGAGTCTATTTTGGTATATATAATTAGCCCATTCTCTCTTATGTTCAGAAAAGACACTGGCATGTATGATGATAATAGTAAACGAAGCCAGGCAGGAGTTCATGCCTGTAAATTGTAGCTACTTGGAAGACCCAGGCAGGAAATTTGTGAGTTCAAGGTCAGCCTGGGCAACACAACTAAACTTCACCTAAATTTTTTTTAAAAAGCATATCCCTTTTTTCACTGTAGTGGATGGTTCTATCTATGGAATAGTCAAACATTTACATCTTAACACAAAATTGTCATCTTTTATTTGCCTTGTTTTGTATTCATACAATACCAAATTAACTCACTCTTCATGTTGTTTTCACAACCAAAGAACACATGAGTCAGTATATATAAGAATATAGGTTAACACAACAGAGATACATAGTTCTGCCACATGTACCTAAAAGCACATTTCACAGGAAACAGCTTTACATCTGCAACTGTTGCCAAGACAAAAAATCCAGTCATACTATTGAATAGCAACAATGCCGGCACTGGCAATCTCTGCCTTCTTCCCTCTGCTCCTACGCCAAAAGAGCTTTTAATAGACCACTGGATGCAGAAAACTAAAGCACTGTCACATATATACTCTGTGAAGAGAGGCAAGGACCAAGATGACTCAATTTTTTATCTTACCACCTCTGACTATTACCCACATTATGATACATGTAAGAAAAGTTAAAAAAAAGGATGAAAACAGAGAGAAAATTTGAATTTAAATTTTTTTCTTTTTTCTTTTTTCTTTTTTTTTTTGTGGGTACTGGGGATCAAACTCAGGACTGCATGCACCAGCAGGCTCCGGTGCCGCTGAGCGATATCACCGGCCCTTTTTTCGTATGTGGGTTCCGGGAGTCAAACTCGGGACCTTGCGCTTGCCAGGCAGGCACTTACGCTGCTGAGCTATCTCACCGGCCCTAGTATTTTTATCTAATATGTATTTCCTGTTTAATATAGATTTTAGTAGCTTCGTTATCAGGCTTAATGTAAAACAAATCTAAATTTTTATTAATTTTACTATTAGTATTTTGATATTAATTAACATGTTACTACTCCTTTGATATTTTATCTATAACACCCAGAAAACAAAACTCAGCCACGTGTCAGATTGAGACGTTTGTAACAAATTTATGAACTTCTTATTGAAACCAAAGTTTGTCCTTTTAATATACTCTTTATTTGGTGTATTCTAAATTCTCTTCACCAGTAGTGGTTGTTATCAGGTAACCTATCTACTCTCCTCCCACACATGTTCAATGGAAGGTGAAATCCTATGCCTAGAATTATTATTAATTTTTAATGATTATTAAAAAGAGTTTGGCTAACCAAAAGCCATGAGATAGCTGGGTGATTTTTCTTATAATCTTCTTCATCTTAATCATAGTTTAATGAATAGATAACCGGCATGGTTCATTTGGATACCTAAATATAGTCTAAATTTTTCACTTTGAATCTTTATTAAAGATTTAATTTGTACTCACTGAATAATCCTAAAGTTAAAGAAATGAAACAAAATTATATTAGAGCAATGAGAGGACCAGAACACCCTGGGTCTTTCTTGGCTAAATAACCCTTGGCAGAGACCATAAAATGTATGAAGAGGAAGATTGGGGAAGGAGGTCCAGAGAGGTGGCCTCGCTAATTATTGACAAAAAAACTCCACTTCTGAAGAAGCTGGTCACTTCAATGTTTAAGCAGAGGAAAAGGATGGAACATTCTTCTTAGTAGTTTAGATGCATTCATATGATCTTAGAATTAAGAGGTGTAGTGTGTGTGTGTGTGTGTGTGTGTGTATGTGTGCATGCGTGCTAGAGAGAGAGAGAGAGAGAGAGGCAGGGCTTAGCATCAGAATTAGAGAATGATTGTCATAGCAAGTAGAACATGTAGGAAAGCTCCCATGCCTGAGATTAAAAATGAAACAAACCAACAAACAGAAACAGATCCAGGATAATTTTTAGTAATGAGGTTTTCAAAGTGCAGTTTTGTAGAGCACGAGATTCCATGTGGTTAAATATCTGAAGTACTGTGGGAAACTATGACCAGAGGAATGCTTGATGTGAGTGCAAGGTGGAGAGACCTTGAGAACAACAGTTGCCAGGTTTGTGGAATGCATGGTTAAGTTTAGAGCAGACCTGCAGGACAACAGTCAGCAGAATCAACAATAGGTTATTCTCAGAGATGTTCGCTCTGGTCATTGTGTTCCTCCTGCCCTCTGATAAGCCTCCTGCTCAATAAGCTTGCTTAAACTAGGTTAACATTCATCACATAGGAGGCCATTCCCTTTCCATCCCTGACCCATGATCAATACTCCTCTATAATTGTTCCAAGTGTTCTTCTTCTGCATCTTTGTTCTCATGTCCTTGAGTTATAAATAAAAAGTCATGGAAGTTTCAGTTTGGGGCTGTTTCCCTGATGCTGTCTTATGCTGGACAAGCAGCCCGTCTGTGCTTCTAAGTGATTGAACTCTGAGTACTCTCTCATCCTCTATGATGTCATGGTCGTACATTATGACAAATTACCACTATAGGGGATACAGGAGGGGCTGAAATGTAACACATTGGTCCTCCAACAGAACACTTCTCTTGTTATCTGTTTTACATATTGGGGCTGAAGATTACACATAAGATTCTGTCTGAGAAATGATTCCTCTGGAAAAAAAGTTTTTAAAATGAAGCCATGGATGTAGCGTAAGAAGAAACTAAATTTTCAGGTTTCACACTTGGGCAGTTTTTAATGTAAAAGGTGATGAGTAATGAAGGTTTTTAAAGTGCTATTACTGCTACTACCTCTGTTATCTAGTTATGGCAAATCCAGAGGTCACATGTGTTCCATTAAACAAGCAGTATATTCTTGTTAAAGAGTTTTTCTATTAAGCTAGGAAGTGACACACTGAGGAGTGAATGTAGGAAGATAAAATTCAAAATAATGAAAACCATGCATGGGATGGGATGAGGAAATGTACATTTGATTAACACAGTGCATAAGGCATTGGTTAATTCCCCAGATTAAAAATCCAAATTAAGCCCCAGATGAGCACTAAGTGAGGTGGGACTGGGGAACAGAGAGGAGATACTAAATTATACAAAATGGAAGCAACCGGGAAAAATTGGCTTTTTTCTAGTTTTCATGCAGAATTAATCTCAGTGCATTTGTGTGGGAGGAGAGTCACACCTCCCTGAAGTCCTGGCAAGTGCAATTGCCATAGCATATACGAAAAAGCTAGAGTAAATATTTTGCAAAGCTGCAATCCAAGACCAAAACAAACGAACAAACAGACAAACAAACAAAAAGTCTTTAGAGATTCACATTTCATCTGTAACAGTGAAAAGCGATGAGAGTCATGGGATTCTCAATCGGTCATGTCTAACTTGAGTTGGACCAGAAAGTGACACTAGAAGCATTGTACAGGGAACTTCAATCAGGAATAACAGAAAAGGAAAACAAACAGAAGACATCACATTCTCTAGTTGTCCTCATGCTCAACACAAACACTGCAGAATAATTTTTTACTCTTTTTCAAATTATCAACACAAAATCTCTTGTCCAATCTACCAGCATCACATCTTTAAGTAATAGCTCTAAGATATATGCTGAATCCATCCAGTGATTCCCACTTCTATTTCATTATCCTAGCAATGGCCATTTGTACCCTAGATGACTACAACAGTCCTCACCTCTTTTCTTTAACCCCTTTGCCATACACATCCACTAAAGTAATTTTTAAATATGTAAAGCAGAGCATGTCTTTAAAGTCCTCCCAAAAAATAAGAAGGAAGTTCAAACTCCCAATTATCACCTACAAGGGCCATGGTCTGGCCCTATGTACTATTTGACCTCATCTCATTGCATTCATTGTTTAAGATACAAGAAATTTTCTGTTCCTGGAATATGCCCAACTCCAACTTTGCCCTTGGGCATTCGCTGGTACTTTGCTTTTGACAGCATTTTCCCTGTTCTTCAATGAGTGGCTCCTTCTCTGGCTTTAAGTCTCAGCTAGATAATTTTCTCAGAAAGACATCCCTTGAACAAGCAGTTTACCTCTACGACAAAGTTTATCTTTATATATCACCCAGTTAATTATGTATATCACATTATCTAAAATTGTGCTTTTATTCATCCTTTCTTGTCTCTTTGTTCCTCTCCTCTCTTTCTCTCTCTACATATATTTATATTCATATTTATATTTTCTCATGCTATAATGTGATTTTAATAGAGCAAGGACCCTTTTTCTCATTTACCTCCCCATACTGTGCCCAGTATATTATGGTCATATGACAAGAACCCAATAATTATTTATTTTAAAATAACTAATCTATATTCACTTGTAATTGTTTTCCTTTCAGAATTTTACTTTCAAACAAGTAATATTTCCCAAAAGTAAACATCTGTATATATTTTGGAAAACACAAGAACAACAATATAAACCATGCAATGGATTAAAAAAAAAAGCAAAAATTCTTCATAATTGTGCAATTAACTCACAGACAGTTGCTGGCAAGTACTGAACAGTCAACTCAGTGAGCTATATGATAACTAAGGTCACAAATGTTAAAATGTAAAAAATGGGTAACTGGAGGCTTTTGGCTGTCACATAAAATCTATAGAATATTTTTGCCATTCAATTTAAGTTATCCCTGGAACATTTTTCCATACTTTAGCAGTAGTGGAGAACTTTTATTTTCCCTGTTGAAATTTAGCCTACATTGTTGGTAGTTTCTTTGCCGCTTGATTATTAAGAGTTAATGTGCCTATTCCTCCTTCAATACTCCTTATACGTCATAGATTATAAACCTAGTTCCAGGTCTTCAAGACAGTCAGGTATATAAAACCAGTTAATTACTTGCTGAGAGGTCCTGTCGACCTCAGGACCTCGTGCTCGCGCTTGCCAGCAAGCGCTTGCACCGCTGAGTGATATCACCGGCCCTTTTTTCCTTTATGTGGGCACCGCGAGTAGAACTCAGGACCTCACGCTTGCTGGGCAGGCGCTTATGCCACTGAGCTATCTCACTGGCCTGAGAAACTTCTTTAATAACTAGTGAGTGTTAAAGTAATGGTGAAATTCCCACATAGAATCCATGGAATTTTAGTCGACTTTTAATTTTTTCTCCTGCTAAATCGACCATAGAAAAAAGGGGGTGAGGAGAGGCAGTCGAATCCTTTCCCTTTTAACAAAATACTGACAGAGAAAAAGTTAAGAATAATGTGCTAGGTTGGTGGGGTGATTCATGTCTCCCACAGCTGAACGGTTACTTAATTCAGAGTTGTGCTGAGTGTCTTGATCTATTCCTAGTCTCCTGATAGACAAAGGTTCACCCACAATCTGCAATCAGCACTAGAGTTATATTCAGGCAAGGAGGCTGATGCGCTTGTAAGTACATCATCAAGGGAGGGGGTGGAAGCCATCAGAGCCAGGGAGGACATCATTAAGGGTACAGCCTAGTAAATACAGTCCCCAAACGTGTGAGAAAGAGGGTGAAAAACGAGGAGAGTGCTCGTATAATCAGAGCTTCTACATAACTCTTTTTACCACAAACTCTTGAAGGCTTTAAGGAAATGGACTCTTGGCTGCTGGCAATGGACAGGCTTAGAAATTCAGCACGAGGAACACATGTCCAGACAGAGGTGATCTGGTTGCACAAATTGGCTGCAACTAACACAGCCTCCCCGTAATCACCTGAGACCTTTTTGTTTACTTATTGGAAATATTTTGTATGTCTGTGTTATTATAATGATGCTAAAACATAGAGTTTCATTTTATGATTCTTGTTTATTGACTACCTAGAAAGGATTTGCCTTTCCAATTTGTTTAGCTTCTGTTTTGCTTGCCCAGTTTATAACCTGAAATATTTCTTTCTTTTTGACATCAAAATGCTGATGCGTATTTGACATCTCATCAGTTAATTCTACATCAAATACATATCATAGGATTTCATGAATGAAATAAGTGTCTGCATCCTATCCTATCATTTAGGTTTAACTAGATATATTCCATTTTAATCCAAATCATTCAATTTAGTAATAATCAATCACTTATGTTATTTGTTAAATACACTATAACATGAATATTCCTGTATAGGGCCAATGGACATTAGATTTAGGGGCCAGACAAGGTCTCTGTCACTACATGATTTTTTTTTGACAACCCTTTAAAAATGTAAATAACAGTCTTAGTCCCAGGGCATTAAAAAGACAAGCTGCAGAACGACAGACCAAATGTGACCAAATTTGCTTTGCTTCAATCAAGTAGCTTCGCTTTTTCACATCTGCATAAAGGGGATAATAATATATGCAGACAGAATTAAGAGATGTTTCATATTATGAAAAAGAGATAACTTACTTTGAGAATAAGGAGATTAAGCATTTCCAAACGCCCAAAGTAACCATAGTCAGTCTTGTTTTAGTCCTAGTTTAATCTTAGAATAAAAGAGTGATCCAATTTGACATCATTAGCAATTTTTTTTTCTTTTCTTTTTTCTTTCTTTTTAATGCCAGCAAGGCAACCCTGTGTAATTGTCAAATGCCACCTTTAATATTGTTCTTTAATTATCTAGATTAAAGTAATCTTAAAAAGGATAAGAATTCCCACTTTTTGTATGTAATGATAGAGTTTTTCATTTTTTTTTTTCCTGCTTGCAGGCCAAATTTTCATCTTGATAACTAAAAACAACAATAGAGCAAGAGCCTACTTGACAATTTGCATTTTATAAAGCTAATTTCTAAATGAAAATGGAAATGATTTATCTATGTTTTGTATTTCTGTTAATATTTGTCAAAGATTCAATGTTGTAAGCAAGGAAAGAGTTGAGTCAAATACCTTCAACACAGGCACAGTTTATGTATTAACTGACTCAACAAATTCATAGACAAGTGCTCAGATACTGCCCACTTTTATTCAACTGTTGCACACTTTCATTCTAGTGTCATTGCTCCTACCTTGCATTTGGCTCACTTATTCTGTGTGTAAAGGATGCAAAAAGGACTACGACATTAGTAGCATCATATTGTGTCAGGAGTTCTGCCTTTAATGACCATTTGGAACTGGGTCTTCTCTGACCTGGTAGCAATTTTCTCTGTTTGCATAACATAGTTGTCAATTAGATATTCCAAATTAAAATTGTACTTTCTTGAAGATCTTAAGAATTTAGGGCACATAGGGCCACATACCTACATTCAATTTTACCTCACAGACATACTAGTTTATAATAAAGGAATACTCCTTCTAAAACCAGTGACTGTACACAATTACCTCAGCAAAGTGCTCTCCCACTTCCTCAACACCTTCCCTTTCATACTGCTTTCCTTTTTTAGCCCAGCAAGGTTTCTTGGGGGTAGACAGGCTTTGAGGTGATTGCAAGGAAAAGAAAATACAGTCAATCCAAAATAACATTCTGAAAAAAATTAGAAGAGGAATACCTGCAAACACATTGTATGAAACTACCATTATTCTGATGCTAATGCCAGAAAAGAAAAGTACATAATATGCCTGATGCTCTTATATGCAAAAATCATCATCAAAATACTCACAAACTATATTCAACAGAGCATCCAAAGGAGCATTTACTGTGATCTTTTGGGATTTACTCCAGGAATGCAAAGATGGTTCAACATATGCAAATCAATAAATGCAATTCACTGTATTACTAGAATGAAGGACAATAAACATATGGATATAACAATACTACGAAAGGTATTTGACAAAATCTAGCATACTTTTATGACAATATATCTCAACAAAGTAGGTAGTAAAGAAATGCTCCTCAGTGCAATAAGTGCCACATATTAGCAGTCACAGAAAGATCATACTTAGTGACGAAAAGCAAAAAGCTGTTTCTCCAAGGCAAGTAACTAGACAACGATGCCTACTCTCACCACTTCTATTCAACATAGTACTGGAAGTGAGAGTAATAGAAATGAAATGAAAATAGAAATGAAGTGAAATTCCTTCTATTTGTTGACAAAAAATCTTACATGTAGAAAATCCTCAATACTCCACCAAAAAAACTTAAGACTGATAAATGAATTCAGTAAAAGTTGCAGGACACAAAATCAACATACCAAAAAGCTAGCACTTGTGTATACTAACAACAAACTATTTGAAAAATAAATTTTAAAATCTCATTTGCAGTACCATCAAAAGCATTAACTAAGAAAGTGAATGATCTGTAAGAGGAAAAAATTAAACATTGATGGAAAAAGTGAAGATAAATAACTGGAAAGAAATCCTTTTTCTTGGATTACGGAATTAATATGTTAAAATGTCCATAATACCTAAAGTGCTACACAGGTTAAATAAAATCACTACTAAAATTTTCATATCATTTTTATTTATTTATTTATTTATTTATTTATTTATTTATTTATTTTTTGTGGGTACCGGAGGTCAACCTCAGGACCTCGTGCACCAGCAGGCACCCATGCTGCTGAGCGATATCACCGGCTCTTTTTTCGTATGTGGGTTCCAGGAGTCGAACTCGGGCCCTCGTGCTTGCCAGGCAGGCGCTTATACCACTGAGCCATCTCACCGGCCCTCCATATCATTTTTAAAAGAGATAGTAAAAACAATCCTAAAAATGTATATGAACCACAAAAAAGCCCTAATAGCCAAAGCAATCTTGAGGAGAAAAAGAAAAACATAAAAAAAAAAAAAAGCATGACCTTCACTTGGGAAAATATAGACAAACTAAATAGAACCTAGAAATCAATCTATGCATCTGTAGTTAATTGATTCTTGACACAGAGCTGCCAAGAATACAGTGGAGAAAGGAAACTCACCAACAAACTGCATTTAAAAGGAAAATCATCAACAAATTGCATTTAAAAAGGAAAATCATCGACAAATCGCATTTAAAAAGAAAAATCACCAACAAATCACATTAAAAAAACTGGCTATATACATGTTGAAGAATGAAATTGAAAGTTTTTCTCATGTTTTGCACAAGAAACAACTCAAAATTGATTAAGGCATAAACATAAGAAAAGAAACGATATAACATTTAGAAGAAAATGTAGAAAGAAACCTGTTAAATATTAGTCTGGGGAACAAATTCTTGCCTATGACCCCCAAAACATGGACAACAAAAGTAAAATTGTGTAATTCTAAAAAGCTTCTCTACAGCAAAGGAAACACTCAGTGAAGTGAACAGTCTGTGGAATGGGAGAAAACATGTGCAAGCCAAACTGATAAGAGTTTAATATCCAAAATATACATAGAAGTCAAAATACTTAATAGCAAGAAACCAGCATAATTACAAAAGAGACATTGGGTCTAAATAGACATTACCCGAAAGAAAACATGCAAATGGCCAAGAGTTATGTGAAAAAAAAATGCTCAATATCATGAGCCTTTGGGGAAATGGAAATTACAGCCATAGTGCAATATTCCTTCACACCTGTTAGAAAGATGATTATCAAGAAGATGAGACAAATGTGTTCATAATGATGTGGAGGTAAGGGAACCCTTGAACAGTATTGGTCAGAATGTAAATTGCTACACCCATTTTGGAAAAAAAAAAAAAAAACTTCAAAAAATCAAAACAGATTACCGTAAGATGCAACAATCCCTCTTCTAGATATATACCCAAAGGAAACAAAACCAGTATGTTGTAGAAATATCTGCACTCCCATGTTCGTACAGCATTATTCATAATTGCCTAGCAATGAATGAATGGGTTAAGAAAAGTTACATATATATATATATATATATATATATATATATGTATATATATGTATATGTATATGTATATATGTATATGTATATATATATGTATATATGTGTATGTATATATATGTATATATATATGTATATATATATATGTATATGTATATATATGTATATGTATATATATACATATATATATACATCAGCCTTAAAAGCTAAATACAATTCTCTCATTTTTGACAATATGGATAAATGTAGAGAAAATAACACTAAATGAAATATGTTAGGCAAAAATAGACAAATATCGTAGGATCTGAAAATTCAAACTCATAATTAGTGAAATGATGATTACCAGAGGCTGGAGGAGGTTGGAAAGGATGGAAGTGGGAAGAAGGGTTATTGGTCAGAGGGTACAAGGTGTCCGGTAGGGGAGAGAGTTCTGGGGATCTATTACACAGCAGAGTGACTGTAGCTAACAATAATGCATTATGTATTCAAAATTGCTGAAAGAGTGAGTTGGTAAATGTTTTCAGCACAAAGAAAGACAAATATGAGAGATGTTGGATAGGTTAAGTACCTGGCTCTTCATATATATATATATATATATATATATATATATATATATATATATTCCTCATAAATTATTATTTGATGATTAAAAATAAAAATAAATATTTTTTAAAAAATTAATGTTTACATTATTAGAAAAATGCATATATCCAAGTATGCATTATTTAAATTACACAAGTTGTGACATCTAAATTCGAGCTTTGTTTGTATACTATTTCCCGGAGACTCTGCCTACCTCTAACTTTCAGTATTGTTGGCCATTCTCCAATCTTTTTCTTTTCCCTGTAACTGTATTCATTTTCTTTTTTATTCCCAGTCTTTTCTTACTCCCATGCCTTCGACACAAAGAATAATAGAGACACAAAATTTCTTACAGTAAAGGAGAAGCTGCTGAACCCAATACTGCATACAGAAGTTAAATTGTTCAAAATCTAGGTGGGTGCTAGAGAGATTTTTAACCAACTACTGTAGAATACCTGTAGAAGTAGGTAGAAGTTATCATCTAGTTTTTTCTTTGTTCGTAAGCTGGGACTGAATACTGTAATAGAAGTAGAATTTTGCAAAAACAACAATAACAAAAGGTTACCTTTTGAAGCAAATCAAGAAAGAAACTGAGAAAAATCCCTTTAATTCTATCATCTCATTTGAAGGATGCTAAATGTGTTACAAGTTATAGCTATTCACGTTCAAGAATAATCACTAAAAACAATTTTAGCATTACATTTGCTAAAAAGTGTCTAGGTATTAAAGAAAAATAATTATTAAAATTGTTTAAATTAATGTAGCTGCTCTAAAGGAGTATCTGGAACATGTATTTTAGGTGCATTTAAACAAATCAAAATTTTTCAGTACTGAGTGATTAGATCAATTTTTAAAAAGTTACAGCGGGCTGAAGAATACTATATGATCATTGATCTGTATTTGTAGTTATTAAAGGCTTTGCTACATTAATTGTGCTAAATGAAATCATTTACTGGAGTTAGATTAAAAATCACTTCTAGCATTAAAGGTTCATAAGTAAGATAAAAGATCCCATAGCAGTTTGTCTTGGTTTGTACAACATAGGTTTTATGTGGTGTCAGATTTATTAAGGAATGTGAAAGAGTCTTCATCATGCTTTGAATGAAAAATGGAAAAGACTTTAAGGTTTTATAAAATAATTTTGAGGGAGATTTTGAAATACTGTAATTTCTTAATAGCTGAAACAATAACTTTTTAATCACTTATTTTGAAAGCTGATGCAATTCAAACTATTCTGAGAAATTACTATTTCTTCATAAATAGACATTAACATTTCACATCCATATTATACCCTTATGAAATCAAAGACTTTTAGGTCTTTTACAGTTTTGCATCCAAGCAAACCTATTAAGTGAAAAAAAAAAAGATGATGGATATCTTCTTTATAAAATAATGTTATTAAATAAATCTAGAGTTTGTAGCATTCAAGATACCTTTTGTGTGTGTGTGTGTGTGTGTGTGTGTGTGTGTCTTTTTGAGACAGGGTTCTACTATGCATTTCAGGCTGGTCTTGAACTCACTTGGTACCCCAGGCTGGTCTTGAACTTGCAGTGATCCTCCTGCCTCAGCCTCACGAGTACTGGGGTTACAGGCATGCACCACCACACTGGGTGCATTCAAGATATTTTATCTCTATGTATGAACTCAGTTCTTTATGACATTAAAATATTTTGTCTTCATTTCTTATTTGAATGGTGAGTGGCTTTTCACCTGAACATTTGCAAATTATTTGTATTAACACTTCCCAGGTTTTTCTACTTTCTACCTTTCTTATTATTTCTATCTGTCCTAGGTCTTTAAGTCCTTTTCTGCCTTTCTAGCTGTGATAGTTAACTGACTGTGTCAACTTGTGTCAGAAATGACAACTAAATTTGATTAGCATAGTTCAGATTGTGGCTCCTGGGATTTACTGAAGACAGAAGACCCAGGCTGGGTGTGAGTGGCACCAACAAATAGGCTTGTGGCCTGAGTAGAATAAAAGGAAAACAGAAAGAAGGCTCACTTCTGTTTCTTTGGAGGAGCTCCAGTCTTCACCTTCACCTTGGAAATTATCTCCTGGCTTCTAGCTCAGACTCTTCAGCCTTCCATCACAGACCTTTCATCCTCTTAATAAGGACTCAAAAAGGACACTACAATGATCTCCAGGCCTTTGACTTCTGACTGGATCTTTTTGACCCCCAGCCCACAGCCATCTCTTTTGCACTCTTCCACAGCTAACTCTGTGGGCAGCCACTGTAAGCCTACCTTGCAAATCCTTATGTATTTCTTACATTAAATCTGTTTCCCTAGTGAGCACTGACTGATACACAAGCCTTTAAAAATTATATATTTATAAATTAATTTTGAAATGTTAATGATTAATCTGTCTTTCCACTTATTCATTAACAAAATTATTTACTATATTTAATAAAATACATTGTATACAATCATTTACTATATTTATCAAAATGCATTCTATAAGGTATATATTACTCTATTTTAACTGTGCAATAGAGAAATATGTTAACTTTTTAAGCAGGAAAACCGTGTTGACCAAAGTACAGCTTAGGCATGTCTGAGTAGCAAGCAGCACTCTGCTTTACCCATGCATTTCAAACTTGGATTTGTACAGTTGGAGGTCTCTTTAGTACGTTTCTGCTCAGTTGATTCTAGTATTTGCTTGTAATCATTTTTCAAACTGTTAAGGTCATTTTTAATTCTAATCCTGTCTTCCAAGGTGCTCACCCATCCTGATGATGTGAGGTACTTGGCAAACTTAATGACTACCTTCTCCGGCTTGTAATCAATCACATACAGAGATGTTAAATGCACGCAGGGCTGATCTCTGTAGAATATCACCTGTTACAAGCTTAGGGGCAACCGTTGTACATTATGTTATTTTTAAATTCTAGTGATTGCCTTATTCTTTATACTGTGCCTGAGAAAGACAAATAGATATTTCACTGAGTTAAATGAGACCAAGCAAATCCAGAGAGATGATTACCTATAGGTCTGTCACCTTTCCTTACAGCACTTTACAAATTATGGCACACTGTCTTAACATTCACGCGTGAACAAACCTCATAACTTGGGAGTGGACAAGTTGCCTTTGCCACATTGTACTTATGATTTTTTTCAAGATATCAGCAAGTTGCCTAATATTTAGGAAAATTTTATTTTCTCTATATGAAAAGAATTGGTTTCAGTGACGATTCCGTAAATGCTCTAATTTTTTTTATTTAAACTAGAATTTGTGATAAAATAAAGGCTTTCAGATTCAGGTCCTCTTCCTCCTCCCCTTTCCTCTCCCCCTCCCCACCTTCTTCTTCTCTTCTTCTTCTTCATCCTCTTCTTCTCTTTTTCTTCTTCCTCTTTCTCTTCTTCCTCTCCTTCCACTTCTCCTTTTCCTCCTCCTTCTTCTTGTTCTCCTTCTCCTTCTCCCTCTCCCTCCTCCTCCTCCCCTTCCTCCTCCTCCTCCCACTCCTCCTTCTTCTTTGCTTTTATCCCTGCAGTGTATTATATTTCAGAGTCTTCCTTTGCTCTGAGGTTTGAGAAGAATATAGCCAAACAAAAGGAAAAGAGGGACAATTCATGTTGCTCACAACAGCACCCTGGGAGAGCAACATCTGATTGTAGTTCTGTTCTATAAAGTAGAGGGGAAGAGTACCTGTGTTCAAGATGATTCAAGGAAAGTTTGTGACGCTCTGGTGGACAGTGGTTTGCAGATAACAGAGCAGATGCTGTTGGCCAGATTAGAAGTTTCTTTATTTTGGATGAGATTATAAGTTTCTCCTTTAAGGTTCTGGACATTCTGCTCTAAATTATTTTGCCAATATTTATTTAAGCATATCACATCTGTTCTGAATTCCTAATTTAAAAAATACTTCTTATTCTTTTTTAGCTCAGTTTAGTGTTTTTAATATTTCTCAGATGGAGCTTCTAATTCAGAGCACCAATGGCCTTTAATGACCTTGCCATTATTCAATTTGTGCTTAACAAGACACATTCCCTAAAAATACATACAATTACTCTCTTTAACATTTTGATCAGTGAATTAATGATTAAGTTTATTCTACCATGACTTCTTTGAAGGTTAATAATTCATACAATTATCTTGCACTAAAGTATGTGCTCAGTCATAACTGATTAAAGTTAGGAATTTTTATGACATGCACATTATTAGCCTTTTAAAGACTGGATAGTTTATAATATTTTTGAACTTGTATTTTCTGACAAATGGATTAATGCCCAATTTAAGAAGAACAGTGAGAATGGTTTAGATATGAGTTAAAAATATTATGAAGTATTGTGAACTAGACGTAAAAATATTCATACTTCGCCCCACAGGGAAAGGAACTGGAATTGACAGTTCACCCTGAATTTGATAGTTTCTGCAAAGAAAATAGTTGATGTTAGGGTTGGTGAAGGCACACATGGGACAGTCTCCTATAGTAGTTTTGAAGAAAATGCAATTTTATTCTATTTTTCCACCAACTTCCAAGTGGGCAATGAAAAGGTCCAGTTAGTCTGGTTAGTGGCCTAAAAATCAATTTGGAACAGGAAACCCCTGAGTACAGCCAACCCTGATAGCAGTAGACAGATAGGGAATACAGTTTCTGGGCCCTGCTGAACTGGAAGGGCATTCAATACTTTATCCAAGGAAGCCCAGGAAAGGTAGCTGGCAGAAAAATCCAAACCATGCCTAAAAATGCACCAAAATTAGAGATCTGAGAAAGGCGTTAAATATCAAATGTTGCCCCTAGCATATAAAACAATAAGTGACCTGGCCTTTGGCTGCTTATGTACTCTATTTTCTATCATTCTTTACTGCTTTACTCCCTTGTTTTATTTAGGCTGCTGCCTACATTTCTGTGGTTCAGAAAGAGATTCTTTGACCACTTTATCTATAATGCTCCAGTAATAGCCCCTTACTTTTTTTTTTTTTTTTTTGTAGGTACCGGGGGTCGACCTCAGGACCTCGCGCTCCATCAGGCGCCCGTGCTGCTGAGCGATATCACCAGCCCCTTTTTTCGTATGTGGGTTCTGGGAGTCGAACTCGGGCCCTCGCGCTGCCAGGCAGACGTGTAGGCCGCTGAGCCATCTCACCGGCCCAATAGCCCCTTACTTTGAATTACTTTTCTTTATAGTTCCTATCACCATTTGATATTACATTAGCATATCATTTTTTTGAAATGAATGAACAAAATGTCTATAGAAGAGGAAATAAATTGTGTGGGTAAGTCAATCTTTCAAAAAGAAGATGCTAAAATATTAGGAGCAATAAGGAATACAGTTGCAGGGCCCCACTAAACTGGGAGGACTCTTGTCCTATGCTGCAGAAGGGCATCAGGGTTAGTTTGTAACCACATCAGGGATGGTCCAGACTTGGGCGGGTGCATTATCACACTAGTGATATTTGGCGATCCCCTGAGAGTTTAGGACTCTAAGGTTGAGTTTTGGTGTCAACTGTTGATTTTTGAGGTATAAAATCTTGCTAAGTTTCATTTCTGCTGAGTTGTAGAACTCATGAATTTCATTAAAGTAGACTAACAAGACTGTACTACGAGATGTATGCCAAATTATAATTTGATCTTGGGACATGGAGTTTGTTAAAAGATAAATTATGACCTAATAAAATAAATCATGGTGGGCCTTACTATTTATTTTTTATGTAAAAAATTATTTTCTATACAGACATTGATGATGTGCCTACATTCTCAATTTGTCCTTAAATTTGTTGTGCTTTTGGAAGACTGTTTTTATTTCCATATGAATTCTGTAGTGCATATTTCTATTTTCAAAATTAGAATGAAAGTTACACAAATAGGTTGGGAAAATATTATTCTTACTAAGGCAACAGAATCACAGAGTTTTAAAATTTAGAGAAGCGTTTTTACACACTTCCATTTAAGAAACAAGTAAACCATCAGCCTTCAAATATGTCCTGTCAACTCCCAATCATTTTTTTCCTCTTCTTTCTGCAATACATGATTGAAACCTGTCCTCAGGCTGGTGTTCTCCTAAATGGAGAAATGTTGAGTTCCAAAATTTCTCTACTAACTTATTATCCCTCGATAATTTAAACCAGTTCTGTACTATTTATACATGTCAATACATGTGTAAAATATGCATGATATAGATTTAATATATAGTATAATATATTTAATATATTTTTAATGTCTAGATATATTTAAAATGTTCACCATACATTAAATTATACATTAAGTATATAAATATCATATACTTAAATATATTGTTAGTACAGTATTATTTAATATATGTTTAATTTATATTAAATATGTAATATATATATATATATTTGCAATATTGCTTTCATTTCTCATGAATGGTAATCAAATATTGAGTAATATACACCTTAAAAATAAAAACTCAGGTGGGTGTGGTGGCACACATCTATAATCCCAGTGCTCCCAGAGAATAATAAAGTTCAAGCTCAGTCTGAACAACTTAAAGAGGAATTGTATCAAAAAAAAAAAAAAAAAGGCTGAGTATGGCCCTCAATGTGTTGATGAAAATGCTTTTAGCTACCTAGTGACTAAAGGCAGAAATAGGGGAGTTATTCTGGAAACATTTCTCTTCACTTCTGCCCCACCTGAAATCTTTTTGAGTTTTTGATTTTATTTTCTCTATATCTTTCATATCCATCCTCTGCTCCTTGTTTTCATGCTAATATCTCACTTGGCCTTAAGAAAAAAATGAAAGAATAATCACATTAACCTGAAAAACAAGAAAAATCTCTTCCAAAGAAGACAAAAACTGCTCCTCTTAATTTTTTATATTAGCAACTGGTTTCAGGCATAGTGTACAACATTGAGTACTATTAAACATCTATAATATGTTTTATCTGTATTTAAAAAAGTAGTAATTTTTCTATAAATATTTCTATAAATATCCATTTATTATGAAGTACCATAGCTATTGCTCATGATCAGGTTCTTTTTCACTGCCAGAATTTAGAAAAATATCTAATCTGATGAGACTAGAATGAGAATTTCAAAACCGAAATGCCTACCAGATGTTTTATCAGGGGAGATTGAAAGTATACAAACATGCCAATCTTTCCTTGTCCTGTTCGGCTGAAATGAATAAAACCCAACACAGGTTTTCTCAACACCTAAATTGCTACTAGGTCTCCTGGGCTGAACATGGAAACAACACTATCGCAGCATTAGTTACTGTCACAGACTACATAATAGGCTGAACTCCACCTTCATAGAAGTAGAAGCAGATTAATTTTGCTTTTCAATTTAACCCGCTCTGCAGCTATGACAAGATAAATCATTTCAGAAAAGATATGTTAAATCTAATTAAGGTTCTTGTTTTAGCTGTCATCATACTTATAATGGTCCTGTGGACAGCAGTATACAGATGCCTAGAGAGTTACAAGCAGAAATCTTTGGGAAAGGACTACAGATTGCATTTTTATTTTTCAAATCTCTGGAAGAAAATAAAGCCTCCATGCTTCGGAAAGATTTTCTTGTTTTGGTTTTTAGATGCCTTGAAAGTGATATATATATAGCAATAAAATTTGTTTTTAATGTAAATCCCACAACTATAATTTATTTGATGGGAAATATTCTAAATATAAGAAGACAGTGTGGATACTTAAAATTTAGTTTTTCAATGGTGACCCTTTCCCTTTGAAAATGTTCACCTTTCTTTTTACTGAGCTTCATAATTTGCTTTCCTTACTTTTAAATAGACTCTTGAAAAGGCAGCTAGAACTTCTCCATTATTTATGCATTATGGTTTAGTTCTAGAATGTCCTACAAAAGTCTCATGTGTCTGGAAGTTGATTGGATCATGGTGGCACTAAACTCATCAGTGAATTAATCCAGTCAATAGCTGACTATGCTGTTGGGAGATAAATCCTGGCTGGAGATGAGCCCCTGGGTTGGGTGGTGACCTGGAAGGATATAGTTTTGTTCTTGGCTCACCTTTCACTTTCTGTTTCCTGTTTGTCAGGGGGTAAGCAGCTCTCCTCTGCCACGCTGTTGTGCCATGCAATTTCTGCCATGGAGCTGGCTGACCATGAACTGAACCCACTGAAACTGAAAGCCAAAATAAATCTCTTCTATAAATTGTAGTTGTTTGGTATTTTATCCCAGTGATGAGAATGTGGCTAATACAGATTTTGGTACCAGAGAAGTCGGAGCATTATTGTGATTGTACCTGATGATTTGGCTTAGAAGCCTTTGGAATTGCTTCACAAGAGAAGTTTATAAAATGTTTGGAGCAGGCTAGAGAAGCCTAAGAATGTGTTTGTTAGCCAAGCTTGACAGGAGTTTGCAGTGAGAGATCAGAAGATCAGAATGCTAATAGGAATGCAGACAGTAAAGCCTAGGCTCGGGAGGTTTCAACTGGGAATTATGACTTCACTGTGTTAGACTAGAGGCTATGTGGATTATGCTTTGGCAGAAAATTTGTCTTCATTTCATCTATGTCCAGAGTTTTCGTGAGACACTGAGATTATGGGTGGTGGACTAAATTGCCAGGTGGAGGAAATTTCAAGGGAGCCCAGAGTTCAGGCTGTGGTGTGGATATTATTGGCAGCCTTTGGCCAGATCTACAGTAAAAAAGCATTTTAGATGTAAATCATTATATGTTTGAAGCTCATTTCTCACCACAGCTTACCTGGGGTGCTAGACATGGAGATACAGGATTTAATGTTTAGCCTGCTGGACTTTGCTCTTGCTTTGGTCCAATACCATTCTATGCCCTTATTTCTCCCTTTTGAGTAGGTACATTTACCCTGTGCCATTGTATGCTGGCCATGTTTAACCTTCTTTTTCATTTTTACAGATACTCACAGCTATGACCTTGCCTTGAGTGCCAGAGTTGACTTTGGACATGGACTTTTCAGCAGTGCCAGAACTGGTAGGGTGTTGGTAACCCTTAGAGATGGACTAAATGCATTTTGAACAATCAGGTGGACATGAGTCTATTGGGGGTCAGTGATAGAATGTTGTGGTTTACATTAAAAATGTCCCCCAGAGGTAAATGGATCATGGTAGACACTGTATTTATCAGTGGATTCATCCTTTGTTGAATTCAACAGCTGAATGTACTGTTAGGAGGTCTGGCCTGTTTGTAGTTGGGTCACTGGGGACATAAACTGAAAGGATGTATTCTTTTCCCTAGCTCCTTCTGTCACTCTTTGCTTTCTAGCCACCATACAATAATCAGCTTTTCTCTGCCATGCTGTTCTGCCATGTAGTTTCTGCCTTGGAACCAAACAATCATAAACTGAACTCATTGAAACTGTGCAAAAATAAAATTTTCCTTTAAATTGCAGTTGTTGAGTATTTTCTCCAAGTGATGGGAAAGTGCTTGAAATACTTCAATCTAAGCTCTTCTGACCTTTAAGGTTGGTATTGTGAAATCTGCTTTAATTCTACTGGATTTACCTTTATATGTGATTTTCTGTTTTTCTCTGACTGCTTTAAAAATTCTTTTTTGTTGTTGTTGGCTATCCGGCAGTTTAATAAGGATATGTCTTGGTGGGCTCCTTTTTTCATCATAGTTCTTTGGTGTTCTGTTAGCCACCCCACCACAGGTATGTTGAACTCTTTTCCCATCTTTGGGAAATTTTCTGCTATGATTCCTATAAATGAATTAATAATTTCATCTGTGTTTTCTAGCTTTTTCTCTAAATCCAGTTATCTTTAAATTGGCCCGTTTAGTGCCTTCTAGATGGTCTTTTTTGTTCTCTTATATTTTTGTGTGTGGCTTCTTGAATATTTCTTCATAATTTACCCTTTTGTCCTCAAATGCAGACATTCTGTCTTCACACTTGTCTTTTCTGCAAAAATTTATGAATTAGATGTAGTTTCAGTTTTTTATCTCAGGTATTTCCGTCTGATATCTTTTTGTGGATTCTAAATCTTTTGTGAATTTGTCATTCATGTTTTGAACAAATTTGGTCAACTCTTCCAAATTTTTACTTATTTTCCCCATATCCACTTTGGGTAGTTTCAGTGATATTTCCATGAAATTTCATTCATTTCCTCCTGGAACTCATTCAGTTTCTTCATATTTTCTATAACCTTTACTTAGAGTTCCAATACCTGGTATTTGCTTTCCCTTCCATTTGTGCCCCCTGGTTTGTCTTAGAAGATTTGGGTCATCTTGGAGGTCTTCTGTTTCCTTGTTTTCTCATGTTCCTGTGTGTATGCATGTATATCCTTTTTTATTATTTATTATCCTCAGGAAATCTAGATATTGGCATTGAGAGGAAACAGGTTGTCCTCCACAACTACGTTACCTTGGCATCAAATTTCAACTGGACATTGACAAGCTCAAAGAACCACTCATGAACATCGTTTAGCCAAACTAAGAGGAGCATGATTTTAATGAAGACAATTACACTACCCATATATTGGGCTATAGTACTTCAGAATTGGCAGGGGTTGGGGTGCTTGGTCTGTTGTTCTTTGAGTCCTTTCTGGTCCAGTGTGTGGGCCCTGGTGTTGGCTGGGGGCAAGGCACTCTTTTGGTTTTTCCCAGGGCTCCTAGAGTAAACTTTAGATAATTATCCATAGTTTTATTCATATCTAAGCTAAAAAGGAAACTCAGATTTTAGGAGACATATCCTTATTAAACTGCCAGCTAAAATCTCAGATGAAATGAAAAGACCAAGCAAGGTCAATGGATAAACAATAGAAAATGACAGGAAAAGAAAAACAAAGGAGTCACTAACAGAAAAAGACTGCAATGAGTAAACAATATATGTCAGTAATAGCTCTCCATGTTAATGATCTCAACTTTCCAATTAAAAGACATATATTGGCATATTAGTTCAAAAAGAGAATCCAACAGTCTGTTGCACTCATCCAATCCCAAAAGATATTCATGGACTAAAAATTAAAGGATAGAAAATATTCCATGCTCTTGGAGCACCAAAACAAGCAGAGATAGGAATTTTAATCTCAGACATGGCAAACAATCCAACAAGAAGAGACAATGCTTCTAAATATTTATGCACCTAGTACTAGAGCACATATCTTCATAAAACAAATACTGATGAACATAAAATATCAAATAAATACTAACACAGTCATAATAGGGACTCTTAACATCCCATTTTTTGCCAAGTAATGGATCAACTAAACAAAAAATAAAGAAATATCAGAACTGAGCCATACCTTTGAATTTAATAGATATGTACACAGTATTCCTCCCACTACAACAGACTATACATTTTCTTTGCAGCACATGGTACTTTCTCCAAAATAGGTTACATACTAATCTTTAAAGCCTGCTTAAATATCAAGGAATCAAATCATGCCATGTGTACTATCAGACCACTGTGCAATTACTTTTGAAATCAATGACAGAAGAAACTACAGAAGAATAGAAGCACCTGGAAAATTAATAACACACTCCTAAAAACCCAGTGAGTCACAGCATAAACCAAGGAAGATATTTACATATTTCTGGAAGTTAATGACAATGCCTGTACAACACACTGGAACTTCTTGGACACTATGAAAGCAGCCCTAAGAGGAAAGTTCATTGTAGGCAATGCTTATATTAAGAAAAGAGAGATCTCAAATAAATAACTTAATGATGAACATTAAAATATTTAAGAAACAACAACAGTCTAAGCCCAAGCCAAAATTAAGAAGAGAAACTAAAGATTAGATCATAAACCAGTGAAATCGAGACTAAAAATATACAAAGAATCAGTGAATCAAGACCTGGTTTTTCTAAAGAATAAACAAAACAGATAAAGTATTAGCCAATCTTACCAAGAGAAAGAGAGGAAAGAGAGAAAAGACATCAATGAAGTTACAAATGAATAAGGCAAAATCAAAACAGACATTGTCAAAATTGAGAAGATAGTAACTTGTATGATAAATTATATTCCAATAAATTGAAAACCTTTAAAGAAAATTCCTAGACTCATACCAAAGCTAACTCAAGAAGATGCAAAGATACTGAACAGCCCAATAACAAGCAATTCAACTGAGATAGTAATAAAGAATCTACCAACAAACAAAAGCCCAGGACCTGGTGGCTTCACTGTTTGAATTATACAAAACCTTTAAGGATCTTATATCATTTATACCTTTGAAGTTCTTCAAAGACATTGAAAGGGATGGGGTGCTTTCCAAATCATTTATGAAAGCCAGTATCACTCTAATTCCAAAACTGAATAATGACCCAACTAAAAAGAAAACTATAGGCCAATCTCTTTACTGAACATAGATGTAAAAGTTCTCGGCAAGATATTAGTGAATAGAATGCAGCTCATCATCAAAAAGATCATACATGATGACTAAACAGGTTTCATCCCATGATGTAAGAATGGTTCAACATATGCAAATCTGTAAATGTAATACATCTCATAAATAGAAGCAAGATCAAAAACCACACGATCATATCAATAGATGCAGAAAAGAGTTTTGACAAAATCCAAGACCTCTTCATGATAAGAACTCTGAAAAAATAGATATCTGAATTTGATAAAAGATATTTATGACAAACCAATAGCGAACATCTTATCAACTGGGTAAAAATCTAAAAGCATTCCCTGTAAAATCATGAATAAGACAAAGATGCTCACTATAATCACTTCTATTCAACATAGTACTTGAAATATTAGCTAAAGCAACTAGGCAAGAGAAAGAAATACAATAGATACATATAGGAAAAGAACTCAAATGATCACTATTAGCAGCTGACATGATAGTCTGCAGAGAAGACTGAAAAACTCTTAGAATTAATATCCAACTTCAACAGTACAGCAGGATACAAAATCAACACGCAAAAACAAATAGCATTTGTATACAGCATAATGAACTCAATGAGAAGGAAATTATGAAAACAATACCATTCTTGGTAGCATCAAGAAAAATGAAATGCCTAGGTATTAACCTAACAAAGAAAGTGAAACTCTCTACAAAGAAAACTACTGTACACTAAAAGAGGACATTGAAGAGACAACAGAAAAATGGAATGATGTCCCCTGCTCCTAGATAAGCACTATAAATATTGTGAAAATAGCCATACTCCCAAAACTATTATACAGATTCAATGCAGTCCCAATCAAAATACCAACAGCATACTTCACAGACTTAGAGAAAACAATCCTAAAATTCATATGGAACCAGAAGAGACCCAGAATAGAAAAAAACAATCTTGAGCAAAATGAACAAAGCAGAAAGCATCACATTACCTGACATCAAGCTGTACTACAAAGCCACAGTAATAAAAACAAACAAACAAACAAACAAACAAAACAACAAAAAATCGGCATGGTACTGGAACAAAAACAGACATGTGGATCAAGGGAACAGAATAGAAACATCCCCAGACACATTTGGCTATTTCATCTTTGACAAAAGGGCCAAAAGCATACATTGGAGGAAAGATAGCCTATTCAACAAATGGTGCTGGGCAAACTGGATATCTGTTTGCTGAAGATTTAAACTGGACTCATGTCTCTCACCATGTACCAAACTAAAACCAAAATGGATCAAAGATCTAAACATTAAAACTGAAACATTGAAGATGTTCACTGGAACACTGGAAGATAAAATAAGTAAACATTTGATGTCATAACTGTAGGAAAGAATTTCCTAAACAGAACCACAATTGCACAAGAAGTAACAGCAATAATCTACAAATGGGGGGCCAGTGAGAGAGCTCAGCAGCATAAGCGCCAGCCTGGCAAGCATGAGGTCCTGAGTTCGACTCTCAGTACCCACATAGGAAAAAAAGGGCTGGTGATATTGCTCAGTGGCACAAGTGCCTGCTGAGAAGCACAAGGTCCTGAGGTCGACCCCTGGTACCCCCCCCAAAAAAAAGAATCTACAAATGGGATTACATAGAATTAAAAAGCTTCTGAACAGCAAAGGAATCAATTAGTAGAGTGAAGACAAAAACTAGAGAATGGGGAAAAATTACCAGTTATTTTTCAGACAGTGGACTAATATACAGAATATAAAAAGAACTCAAAATATTTAGACTACCTGAAACAATAGACCCAATCAAGAAATGGGCAAGTGAAGTGAACAGATACTTTTCAGAGGAAGAAATGCAAATGGCCAACAAATATATGAAAAAATGTTCAACATCCTTGGTCATTAGAGAAAGCAAATTAAGACAACACTAAGACTCCATCTTATAAGATAAAGAATGGCAATCATCTAGAAATTAAAAGAAAAAAAATGCTGGGCTACCTATGGTGATTAAAAAAAACATTCCTACAGTCTTGGTGGGAATGTAAACTAATATAACCATCATGGAAACCAGTTTGGAAATTCCTCAAAGAACTAAAATTAGAAATTCCATATGACCCAGGTACCCCTCTTCTAGGTTCTTCTCCAAAGAGCTAAAGACATCGTACTGTAGCAATACATGTAAATCAATGTTTATAGCAGCACAATTCATAATAGCTAAACCCTGGAAGCAACCTGTATACCCATCAACAGATGATGGGATAAAGAAAATGTGGTATTCATACATATATGCCATTGTACTTAGCTATAAAGAAGGACAAATTTAAGACATTCATAGGAAAATGGGTACACCTGGAAAATATAATGTGGAGTTATGTACCCATTTCCCAAGATGACTGTAAACTGCATGTACCATAAATATGTACTAATAAAAATAAAGTATATTCTAATTGAGCAAAACCCTTTGTACTTCTTTACTAGCATATTCTAGGTAGACAGGGTGTATGCCTTCTAAGAGAATTCCTTGCACAGTATTTTTCTTTTCTTTATTTCAGTTGTGCTAGAAAGGTTACATTTTGTTCAACAGAGATTTTATAACCAATAGCTTACTACATATTGGAAAATCTTTTGTATATAAATTAATTTCCTTTTACATTCTACTGTTATAGTTTCATTTCTCTGGTGCAGGAATTTCTGTTTCTTCAGATCTTTTCAGCTGCAACTAAGTAATATGTTTTTGCATGTGTGCTGGGAGAAAGAAAACATACAAATAAGTGAAAGAAAACTGTGACAATACATAAATCTTCACTGAGAAATCTGACTTAGGGACACAAATGTAAAAGTCAAGCTTAAAAAACAAGCAAGAAAAAATGAATTGATTTCAAAATATGTTGTTAATTAAAGTCCTTATTGATTTATCTGACAGCAAATGGAAAACTGATTAATTTTAAGTTTTTTATTGCCATGTGATATTTATAGCTATTTTTTAAAGTGTTTTATTAGATTCAGTGTTTTAAATCTTAAATTCTACTTCACTGACCAGAAAAAGACTAAAATAAGGATAACAATTAATAGAAATAATATAAATACCATAAATGTGAAAAATTTCCACCTCACAATCTTTTCAGTGTTTGTTTTAGCAGATGACCATTTTCAACCGACCATGACAAGCAACATGAACATGCAGTTTATGAAGACTTCAAACTAATGGGCCTAGGGCTATACTCACTCAAAAACAAACAAAAAGTCTGCATAAGAAGAAATGTGAAAAGATTACTTCTAAAGTTCATACATTCTAATTCAACAATTATAGAATCCTATTTTATTAAAATAGAACTTTATACAAAATATATTTTAAATGCATATCAAAATGGTATTTTCATAAAATGCTGGGAAATCCTAATACTTATGACAAGGAATGACTGAACAAACCATTATATTATGCTCCTAGTTTTGAGTGTTGATTTCCACTAAAATCCAACTTTGGTGTTTTCTCTGTGTGCATATTGACTTGCAATAATGTACAAAAGATATTATGAGAAAACAATTATAGACAGATATAGGTGATACAGATATGTAGATATGGATGACCAATTACTTTCTCCTTTCTTTCTTCTTTCTTTCTTCTTGTTTTTGAGAAAGGATCTTTCTTTATTATCAAGGCTGGCCTTCGATTCCTCGTCTCCAGCTATTCTGCTTTAGCATATTAAGTAGCTGGGGTCATAGTCACATTCCACCTTAAATGATTGAGTTGAATTTTAAAAATAAATAATAGATTTAAATAAGGCTACAAATGTATCTATCAAACTATGAATATTGATTATTTATAGGTGGTAGGATTACAAATTATATATTCTTCATGTCTTTATTTGCCAGTAGACACATTTATTGTACAATTAGAAAAACCAGGGTTTTTGAAAATTAATTGATATATGGCTTATTGATTGTATGTTAGCTAAATTTTGAGAGAGCTAAAAACATGTTTGAATGGCAAAAAGTTATATATTACTACCTTGTACCCCGTGCATCAAGTTGAGATTGATGATTAATAATTTAACCTATGTGAAATAATTATTATTTCAGTATTACTAATTACATACTTTAGTTGAATAAAATTTCAAATACAGTATACGTTTTACAAATTATTTCCTAAATGTATAATAGTTAACGTTCTACATTTCATGTGTATTTAAATAAAATATACAATTTTAAATTCCTAGGTTTTATAGAAAAATAACACTTTAAGCTTCTCTAAGTCTAATTCAGGCAATTTGAAGAAGTGACTGCAATTTTATAGAAGTTTGAATGTTGGTGTCTTTCAAGATTGCTTAATTTATAGAATCTGATGTACTCTTCTAGATGTTTCTAAACATAATAAATATATATACTACCTATATTTGCTTGCCAGATTCTTTCTATTATCTTACATCCCAAATCTAGTATTTGAGGTTGTGCTAAACTAGGTCACTTACTTAAGAGCTCCATTTTGAGTATGGAACTGCACTTCTACCTGTGACCATATCTACACATAGGCTCTCCAGTGGGAGTTGACTTTCACCCTCAGTGGATGGGAATTCTGTGTGAGGGTTTGATGCATAATTAGCTCATGGGAAACACACAGGAGCATCATCAGGTACTTTAAACTTGAAAAAATTATTTTCAATAGTATTGAGTCATACTATAGTCATGTGGCAATGTCAAACTGTAGGCTATGGCCCGGGCACCTCTGGTCTGGACTGTAACATGGGCACAGTTCTGCATTCAGGAGTCACGGCTCTGTAATTTTCTAAGTCAGTGCAATTTCCCTGCCTCATACTTGGCAAGGGGATTTCAACTGTGTAGCTCTCAAGTTCTTCTTTTTATTCAGCAATACAAGAAAGACATATTTGGATGTGGTGAAATTTCTCCCATGAAGGTCTATTCATATCCTAACTTTAGTCAAGTGGGCCCAGATGTAGACCACTCAAGATTCCTTGCTTTGAAAATTAGTGTGAACTTGTCTCAAAAAGTAAAAAAAAACAGGGGGGGGGTTAGAAATGTAGCTCATTGCAGAGGCCCTGAGCTCAATCCCCAGCACTGAAAAAAAAAAAAGAAAATAGAATCCTATTATCCTTGTATTATCCCTACTCTGTCTTTGATCATGTGTTTAACAATAGCAGAAATTACTTAAGTACATGCCCCAAACACAAATTTATAAAGGGGGTTAATTTCATGTAATTTCTATTATTTTGCCTCTGACATAACATTCAATTTACCTCACACAACTGGCAACTCATTTATTATTGCCAATGGCATCTCCTGAAATATGGATCACTGACTGGTCTTATACTGCTATTTAGATGTTCTCCAGCCAGACTGAACTACTATTAGTGTCTGTGAAAGGAGGTGCCCTTACTGTAACTTTTAGACCTTTACAAGTGTCATTCCCTTCTCTCAGATCATTATTCTCCTCTGACTCAATTTAATCATGTTTCTACCACAAACACCCATGTACATTCTTGAAGTGTCAGCTAAGACCTCAAATTTTCCAAGAATATTTGAACTTTGTGAGGTTGGGTACTCTTTCTTTTTTTTTTTTTTTTTTTTTAATGTGGGTACCGGGAGTCGACCTCAGGACTTCTCACTTGCCAGCAAGCGCTTGTGCCGCTGAGCGATATCACCAGCCCTTTTTTTCCTTTCTGTGGGTTCTGGGAGTCAAACTCAGGATCTCGCACTTGCCAGGCAAGTGCTTATGCTGCTGAGCCATCTCACCGGCCCTGGGTACTCTTTCTATGCAAACCCAAAGCATTCCCTAATTCCTGTGTGGCCCCTTGTAATCGCTTACTCTATTATCTATAAGCAAAACCCCACAAATTATAATCTTTTTATCACTGATTAATAAATGAGTGAATGCATAGACTCCTCAAACATTATTCAGTTTTCTCTTGCATGTAGGTCTTGTATGCTTAATAATGAGGCTAGCCAGTTGTTGAGGCTAGGGAAAGTATCTTTCACTTTTTATTTATTTTTTTATTTATTTATTTTTTTGTGTGGGTACTGGGGGGTCGACCTCAGGACCTCGCGCGCCAGCAGGCGCCAGTGCCGCTGAGCGATATCACCGGCCCCTTTTTCGTATGTGGGTTCCGGGAGTCGAACTCGGGCCCTCACGCTTGCCGGGCAGGTGCTTAAGCCACTGAGCCATCTCACCGGCCCTCTTTCACTTTTTAAAGTCTACCACTATTCAGTATTTGACAAACATAGGATTTTTCAATACTTATAGGAGTTTTAAGAAAAGAACTGGATTGGATTTTTCCTTGGCATTGTTGTCCTCATATGAAGTCACAGAACTCACATCTATAAGTGCCCTTGGAGATCACTTAGTCCAATCTTTTCATTGATATTTCTTTAAGATTTCATTGTCAAGATATTTTTGGGTTTTGGCCTAGGGGCAAGATGAGTTAGTTAAGGGAGAAAGTGCTAAAAGTGCATAAATGAAGTTAAGAAAAACTTCCTACTGCTTTTTCCTCCTTTTTGAAGGCGGATTTTGCAGAGTGTAAGAAAAAGAGGGCACAATTGGAGAGTGTAATGGAGACTCTCAAAGGAGATCCCGACAGTAATGGTGGCTCTGGAAGAGCCAAGGATTTGATCTGGCAAAAGGGCAGAGGAGTGTCTCACAGTGCTATAATCCTTAGAGCCTGGGACAAACCTGCCAGGAGGTTTTAGGCTTAAAGAGTCTGAGTGCTAATCCAGTTTAGTGTACTTGAGGCGCAGAGTAGACCATCCCTAGAAAGTTGCAGATTCTAAGCTCTCTTAAGGGAATAGGGGCCTTGGGGAAGTCTGCCTTCACTGTGAGTCTTTCTCTCACCAGCATTTTTCCATAACTAAGACAAGTTAGAGTAAAGCTCACAATGATCTGGGAAAGGTTAATAGTGACGCACCACCAAGAAACTGAAAATAAGGTCAAGAGAGTGTGACATATTCTTTTGATGTCATGCTGGGGCATTGTTCTTTACTTTTTATTTTTTAAAAATTTTTTTGTGGGTACTGGGGGTCGAACTCAGGACCTTGCACGCCAGCAGGCGCCCATGCCGCTGAGCGATATCACCGGCCCTTTTTTTTTGTATGTGGGTTCCAGGAGTTGAACTCCAGCCCTCGCGCTTGCCAGACAGGTGCCTACTCTGCTGAGCCATCTCACCAGCCCTTTTACTTTTTAAAAAGTACGTTACAGCAACAAAACTGAGAGGTTGTGGAGCCAAGGTAAGCATGCCTCAACTAATTGCTTGGGGAGACGTTCATGTGTTCATTTTATGTATCACAGTTCCTTCAGGGAACAGCTAAATCAGTTATTTTTCACATCTAGTTCTGACTCTCCATGTTGTCTTCAAGAAACTTTCCTTCTGCGGAGCACTTTTCTCCCAAAGCCTAGGGCTCAAGTCATCTGAATGGTAGGGTCCTTCAGGCAATGAGTCAGGAAAAAAAGTAGTCAGAGGATTGTTTTTTATGTATGTTTCTAGAGACAAATTTTATCCACACTTATTCACTTCCATGTGACTCCAGTTTATTAAAATATCTTTCAGTATCCTAATCACAGCTCTCTGCTATCATTATGCAAGCAAACTAATAGTCTGCTTAATAGGAGAATAGGTCTAAGACTGATGATTTTGCTATTTTTATCTTCACAGTGTATCTGACAAGGTATTAGAATCCTAATGGAGTTAATATCAAAATTAACCTTTTCCCTACATTTCCTGGAGGAGGTGGTAAGAATTAGGATTTTATAGAAAGCATTAAGTGACATAGCAAAAGAGGACTGTTCTGTGAAACAATAGGCTTGCACACCAGGCTCAGTGAAAACACAATAATGGCCCAAATGGGAGCTATGTTAGATAGATGAGGTGAGAAGTCTCCAATATTCTATGCTATGAGAAGAAACTACCCTCTTCCTCAGTAATTGAAACTGCAGCCTATTATAAGCACAGATACTGACAGACAGAAAGACACAGAAACAGGCATAGAAAGATCCTGAGGTTATTTAACTTTCCCAAGCCATCTGCTACATTTGGCCTGGATCAAACTTGGAAGATTGGGGGTGATTTACCACGAGGCTTGTTTCGGTGGCATTGGACTGGACTGCCAGACACTGGGGCAGTGATGATTATGTCACTGATACGGTGCTCTCCAATCAGAGTCAAAGGAGATAAAATTTTAAGCTACTGTGGCCTCGTTTATTAAAGAGTTCTAGCAGGACAGGGAGCCATGAACTGAGCAAGAGATCTTATTCTGTAACACAAATAACCAAATAGCATCACACATCTAGACTTCGGCTTTTGCCCTCTGATACAAGTTTGTATAAGAACACATTCTCCTTTTCCTTCATCAGATGCTATTCTACTGGGGAGTTAAGAAAAGGTTAGTGAACTAAGAAATATGAGATATTAAGAAATGTTCTTTTCCTGGAAAACATGGACAGTACTTAAAAGAACTAACTAAACCACCTTATCCAAAAGAAAATTGAATGGGTTAAGCGTTCAATTAATGTTCTAAGATTACGAATTCTGTGAGGTTAGGAGGAAGGATAGCATTAGCGATGGAGGAAAAGAGTTATATTTGTCTTTGCATATTTGAGCATAGTGTGAGTTAAACCTGCAGATTTACCTCACAACAGTGTACCAATATATATTGAAGAAAAGTAACTCATATTTTCTCCCCTGAGATGCTTAAAATTAAGTAGAAATCTAGATGATACTGCTGATGAACTGATCTCTGGCAGCAAGCTCATGTGTGCAGTTCACTTGGAGGTGGGGTAGTCAAGGAATATTTCACGAAGGAGACAGAAATTGAGTTGCCCTTTATAGACACGACTTAAAAAATGGAGAAAGTCCAAAATAAGGGTAGATGTTTGTGACAGAGTTGAGGAATCAGGAGCACAAATACAGATTATGGCTCATAAAAAGAAAAGAATTTCACTTCTATTTTTTAGCATTATGGTATGTCAAAAAGAAAAAAAAAACATTGAAAAGTCCCATTCATACAAAAGGCATAGAAATGTTGGATAAAATATAGCAACCATTCATTTTTTGCTCAGAATGAGCTCCAAGTAAAGATGAAAAGTAAACAAAAATCAATAGTGAAAAGTGTGCTAAAATCCAGAGGAGAAGCTGATGTAGACACCATGGCTGGTTTGGAAGGTTTTGCCAATCTTGCTAAATAGGTGGGCAGAATACTAAGGGTTACACAACCTTAGAGCAGAGAACACAACCCAAAGCCAGAGTCCATGAGAAAATAGACCCTTTGTAAAAGGTGAACTTGTGAAATCAGGCAAACTCGTGTATTATGACCTGAGCTTGTATGGGAAAAAAGTCTCTTCCAAAAATTTGTAAGAATTAGCTTACACTCACATGGATTTAAAGGTGAAATTCGCATTCTAGAGTTGATGTAGGAGAACCTCAAATAGTAGATTACCGTAAGTAACTGATAATGATTGATATTGCACAGTAACATATGACATATTGCACAGAAAATGATACTTTTCAGAATTCCCAGACATAAAACCTTGCTAATAATGAAAAAGAATCAACAAAGTGCTTTATTAAACTTATAGCCACGATAGGAAATAATTTAATTACTGAATATATGCATACATATCTGTGATGTTTAGAGAAAAATAGGTTGAAATATGAAAAATAACAATATATTCTTCAAGAATAGTCATATTTGTGAATTTATAGATATAAAATCAAAATCAATAAAATTTAAAATTCAATGGAAATCTTAAATATCAGACTACACTAGACCCCAGCTAAAGGAATAAGCAATAAATAAATAGTATGTGTTAAAAGAACTATGCTGAATTTAGTGAAGAAACACAATATGAAAACTGTGGCAAAGTCTAAGGGACTTGGACGGCAGAATGAGATTTAATATGTATCTGGTGGCAGAAAAAAAAAATTCTATACAATGACAAAAGGTAAGAGAAAAAAAAAACACAGATGTTTTCCAGAATTGAAAAGTGCAAATACTCATACTGAGGGAAGCTAAGTAAATAAAAAGGAATCCAACACTGGATGTCACATGTAAATTCTAGTAACTACAGGAAATTATTGTGTCTCTCACATTGTGAACCATCTTAACTACTATATGCTTTTCATTTTATTGTTCTGACTTCAAACATCCTCTACAAATATTTTAATTGTAAATAAATAGGGAATTGTTGTATTCTGTTGGCTATTTACATAAAGGAAATGACATTAAAAATGAATACTTCAAGGGACCCAATTAAAAACTTAAAATGAGGTAGATTTGCCTGAGTGGACAGGGTGACTTGTACATTCTTTGTGAGGTTCTCCAGAGGTTTAAAAATTTTATTAAGGTCTCAAATTCTTATCAATGCAAAGATATAATCCTACCTTAAGAATCATATTGCATTCTGTACAAAAGTATTATCTATTGTTATTGTCTATTAACTTAATTACATATCATTTATGCAACACTCTTTTCATGCAGAGTAGAGCCATTTTATTTACTGTTAAGGTAGCCAAATGAAAAGGTTATTAAATTTTCCCATTGCTTTACTCTATTTTTATTTGAAAGACTGAGATCAGCATAAAGTTCTAACCCTGGGAGAGGTTTATGAGTATAATAATAATTATGAATACACATGAAAAAGTGTACAAATGATCCACGCTTTAAAAACACTGGCAAGAAAAGTACAATTTCCCCTTGGATTGCTTATAAGTTAATTTTCAAGTAATTAACAAGATGATTTTTCATTTCATAATTAAATTAGAAGTTATCAGATCACACAAAGGAAAATTGCTGAAATATATCTCTAATACTTTGGTTTTCTAGATGGCTTTCTAATCTAAAGTGCTGCTGGAGTGAATATCAGGCATGTGGTATTTCTTTAAAAATACAAAGATGGTGATTGTTTATTTTCACCTGGCATGAACTATCATTCTACATTTTTCCACATTTTTCTGATCTCCACTTCCAAAGTTCAGTCTGTTACTCTTGTGGTAAAATCATGAAACTCAATTCATTAATGTGTGTATATGAAATGAATCCTATGCGCCTTACATGTTAAGCTTTGTAGAGTCTGTAAATAGTGCATGATATGTCTGTTCTCATCTCGACATGGTTTTGGAGGGAGGTAAGACTTTGGAATATTATATTTAAAGGTTTATGAGCCTTAAATTTACCTCATCTCTCTCATTCACCTTCAAGAGTGAGGACACCAAGAGAAGAGTAGCTAAAGTAATTTTCAGGGTTTGCGGGGACGCCCAGTTGTCAGATTTTACAAGCCCCAGTTTCAAACACTACCACAATGCCTGGTGTCTTCAGTCATTGTCCTGAACCTGAAATCTCGTCGGGTTTCAGGAAGAGCACAGACTCAAAGACTGTCCCATGATGAGCTCACCCTCCCCAAGCAGGAGAAATTACTCCAACACAGGAACTGAGGCACCCTCTCCCAAACCAGCACAGCCGTCTCATGGGAACAAAATTGCCCTTCAAGCCATAAGGATTCCTGTAGAGCTATGAGACTAGGACTGAGATAACGATCAACCAGGCCCCAGGCCACCGCAGCATCCATAAAACTAGTCCTTTTGCTTTGTGAGTGGGCCCCTCTGGAACTTTGCATCAGAGTGAGACCCCTCCAGCTATTCTAGCTGGAGTCCTTTTTATTCTCTTTTACTTTCTAACTCTGTAAAATAAATCTGTCTGCCTCTCACCTATGGCTCCTGAAATTCTTCATTGTGATGAGTCCATAAACCTGCTTGGCAAGGCAATTTGTGGTCCCAACCTCCTCTTTGGGGAATCTCCCTGGATCCTGTTCTGTGACAATAGTAACCTAGACTTTATAAAACTTGGGTTATTGTTCTACGCATCAGTGCTGCTATGACATTGATCAGGTATCACTGTTAATTTCCTTGTGTCTTGGTTTCCTCATCTGTAAAATGAGGTCAGAGTATATGATATTTAAATTTCCTCCCAATTTTCCTATAGCAGCTTTCCTAGTTTGTTGGTCTTAAGATATAAGATTTATCAGGTGCCTCATCCTCACCTTGTTTACACCAGTCTGAAGCTTGTGTTAGGTTGCAGGAAAGTAAAAAGATAAAAAGAAAATAGCACAGGGAAGCAAATTCTATGAAAAAATCCCTGGAGTTGAACTTTGTCCTGGAGTTCCTCTTTAATATGGGAAAATGAATAATATAGAAAGCATTTGTATAATTTATATTACAAGGAAAATATATTTTTACTTAGAAAAATACTCTATATATTCCTGCTTAAAATGATAAAGTCCCAGTCTAAAAAGGCAATTTCAGGAATCCCATTGGTGGCTTTCACTGTGCAGTTTGACTTTGATTTTATTTATGGTTGGCTTCTCTCTCTTTGTAAATGTATTTCTGAGGCTCTGCAAACCTGAATCATGCCACATGTCTGGGAAGGTGGACAGTGGTGGATTTGATAAGCAATGAGCCAGATTAGAAAAGCCAAGTTTAGAAAGAAGCATAGCCTAGACTAACATCTCAGCCAGATTATTAGTTGGCTATAAGAATTTGGAAAACCAAATTCAACAGGTCTTCCACAGAGGCTGGATTGGGTGAAATTTTAGAGGTATGAAGGTAAGACAGAAAAACACAATAATAGTTATACAGGAAGCTGAGCTAGAGTTAGGATTGTGGAGTGAATTGACAGTGGTCCCAAATCAGATGTACAAAAATTGTTTCACAACTCCTGTTTGGCAACAAAAATTAATATAACATTACTAATGGATTCAGTGGGTTATCTGTGTACAAAAACGCAAAATTTTGAAGTTGAGTGTAAATTAATTCTAAATAAAACCTGTAAAAAGTGAAAACAAAATCTACAAAGAAAAACAATTTATTCATTTAAATTATATGCCATTTAAAGTATTTTTCTAATTTCTTGTTTATCTTTAAAGTTCTTAAACAAATCGTAGAAATAGGTACCTGGAGTTCTGGGCTTTGTCTAATAATAAGAGCCTAAAATTCTTTTAAAAACTTTTTGACATTTACATATGTTTTTATAATTTATTAAAACATGACATTTACATATGTTTTTATAATTGAATAATGAAATAATTATTTCCAGTTGAATGTAACTTTATTAACAATATGTATATTATTACTTTATCTTTACAGGCAGGGACATGAAGGAAAAAGATTGATTAGATTTTCTGAGTAAATCATTTATAATAATAGCAAAATGATTATAAAGTCATATAATAATCATAGGTTATTATAACTGAAACCTTTATCTATCCCCATCCCTTATTATTCAGTATCTGATCTCTTTGTCTTGTAAATGAGAAATGCCCAATTGTTCTTGCAGGCTGTATCACTAACACTAGGAATAATAAAGCCAAATTATAGTAATTCCTGCTATGGAATTTTACAGCACAGATTCTGCAGTATCATGAAATAAACTAATTATTATAACATCTACATGTTAAAGAATACTTTAAAGGATATACATACATAGTTACATAGATTTGTTATTTAAATGCATCCAAAAGAATCATTAGTTAAAAAATACTTAAGTATACATTTGGAAATTAAACTATATCCACTTTATTTATAGGCAAAATGAAATATCTTATGCATTGAAACTTTAATCTTTTATAAATTGCCATATTTGGTTTATATTTTTTTATTACTTGTGATCTGTATAAATTTATGGTACATTAATGGGTTGATGAATCAAGTTAATCTCTCAAAATAATTATATTAATTTAATAAATGTCTCTGATTCTCTTCCATACACACAGAGAAAGTATGGAAAACTGTTCAACAACACAAACCAATTTTAAGGGACATTACATACATTAATTATATTAGAGATGCAAAATATAGGTTAGCTGGAATAAGAAGTATTAGTTCCATAATATTGTGATGACTCGATAATATTCATTAATGCATGCTTGATACATTCTTCCAGCAAATATTTGTTAAAATTCTGGCAAGGGTAAATCACTCTTCTAGGCCCTGTTAGAGATAAAAAGATGCAAGGCAAAGTTGCTATCATTAAGTATTTTATAATCTTGGGCAACTTCTGCTGAATATCCAACTCATCAGACTCAACTGTTCCTTTGTGTATCTATTCATCAATTATTGTGTGTCAAGATGCTAGGCTATTCAGTCACTTAACATGGAATATAAAATTTTTTTTGGGGGGGGTACCGGGGGTCGAACTCAGGACCTCATGCGCCAGCAGGCGCCTGTGCTGCTGAGCGATATCACCGGCCCTTTTTTCGTATGTGGGTACCGGAAGTCGAACTCAGGACCTTGCACCTGCCAGGCAGGTGCTTATGCTGCTGAGCTATCTCACCGGCCCCATAAAACTTTTTTAAATCAGAAAAAGTCATCTGCCTTAAGAAATATGATACAGCTCACTTTAAATTGTGTTCCAAAGAGATGAAAAATCCTAAAAAATTATTAAGACAGTGAATATAAGGTCAGAAAATACCAAAATTCCATTAACTGAGTATATTCTACCAATAATCAAGACAACAGATAGGGAGTGGCACTGGAAATTTCTTTGAAAAGTTAAATCTTTTGTAATTCTTTATAAGGTAGAGCCCTCTTGGGTCCAGGATACTGAATTTTTCTAAAATCCAACTCTTTTCCCCTAGAGTCCTTGTAGGAAACCCTTCGTCATCAATGCCAGACAACAGCTGGTCTATTAATGATTATCTCTGTGATAGCATGACCTGAAAATGAAACAGAAGAGAACACTGCCTTTCTTCCAGAGGAATCTTCTGTATAGACAAGTCAATACGTATTTCTACCTTTGATGAAATAATTCTTCGTTCTTTGAAGTATTTGCTAACAATTTAAGACTTCGCTGACAATCTCAAGTCAATCTTCCTATCCTGCAAGATGCTTCACAGTAAATAAACTCATCTTGTTCCGGAGACCTTGGCTATAGCTCAGCAATTTAATTTGTTTTTCTTTGTTTGTAAACTTTTAATTCATATCTTACTAGCCTGTTAAATTTCTTCAGAGACTGAAATTTTATGCAAAAATTGGTTTTACAGGAGAGGTTGTTTATGCAAGGTACCTAATATTCTTTTGTTTTAGCAAACTAAAATAGTTTAGCTGTCTTTGTTAAGGAATAGGGTTGTGTTCTGCAGTGTATCATTAGTTATATAGTACTTTATGAGAAAAGTAACCAAATTACTAAAGTATGAGATAGTATGAAATAGCTATTAAGGAGTCTATTTTCCCTTTGCCACTTCTCCTGTGTGTCTTTTTAAAGACTATCAAGTCTAATTTCTCCCTTCATATATAGTTTGCCATTCTATTTCTGCAAAATGAGAACATATCATTCTATTCATTCTCCTACTTTTAGAAGCTGCAGAAAGGCTTAAATTAAACTCCTGAAGAATTAACATCCATTCTTATGCATAGTTATCAAATATACAATACTTTTCAACCACTCATAGGAGTTGTGCTTTGCTGATGAGAGTGATCAGCTGTGCATTCATATAAAACATCACAGGAGGGAATATCAAAACGGTCAGTGTTATCGCTTCATGAAATGAAATTAAAGCTTTGCTATGTCAACCGTGAGGGAGGAAGGAAAGGATATTATTCATTGGATCACAGTGGGGTATACAGAACAGCATGGTTTCTTCAGATCTAGCATAACTATTCTGCTCATACTTCTATTGTAAATCAATATCGAGTGTCATCAAACAGGTCCTTCAAGTCCGGAAGGTCTCAAATGAATCTAAATTAGCTTCCTTTTAGCACAGAATAGTTACCGTTAAATAGCTTTGTCCCAAGAGAAGCATCAGTGCCTGCCTTGGTTTGAACGGTACCCTTTATTGGGGAAAAGTGAAAAAGGGACTGATTCTGAGTTTTCTTCTAGCTATAAAATTTTGTCTCTTCAATACCTAGGTACTGGAATGCAATGGTAAAATCTCTAATTTATATTCATGTATGTGCAACTAAGAGCCCAGTTGTGACTGATCATAAAAACTGATTGTTTATCTCCTAAGAATAAAAAAATCCTAATTACAGATGCTCAGAGACTTAAAATCTATCAGGAAGTGTGACAAGGAAATAAATAAGGAGTACATGTATAGAATTTAAGCTTTGAATCCTGGCTTTGCTTCTCAGATATTTCTTTCACCAAATTTCTTCTATTCTGTAAAACAGAGGCACTAGAATATTTCATGTTTTTCCTATAATCCTAATAATTAGGCAACAATATTTGCTCAAGGATGGAAAATGAGAGGTAAATTTCTAATTCAGAGAAATCCTTACTTTATTTATGGCTGAAACAAGTCAAAAACAAAATATTTACGGTTTTTAATGCTCAGAAACATCCTTCACATTGTAAGCTGCAAGGCGGGTTTTACAAACTTTATGGATTATCCAGCTCTGTATTCTGCTTTTAATAAGTAGTGATTTAGACTAGGGCACGGTGATGTTCCAGAAAATTAACCCCACACATGAAATATATCTTCTGATAACTCTAGTTTTTTTTACAAGGAAATATTTGTTGATCAGTCACAGCTTTACTACATTAGTTATCTAACATACTTATTATATTCTAATATAGTTATTATATTTCACTTAATCATTTACCTAGTGATCTTGCACTTTCTCTTGTCATTTTTGTAGGTCTCAAGTGGTTTAATATTACCATTTGCATATGTTTTAATTTAATGTTAATAATTTAAACATGGATAAAATTCATATTATGCATTTTCATATTAAAGGATTTGATGATTCAGCCAAAACTGATTTGACTACAGAACTGCTTTTTTGTAACTAGGCTATTAATACTGTGGGCACACATTGAACAAGTGATATAATTAAGATTCCTCCTATTGTGGTTTAGAGTAGAGATTAAGAACATGGATTTCGGAGTTAGACTACTTGGATTCAAAGTCCATGTCAGTGAATCAATCAGGTCACCTTGTGTAAATTATTTAACCTCTCTGTACCCATTTCTTATAAAATAGGAAAATATTACCTTATTGAATTGTGATAAATATCAAATGAGTCAATATTTATAATAGTTTTGAATACTGAATGTACCTATCTCCCTCTATGTAAGCACCAACCAGTATTATTATCTTTGACCTAACAATTTGATATATTTTTGGAGGTAGTATCACACATGGATTAGATGTAAGGGCTATGGGATCAAAGGAGACCAGATTTTAATTTTTGACTCCTGGAAACGTGTTTCCTACTTCGAAGAATGAAAAGCAAAAATGCCTAGAAATGCATAGAGTAAACCTGATCTGTTATCATTCACTACCAGGCAGTGACCTGCTTTCACTTACACTCCCTCATTTCTCTCCATTTCTAAATTTTTATTCAGATTCTAATATTTCAAAATTAATTAGACAAGCCCTTATTTTCTCTTTATCACACATAATTTCATGGGTGTTATCATAGCCCACTCTTAGAATAAGAAATTAAAATCATTTTTAGTAAGTCCTTATATGATAAGCTTGCTATCTTCTTAACCAGTTTCTAAAACATTTCTGCTAATCTTCTCAAATTCTATTGTCAGTTGTATGAGGATTCACTTAACCCTACTGAAAGCAGTTTCACGTAGCTTAGTGGTTATATGCATAGACACGATGTCCAGCTCAACGGGTCCAAATCCTGGCTCTGCTACTATTCCTAAACCCGAGCAATTTATTTAGCCCTTTGAACCTGCATTTTCTCACCTACAAAGCAAGTGAAAAATAAAACTGTTTTTGCCTCACAGAGTTGTTGTGAAGACTGAGTTAGTGCAGGTAAATATTTTAGAACATTATGGGAGAAATTATAATTGTTCTGTAAATATTCCCATTATTATTTCTTCACATTAAGCAAGTGGAAGAAAACAAGAAGTGAAAAGGGATGCAGAATTTCAGAAATGCAGCCATTTTAGGCAGAAACAGGGTCCATGGCACAAAATATGCTTTAGAGTTATCAGGAGGTTATCAAAATAGATTTGGGCAACCGATGAAAAAATTCATGTTTAATTATTCACAACCCCACCCCACATTGTGGAGCTATGCTGAGGAGCGTTCTAGTATTCTATTATGAATTTAGGGTAATAAATAGAAATAACTACTGGCTTTGGAACTGTATTTGGAAAGAGGAATAACTATAACAAAATAAATTGAATTACCAAGGGAAGTAGGGGAAAATCTCAAATAAAAAGGCATAAATTCAGTTGTGAATGAAGTGCGAGAAAAGAGTCTGTTCATATGGGGAGAAAGCTTCTATGAAACCTTGCCATGGAATATATGTATATTTACTGATAGATATTGTAAATAATAAATCTTCATATCCTTCTTATCAAATGGAGTTCATTTGAATGTGATCACGTTATAGATCCTACTGGAGTCTACCTATGTCATGGTTCAGCTTTTTTCATTTGTTTCTTTTGAGACAGAATCTCCTTATGTTGCTCAATGTGGTCTTGAACTATGAGTTCAAGAAATCCTCTTGCCTCAGCCACTGGGGCAGGTGGGATTACAGATGTGCACCACCACGCTCAGCTTATGGTTCAAGTTTGACATAGCTGTTGTGATCTGTAAACTGCTGTGGGTGTGGAGGAATTTTATTTATGGTAATGTACAATGAGTTGCTTCAGTTTTCAATAAAGATACACTAGTTTTTATGGTATGCACTTTCAGTTGCACTCTCAGTTGCACTCTCAAATACAAAAACGCTAATTGTGAGGAAAACAACTGAAAAAAGTGTTAACACACAAAAGCTTCTTATTAATAAGATATTAAATACTTAAAGATGCAGAATGCCCACAGAAAGCTTGGTATATTTGGACCGAGTTTTTACATAAACGTTGCACTGTATAACCTTTATAACGTATGTCAAAAGTATCATAAAATAATTATAATACTGGTAAAAATTATAAAATAAAAATTTTAAAAGGGATGGTACTTTTATTTGGTGAAAAAGAGGACCATTTCTTTAGTAACACCAAAGTTCTGAATGTCAAGAAATAGATTAATTATGTTCTGTGATTGAAAATTCAGTTTCTCTTACCTGCTGAAATAAGTGATTGGTGTGCGTGATATATGGCAATATATGTAAAATTCAGTAAGAAGTATATATTTTGACAAAACATTCAGTTTTAACAAAGCCAATTTTTTTCTCAATGTTAGGCCAGCAGGATAATCATTAGAAAGAGGTGATGAGACTGCATAGATAAGTGCAAATGTATTTATTATTAAACATTATTAAAGATTTATGCAATGCATTGCTTTAAAAAATTCTAGGTGGAGACATTAAAGGTAATCAGGTGAAAGGACAATTACCAGTACAGAAAATAGAGGGGAAGTAACCTGACAGAATTTCAATTGTTACACTGGATTTTTTTCTACAAATGCCCGTGAGTGAATAGTCTTTTTTATTTTATGTGGTTACTAATCAAAGAGAAGAATTTCAAAACATATTTCCATTAATTTCCTATTTTCTAGCAACTTGAAAGACCAGGTATTCAAATTAAAATATTTTTAAATTAATGAGTGAATTCTGTTATAGTCTTGAGAGAGACTATTCAACCACACAGATTATACATGGGGCACTTGAAGACTATCCTCTCATATTTTGCCAGAAGTATTTGGCATGGAGGATTTAATTTCTTTAGCATCTAAAAACATTGAGAAGGCTCATTGGTTTTACTCGTGGTTTATAAATTCAGGTACCTATGGTTATTGTAGTGGTGTGTGATTGGTCACTGATTTCTCCAACTTCTACACTATAATCAGTGTAACAACAGAAGAGAGTGGTTTAGCATGTCTGACCCAGGGGAACATCAATGCCATAGTTAAATGTTATATATATTAAAAGTATATATAAAAGTATACATTAAAACTAAACATTTGAAATAATGCAAGATGATAATAACTCAAATATGAAACTGATTAAAATTACATTGAATTTGAAGTCCCTATGGGAATCAATGCTTAAATGGATAAACAATACCCATAGAATCTATGAATTTAGACCTTAATGTTCTAAAATGCAACTCTGGAGATTTCATTCATTGTTTTAAAAGACGAAGATGGGAACTGGGATGAGAATATCTAGGAAATGATACAGAATAAGCAGTGAGAAGTATACTAAGAACAAAACTTTCAGGAACATCTACAGTTTAGAATTGAGAGAAAGAGGGAGAATTGAAGAAATTTAAGAACACATGAAAAAACACAGATTCAGGGAAAATTAAGAAAATCTAATGTCATCATAGCTAAAGGTGAAGACGTTGGCTTTAACAGTTAGCAATTGTTTTGAAGACAATCATTCTGGGCAGTGCATTAAGAAAGTGAGACAATAAAGAGTGAATGCAGGTTATTTTGAGAGGTTTAATAGTTATCAAAGTAAAGGAAATCATCATAGACTGGTAACGTTAGTGTAGTAATAGACTAAGCAGGCAGGTTTAAAGTTTGCATCAGCCAGGAGAAAATAGCACGCATGGGAAAATGACCTTTAAAAATTGAGGTCTCCTATCAGCGGTGGAGATGGGCTACAATTTTAATCAACTCAAAGAGATTAAAAATTGGGTGGGGAACATAAAAGCTCTGTCTAGGTACCTGCCAGCCTAGTCTCCCAGATCAGTTTCATCTGCCTGGGAGAGTCCCAGCACAGCCACTGTGGTTCTGGAGATTCCTGCCTAACACAAGATCTAGAATCCACCCTATTCAGATGAAACACAGAGTGAGTGACTTCTACTGAGTAGTGTAGACTGCAGTTGGATCCAGGCCAATTGAGGTTTTGTAGTTTGGCTTTGAGAATATCAGGCTGCAGGCGGAGCAGGTCTGTCCTGGTATTTCATTTATCTCAGACAACTGCACCTGTGGCAATTTAATTTTGTAGGCTGTTACTTACTGTACTTTGACAGGGTTCTACTGCACTGTTACCTCCTGGACACTTGTAAAATGACAAGCTCGTCCTCCCAATTCAGGCTGCCCTTGCTCATTATTAGCTCTGTGCATTTACATTACAATTTTATTTCTGTATATAGAGTGAACTTGCATTTCCCACTTGTGTACCTAGGGTTCTTTCTACGCAGTCACATCTTCTTGTGATGACTGTGTGTAATAGAAGTAATTAAGATATGGTGTGCTTATTTTAGAAGCTGCTATACAAAAACCCTGAAAATAAATGCTCCTTTGTGAAAATTTGGAGAAAAAATATGTCGAAATTTTTTCTCATCAGTGGATAGACTATATCTAATTCTTAAGTGAGTAGTCTTTAAATAAGTTCATGGAATATTATTTCTCAATTTTAGTTTGTAAGATTGTGTTTAAAGTACTATTTATAGAAAAATTTGTAAAAAAAAAAGCTCATTTTAAAAACCATAGAAAAGCATGAATTTGTGTAAATTTTATGTGTTGTGGCAAATAGTATTTCTCTAACACTCTAAAGTATATGCAACATTAGAAAATTAAACAAAGAAAAGAAGTATAAGAAATAACATCTTACCATAATAAATCACAGGAAGAATAAAATTAGTAGCTCATTGTGAAGAAAATGAAGTCAGAGATATGAAAAACTAAGAGAGGGTTAAGAAGAATGTAAATGTAGTTTGATTAGAAAAATATAAAATTAAAGCATTGTAAAAAATAATCCAGGAGCTGGGCATGGTGGCACATGCCTGTAATCTCAGCAGTCAGGAGCTGAGGCAGGAGGATCGCTCTGAATTCCATGCATAGTGAGTTTAAGGCCAGCCTGAACTACATAAAATAGCACTGTCTCAAAAAAAGAAGAAAAAAATCCTGCACAGAAAGACAAATACAGCATGATTTCACTTTTATATGGAATCTGAAAAAGAGGATTTGCTAGAAGGACAGAGTAGAATGGTGGTTACTAGAGGCTGAACTGGTTAAGGAAAAGAGTGAGGAGGAGTTGTTGGTCAAAGGACATATCATTTAAATTAGGTAAAGGGAATATTTTAAAATCATGTATAGTATATGTTTAATATACTTTCCATGCACTAGATAAACAACATTTTTATCATTTTGGTACCATTTCGTATAATCCCTTTATCCATCTTAAATTTAGTTTTTTCATACTGTAAGAGCTACGAAAGTGTTTTCCCCTTGCAGGTGACTCTTTTCATACTTTAAACTGTTACTTTCACGAAAAGCTGTTTTGAACGTATCCATTTTATTCCACTTATGTATCTATTCTTGTACCTATTTTACATTGGTTTACTTATTGCAGCTCTTCAAATTGTTTTAATACTTCATAGGGTAAACTCATACTATTTTTTTAATGTGGGTACCAGGAGTCGAACTCAGGACCTTGCGCTTGCCAGCAGTTGCTTGTGCTGCTGAGTGAGATCACTGGCCCCTTTTTTTCCTTTATGTGGGTAGCAGAAGTCGAACTCAGGACCTTGTGCTTGCCAGGCAGGCGCTTATGCCGCTGAGCCATATCACTGGCTCTCATACTCTTATTTTTCAAAAATTTCCTGGAAATTCTGCACAAGCCATTGATGTAGAAAAGGATTACACTCCACACAATGTTTAATCTTTCTACCAGAAACAAGGTATGCCTCTGAAATAATTCAAAGTTTCTTCATATATTTGAAAACTTACATAAATTCATATAAATTTCATAATTTATTTAAATAGAACATTCCCAGTTATGTCCAAATATATTCTTAGATTACTTATTTACCTGTATGTGATTTTTTTGGGAGATAAATATTATGATTAATGGAATGTTTTCTGTTCCATCCCCTCTTCTATATTTCTTCTCTTTGTAGCTTTTGTTGCCTACAGAATATTATAAGGGCATTGTTTTCCTTTAGCAGCGACAGTAAAGACTGTATTTTTATATCATTAAGACTCAGTAATAATTGTGAAGGACTACCAAGTATCAGTTTTTGGTTTAGAAGTATGAAAATATAGGGATCTTTCACTGAGTATAAATAAGACAAGACTCACAAAAGTACAAAGAATGTGATAGAAGGACCCATAATTTTTCTATCAGGAATCAAGAGGAAATATTGAAAAAGAACAGGAAAATTGTTGGTACTACATCACCTTTCAATATCTTCACACCACTTAGCATGTTGTCTTGTCCTTAAAAATCACCACAGTGGGCCGGTGAGATGGCTCAGCGGTGTAAGCGCCTGCCTTGCAAGCACGAGGGCCCAAGTTCGACTCCCGGATCCCACATACGAAAAAGGGGCCGGTGATATCGCTCAGCGGCACGGGTGCCTGTTGGCACGCGAGGTCCTGAGGTCGACCCCCCGGTACCCACACACACACAAAAAAATCACCACAGTGGTAGCAGCTACCACTCATTATCTTTTATGTATCAAGCATTGCAACAAGAACTAAGAACAGTGTCATTAACCCTCCCCCAACCTGTGATTTAGACGTTAGAATAGTCATCGTACTGAGGTGGGGACTGAGATTCAGTAGTCTTATGGAACATTCCCATAGCACACTGCAAGTATTTATCAGATCCAGGATTCCAACAGGTCTGTGTGCTTAGTATTCTCTCATTTCACATAGAGTCAGTGATTATGAGTTAGATGTGTTGTTTATGCATCCAAAGTCAACAAGGAAAAAAATGATAACTTTTTATTAATCTGATATGTAACACTATTTCTTTTTCCTTTGGATTTTATTTGATGAAAGATGATTAACTAGAAGTGAACCTGGATAATAGTCAAATAGTATTGGAATAGCCATTGAGAAACCAGCACCTTTATTTCTTTTAATCTTTTTGTAAAGTGGACACTACACTCTTCAACATGTGGCTCCTTAGTTTTACATTCAAATTGATTAAAATTAAAGAAGGTTGACAAAGCAGTTTCTCAGTTTTACAAGTCACATTTCAAGTGCTTAATAGTGACATGTGGCTAGCAGCCACAATACTGAAGAGTGTAGAAAAGTTCCATCATCACAGAAATTTCTATTGAATAGTACTGACTTATCACATTTGATCCAGAGGTCATATTCTAAATTGCTTTATAATTCATTCCTCAGCGAATATTTAATGTTCTATAACTGTGTGCCAGAATATGAATTGGTGTCAGAATACAAATTAGTAAGACACAGTTTTTTTTTTCCTTTAAGTTTTCAAATCTTGAGTCGGAAAAAGATTATGAAATTGCTATTCTTGGGAATAATGATAATAATAATGATAATAATAATAGTACTACTAGTAGTAGTAGGTCCTGTAGTAGATTACTATAAATTTCCTCATCTTTCCCAGTTTAATCCTTTTCTATTCCAGATGATGTAATCATTGTTTATTTTAGATTGATCTAAATTGCTCTGAATTGTCTATTGCCCCAAGCGTCTGTAAGTTTAATCCTGACTCTTAAATTTAAAATTTTGCAAATCTTAGTGCTGATTTTACACCCACCCACACAAATCTAGAGCTGCTGCCTTGACAGCATATATCTGAATCACAATTTCTGCTAATTCTTTTCAGATAATAACTGTGTCTAGGGTAATCTATTCATGTCGTCTTTGTCTTTGTTACCTATGAAAAAGAGAAAATCTTGCCCTAGAATTCTTCCCATTTTATGTTGCATAAAAAAAAACATGGATATAATTATCTGGAAGAGTCATTTCTTTACTATTAAGCTTTTGAAATCTCTCATTTCTAATAAGCTGGTGGGAAACCCTGTTATTTTCTCTCAAGAAGGCTCAGCAGCCCTATGAATTTTCAAACACTACCCAGAAGGGTTTCTGGAAAGAACTAGAAAAAGCTATCAAGTACGCCCCTTATGAGGCGCTCTCTTTTACCTGAAGTTAATAATTCTGTTTCTCTCCTTGCAAAGTACAACAAAAACTCACTTCATCTTTCCTGGAAGAGCCATTTCCCTTTAATTAGAGCATTCTTTTTGTGCCTACCTTGGTTTTAGCATTTTAGAATTGATGCTATCTCCTTTCCAAATTGATGTTTAATGGTATTATATTAGCATATTTATTTTCTATTTGGCAGTGAGAAGATTTTACAGGGTGGCATTATTTCATGAAAATAGCCTAAAATTAACACTATCAAATGAGGGATAAAGCAGAATCTCAGCCAAGATAGAAAAAGAGAAGAAATTATTACATGTATCTAAGACATTCATCTTCTTCTGAGAAAAAATTCATCACTTTGTCCATCTTTTACCTGAATCATTCTGTTTGTAGGATTTTATTGGCTATTGCAAGCATTGTTAATGAGATAGCCAAAATGTTTATTAGTTTCCTGCTAGTTGTTGACCCATCCCCTCATTGTGTACCTAATCCATGAAAAATCAGTTTCTCTCTCTCTCTCTCTCCATTTTCTAGATAGTTTTTTCTTTCGATTCTGTGACTGGATGATTCAGAATTCCATCATTTTAATACCATACAAAAGATAGACCATGACATAGCATGGTCATCACACATTATATGTAACAATTACGTTTTTAATAAAGTGGTTGTAGTCAGATGGTTTTTTTCACACAAATTGAATAAATATATTTGATTAATATGGAGAGAAGTAAATAATCTTAGAGGATTATCCCAGAATTTCCTTAATAGTAGAAACATATTCTACTTCCTTAACAGGAGAAAACCATTCTATTTTCTTTCTATGGCACAGATATTGCATAGTGTTCTCCAAGGCCAGCCTGATACGTACTACTGAGAAACAGAGCTTGTCTTTGTCATTTGCAACTTCACTTTAAATTTTCTATCTTTTCTTAATCTTTTTGCACATAATCTACTATTATATCTATTTTGCAAGAAAGGTTCCTTTTTAATAAATTCACTGGTACCTCAACCTAGAAGACTCAGAATTGAACTTTTCTTTTTTCCTCACATCCTCCATAATTTTTGTCTACATCAAAATATGATGCTTCTGGGCTGGTGAGATGGCTCAGTGGCGTAAGTGCCTGCCTGGCAAGCGTGAGGGCCTGAGTTCAAATACCGGAACCCACATATGATAAAAGGGCCAGTGATATCGCTCAGCGGCATGGGCACCTGCTGGCGCGCGAGGTCCTGAGGTCGACCCCTGGTACCACCAAAATAAATAAATAAATAAATAAATAAATAAACAAAATATGATGCTTCTTTGTACCTTCCTTGATTCTAAAACTTGGAAGTGCCATTTTCCATGTTAGTGGATAAGAAAGCTCATCCTCTTTACGTGGAGACTTCCCACATTTGTAGCCTCTGTAAACCACTTAATCCTTCTTCACCTGACCTGGCCTTCTTATACCTTCGTGCAGTTCCCATGGAGTATGACAATGATTTCTCTTACAGCTTGCCAGGTAGGTGTCTGCTTTGCAGACTTTTTTTTTTTTTTTTTTGTGGGTACCGGGGGGTCGACCTCAGGACCTCACGCGCCAGCAGGCGCCCGTGCCGCTGAGCGATATCACCGGCCCCTTTTTCGTATGTGGGTTCCGGGAGTCGAACTCGGGCCCTCACGCTTGCTGGGCAGGCGCTTAAGCCGCTGAGCCATCTCACCGGCCCTGCTTTGCAGACTTTTATTCAATTGCTTTGCAGTAGTGAAAGAATCCTTAGTGACCAAATATTTCACTCTCACAAATTAATTTGACCAGTTAGAAAGCCAATGTGATATTAACTGATTTGATGATTAAAATATAAAAACAATCAGTCAATAAAAGAGAAGAAATCCAAGAGATCTACTTTTACATCATATAATCAATTGTTAATTGCAATATATTGTACACTTGGAAATGCTATGAGTGATTTTTAAACATTCTCAACAAAAAATGAAAAATGTGAGATAATAACTATGTTGATTAGCTTGAGTTACCCATCCCACAATTTATATAGTAGAACATCATTTGTAAACTGTAAGTGTATATAATTTTGTTTAAAATAATACAAAACAAAAAAGAAAGCTTATGTGTTAATGATCTTGCACTAATTAAAAAGAGCAATGTGTCTAAGTAGACGTTTCTCAAAAGAAAATATACAAATAGCCAAAAGATTTATGTAAAGATGCTCAACATCATTAATCAACAAAGAAATGCAAATCACACTCATAAGGAGATATCACCTCACTCTAGTAAGAACAGTTTTATAAAAAAGACAAAAGACAACTAGTGCTGGTGTGGATATGGAGAAAAGGGAACACTTGCATACTTTAGGTGAAAATGTAAATTAACAGAACCATTATGGAAAATTCTACAGATTTTTCTCAAACAATTATAAATAGAATTACCATGTGGTTTGGAGTTCCTGTTCTTGGCTACATAGCCACATAAAATGAAATCGGTCTGTTTGAAAGACAACTGCATTCCAATTTTTATTGTAGCACTAGTCACAATAGCCAAGAAATAGAAAAAAATCTAAATGTTTATCAGTTGATGAGTGGACCAAGAAAATCTGATAAATATACACAGTGCAATACTGTTTAGCCATAAAGAAGAATAATTCTATAATTTGTGACACATGGAGGATGGAACTGGAAATAATTATGTTAAGTGAAATAAGTCAGGCACAGAAAGGCAACTATTCACCCATACATGGAGCACACAAAAGTTGATTTCATGGGAATTGAGAATAGAAAGATGTTTATAAGAGACTGGGGCCGTATGGGGTAGGGAGGTATGGGGTAATTTTTGTCAATGGATGCTAAGTTGCAGTTGGATAAGCATGGCGTAATGGTAGATGCTTATAATCCCAGCACTCTGGGAGTCTGTTTCCAGAGGATCACGATTTGAGCCTAGTCGGGACAACTTAGTGACTTATCAAGATCCTGTCTCAAAAGTAAAAGTAAAAAAAGAAGAGTTACCCACTATGATGGTGTTGATATTTATTTGAACCTTTATGTCCTGTAGTATTTGTTTCATGAAATTAGTAGCTTCAATATTTGGTGCGTATACATTTACAAGTGTTATCTCTGCCTGTTGAATTTTCCCCTTAACTGGTATTTTGTTGACCTTCTTAGCCTGTCCTGATCAGTTTCAACTTGAAATTTATTTTGTCTGAAAGTAAAATTGCTACCACTTCTTGCTTTCAGGGTTCTGGGGCATGTAATATTTTTTTCCATTCTTTGACTTTTAGTCTATGATTTTTTTGAGTTTCTTGAATGCAGCAGAATGGTTTTTGATGCAGCTTGCCAATCTATGTCTTTTAAGTGGGGAATTGAGGCCGTATACATTGACAGTTATTACTGAAAGGTATTGATTTAGTCCTGTCATTGCATTCTTTTTCTGTTGATGGCACCTTTACTTTTCCTTTTTTGCTTAAGTTTTTGTCTTATTTGATGTATTAATTCCATCTGAATTTGTGGCTTTTTTTGGGTTCACTGTAATAGTCTAGGATATTCTTGAGTCTTTTTTTGAATAATGGTTTGGTGTGCCTGTAGAATGTCCTCATCTCTCCATCTATTTGGAAAGAAAGTTTTGCAGGATATGTTAGTTGGGGTTGGAAGGTCTTTGCTTTTGGGGTTCAAAGCATTTCACTCCAGGCTCTCCTGGCATTTAAAATTTGTGTTGAGAATTTGGCTGTAATACTAATGGATTTGCCTTTATATCTGATTTTTTGTTTTTCTCTGACAGCTTTTAAGACTCTATCTTTTTGTTGGACATCTCAGCAATACATCCATACCAATGTTTATAGCAGCACAATTCATAATAGCTAAATCTTGGAAGCAGCCTATATGTCCATAAACACACAAGTTGGTAAAGACATTATGGTATCTATACAAATTGGAATACTACTTGGCTATAAAGTGATAAATCTGAGACATTCATAGGAAAATGGATGTGCCTTGAGAACAATGTTAAGTGAAATAAATCAGATAAACAAACTTAAATAGTGTATAGTTTCATTAAAATATGAGAAACTCAAAGTACAAATATAGTAAAGAGACAAATAAAGGATCAATAAAAGGAAAGAAAGAGATAGATCTTTTGCAAATGGGAAGGGAAACAAGTTCCAGGGGGATAAGTAGGGAGGGAGGGAAAGGGGACATAAAAGGATTTGGAATGTGTCATGTACACGTACCAATTGCTCACAGTGCAAGTAATCATTATGTGTCTCAAGCATGAATTAAAAAAATGAAAATGGGGGGAGAGTTTTAGAGACAGAAGGAGAAGTGGAGATGAAGGGGAAAAAAGAATTAAGATATGCTAAGTACATGTACCTGTTCCCTACAATGAATATAAACATTGCATACTAAGAACATGTACTAGTAAAAAGAAACAAAGGGCCTGACGTAGCTCACAGGAAAGACACTGGATTCACTCTAGCACTGCAAAAAACAAAATTTATAATGTGCTGTTGCACAGTAGGATGAAAACATTTAAGTGCTCTATATTAAAAAAAAAGCTAGAAGGAGGATATTAAAAGTTAATTGTTTTCACCATAAGAAATTATAAATGTTGAAGAGGTAGCTATGTTTAAAGTGACTATACAACATCGATATATATGGTATCCCATTAACGTGTACTATTTTTATGTATCAGTTAAAACAATTTTTAAAAGTAAAAGCTATAACATAGGAAAAAAACACTTGTAAATTACATATCTTAAAATAATATTATTTGAAATATATAATCTATTCAAAGCTCATTAGGAAATCATAAATAACTCAATTTGACAATTGATGAAATGTGTAAAGAGACATCTTATGGAAGAGAATATACAGATGGCAAATGATCACATGAAAAGATTATGACCTCATTAACCATTAGGGAAAGTCATATTAAAACCACAATTAGATAACACTACACAGCTATCAAAATGGCAAAAATTATAAACATATCTTGACAAAAATCAAATGCTTGTGAGGACTTAGAGAAATTAGATAACTCGAATATTGCTGTTGGGAATATAAAAATGATACAGTTCTCTGGAAAATGTTTTGGTAGTTTCTTAAAAAAAACTAAACATATAAACACAATGTGACCTAGCAATTGTACCCCTAAATTCTATGTTCCTATAAAACCTGTACATACATTTTTATAGCAGCTTTGTTCTTAGTAGCCAAAAATCAGAAATAAAAGAGATAACTTCCAGCAAATGAATGGTAACAATGAACAGTGTTGCATCCATAACATGGAATAATTGTAGGAGACCAGGTTATGTAAAGGTTAAATTGCTGACCATGAAGGGACCTCTGGCTTTGTTGAGAAAGCTCATGTTCACAGTGCTTTGAAGTCAAGATAACACCACAGCTGAGGTGCCCACAGGGCTGCTGACACTCCCTACTGCAGAGCAATAAAACTGCCAACCTTAGAGATTAAACAGTTCTCTTAATTGGCAAAATGTACTGGTTGGAGAAGTCTTTGAACTAACTTCCCAAGTTCCTGCTCAGTTCCCACCTTGCCTCAGTATCCCCTTCCTTTGTTTGAAAACCAAATAAATGCAGGCTGTTCATAGAAGCTCTTGTCTTTACTCCCAGAGAGTTTTTACTCCTGGGAGGTTTCTAAGCCTTCATCATAACTTGTTTTAGGATATTGGAGGCTAGGCCAAGTCCCCAGTAAGAAATAAAATGAATTATCAGTGCACAAAAATATAGATAAATATCCAGGGAATTATGCTGAGAAAAAAATAAAAAAACAATGCCAAATGAAACATTGTGTGATTCCATTTAAAGAACGTTCTTGATGTGAGAAGATTATAGAAGTGGAGAACAGGTTAGAGGTTCAGAATTTAGAAAGGGTTGGAGCAATGATTATAAGGGCTATCCACTTGTGATGGAAGTATTTTGTATCTTGTCTGAATCAATGGTAATATCCTGGCTTCTATTTTGCAGAAGTTTTGTGAGATGTTACTATTGGAGGATGCTAAATGAAGGTATGTGGAATCTGTTGTATTATTTCTCATAATTATATTTTTCTACAATAATCTCAGAAGTTTTTTAAAAAGCTTATTGAGAAATAGAAAAAAATGTCAGTCTGGGACATTTAGATAAGTTTAATCCTTGGGAAACTTTAAGCGTTTTTTTTGAAACCACTTCTGTTTCAGTGAAGACCAAATGTTCATTTTCATTTTAGGTGCTCATAAAGGTCAATAATACAGCCACTTGAGTTCTTCAAGTGGAGCTCAAGACCCACAACTGAATAAATTCCAATAGGTAGAGATACAGTGTGGAAGTTTTTGCAATAAATTTGCTACTTATTCTTCCTGCAACTATTTTGTGCAAGCATTCTGAATATTTCAGTGTAAGCATTTTGAATATTTAAGTACTGTTAAAGTACTTATTTGTTTGCAAGACTGAGCATGACTATTAATCATAGCAATAAGTATATACTTTTTATCTTCATATAAAAGGCACTAAGCTAAAACATAGTATCTTTTACAGTATTGTCTAATAAATTTTATTCTATTTAATTTTCAATTTAACAAATAGATTGTAAAGTCCTTAAGGTTGATTCTTGTCTCTGAATCCTGTCTATGTATTCATCACAGTGCTATTACAATGTCATGTGCAGTTGGAATATGATACATATATTTAAGTTAGTTGAGTAACTGAAAGTTTTTTCAATTAACTATAGGCAGTACTTTCTTAGGGAAAGGCATAGCACACATCCTCGGCTCTTGCAGAAATGTGTGTTTTTCAATATTTAAATGCCTTATATGGGTTCATTTCTGCTACTATAATGATTCCTTTATTTGGATCACGCTGTGGTGACTGCTAGGAACAAGAAAGTACCTGAAAGCAGAAACACCTGCCTGTCCCTGCTGGAAGCCACGTTTGTGCTTTAAGTCTGCAATGCTACCTGCCCAAATTAAAACTCACATCATCATGCAGCTGTGTTCTTGCAATTCTTATAGAATGGAGAGTAGATAACCAGAAAGATGGAGATAGCTCTAAGTAACCAAAAAAGCACTAAATAATGTACCAGAGTTTTAATATGTGTCTACTGTTATGCTGAAACAGTTTAACAAGCTAAAACATACTGTGAAATTACAGGCATTTGGGGAAATGTAGGATTAAAGAATGCATATGGCTTGAGAATAGAAAATATTTTATGGAGTGCAGTGAGGAGAAAAGAGAAATACTTATGCAATTAAAACTGCCTCAGTTATTATGGAGAGGAAACCCTGACTTAATGGAATTTATCCTTTTGAAATATTTTAATGACTGTAAGAACTGCTCTCCCAGTGTTTTTATGGTGACTTTTTTTTTAATCAAATAAGCTAAACCAGCTCACTTTCTAAACTAGCATCAGAGTAGCAGCCTAGCTCATAGCACCCCTCGCTGTTGAGCACAACATTGATTTTGTCTTAAATACCATGCTGAGCAATATATCAAAACCTATTTGCAAAATATCTCCCACAATATTGTTTCACCATAATCAATCAGTAAATTAAAGCACAAGTATCATAGAACGTAAAGAACAATGGAGGTTTTATAGCTGAAGTAAAATTGCATTTGTATTATGGAAAACAGTATAATGGATTTGATTGTTTAAAGAAAAATGCTTAAGGGAGCAGAAGAATATACTATTAGGTAATATGTGTCTAGACTTTAAAATATATCTACTTTCAAAGAGGAATAGGGGAATATTATAATAGAAAATTCATTTATTAATATCCCTGCAACAAATTAAAGTTCTTCAGTAGACAGAGAGTATGGATCCTCAGTTTACAGCCTGGGAGTCACTACTGTATTGGTCTGTCTTACTGTATGTTTTTTTCTTATCTCTTGTTTCTCTCCCACATAATTTGTTTAATATTTAAGGAAGGTTTTTTTTTTTTTTTTTTTTTTTTTTTTTTGGTACCAGGAATCAAACTCAGGACTTTATGCTTGTCAGGCAGGCGCTGTGCCATTGAGCTATATCCTCAGCCCTTAAGGAAGTTCTTTTGTGTAACTTTAGGAAAAACAGATTTGAGAAAGAACTGAACAGAATCTATGATTTTTACAACTCAATATCAACAGCTTTTTTCCCTGAAAAGAAATTAGTACGTAAGATACAAATGGGGCCAGTGAGATGGCTCAGCGGCGTAAGCGCCTGCCTGGCAAGCGGAAGGGTCTGAGTTCGACTCCTGGAACCCACATGCGAAAAAGGGGCCGGTGATATCGCTCAGCGGCACGGGCGCCTGCTGGCGCGCGAGGTCCTGAGGGCGACCTCCGGTACCCACACACACACACAAAAAGATACAATTTACTTTTCTGTACTAGAGACTGAATCCAAGGTTTTGTGCAAGCTGGGTAAGGGAGTCTATCGCTCACTGAGCTATATAGCCAATGTAAAATGGCACTTAAACGAGAAATTCTGGATGTCTGTGTTATTACTACAGTATTTTTTAAGTACAGTTGTCTACATAAATAAAATCAACAGTGACTCATGATTTCAGAATAATGCTCAATAATTTTATGCATTGGATCTATTAGTTTTTGTCAGCTGGAAAACTCCGTTGGCTTCTATCACAATAAATCTAGAAATCTTTCTGACGAAAATGGTGAGCTAAGCCATCTTGTCCTGAGTAAAACAAAATGGCACATCATAGGCTTGATGTCTAACTAATATTAAAGTTTATACAAAGTATGAATACAATATTTTATTTATTAATATCTCTATAACAAATTAAAATAATTGTTCACTTTAATAATCACTTACAATTACCGGGTCACAACTCAGAATAACATACATTTCTTTTGTACTAATGTGTCATTTACCTGAAAGGAAGGATCCTCTTTGCTTTTGCTTTTCCAAAAAAAAAAAAAAAAAAAAAAAAAATGGCATGGCTTTCCTTAGAGGTTCTATTTCTTCTTTAATTATTTCAATTTCTCTTATTGGAAAATCTTTAGATAACCTTGCAGCAAATGCACACTACACTTAATGTGTTGCTTTATTGAACCTCAGATGTTGCTAAGTACAGAGAATGTCTGTTTGACAGAATGACTGGTTTTTAAAATAATCATATCTATCTATCTATCTATATCTTGTATTTATTTTTAATTTGTAAAAATCATTACCATTTTGCTTAATTACTTATAACTTAGTAAGTAAAACTTTTCAATTCTATATTAGAAAAGCTAAAACACTTAGGAAGATTTTTTGTTTTTGTTTTTTAGCTTTTGAGACAAGGTCTTGCCTTGTTTCTAGTCTGGCCTAGAACTCCTGGGCTTGAGTGACCCTGCTGATTCAGCGTCCTGAGTAGCTGGTACTAGAGGTTCACGCTGCATATATGGCAAGAAGATTCATGTTTTTTTTTAAAATGCCCATAAAATTACTTTTTTTTTACTCTGGTTAAATCTATACAAATTAAAAAAATAAAATATGTAGTTTTTAAGAGAAAGAAATCCCAGCACGAAACAGAAGTAAAACACTTTGTGGCAAAGTCATTTGCAAATTTAGTAAATATGTGCTTAACTGTATCATCACTGTAAGTGTTAAAGCATTGCTCATCAGGTTTGTAAAATCTTAGAAAAAGTGTTTCTGTATTTTCTGAGGCTGTGAACCATGTACATTTAACATGCTTTCCTACAAAGTGACTTCCTTAGCAAAAAAGGGTAAGTCAATTAATATTTTTTCTTTATGTTTTGAGCATGGGTATATTGTACAGAATGTCCTTTTCTTCCAGCTCTCTGTCCTCTCTCTCTCAGATGAAGTCACATTTAGAGTTTCTGGTAACATCAAGAGAGTGTATGTTTGTCTGGGAAATTGCATCCAGTGCTGATCAGTGAGAGAATTTTAACTTCTGTGTGACTGCTCTCAACCCGCACTAATTATCTCTTTTTGCCAGGTTGATAAGTCAATGACAGTTACTTCCCATCTATTTTTAGAAAAGCATAAATGAATTGTGTCCAAATATCACAGTCACTCTCTAGAGAATTCTTAAAATGATGAGAAACCAGTATGGTCAAGGTGGACAAGGTTCACCTTTGTCAACTCAATGCTTACAACAAAATACATTGTATTTTGAAGTTTCAAGACAAAAAAAAAAAAAAACAAAAACCCAAGAATTTCAAGAAGCTCTCTGTATTTCCAGATATAGTTATATATGTTATATCCCTATAGAGGGTAAATTAGGATGTCCATGCAGGAGAGCATAAAATGTTTTACTAAAATTCATCACTATTGTATCCACTCCTCATACATGTGTATGATCAATCACATTCTCACAAGAAAGGATGAATTTATCTGGCTTATTTTGTAGTTCACAGAGTCCCAGCAAGTAACGTGTATTATTTTCTCCCTCCCTTCTCTTTTTCTATTAATTTGTTGCTTTGCTTCTTTGTTCTTTGTCTTCTCCATCTGTCCTCATGCACTCTACGGGACAGCCCCTCCCCTCAATGATATCTAAATAAATAATATCACGAATGTGATTGTGTTCTTGTATGACACGGGTGACCTTAAAATAGATTTCAAAATAGAGGATTTTTTTTTTACTGGATTTTGTCTAAACAAATTAACTTTTTCAAAAGCAGAGACTTTCCTCTAATTGATGACATAGGAGAAAACAAGGAGATTTGAAGTACAAGAAGGTCTTTATGGGTTATTTCTGATTTGAAGACAAATGGGATCATGAGAGACAGATTATGAGTGATCTATAGGAGCAGAGAGCAGCTCCTAGATGATGTCCACCAAAGAAAGAGGAAACTTAGACTTAAACAGCAAGGAACTCAATTACACTGAGAACCTCCATGAGCTTGGAAGAACTTTCTTAACACAAAGCCTGTAATAAAAACTCATCTTCAGTAATATCTTGACAGCCTTGTGAGACTGTAAGCAGAACACTCAGCTGAGTTCATTTACACTTCTAACACACAGAACCGTAAAACAATAAAGGAGTACTGTTTTAATGTGCTAAAATGGTGCTAATTTGTAACCCACCAACAGAAAACGAATTTGTAAGGACTTTGTCTAAACTTCTTGTCAATGGCACAAATAAATACAAAGGTGCTTCAGTGGTGGATTCTTATGATCAAGAGGCTACTGGGTCCAAGGAAAACAGAGAACCCTTTTCTGTGTGTGTATGTGTCTACCCGATGGCACATGTGTCTGTTCTAGTTAGTAATTCCTGAGAAATTTACAACTACTCATTATTGCAGAGTATCCAGAACTCTCTTCTAAACCAGGGGTCTGCCAAGCATCTGCATGTGTGCGTGTGTGTGTGTTGAGCACACATACTTGTAATATGTTTCATAGGGATAAGTTGACTTAATTCATACAGTAAAAATAGCTAATGCCTATTCCATGCGAAATTTTCAAAAATGACAATTTTTCAGAAAATTTTGGGGTCATCTCTAAATTCATGTGGCCACATTTACAGATCTTTATGTCATTTTATGGTTTATGATCCAATAGAGCAAAATATCCTGGGAATAAAATTTACATTATATATGTTATCATAATTCTAATTAGCCTTTTGATGATGAATGGAGATTTAACCAGAATAAGATCACCTAGAAGATTAGTAAAGCAAACTTTTGAGTGTGTCTGTGGGAGAGACCAGAGGTTATTAGCATGTGTGCCAGAAAACTAATGGGGAAGAACTCCCCGATATAGGTGGCATCATGCAGTAGAGTTGCAGCCCACATGGAAGGAAAGAGAAAAAGGAAGGCAACCTGAATTTTAAAAACTCCATTCGTCTTGACTGGGTGCATTTTTGGCTAATGCCATCGCCTGTGGACATCCTACTCTTTTCTTCAGTCTTGCAACATGAACTCATACCAGCAAGTCTCCAGGGAGCTTCCAGGCCTTCATTCTTGCTGGCATTGCATCTTTAATCCCTCTTGTTCTGCATCTTCCATCTTAGGCTGAGTATCTACTGGATTCTTTGGTTCTCCAGCACAGACGGCCATTGTAGACTATCCCAATTCTGATCCTAATATATTTCATTGCATATATATATTATTAGGGTTCCCTAGAAGAATATATATATATAGGGAACCATAATAAATGCAAGTCTGTCTTAAGTAGTAAATAAACAATTGCTGAATAGTGATGCTTATAATGAACAGTGAATTTGAGAGTTTAGAACACAGGATTTGAGTCATACTAATGAACAACACAGTATTGGTCCATTATAAGTGATCAATAAATGCTACTAATAAGTTATCTGTTATAAACCTGAAGTGTGTCCCATTAATTAAACTTTACCTCATTATGCTATAAACTCTTCGTGATCTAGCTGACTATATTTTTCTAGGTTTATCTGTATCTACTTGCACCTGTGCCTGTTCTCATTCCAGGAAAAAAACATTGCTGTGATTTGCTTATATTTTTTCTCAAATAATAGCATCCTTTCTTTCAATCCACATCTTATATTAAGTCAGGTGTCAAGAAACTACAACTTACAGCCAAATTCAGCCAAATTGTTTGTTTTACGTTCAGGAGTCTGGGTTTGAACCCAGGGTCCCATACATGCCAAACAAATACTGTACAATTGAGCTATATCTCCAGCCTGCTAAGAAAGTTTTTTATGATTTTAAATGGTCATGTAGTATCAGTGTGTATATAATAGTCTCAGTTTTGCCTCTTGAACCCTAGATGCTTACATATTTACTATTGGGCCATTTACAGGAAAAGCTTGCTTATGCTTGCCTTGATTTCACTTCAAATATCACCTTCTCAAAGAGATTTAATCTAAATTCTTCCAAGTGAGGAGGCAGAATCTTCTTAAAAATCATCATTAGATTGATTCTAACCTTATTAAGCAGCCATTTCACATTGCCTTGTTTATCTCTATACATAAAATGCTCAGGCATATTTTCCAGGTTTTGGGTAGACATTGTTCTCACCTAGTGTTCTTTACAATGAACAAGCAAACCTGCAGGAACCACTTGAGTATCATGACTATTAGCTTATAAATATTAATATCAAAGTAACAGAGAATGAGTGTTTATAAAATCTCTGTACATCTCTGATTTTATTCTGTATTGCTGAAATTAGGCCTAGAATTTCAGGATATACTATTAATATGTTTTTGGTTTTGGACATAATAGTTTGTAAAATTTTAAGAAATAGCTATGTTTATGAGTGTTAAATAATTTTGCATGCTTTTTGAGAATGTATAAATTTAAAAGCTTTAAAAACATAAAAATAACTGAACCATGTAAAAGCACTCTAAAACCATAGAAGAAATGCTATATTAAATATATTAAAAGGAATTAAAATAGGCAACGATAGTAATATCCTATGATGATGGTAAGATTATGAATACAGAAAAAGGTGTAGACTGGCTGAATATTAGAAGACTGAAACTGTTTAAAGGTAATCAAATAGAAGTTCTGGATGTCAATAAGCAACAAATTGTAACTGACATGGAGAGTCGTTAATATAAAAAATGTTACTACTAAGAGATCTTGAAACGTATGATAGAATATATCAAATAAATACATTAAATGTAAGGATAGAGACTTTTACTTGGCCTGCAGCTAGTGATATTTACTCTCCTAGCTGTTTTTAGGAGATATGCTCAAAGCAAGACTCCACAAGAGAATCTAAATAACAGAGCAATTGACAAATGGGCATGAAGACGGAAGGCACAAATATTCATTCATTGCTTCAAGACAGATCTTATGGGTGTAAAATACAAACCTATATAAAGATAATGTGTAAATATTTTATTAATAACATGAGGACTTCCTGGAGCAGCCTTTATTTCCTGAGGGTCAGTAAGTATTAGAGTTATTTGCTAAGCTGAGTTCATTGCTGTGATTATGAGTTTTTCATAGGCAGATATCATGTATTATCTATGTTTATGTCCTATACTGTCTGCATTATCCTTGCATAAAGCAGGTACTTAATAAACAGTATAAAGAGTAAAATAATATGAAATAAATTAATTACTTTTGAGTGAACATCTTTCTATCCTTATTTGCAAACTGAAATACATTTCCTATGGCAACATAAAGGTAACCAGGGCATTAAAAAATCACATTATGCTTCTCTCACAAGCTTCAATATATATATATATATTTTTTTTTTTTTTTTTTGTGGGTACCAGGGGTCGACCTCAGGACCTCGCGCATCAGCAGGCGCTTACGCTGCTGAGCCATCTCACTGGCCCCAAGCTTCAATATTGTTAAAGAATTTTTAAAAATAAAAACATGAAGAAAGAACACAGTTATGTACTATTCAATTAACTATAAAATTTGCATTAATTTTAAAGTTAAAAAACAAAACATCCAGGAAATGTACAGTTTGTGCAAGGGGCTTTTTATCAATCACAGAACAAAGATGCCTTTTTACTTTCCTCTGACATTAGAAACATTTAGGGAGAAAGTATGACATTCTTGAATTTAGTTATGGGGGAAAGACAAATATCACCAAACTATATTCTCTCTTCCCTGCAAGTGCACACTGTAGTCCAAATACAGCTAAATGCAACATAAAGAACTTCGTACTGAGAACTCTGGGTTCTCAACCTTGCTCTGGCAATTTCAAGAGCCCCATGTCTTGGAGTCAGAAGTTTAGAGTCCTTACATGTTATTTAAGAATCAGGACTTTTGAGTTAGCTTAACACTTTTGACCCTTGTCAACACCAGGGCAAGTTTATTTTAGTTAAGGAATGGATGGATGGATGGATGGATGGATGATGAATGGATGGATGGATGGATGCAAAGCAACTGAGAGCTTGAGTAGCAAATATACCTTAAGTTCTGTCTTTTGCATTAACTAGAAGTATGATCTTCAGATACATGGTATTTTTATTTGTAAAAGGACCTACCATTCTAAAGTATAAAATGCATAACATTGTAAAAAAAATAGAAGCAATAACACATGTAGGGAGCTTACCTTAGTGCCTGGCATATAGCAACCACTCAATTAATTCTATGTTTTAAAGTTAAACAAGATTCCTTATAATGAGAAGAAATTAGTCATTCCCAAATAAACAGCTAACAAATGTTGTCATCCTGCTTAGGAATGTATGGTTTCCATACAGCAGCAGTTTTTTTCACGTAATGTTAATGAATGCTCAACAGCCTTCAAGATGCCTGCAGCTAATGTCTGACCTTATTAGTAAGGGAGCTCCAATAATCTGGCCTTTACAGAGGTTCTGTTTTCCTGGACTGAGGAAATTGCATAATTACTACTTCAGACCTTGCCATAGATTGTTTTCAATTATATTAAAGCACTACAATTCTTAAAGTTGTTAACTGGCTAATTTTCCCAATTTTATTCTTTCTATCACTTTGCAGATGAAAAATCCACAGAAAAAATGTAATGAATAGTTCACAAAATGTGTTTTAATGTAGATATTTTTAATAGTCATACTTTAATATATCTGTTTAAGATTAGCTACAAAGAAATGTTACAGATGATAATAAAATAATGCAATTTTAGTCTGCGTTCCCAAAATGTTAGTGGCCACACTAAGAGCAGTCATAGCATCTCTTGGCTCTGTAGTTTTTAATAAGATTGTAGTCAGATCATTACAGGTTTCTGTTCTTGATAGCACAGTTTTGTGGGAAACTGATAACATTAGTATCCTCAGAACAAGAGGCAACAAAATATTTAAAGTTTGAGAAGTTCGTGTGAAGGATGAGTGGATGAATTAATAATATTCAGGGGAGAAAATTAGATTTTTAGGGCTGTGTGAGTGATAATCAGAGTGGAAACACACTTGTGCAAGAAAGAAAAGATTTAGTGTAATTATGGACAACAGACTGGAGACCAATAAGTGAAAGTTTAAAATAACCTTGTTCAAATGTAGAATGGCTAATTTGGGGGCTGTTCAGGGCTTCCTTTTATGGACAGGGTCCCAGAAGATCACTGGCCATCTCAAGAGGCTACTTGGGATGATGGCTCTAAAGATAATTATTTATAGTCTCTGATTAAGTGGTTCTAGAACATTAAGCAAGAGAAGTTCATTTCTTTTTGGTCTTGAGTATCCTCAGATCTGTAAAGTAAAAAGATCTGGAGGGAGATTGGCTCTAAAATTAGAGGATCCTTTCTGAATGCTATGATCCACCAATGATGATTTTGTGAATTTCATTTAATGAAAGTGTAAATTTAACCATTCTAAAGGCGCTGGTTTTGAATTTAGAAGATTCTACGGAAAATGCATGAGAGTGACTATTTCGGTGTGCCCTGTCTCTGAAGCTGATGAAGAAATACTTATTTAAATTAAATCAGTTAAGCAAAAATACATGCTTCTGCCCTGAGAATTTTCTCTTAGTTAATAATTATATGGTTTATTTGAAACTAATGAAATTAGCATTTAGTTTTTTTCATAGTAGATACTTTACATTGCTATTAGAGTTTTAGTTAGGTTATTTCAAGTAACTGTACACATCAGTATTAGGTAATAATAAAATCAATAAATACAGAGTTCATGTTTCAGGAAGATGGAAATTTCATTAAGACTCTATTTCCACTATCAATTATTAAATAAATTCACCAGAGTATTTTCTTCTCCTAATCTATTCAGGAGAGAAATCTTCTGAAAAGAAGAGCATGTTCCTTGGTGCATAAGTGAATTTTGAAATAAAAATCTCCAAAGACATTTTGTATGTTAAAGATTTCCTAAAGATTATATCTGACTAATTATATTACAAAGCCTTTGTTTTTAATAGATGATCAAATCTACACAAATGATAAATTGTTAGAGAATAAAAATATGCCAGAAAATGTAAAAATAAAATTTACTTTTAGTATTCTGGTAATAGACAATTAGTACTATTTTGCATTTAATGGAATTTTATTTTCACTTATTACTTTAGAGTCATTTAAATATTAACTTTCTCTGGAAAAGTCACATTCTTATGCTAATGATACAGAATGTGTTTTCTTGTTATGTCTACTAACTCAGAGAAAATATTCTTATGAGAATTTAATGAGACAATGGCAAAACCTGACAGCAAACTGTGCCTCTTAACCTGCCATTTCTCCATTCTATATTGAAAGACTTCTGTGTTGATCTGTTGCCATAGAATTTGAGAGAGAGAGAAAGAGAGAGAGAGTGAGAGAGAGACAACAGGTGGAATTTTCAGGGTGACTTTATACTAAGAACATTTCCTTCAAGTTAAAAGGAATTCAGTGACTTGGGTCAGAAACTGAGTATAATTAAACATAGGTACACTTACATTAACACACAGTTAAATAGCAACAACATTATATCTTTACTGCAATGGTGCTAGTATAATTGATAGCATGTTTACTTATATGCAATACTTGATAAAATATTACTAATTAACTGGACATTTAAGTAAAGCCAAACAATGCAATAGCGTGTAAAGTAAAAAAAGATTATTGCTTCAAATTGTATGTTATTATTGCACTTAAATAAGCTAAAGAGTTTGACCCTTGGCATATTGGATGGTATTTATTTTTTCACACTCATGGATCTTTGGTTTGATTGTTAGCTCTCAGAGAACAGTGTTATTATCTTATTTTCCTTTGGATCTCTAATACCTAGCACTGTTCCTGGCATATAGTAGTAATTTGTGAGGTCTTCTAAGAATTCCACATGGTTGAAGATTATGCATATTTCTTCACCCTCCTAAAGCACATGATACAATTATATAATGATTCATAATTGTTTCTGAGAGTATTGTAAAATTTTATTTTTGTGTGAAATAAGTATTAAACAAGACTATTTAAATGATGCTAACAATGTATTTATATAGTAGTCATTCTTGCAATTCAGAATTCAAGTGTTCATTGAGAGTCTGGAGAGAGGTATTTCAACGCATGCTATCTTCACCATATGAAGGAAGCTAACAGGAAGTCTTCTACTATGCTGTTACCGTAGGAAGAATTTTTCTTTCCTGTTACCTATATCAACTCCAATTCATTCCTCAAACCTAAGTTCAAATGCCACCTCTTTGGCAAAGCCATTTCTGACCGTCCTGACAAGTTTAAATTCTCCTGTCAGATGCTTTCACAGCAATGGGCAGCTCTCCCATATGGAACCTATCTTACTTGCCAATTTTTAACTTATCAGTGCCATTATTTGTATGTCTGTCTCCCTTCTAGGCTTTCAGCTTCATTAGAGCAGGAACCATACATGCTTTTTGTGTACTCGATGAGCATAATACCTAGTATGTAGGAGCTAGTCCATCGGTACATAAATAGAGGGGCCTGTGAGGACTCACTGAGACTCTTGTCATTTAGCGGGTAAGTACACAGAATGAAAGCCATATCCCTCCTCCAAATTCTGCAATAAGCCATAACCTAGGTATGATTTAGAGACTGCATATTAAAAAGTATAAATATTTATAATCTTGAAGCAATGCATATTTTCATACTGAAGAAAACTAAGTTTTTCAAACATTTTGAGAAAGAGCATTGTCTAAATGCATACTGACCATTTTTAATTTTTAAAATGATACTATCATGTTATTTTTTCTGTATCTTGAGATCAATCTCAAAATATAGCTACCTATACAATTTGGAAGAGGGGTACCCTAGTAGATTTTTTTTTCTTAAAAAAATGGACCTTAAGCAAAATAAATAATTTGCTCCAGAAATACTTCATAGTTATTTCTAATTTTAATTAGGAAAGTTAAAATCAGTGAATTTTATTTAAGCTTGTGTGGTGGAAGAAATGGCTAAGAATATACACTCTATTTAGGTGGATTCAAAACTGTACAATAGCTGTATAGTCTTAGGAAAATCTAAACTTGCTAAGTCTTCAATTTATTATCCTGAAGATGAAAATACTAAAAACATCACTTAGTAGGGTTATTGTGAAGACTAAATGAGGCATTTTGAATAAGTACATTGTATACTACATAGCGCACTTTGGGTACTCTGTAAATACTATTTCCAATTTCGGTACTTCCATAGCAATAAGTATTTATCAAATTTGTTTTTTCTCCATACAGTACACATTTTTAAAACTTCTTAAAATATATAGACTATTTGAGGAAAGGTAGATATCAAAGAATCTGGATCTAAATTGCACCTCTTTTTTGAGTTAAGATGACTAGAGATATCACCAAGGGACTCCTCCATTCCAAGAAGTCTTTTTGTTCTCACAAAAACTGGGAATTGTCACTCCATTTCACTTAGAGGACACTGAGTTTTAAGAGACAATCTTGACCCTCAAAGACTACTACCTTATTTTAGTAGAATTAAAAGGAGCAAAACAAGTGCACAGAAATCTGGGTTTGAAATGTGGCACACTGACACTGTAAAACTAAGCCACCTAACTTCACATACCTGCCATTGATTCCATTTGTACAGATTCTATGAACAGACATAAATTATTCAGGGACATTTCTACTCAACTTAGTGCTAGAAATTAACCAGAACAATTATTCAAGGAAAAAATATAAAAGGCATCCAAATGGAAAGGGATGAGTTAGTTTTTTTCTTGTTTGCAGATAATATGATCCTATATTAGAGAAAACTCTAAGAACACAACAAACAAAACCAAATGAACTGTTAGAACTAATAGACAAAGTTTCAGGATACAAAATCAATGCACAAAATGAGTGGTATCTCTATTCACTAACAATTAATTGACTGAAAAATAACTCAGCAAAATTAAAGGACATAAAATCAACACGAAAGTCAGACTTCATTCTATAGTCTAACAATAAGCTATCCAAAAAAGAAATTAAGAAAAAAAGATTTCCTAAAAACTCCAAAACGTGGATGAAAGAAACTGAAGAAGACACAAACGAAAAGATGGCCCATGTTTTTAGACTGAAAAAATTAACACTTAAAATTTCTGTACTACCCAAAGCAATTCTACAGGTGCAATCCCTATCAAAATCCCAATGACAGATTTCACAGAAAGAAAAATATATCTTGGGCTGGTGAGATGGCTCAGCGCCATAAGCGCCTGCCTGGCAAGTGCGAGGTCCTGAGTTCTACTCCTGGTACCCACATACGAAAAAAGGGCCGGTGATATCGCTCAGTGGCACGGGCGCCTGCTGGCATGCGAGGTCCTGAGTTTGACCCCCGGTACCCCCCCCGCAAAAAAATCTTAAACTTTGTATGGAAGCATTAAAGAACATGAAAACCAAAGCAATCTTTTTTTTTTTTTTTTTTTTTTTTTTTTGTGGGTACCGGGGGGACGACCTCAGGACCTCGCGCGCCAGCAGGCGCCCGTGCCACTGAGCGATATCACCGGCCCCTTTTTCGTATGTGGGTTCCGGGAGTCGAACTCGGGCCTTCGCGCTTGCAAGGCAGGCGCTTAAGCCGCTGAGCCGTCTCACCGGCCCCAAACCAAAGCAATCTTGAGGGGAAAAAAATAAAAATAGAAAGAAACAAAGCTGGACATGTCACATTACCTGGCCTCAAAATTTAGTACAAAGCTGTCAGAATAAAAGCAGCATTTAGCCAAGTAGTAGTCCATGCCTGTAATCCCAGCACTTCAGGAGGCTAGTTCACAACTTTAAGCCCAGCCTTAGTGATAGAGTCTCAAAATGAACCTTAACAAAAAAAAAAAAAAAGCACTGGGAGTGTATTTCTGTGCAAAGGCTTTGGGGTCAGTCTCCACTCTCCAGTATCAAACACACACACATACCACCACCCCACCCCTACTACCACCAACACCACCATGGTACCGCCATAAACATGGGTATATAAAGCAACAGAACAGAAGAGAAAGCCCAAATATAAATGCATCTATTTACAGTCAGTTGGTCTTTGAAGAAAAGATGTAGCCATGCATGTTTACATTCATTAAAATGATAACATGCAGCAAGCTCATCAAAGATAATTCTTTTGTATTATATATTAAGTGTGTGAAACATTAGGATCAAATATGTTTTAAGTGCTCCTTCATGGAATGGGAAAGTTTTCAGTGGATGGTTTACTTATTTGTAAACACACTCTAGAAAAGTGTACTATTATGCCTAATTAATCTAGTAATTTATTCCTGAATACGTCCTCTAGAAAAACAGAAGCACAAACAACAATTTTATCAACTTCTTTCTACACAATCTTTGTGTCAACTTTTTAAGCATTATGTTAAAAGTCCACACAGACTATAAAATAATCACAACAGACCTAAAATAGTCTAAATAAATCCAGTTTTCTGGTGCTTTTCTTGCTTGGTTTGCTGTCTTATCTATAAATTTTATGAGAAGAGAAATCACTAACCAAAAACATACAGGGTATATATCAGAGTGTGAGAAGACATTATTTTTCTTTAGTGATAATTTCAGAAAAGAAAAGGAAGCACAAGGATTGCAAATCATCTCTTTCTTTTCCATTTCTCTTAGGCTATGTCAGTGACTCACTAATATATTTTGGTCACCATAATTGATGATGTCATAGAAAAGCAATAAATGAACTTACTGAATAAATGGTGAAATATGTGAGATGTTTATTTTAGATCATCAAAAGAAAGGGTAGAAAAATTCAAAGGAAAACACAGTGATTTGTTTATCTGGCTTTAGGTTTTTAAAACAGTGAATGTGAGAAAGGAATTATCATAAGCTGCTGGGATGCAAATTGAAGTGACACCAGATAAGGAAAATGAGAAATAAGTTAGGTAGGGTTTGTGGCAATTTAGTGAATACTTGTCCTCTCTAAATGCACTAGACAGCTCTAGCAGATGCTAGAAAAAATGGAGCTCCTATGCAAAACTCAATTTTAATTGACTTTAGTTTTACTTACAACTGTTTTAAGTTTACAACAAAATGCATAGAATGTACAGCCTCCTCTCTATATATAAAACATCCTGCACCCTGCAGAGTAATACCTCAATTGATGAAACTACATGGATGCATAATTGATATCTAAAAACTCTAATTTACTTTTACAGTTTTCTCTTACTGTTGTACATTCTGTGGGTCTTGACAAATACATAATGATTTTTATCCACTGTTACAGTATTGTACAGGATATTAGTACTGTGAGATAATTCTCTGCTTCAACTATTTATCCCTCCCTTTTCTTGAGCCTCTGGAAACTACCGATTTTTTTACTTTTCCCAAACTTTTTTTTTCTTTTCCAGAATCCCATAAAGTTGGAGTCATAGAGTATACAGCCTTTTCAACTGGCTTTTTCATTTAGTCACATGCATTTAAATTATTATATCCTCAAATTTTCATGACGCGATATCATTTTTTAGAATTGAATTACACACCATTGTGTTGATGTGCCACAATTTATCCATTTACCTACTGAAAGACATTTTGCCATTGTTGGACCTTTAGAAATCATGAATAAAGCTGCTACAAACATTTTGTGCAGGTTTCTGTGTGAACATTAATTTTAAACTTGTTGGGCAAATACTAAAGATCATATGTAAAAGATTCCACAGATTTTCAAGGAACTGCCAAACTTTATTCCAAAGTAGGTACACACTTCCAATTCCCACTAACAATACAGTTCCTTTGTTCCACTTTCTTACCAACATCTGTAGTCATTATTGATTTTTAGGATTTTTGCCATTCTGAAGGGTATGTAGTTGTATTTCATTGATATTTTGCCTTGTAACATCCTAAGGCCATGTGATGTAGTGCATATTATTATGCATATATTAGACATCTGTGAATATTCTTTGGTGAAGTTTTTGTTAAGATCTTTTGCCTATTTTAAATAAAGGAGTATTTGTTTTATTGTTGATGCGTTTTAAGACTTCATTGTACATTTTAGAGAATAACCCTTTATCAGCTAATCTTTTGCACTTATTCTCTCCAGATATATGACTTGTCTTCCAGTTACCTTATTGAACCTTTTACAGAACAGTTTTTCTAAAAGTAAAGTTTAACTTACATATTATTTATTTCAAGTATTTGCAATATATTTTCAATATTGTATCTCAAAATTCATATTCAATCACAAGTGTCTTAGTTTGTTTCAGAGGCTATAATTGAATACCATAGACTGGGTAGCTTATGAACAATAGAAATTGGTTTCTCACAGTAATGAAACTAAAAATTCTGAGATCTCTTTTATAAAGGCAATAATCTCATTCATGTGGGCTTCTCCTATTGCCTAATCACCTAATCACCTACCAAAGTCCCCAGCTCCTACAAGCATTACATTAGAAGTTTGAATTCCAAAATATGAATTTTAAAGGGATGCAAATTTTAGTCTATAACAACAAGGTCACCAGATGGTCCCTTATGTTATCTTCCAAGAGTTTATAGATTTCTGTTTTACACTTAGGTCTATGGTTCATTTGAATTAATTTTTATAAAGTGTGAAAATCTATGTTTAAATTTAGTTTGGGAAATGTGGATGTCTAGTTGTTCCACCATTTTTTAAAAAGACTATCATTTGTCATTATATTGTCTTGATTCTTTGTCAAAGAATAGTTGACAATATTTGTTTCCATCTAATTCTAGTATTTCTTTTTCTTTCTTTCTTTTTTTTATTTTAAAGAGAAGAAAAAACAAAACAAATCAAAAAAAGAACAAATTTTCAAAACAACATAATATGAGGGTAACAATGGTCAATGCATTACGTATTATTATCTTTAAGTTAGTTATTCAGGATACCAGACATTAGCATTCAATTGTCCAAACATTATTGGCTCAAACCTTACTCTTCAATGAACTAAGTAAAATTGGTAGTGTATCTATCTTAACCATCTTATATATATATACAATTTTTTTCCCTTTCCCTTCTTTCTTTTCCCTATTCCAGTCTCTCTTTCCTATTGACCAATTTCTTTTTGATTCACCATGTCTATTGTACATTTTGGATCTTATTTACTCTTTCAGTTTCTCATACTAGAGAGACAATACGATGCTTACACATGTGTGTCTGGTTTACTTCACTTATGAGTATTTTCTCGAGTTGCATCCATTTACCTATAAAAGTCTCCAGTTTATCCTTCTTTATGGCTGAATAGTACTCCATTGTATAAAAATACCACATCTTTCTTATCCATTCCTCAGTTGATGGGCATTTGGGTTGTTTCCAAGATCTGGCTATTACAAATTGTGCTGCTATATACATGGGTGCACATATATCTCTGTGGTACGATGTTTTTAATTCTTCTGGGAAGATGCCCAGAAGGGGAATAGCTGGGTCAAATGGGACCTCCAAGCCTAGTTTTTTGAGGAATCTCCACAAAGACTTCCACAGTGGCTGTACCAGTCAACACTCCCACCAACAGTGAAGAAGTGTTCCTTTTTCCCCACAGCCCCTCCAGCATTTGTTATTAGTTAATTCTTTATAGTAGCCATTCTTTCTGGGGTGAGATGGTATCTAAATGTTGTTTTAATTTGCATCTCTCGAATGACTAGTGTTGTTGCACATTTTTTTGTGTATTTATTTGCCATTAGTATTTCTTCATCTGAGAAATGTGTATTCATCTCAGATGCCCATTTTTGGAGTGGGTCTTTAAATTTGGGAGGTCTGATTTTTTTGAGTTCTTTATAGTTCTCGATAGTAATCCTTTGTCTGAGTAACAGCTGGCAAACATTTTTTCCCACGTTGTGGGTTGCCTTTTCACTCTGTTGGTGCTTTCTCTTGCTGTGCAAAAGCTTTTTAATATAATTCTAGTATTTCTATTCTGTACTATTGATCTGTTTGTTTAATCTTTTATCAGTACAACACTGTCTTGATTATAAGAACTTTATACTTTGTTTTTAAGTCAAGTAGTGTCAGTTTTTTGACTTTGTTCTTCAATATTGTGTTGGATATTCTTAACATTTGTCCCTCCACATAAACGTTAGAATTAATTTGCTCATGCCTTCAGTATAATTAGCTAGAATTTTGACTGGAATTGTGTTTATTTTATAAATTCACTTAGAAAGTCTTGCTTATCCATGAGCATGAGAAAATTCTTGAGTTACCTAGTTGTTTGATAGTTGTTCTCATATAGATCTTGTACATATTTTGTTAGATTTGTATCTAAGTACTGCATTTTGGCAGACGTAAATGCAAATAACATTGTGTTTTAAACTTCAAATTTCAATTGCTAATTCCTGGTATACAGGAAAATGCTTCGTTTTTATATATTAACATTGTATTTTGCCGACTTGCTATGATGACTGATTAGTTACCACAGTTTACTTTTTCAATCAATTCATTTAAGTGTGCTACCAACACAATATTATCAAACAAGGAAAGTTTTACTTCTTCCTTCTAAAATTGTAAGATTTTTACCTTTCTTCTTGCATTACAGAGGATTTTCAGTACAATTCTGAGTAAAAATTGTGGGAGAGGACATCTGAGCTCGGGAAAATTTCTAAATGTAGCAATGAAATTAATTAAAAAAAAAGAAAAAAATTATACATCTAGTTTCCTAGGGTAGGCGCTTAGATCATTAATTTTATTTTTTTCAGATCATTTTCTTTATTAGTGTATGTTATTAGTGCATAATATTTACATTGCTTGTGTGGAGTAGATATTGCTTCTTTTCAATATATTTAGTGCTATATAGATATCCTAAACACTGCTTTCTTTGTATAACAAGCATTTTGACAAATGCTGTTTTCATTTTAATTACATGTGTTTCAATTTCATTTTCAATTTTTTTCTTTGATTTGTGATTTGTGTGTTAGTTAGAAATGTGCTGTTTAATCTTCAGGTATTTGGAGATTTTTCTAGTATTTGAGAATTTTCCTTATCATTGTGTTATTTATTCCTAGTTTAATTCCACTGTATGATAACAGAATATGGTGTATGATAGTTATTATTTTAAAGTCTCTAAGGCATGTTTTATAACCTCAAATGTGGTCTGTATTAGTGAATGCTAAATGTCAACTAGAGAAAAAAATTTAAATAGGCATTGTTGGAAGAAGTATTCTATAGATATCAATTACAGGAAGTTGATTAATAGCGCCCTTGAATTACATTTTATTCTAAATGATTTTTCACCAACTAGATCTGTCCAAAGTCTCCTACATTTTCAATTTAGAAGTTAGTTCCATTATTTTTTATACCCTGGCAAACAAAGAAAACACATATGCTATAAAACCTTATTGATTGGACATAGTCTAACAAAACCTTTTCAAATTGTATACAGGGAAATTAAGACCAACAGAAAGCAAAATATGTGCATGTCATACTGCTGTTTCATGGTGAGACTGAGACATGATTTAATTCATTACACACCAGAACTTAGACTTGTGTTCTCAATGTCAGGCATCCTGATAAGAGCAAAAAGTTCTGTACAATGGAAAAGTACTTTTCTTTGATAAGGAATCTAACTTGTAATAAGTTTTAAATGACTGATTTATTAATAATCTGAAGAAACTGTCACCATTTAAATTTATTTTCAACGTGTTTTGAAGAATGCCAATTTCTAAAACAATGTGGAATATGACGATAGTATGTTCCCAAATACACAGTGTTATAGTCCCCTTGCTATCTCCTGCCTGCATCAATTAATGCAGAGAATTGCTCTGCTTGTGGACACACTTTGGATCTTTAACTTTTAGCAAAAGCAAAGTCAATTGTTGTTTTCTACATTCGTGAGAGGTTACCAAAATGTTCATACTTGTACTAAAAGACAGAAACTTGTAAAGGTAGAAAATTCAGTGTGAAGGAAAGATAGAAAGAAAGCTTGTAAAAGCTAGAAAGAAAGTTTATAAAAGATGATACATATGCTAATTAGAAACTGGGGTGTTGCACCTTTAACAAAATATAGTGAAGGAATAAATACAGTGGGAATATTTAATTTTTTTCTAAGACTGTCATATATATTTATGAATTTAAGTGGTCATTATAATACAATAATATTTATCCAAGAGTCTAAATATCTATATTTTTAAACATTATACATTTCTGGGTAAGCTATGAGTCTCAATTGTTAATATCTTGGAGGCTCTATCTCTGCACTGTGGACAGGGTACTGTGAATTGTAATAGATCAAAAATTACTCTGTCAGAAGCTATTTCTGGTAATAAAAATCTCATAAATTTTATGAAATAAAGATCATAGAATACCGAGGAAGAGGCACTCCAGATTTAGAAAGAAAATGAGAAGCAAGTGCTATTCAATGACACTGAGGAGTATGTCCAAGGAGCTAGCGCACCACTGTTCTTTTGCATCTGTACATGTTGTTATAACAGTTCCTGGTGCTAAGTGGTTTTGCTTCTATATAAAAAAATTCAAACTTTTATATTATTGTTGTTTGTATTTTTATACTATTGTTTGTTTTTTAAGTAATTTTGAAGACAATGAGATTGTATCATAATTCTGATTTTTCTGAGTAATACTTGATAACTAAGTAAAATATATTCATTGAACACTGTCCCCCCACACGCAGTGTTCAATTAAGTTTGTTTTCATACAAAACAAATTGAAGACAGATACCTGATAAATTAGTGAAACAATTCATGTGATATCTCTATGTAAGAGCACCTTTATATCCTGTGTGAAAAAAAATGTCTGATTATTGTGTTCATTTGGACAAATACAGTCCCTCCTTTCTTTCTCAGGACACTTGCACATATCTTTCCATATGGGTCAGACACACATTCTTGCTCTTCTTTCTTCACAGCTACTACCTTTAGAGGTCTTCTCTGATTGCCTTGTTTTTGTTGCTCTCAATAAGATTTTCGGCTCTCTTTATAGTCCTTGTTTGCTTGTTTATTGAAAATCTTCATCCCTAAAGGTCTATAAACTCATTGGAATGAGGATTGAAATATTTTTGTTCACCATAATTGTATACACAGCTTTTAACAAAATCCTGACAGATATTCAGCACACAATAAATATTTTCTCTGAGAATAACTAAATGAATAAATGTGACATGATATAAAGAGCTTTGAATTTGAGATCAAAAGACGTGGCTTCTTCTTACTCTTATGACACTTTCCTATCTATATCAGCAATTTATTTTGTTGTGTTTTGATGTAGGATCTCACTGTGTAGTTCAGGCTAGCTTTGAACTTGCTATATAGCTCAGGGTGGTTTTATACTTGAGATCCTACAAGCTCAGCCTTCCAAATCCTGAGATAACAGGAGTCTGCCACCACACCTGGCCAGGTAAGTTATTTGACTTTTCTTGGCCATAACTGTCATTTACAAATGGAAATATAGCAATAAGCCTTCTCTCACATGATTCTTATGAAGGTTAAAGACAGTGGATAGAAAGCACTAGCACAGGGCAGGCACTTTGTAAGTAGTAGGAATTGTGGTGGTATAACTTTGGGAATGTCATACCCTTTGGACCTGCCACTTCCTTATCTGTAAAATCAGTAAATAAATAACTGTGAAGATGAAATATGTTTCATATAAGTTCTGGGTTTGGCACAGAGAAGACACAGGCAGATGTTTCTTTAAGTACACTTTAAAAACATGTATTTCCTAATATTCGTTTCAGGATTTGTATATCTTCATTTTACATGTTTGAGAGAAAAATTTATGCAGAGGCTTTGCTTATTATTTCATCAATATTTGCCTTTTCTTTTTATATTTAGACTTATCCTAGGATACGTTTAGATAAAAATTATTGATGATTTACTAATGATTTAATAAATCCACACTGAATTCCTCTGTTTTACTTTCCCATCATAATAACACATAAATTTTATTTTCACAACATTTTGCTTTTTAATAGAGGGTTATTTACTTTGAACTTCCACAAAATCATCACGAAATTTTTTGCTCACTGCGAAATGTTCAAATGAGTCAAATGATAAGTTATGAGAGAATATAGATATTGAAATTCAAATATGAACATGAAACCTGTATGCAGAAAATATCTGAATGTACTTCATCAAATCCTATTACCAGTTATTAAGAATAAGAAACATCTGACATCATAATAATGTAACAGTGATGAGATGGCCTAGCTATCTTAAAATGAAATAGAAATAGCAATGTAAAATATAATAATCTTGTGTATATGACTTTGAGTATAAAAGAAAGAACAACAGACACCCCATTACAAATCTACAGTACTTTTTATTTTGCTTTGTTAAAACTATCAGACCTCATTTACTCATTTTCACCAACTCTACCTTCTATACAATTCAATGTCAAAGCTATAGTTTTCTTTGTATAAATTATCCACATTGGCTCTATGTTTAAAGTTAATGAGTTTCTTTCTGGTTGCCATCTTACTCTCAATTATCGATATTTTCTCTTTCTATCTCATTCCTAATCCTCTGCCAACTTTTCTCCAATCATTTTTTCTAATTGCTTTAAATTCATAACACTTTTTAAGAATCTTTCCAATGATGTTGATTCTCTTGCCAGGAATGCACCAATGTGTATGCAATTTTCGGAAATTATTGGACATCCTGGGCACAACCATGGATAAAGCTCCAAATGAAGAACATTTGTTTTAACAATTTCCTTCCAATTCTCAAACAGTAGAAATAGTTGCCAATTATTGGGTGACAGTTATGCACCAGATATTGTGCTGTATGTCCTTCAGTTTCTGTCTCTAAGTCTCTAGAGTCCCACTTCATAAAAGATGAAATTGAATGATCAACAAGTTGAATGGTTTGCCAAAAGTTATACAATTAGTTTACAGTGTAATTGGAATGTGAATCCACATCTAATTCTAGGTACAATCTGTTCCAATTCTGCTACACTACCTCATGACACTAGATCAGAAGAAAAAGAAGCACAGAGAAATCTGAAATATCACAGACTTCAGGTAACAAATTGAGTTTGCATAAACTATAAGTTATACCAAATATAACATTTGGCATATTTTTTATATAAAGGTGTTACATAGTCATGGGTAATACTGTTTTTCATTGACACTATCTTCTCTCCTTTTGTCTCATTTTCTTTATCACACAAGTCTTCAATCACTGAGCCATAGGCCAGTAGAGGTCTATATGACCTGCTGGGAACCCAGGCATACCACAGGAGATAAAAAGCAAGTGAGTGAGTAAAGTGTTACTGTCTAATTTCTGTCTACTGTTAGTTCAACAATAGCATTAGATTCTTATAGGGGTACAAACCCTATAGTGAACTGTGCATAAAAGAGATCTAGGTTGCATACTCCCTATGGGACTCTAACGCCAGATTAGCTAAGGTGGAGCTGAGATGGTGATGCTAGCACTAGGGTCAGCTGCAGATACAGATTAACATTGGCAGAGAGGTTTAACTACTCAGAGACCTAATAAATTAATTGCTTGCAGACTCATATTAAAACCTTATCACTGAGTGACAAGTGACAATTAAGAGTCATCTGGTGGCAGTGAGTTTCATAGTGGCAAGTGAGTTGATGCACTTCAATTGTGCAACTGCATCTGGTGACAGGCTTTAAGTCATAAGTCTGCATGTGGCATGCCTGTTATTTTATTTGCAACTTCCACCCTTGCTTTTTTCTTGATTTGTGCACTTCTTTCAGTCTCAGTTTTGATAAGTCCACAAACTAACCCTAGCCAAAATGAGTAAAATTCAAACATCACTGAAGAGCTTAATTGAAAAGGGAGAAAAACCCAACAATGAGACAGTAGACGACTCTAAGACTGCCTAAAGAGAAAAAGCTGTACTGACAAAGAGTCCCATTTGAATTATGGGTGCAATGCAACAGGTGATCTCCAGTCTCCAGTTCCACTTAGAATAATATTTGGCATCTGGCTATGCAAAGAAGCTACAAAACCTTCGAAACTGCTTGGCCCCATGGATAGCAAACACCTTGCTTATAAAAAACAAACAAACAAACAAACAAAGATACAAAAAAACAAGCTTTTGAAGTTTTTCAAAAGAAAAAAAACCCATGAACATAAAGAAGCAATTATTGAAGGCCACCACTTCATCAAAGGTGTCAGTACTTAGACCATCATTCCTAGTGGTGACTTTCATTGCTAAAGCCAGCAAGCCCTTTTGTGAGGAGTTGATCCTGCTTGCTGCTAGGATGTTTGTTGTGAGCCTTTAGGAGAGGATTTAATTCCTAAGGTGTCATGTGCTCTTCTTTCAGCTACCGCCATAATCAAATGAATTGATGAAATAGCAGAAGAGGTTGAAGTATAACTTTAAAGGTAAGTAATCAGTCATTGTGATATGCAATCTAGGTTGATGGTCTATAGATGTTGACAACAGGGCAACAAAGCTTGTTTTTCTCCAATAAATTTCTCAGGAAGATATGTAGGAGGATATATTATGTGTACTTTTGCTGTTAACCAGCACCACTGCTTCAGAACTACTCACATCTTTGAATGATTACATAAGAAAAAAACTGAATTGGTCATTTTGTGTAAGCATATGCATGGATAGAGCAGCTGCCATGACTGGACAGATTTCTAGTTTCACTGTATGGGTCAGAATGTTCATTTGTGAAAGTAATGCTATGCAATGTGTCCACAGAGGAATGCTGGCTAGAAGAACAAAGTTGCCTGAACTTAACGACATTTTGGAAGATGCAATTAAAATTTCCAGCAACATTAAAGTACATGACTCTAACTCACATCAGTCTGTGGAGCTCTGTGAGGAGCTGGGCACAGCACACACACGTGTCCTCTTAGATACATAAGCAAGATGGCTTTCTAAAGGTAGATCACCGGCCAGAGTTTTTCAGGTATGATAGCTGCCCCAGAGATTTCTTTTACAAAACAGTCACCACTGGCATCACATTTCACTGGCATAGAATGGGTCACAAAACTTGCTTACTTACTTGTGAGACATAGTTAACCTGCTCGATGAACTCAACATGTCACTTCATGGAACAATGACAACACTGTTCAAACCATCAGGTTAAACGTCTGGATCCAAAGACAAACTAGGATTACGGGGGCAATGAGAGAACATTGGGGTTTTTGACACACATTAGCAGAGACTTTGAAAAAGACTGGGAGAGGGCCTTCTTCTTCCCAGTTGGCGCATGATCATCTATTTCAGCTTTCAAGAGCTTGAGCATAACTTCTCAAATTCAAAAGTCCCCCAAACTGGGAAGGAATGAGTCAGCTTCCCATTTGTAAATATGTCAGGTGTATCAACTTTGTCTGGCTAGAAGTGGATCAACTGCTTGAGACTGTGAATGACAGCAACATCGAAAGTGTGTTTGAGACAGCCTCAAATCTTCAGTCTGAATTTCAACCATTGTGAAATATACTGAAATTTCCATAAAAGCACTGGAAAGCCTGCTTCAATTTTCAACATTCTTTCTTTGTGAAGCAGGGTTTTCTGCAATAACAGCAGGCATAGACTGGACATAACCAACCTACTTCGGTTGTCTCTACTCCCATCACTCCTAGATGGGACTGTCTAGTTTCAGGAAAACGAACTTAGAGCTCCCACTTATCCCCCTTATGATAAGTTCTCGAATTATGTCATTATATATCAACCATGTAATAGTAATAGAAATAAAGTGCACAATACATATAGTGCACTCTAGACATCCTGAAACCATCCACATCTCCTCACCTTCCCCCATCTATGGAAAAATTGTCTTCCCTGGTACAAAAATGTTTGGGGACTGCTGCTCTAGTGCATCCAATTTAATAATCACCTAAGTACAGCAAGTTTCTTAGTCCACAACACTACTTCCTTCAGTTGCTTTCATATCTAACTTGAATTCCATTATCCACCAATATGACTATTAACCCTCTAACTCCGTTCTACCACTGTCAAAAGTAACAAAATCTCAACTATAGTTAACTTAATACCACCTTATTCTAAACCTATGACACTGTAAGTGAAACTGCTAGAGAAATTATGGAACTAAATTGACTGGACCCACTTTAACTTCATGAAAATGTAAGTAGAAAGTTCACTCCCTACCTGGTTTTCTTCCTCATTTTCTTTGCTGGTATTATTTCTACGGAATCAATAATTACTAATCTCATGATATTTGTCTTTATTTTTCTTGTCTTCTCTATGCTCATTCTTTTTAAAAACTACCTAACACATTTCAATGGTTCAACATACCGCAAAACTTTAATGCCTCATTCTTTTTTTCTGGCACTGAGAATTGTACACAGGACCTTCTGCAAGCTAGGCTAGTGCTCAATCACTGAACTATTCCTCTGGTCTTTTACATTTTTTTTAAGATAGGGTATCACTAAATTGCCTAAGTGACTTGAAATTGCCATCATCCTACCTTAACCTCCTGGGTAGCTAACATTGCAGTTCTGAACAACCACACCAGGCAAATTTTATCTTCATTTTAGATCTCTCCAGAGTTTTAGATGATACCATTTCTTCCTAGTATATCTAAGTGGATATATAATGTGCATGTCAATTTTACAATGTTAGCAACATAAAATGTGTTTTTAAGCCAGGCTTGGTGGCGCATGCCTGTAATCCCAGCACTCGGGAGGCTGAGGCAAGATGATTGCCTCAAGTTTGAGGTCAGCCTATGCTACATAATGAGTTCAAGGAAAGCCTGAACTACATAATGAGACCCTGTCACAAAAACAAAAACAAAAACAAAAACAATGCATTTCAACACAATATACCTCATCCTACGAACTTCCCCTATTTCAGTCAATACTGTCCTTGGAGTTAGTCTTTAGTCCTCATTTTCTGTGTGCATAATCTATCAGTTATACCTCCACAAGCATCACAAGCCACTAATCTTCTCCAACCTTAATGCAAACTTTTCTGTGCTCCTGTATACATGACAAAAACCGTATTCTTGCTAGGCTGCCTTTGTTATTGCATCCTCTACTCTATTTTTTATGTTAGTCGGTGAATCTTTCAGAAGTGTATATAAGATCATGTCACTCCCATGCATAATGCTTTCTACTGGTTCCACATTCCACTCATCAACATATCCAAATCTTTAGTCACATTCTATATATTTTATTATTTAATCTTCATGCTTGTTTTGGAACATATCTCCCTCTACTCATCTATACATGTTCCTTATAAAGTTACACTAGGTGTGGTTCTTTTCTCAAACACTCAAATTAATTTGCACCCCAGTACCTTTGCAATTGCAATTACTTCTCCATGGAGCACTTCCCTCTTTAAGTGAATGTCTAGTTCTCATCATTGAGGCCTCAATTAATATTTTCCTCCTCGGGATTATTCATCTCAACACCTAGATAAATCATGCCTCTTTTCCCAAATCATCCTGTTTTGTTCATACCACATATTGATGTCCAATAAATCATTATTCATTTTGATAAAATCATTCATTTTATGTATTTATTTTGTGTTTATTGTCTTTCTTCCCACCAGAATATACTAACTATACTAAATGCACGGATTCTATACTATCATTTTCCATGTTTCCTGCTTAAAACAGTGAGTAGCATGTTTTTAATGTTCACTAAATGTTTAATGGATGAGTAACTATCTTTTACAAGTGTTGAGTTTATTTATATAAATACTATATATAAAATAACATTTAAAATTAAAATAAATATTGATTTCCAATTTAGTAATATATAAGAAAAACTACCTTACTAATGTGCATTGTACAAAGCAACTAAAAATAATCACTGAAGTCCTGAAAATATGTTGAGTTTTATTGCTTAACCATCAAGAAGGTAGGGAAAATACCTGGAGGCCAAAATAAAGGAAAGTTAAAATCTTGGAGAATAGTGATTATCTGAAATTGAAAGCTACACAAAGGGCATCTTCCAATTCATATTTACAGTGGACTTAAATTTTAATGTTTATTGAATGTGAGTAACAAGAGACAAAGTGAAGGGTTTGCTAAATATGTATTGAAAATCTGATCAGATGTAATGTAGAGCCTGAAATGGACTCTACTGGTAAACTCCACTCAACAGTAGATAGTAATAAGTATGTCTAAATTTGCCACAGTTCAGGGGAGAAAAAGAGTTTTCTTGAGGATTGAAAACTAGAAGCCATGTCTGAAATAGGATTGGCCCCAAACTAATGTTATCTGAGTCATCTGTAAACCCCAACTATAGAATTAAAGTGATCCAATGTTTTTCAATTTCCCCAGACCTTGATATTAAGAGAAGATACTCCTTTCTAGGAAAAAAGTCTTCCACCAAGGCCTCATATTATTATCATAGGTATAATTCTATTAATTAAGTACACAATGAAAATCACAAAACACAAAAATAAGATAGCATCAATCAGAGGCAATGGAAAAAAGATGACAGAAGCTACACACTTTCAGATATCTTGGGGACTGAAATTATCTCACCAAAACTATAGAATGAATATAATTGTTATTCTTAAAAAATGATCATAAATAACAATGATGTATTGTACATTTTAAAAAGCTGGAAAAAAGGATTTTGAAGGTTTTCACCATAAAAATTATACATAAATATATTACATATCATATATATTATATATAATACTCACAGAAATTCAAAACATAATACTTGAAATTATAAACTTAATAGATTTGTTAAATAGCACATTAAGCCAACTAAAGGTAACTTTTTTTCAAAATTTAAAGATGGATATGAAAAAAGCAACTAAAAAAAGCCTATGTAGATAGATTTAAAGTCTACAACAGAGATTAAGAAGTATAGAGGATAAAGTAGAAAATTGTGATATACACTGCCTTGAATATTCAGTAGGAGGTAATGGAGAAAAGTGAGTAGGAAATAAAGATATAACAGCTGAGGATTTTCTAAAGGCATTGAGATATGTATGTAGGCTCAAAAATAAAAATGAATTTTACATATATAGTGTAAATACAAAGCAACCTCTACCCACACACATCCCTGACAAAGTGCAGAATATCAAAGAAAAGGTTACAGGTCAAGGACGCTGTAACTGTCTGTACTATACAGGGTAACCCCTAACAACAAAGCAATGCCTGGCCCCAAATATCAACAGTAAAGGGACTGAGCAACATTGCACTAAAATAATGCTAAAATTTGTGTGTAAGAGAGAAAGTAAATAAACACTAAAAGAATGCCTATATGCAAGAAAAAATAATTAGGAAAGGATGTAGTCATAGTATTAACTAGGTGAACAACATTCCAGCATAAGTAATTTGGATAAATTACTGAAAAATAGCAGATAAATTGCGAGGGAGTTAGCATTCCAAAGCCTTGTAATAGTTCAGGAGGCAAGTGAGTTATTAACTATATACTTTTCAAATTAGGTATATATGCTCATTTTTCAGAATAATTATAAATTACTAATCCTGGAAACCAATGTGGAAAATAAAAGACGGCTAAAATAAGTTAATTTAAAAATACATTAAGAAGGGCTGGTGAGATAGCTCAGCGGCATAAGCGCCTGCCTGGCAAGCGCGAGGGCCCGAGTTCGACTCCTGGAACCCACATATGAAAAAAGGACCAGTGATATCGCTTAGTGGCATGGGCGCCTGCTGGCGCGCGAGGTCCTGAGGTCGAACCCCGGTACCCACAAAAAAAAAAAAAAAAAAACATTAAGAAGAAAAAAAACTTTAGTAAGGTGATAAAAAGCAAAAGCACCACATAAGGTAAAATAAAATGAATATATAGAGATCATTACAAATTTAACTTAAAGATACACTGGCAAATTGATATACAAATGAAAATGCAAATAAAATGAAAAGGATGAAAAAAATGGACCACACAAAACTATGCAAAAGAAAGCTAATATAACCATATTATCACAAGCAATAAGTTAAAACCTAAAATATATCTAAAGATCAGAGATAAAAAATAATACTCATGTTCAAAATTTTAATTCACCAGGCAATTATAAACATACACATAAGTAATAACTAAACAAAAAGCAGAAGTTTATAGAATTATAAGAAAAAGTATGTGTAACTATTTATATATAACTAACATATATAGTACTTCAATAAACAGAAAACAAAGATTGACCAAAACAGTAAAACCATTTGATGAATATATTGCCATTGGGAAAGAACTGAATGTAGAGCATTAATATGTCAAGAGGCCAAAAATTACTAAGGACACAAAATATTTGACTAATACGGACAATAATCTTGATATAATGAAATATGTAACATTTATCATATATTTCTTTCCAGCATACAGAAAATATTTACAAAATTTGCCTGTATCACATAGGCATATAATGAGTAAATTTCAGACGTTTTGACGAGGGACATTTATTTTCTGATAGTGATTGTTTTCCCTTAACAACTATTATTAATGAAATAATTCACATATTGTACTTGAGAAGTTTAGAGACACACTTGTAAATGGAACTCATGACTCCAAGAAGAAAAAAAGTGAAACAGAAAATACCTGAAAATGACCATTAACAAAAAATATTTAAGTGTATGAGATAGAGGTAGAGTGGTGTTTGGAAAAAAATAATAAACCTAAAAGCTTTGGTTAAAAAAGAAGATAAGTATATTTAGTGTCTGAAATTAGAATATGTGAAATCACAACAGATGTGAATGAAATGAAGAGAAGAAAATTGTAGAAATACAGTAGTAGTATTACCTGACATTCATACAAAGATTATGTGCTTGACATTGCTCCAAGTAATTTATTTTTATTAACTTTAAATTTATCTTACCAGTCATGTGATTAATTATTAAATAAAATGTATAGATGTGACAGTTAACAATAATGAACTCAAAGATCCTTGAAAATTGTATAATGGATTGACAATTTCAGTGAGATTTTTTCAAGTATAAAATTATACACCAATAAAAAAGAATAAAAGATCTGGACTAAACTACTGATGTGATAGTGTTAAAAATAAGGGGATACGCCCACTAACATTTTGAGAATAAAATGCAAACTTAAATACATTGGACAAATTTCTAGTAAAGTATAGTGTAACCCAAATGACTTAAAAATAAATTAGGGAGGAGAAAGGACTAAATAATTAGTTGTATCAATATTTTGCACTATTTCCATGTGCAATTAACGTTTTACAATTTTATCGAGTTTTAACAGAATTGGTCATTGTAGCATTTGACAAATTCTATTAGAGATTATTAAGAAAAGGTTACTAATATACTTGTTTTCCCAGGACATAACATTGCAGATACCAAAATGAAACAAAGACATACTAAAAGGAAAAATATAGACCAATGTCATTCACAGTTATATATGTAATGAGTTTTGGTAGTATATACCAGATCACATCTAGAAACATCTGAAAATGATGAAAGAAAATGAAATAACAAAAGCATTAGTTTAATGTTAAGAAATCAGCCAATATAACCTACCACATAACAGATTGTGTTATTATTCACCCTAAATCATTGCTTCCCTACCCTGCCATGCTTACTTATTCCAAAAGCCCGGATTTACTTCAGCAGATAGAATGTAAGAATATATATAATACACCTTGTCCACTTGTATGATTTGATTTTCTCCTTTGTGCTTTTGATTTTTTGCTCAATGAGGAATTGATTATTAATTTTGGTCCTTGGAAAGTGAAGAAATTTGAAAATCAGTCCATATACAGTTGACACACAGCAGTCATGTAACATGAAGAACAAATGAATTGTTTTGTTGTAAGCCACTGTGACACTGGGTTTCTTGGTTAGTGTAGCAAAGCAGATTGAAGAAGAAAAACTCTGTGTTAATCTCTGATAGAGGATGAAAAATAATTTAATAAAATTTGGTTTCTTTCATAAGCCATCTTAGAAAATAAATTCAAGAAATTTCTTTGATGCTTATCTGCCAGCCCCCAAAAACAAAATCCAAGAAAAAAAAATAATTACTTAAAATACTTAATGTACTTTTTAATGATAAAATATTCCAAATTTCATCCTTAAAATTGGGAATAAGAAACAGTGTCATCTGTCACCATCCTTAATAAACATTAATATAGGTGACCTTATAAACAGTGAGGCAAAGACTAAAATATTGTATACAAAAAATTAGAAAGAATTTGCAGATGATATACTGTATATAAAGAAAATCTAATGAATGTTCTGATACAGTTTTAGAATTAAAACATAAGTTTAGCAGGTTTGCTAGAAACAAATTAATATAAAAAATCGACTAATTCATACATAACAGAAAACAGTATTAGGGAAAATAGCAAAAATAATAACAGCAAAAGTCGTAAGTATTCAGATGTAACTTAATAAGAGGTATGTGTGTGATGTTTATGGACACATTTTTAAATTTTAATAAAAGGCATTTTAAAAACCAGAGTAAATGAAACAGCATCCATGTTCCTCCATAGGAAAAATCAAAAAGTTCAGGATGGTACTTTTTGCTAAATTCAATAACATAATTCATGTAAACACAATAAAAATCTTCACATACATACCTCTTATTATGTGAAAAATTTTATTTCCTGCATCAGTGTAAAATATGGCTTACAAAGTAACATGCAGTATTTTTTCATTGATATGAAATTAAAAACATTCAAAATATGAAAATATGAAGTTCACTGATATCTTATAATTTTGAAGAAAATGAAAAGAATAATAAATATAGTCACACTATTGCTAGAGAAAAGAGTTCCCTGAAGTTGACTTCATCGGGTGCTCTAATGTTTTATTTCTTAACTTGAATTATGGATACTTGAACGTATATTTCATTATTATTCTCAGTAACAAGTGTGTACTTGTTAATTATTTTATTAAAACAGTTAAATAAAAATTAAGCCAATTTATATATGGCAAAATCACGAAGGTGGTATGCAAAGTTTAAGAATTAATTGCATAGATCAATAAATTAAGATTCTATGATGTTGTCTTATGCTTGTTCTCTACCAGGATCTAATTACAATCTTAAGGATATGGCCAATGAATCTTCAAAATGGGAAATATGAAGAGCTTCGTAGACAGAGATGAATAGATAAGAAATCAGTGCTTAATCTTCTTGTGTTCTTTCCTGAACAACCCCTCTTCAAGTCGTAAGTTAATTTAAATGTCTAAAAGCAGCCGTGATATCTACTTGCATATCTTATAGAAGCGATGCTGCTGAAAGTCTGCCTTCCATTCAGGCAGGAAGATGTCCCACAAAGGCTCTGCTCCACTCACAACAAAGCGTTTTAGTATCCAGAAAAAGTCCTCAGGCTTTGAAGACAACAGGTAGAAGTTATCAAATAATCTATTATGGAATTTCACTGAAAGTACCTCTAAATCATTTTAGGCTTAACAAAAAACCAATCTTACAGTAAATGAGCATAGTTTGTATTCTTATCTGTTTGTGAAAATAAAGGAACAAAATAGAAAAAACAAGTTGAACTTTTACTAGTAAATAAGGTACTTCCAATTTCTATTTCTATGTGTAGGAGATATGCAAATGCCACAATTGACACCCCCGTACAGCTTTCGAGGTAAATATAAAAGAAATTCAGTTCAGGACTGAATGGTACAAATAGAAGTACCTTGGAGAGCTCCAGTACTTACTACTGTGATGGGTTTTAAATTTGAAATTAAAGTATAGTCCACTAATGTGACTTTTCAGACAAACTTTATTCTGTACTAGCATTTAAGATCCCATTTTCTGGGGCCGGTGATATCGTTCAGCAGAACGGGCGCCTGCTGGAGTGTGAGGTACTGAGGTCGACCCCTGGTACCCACCAAAAAAAAAAAAAAAAAAAGATTCCATTTTCTTTTTTTTCTCTAAATGTAGAAAATTTTCAAAAATATTACTCTATAGCAATTATTTTAAGCTTTTTAATATCAATAATCTCTTGTTTAATTGTGAGCACCTTGGCTCTCTGAATTTGAAAAGAATGATTTACATGAATCTTTGTAAATTCATGCTTCTAGTGACTTCTGACAGATTATATAGCAGAAAGTATAAAAGTCTGGGAATAGGTGCCCAGAAAATTCATGTTTAAATTTTGTAATTACTTTGTTCATTCTTTTTGTCAGTGTGATAATATTATTTTGTCCATGTTATAACCTTATATTTAGGATTACATTGAAGTATATTACATAAAAGAACCATCATATTGCAGTGCACAACCTGATGAATTTTCACAAGATGGAATATACCCCTTTTTACTAACCCTCCAATTAAGAATGGAGAATATCTCCAGCATGGCAGAAGCAGCCCGCGTAACCCATACAAGACACTGTACTCCTAGATACCCTTTTCCTGTTTCTTTCCTTCAACAATATATTTGTGAGAGGCATCCATGTTGCTATATGGACTTATAATTCTTTAATTCTTATTGTTGTGTTATATTCTATAATATACTACAATATGTTTATCCATTCTACTCTTAATACATAAGTATATATGAAGTTTCCAGTTGAGGGTCATTGTGAATAAGATCTGTCTGAACATTCTTGCACATTTCTTTTGGAAATTATGTTACTCATTTCCGGTGAATTAGAGTGATAGAGTACCTATGTTTTGAGCTTAGTAGATCCAGCCAAACAACTTTCCAAAGTGTTATCCATTTATGGTCATACCAGTAGTTTGTAGGAGTGCTAATTGTTTTACATACTACCAATAGCTTTTAGTTGAGTCATTCTATTGGAGGTGTGGTAGCATCAAGTTTTGACTTCAATTTTCTTTGTCCTGATATGTATCTTTTTATTTAGCAGCTATTTGGATATCCTCTTTAAAGTGACTGTTCAAGTTTTTTCCATTTATTTTTCTATAGGATTATCATTAAGTTAATAAAATAAGACAATATAAATGAAAAGATATTTATAAAATTGAAACTATTAAATACATATAATGTGTCATATTTTATATATAATACATTATATACATTATATTTGTTTACAGTGTTAAAAACCTCAGTTTTCTGGATCAAATGAAGCTGTGAGTTTTCCTGTATCTTTTCTCCAAAATGTTTGTTTAAGTGAAGGTAAAAGACGGCATATTTAAATTCCCCAGACCTCAGTACAGGACACGAAATGTTGTACTAAAAGGTCAATGAATGACACCTACTCATATTATTACAACTCTTTGTAGGTGACTTGAGTTTGATGCACAGAGAACAGTGCTAACCAATGATATACCTGAATGAGGTAAAGCTCAAAACCCAGACAAATGGAGGAGTATCTGGGAGTTGGCCAAAGATTTTTAGCAACAATAAAACTTCCTGTGTCTGACAAAAAAATCTCTTCATGGTAACTCCATACTCACTGGGGACAAGTGACAAAGTGTGAAGTTTAGCAGTAACCTCAGAATGCTCTGAAAGGCTGGAAAGCCTGGGTATTATGGCTTCATTGGTAACATCACATGAGATTTGAGACTTAAATGAGTATTTGGGGACAGGTGTGGATTTTCCTTTAGACCCTCTGCAAATAAGAATCTTGTTTACCCCTTTAAGTTAACAGATTTTTGGAGACATACACTTTGGTTGTGTGACCAAATTCCCTAATGATCACAGCTGAAGAACATCTTTCAAATTTCCTGTGATGGCACATATTTTCCTAGTAGGTATGGGGCATGGAAATGGAATGGGGTAATATTTGTCTTACCTAAGATGTTAAAATGGTTGAGAAATGTCCTGAGAAGAATGCCTGTGATGATTACATGTTAAAACTAAAACTGATCAAAAAGTTTCAGATGGATATGATAGGCACTGGATACATTTACAAAATATTTGAGTTCAGGGGTTTATTTTGCAATACAGGACTTAAGAAATGTAAATATATGGTAAAGTAAAATTTAATAGAACAGTCACAGGGTTGGAACTGGAAAATGAACACCATGGAATACAAGATGGAAATACAGTGACTGACTTTTTTAATCATGCTAATAATGATTCCTTGAATGTAAAGGGAAGGGAAGATCCTCATACCGTAGGATTGTCAAAGAGCTGTTTCTGAGAGAAGTTGTCTTGCCTGTGTAGTTCTTAGAATAGAAAGAATTATCTCATTTAGTCATAACTTTATCATTCCAGACAACTGTTCAATAATTAATATTGCAATATTTCAGATTTGCTTGTGTAAGGCCAATACACTTGTGTATATTTAATATATTAGAGAGTATTGGTAGATGAATGAGAGATAATGTTTTAACTTAAATTGTTTGCATGTTATGCATTGGGATGGGGAAAGCTTAAAATATTCCCACAGTTCAGACCATCATTCTATATTAATGGATCCCTGATGTGCTAATTACTGAAGCACTCTAAGCAGTTTTTTAAAAAATAGGAGTAATTTAGAGTTAAATACAGAATTGCAACATCGAACTATGAATTTTCTTGATTTTAAGTTATATGTGTTACTTTCCACTTTTCCTTTATATGATTTTTTTATTTCTCATCCTTGCAGTAACCTAAGAATCACAAGAAAAAATACTTCATATTGTTGTATTTAAATAGCTTTCTTTCAGAGTGAAAACCAAAGCAGGGTTCAGGTTCATGTTAATTAATGTATTATGCCTAATTCATCTCTGCACTCAATATTTTTCAATTTTATTTGGCTTGCTGAAGTATCTTTCTAAATTTGATTTAATTTGCTTTTGAAAAATCATTCTAAAACTTTTTTTGAGAACATTTAAAGTTAGCAGTGTCTTCAGAATTTGCCTAATTTAACAGCATAGAAAATTAAAGATTTACTATTCAGAACTAGAAAACATGCCATATATTGAAACCTGCCACAGACATAAAATCAATGAAGAATATAGCATTTTTCTAAATAAGAACAGCCACACATAGCTAATCAATATAAAATTTTCATGGCTTATTATATGCAACATCAAAGTCTGAGTGTTACTTTTTGATTCTCATTGAAAGATCAAAGGAGAAAAGAAGGCAGTTCTCACTAGATTTGTTCCATGTTATTCCCAGAGAAGGGTGGGGGTCTGGGCAATGATCAGAGCCGGCCAGACTCCCTCTAACAATATTTTCACTGAAGTCAAAGGAATCCAGAATTCTGGAGTCAGGAAAGAAATCTGGGAGAACATGATGGAGAAGGACATTTGATCTGAGACATATAAGGAAGCCGAGAGAGAAGACACTAATCTTCAGTGGGTGTAAGTGGATCATGCTGGGGGAGAAATCAGAGGAAGTAGGTGCATATTATTTTATGTGCATATACAGTGTAGGAAGAATGTAAGTCTTTTTGTCCCTTTGTACCTGCTGGGCCTCTAGGAAATTAGTAAATACATAAATAATCAGTCTCCGGTCTATCCACTCATCTACTCATTAGATGTATACTGAACTTCGGTAACTGGATATTACAGTGTTCTTACCCTCAAGGAGCTTACCATCTAGAGTGAGACTTCCATTATACTGATAGATATACAAATTATTATGTCACTAAAATCATGATCCATCTTTGAAGCTCAATTCTATAAGTCAAAAGCTCAAATCTGGTAGGGGAATTCAGAACAAACAGTGGGATAATGGCTAAGAGCCAAACTTTGGAGTAAGAGTCCTGGATTTGCTTCAATTGCTGGTTGGGTGGCTCGTGGTTATTATATTCTAAATCTTCATTTGTTCACTTTTGAATGATTATGAAGATATTTCATAAAATTTTCATGGTCTTTAAAAAGGTATGACTGAGAAGAATGTAAGTTTGTGAGAGGATATCAGAAAATATCCCATAGGGCTTCATTATCGTTATTGTTTTTATTCCCTAGGTTTTGCAATGAATCATGACTGATGATGATAATGTCGATTATGTAACATATGTCCTTGTTAAATTCCTTACACTTAATAATTGAACATAGCTTTTAGAACAGTTAAGTAAAGTAAGATGTAAGAAGATTCTCAAGATACATCTGTGCTGTGAGATAATGGGGAAGTTTCACTTTCTGTATTATTCATTTCTGAATGGTTTTAATTTCTGAAAGTGAGTATATTACATCTATTTTTAAAATAACAAAGATGAAAGAAAAACACAGTGGTAGCAAATGTAAAGCACTCAGCCCACAGTTTTCCAGTGAAAGCCTGAAGGATGAGAAATCTTGTCCTGCATGGGACTTTGAAAACTAAGATTTGGCTGAAGCTTAAGAATCCACAATCTGAGGCCAAAGGTAGGGGTGACAAGTGTAAAGTGGGCCTTATCGAGCAAGTGAAGTTCGGATGGTGTAGTGCTTCAAGAACAAAGCAGGTAGTTATAAATAAGCACTGAGTTGATTCACACAAGTCTACACAAATTTGTACAAACTCATGTCTCTCTAAGTTTTTCTAAAGAAGGAACACACCGGAAGTCAATATTGAGACAGTCTCGCGGCTCTGGCAAGGCTAAAACTCCTAAGCGCAAGGGATCTTCCTGCCTCGACCTTTCCAGCAGCTGGGACTACAGGCATGCACGACTGTGCTCAGCTCAGAATCATTTTTTTTTAATTTAAACACAGTACTCTTTGATTAAACTATGAAGGCTTTATGTATTTAATATAAACAAATGGTAAGAATATACTTGGCAAGGAAAACATTTAAGTCAAATACAGAAAATAAAAGCAAAAGCGAACTTTGAGCTCCATCTCGCGCCGTGAACCCACCACTACCACATCAGGTCACGGTGTACCCAGATATTCATCACTGCATTACTAAGTCAAGCATGGTGTACTGCTCCAAGCCAAAGAAGAGAGCTCAAAATTGATCCAGGAGGATGGGACCTGCATTACACAAACTTTAGTCATTAATAAGGACCATGTAGAGAATGAATAACTTAGAATTTTCTCAAAAAAGAGAAAATTTTTTTCTCAGAGTACTCTATTTTAAGATCTAATTCACCTTTCTCAGTGACATTCTAAGATCGCTTTTTTGAAACCATTGATCATTCATCATATATTCTCATAACAATCTTTGCACATCATAGTGTTCGACAAAAGAAATAATTATACATTAAAATCATTTTGTCTATTATTTATAAGACATCTAGTATCATTTAGCATTTATTAAATATTACTGAATAATAACAGACAGTACTTGTCTATATTCATTTGTTCACTCATATTTGCTCAGTCCTTTCTGCAGCCTGCAAGCTACAAGGGTGTTCTGCATGATTATGCCCCGATCAATTTCTCATTTAAAGAGGAAGATTATTGAACTTTCTCATTTTTCATAATCAGTTTCTTAAAGGTGATGCAAACATTTTTTAAGGGAGGGGAAAGATTCAGAATTTCTATGAGAATGTTTTCTAAGACTGATTTTGAATTTCAATGATAATTTAAAACCTTAAAATAGGTCTATGCCTGTTCATTGTGGGGATTATCACTTTATTGCTGGTATTTATAGGGAATATCCTTGCCTTTCTTTATGTTTGAATTTTTCAAGAAGTCAGGGTCACATAGCACTTTCAATATTCTTTAAATTTAAAGTTTTATAATGGCATAACATTATAGGTCACTAAGGACACAGGCATTGGAAACCAACCCTTTGGACTTGAATACTAGAAATAAAATTCACATGCCGTATAACCTATGTGCTATTGATTCTTCACTTGTAAAAAGTGACTAGTAAGGGAATAACCACTTTGTAGTCTTATTTTGAAGATTAAACAATTTTATTCCATGTTAACCACTTAGAACAGTTTCCAGAAAATAGTAAGCAAATAACAGACACTAGTATTGGTGTGAAAAATGTGGACTTAGCACATGAATAATACATTTCTTTCTAAATAAAAAGCAAAAGAGTACCACATAATACTAGAAAAGAGAAGTTTTCATGTAATTCAAAACAAGAAGTAGAAATTGCCACAGGCATGGGGTGTGTGGAAGTATAAACGTGCCACACACAAACAATTTCTGGGCAAAGCTGAGGAAGGAGAATAGGGGTAGCAAATGGAATGGGCCTGGGAAGATTTCTAGGTTTATGGTGATAATTTATATGACCTGGATGATGATTATATGCGGGGTTCATTGTGTTATAATTAAAAAGCCATGGGCTTACAATTTGTGAACTTTGCTCTACATAATAAATTTCAATAAATGAGTTAATTTCATAGAAAATAATGAAAAGATGCAGATTTCTTCTTTAATCATATCCAAAAACTCACGCTTTTTAGTGAGCAGCATATTCAGACTTTTCACATTGACTTAGTTTGGACAAAAACTAAAAAGTAAAAACAAAACAAAAACGAAAAGCACATCAGTATTGATAATTCAAATATTGCTGACTTTGAAGTCGATGTAAATTTAAATTTCATGATTACTTATGTGCTGAGAGCACAGTGGGAGCTTGTGATTAACTTAACACGTATACATGGCTAAATAGCATAGACGGGTCAAGTCAAAACTGAGGTCTAGGAACACTTTTTTTCATTATAAAGAATCTTTTTTATGCATTTGGGAGACAGATTTAAAAAACAAAAAGTACAAGAGATAATATAAATTCTGAAAATCATGTCTCCTGGATTTTTACATTCCCTTCCTATTAATGAAAATTAACTTTTCTTCTGTAGTTTTTCAGATTTTCTGCTTTTAGAGAATGCTTGGATGAATTTACCTCCATAATTTGTTCATAAAGTTAAAGTCATAAAAGTGCATTTTTGGTGCTATCAAAAGATAGGATTTTAGAATACAGTACCTACTTCAACATGAAGGCATTTAATGAAGCCAGACTGCATGGCCAGGCTTTCTCCCTTTCAATTTAGTATGTATCTTTTCACTGAAGAAATATTTTTTGGAGTAACTATTCTAAGCAACAGAGTTTGGAAATGATAACATATGTAAGTGGTGTGTTATGAATGGAAAATTTATCACTGAAATGTAGAATCAAAAATCTTAGCTGTTGACACTACACACTTCATACCAATTGTAAGAACTGATTCATTAATGCATAGAGCTGCTCTGAGGAGGAGGAAAGGAAGGGTTATAAAAGTTCTAGAAAATTTGTAATAAAATATATGTATTTAGTACACCATGGTCATGGTTTAAGTCAAACTGAATTTATTTCAGGACTTATGGCAATGGCTGTATGTTGGTAGAATGACATTTATGTTTTGAAAGATATAGATATCATAACATAAAATACTGAAAAAAGTTCAAGAAAATATCATGGTTATTCTGTCTGGTGATGTTATATACAATTTTGCCATTTTTTGGAGTTTCTATAATTTATAGTTGTAGATATATAATGATTGCTTCTTAAATCAGAGGGAAGAAAGAAAATTGTGAAGTACCAGCCTTGAAAATAAGTTTGAGACTTCACAAATAGACCTGTTTAAGTTTCTGCAATATTCAATATCACAACTTTAAGCTATAACCATAGACCCATCATTTCCTGAATGTACATTATGGAGAAGCTCTGCCAATTAATGATTTATCAGTCAATAATCAATTCAACTTTAATCATACCTTCTTACATAGTGTCTTGCATTGAATTTGTCTTGCTTGACATATACAAATATAGATTTTTGCCATTTCTTCTTCTTAAAAATATGGATCAAAAATAGGCACAATAAAGATGATAAGGAAATAGTAAGGATTGAAGCACACAATTAAAGTGTAAGCATTGCTGGCAGAAGAAAGTGTAATGCGCTAACGACTTATTGAATGAGCCAAGACTCTCTATTACAAGTCATGACAAGGTGATTATGTGTATTCATTTACAAAGAGACACGTTAAATTTTAGTATATAGAGGTACTATTCCTCCCAGTGTAGCAATCAGAATGTTGTTTCTTATATGTACTTCTGCAATATAACCCTCAAATAAAGCATATCATTATCTCCTCAGATAAGTGTACATATTTTTATTTATTCTAATGACATGGCAGACACCAAGAAGTAGCAGTGCTAAACATTTATATGAACTTAGATATTTTTAAGCTAACTTAATATTTTCTCAAAGTCAAAAATCCTTCATTTAGGGCCGGTGATATGGCTCAGTGGCATAAGCGCCTGCCTGGCAAGCGCGAGGTCCTGAGTTTGACTCCCGGTACCCACATAAAAAAAAAGAAAATCCTTCATTTAGATATTATTTTATATTGGAGCTGAAAACCACCTTTGAATTCATCCCTATTATTTCCTCATTTTCAAGATGCAGATCTTGAGATAGAGAAATTAGGTGGTTCATGCAAACTCACGTAAGTGGTGAATGTCAGGATCCACTTTTACGTCCTGTTCTCCTTTTCCTAGCCTGGAATCTTTCTGTTAATCCATCTAAAATGATTCTTAAATATTCAACTAACTCTTTGAATATATTATTTCACTAATTTACTCTTTACAAATATTTTCTCTCCTTTGCTTTATTTCAGAACCCACAATTATAATCTGTTAAGTATCGCAGTGAAAGCAACTCATTCTTTTAATAACACTACTCCAGCATGTTAAAAATTGCAAACATAAAGCACAGTAAAGATATTTCTAACAAAAGAGAAGTGGGCACAGTAGGAAACTGTCTAATTCCTTAGAATAGAAAGGCCTTTCTTGAAATGATAAGTAGTTGAGGTAGTGAATATGCTAATTAGCCTGAGTTGATCACTCCACAATATATACAACTACCAAAAGCATAAATATATGTAATTATTATTTGTCAATTAAAAAATAAAATAAAACTTAAAAATGACTCTTCTTTTCATTTATTTATTTATTTATTTATTTATTTATTTATTTTATATTTTTTGAGACAGGGTCTCACTTTGTAGTCCAGGCTGGCCTCGAATTCACGGCAGTCCTGCCTCAGCCTCCTGAGTGCTGGGATTACAGGTGCGCGCCACCATGCCCTGCCTTCTTCGCATGTGTAAATTCACCTAGCCATATTATTTCTTAAATGCAATCACATCATTTTCTGGTATCAGAAAATAAAATTTTAGTAGCTTCTAGGGGTCAAGAAGAAGAATTAGGAAGTACAACTAATATGATTGATATTCTGGGCAGTATCTGAAAGAAACTGATCATCTAACTTGGGAGATAAACTATCCTATTAGGAAATTAATATAGTGAAGGTAATATGGCAACAAACGCCCACTGAGTAGATGCCATTGACACATATATAGCAAGAGGATGACTATGTGGGAACACTGGGATTAGTGGGAAAGACTCTGTAATGAAGCTGGAAGTGAAATAGGGCCAGAAGATGGGCAGATTTTATGGTAAAGTAAGAGTCAGCTCAACTAGGCTTGATCCTTTCCTTCCCTGATCACGTGAATCTGACTACAGCTGAACAACAACAAGAAGATAGCAACAGGAACTGTTCAATTTAGCAGTTGTTGTTCTCTAATAGTACTATCCAGACCAAAAGCCAATTTTAATGGAATGAGTCAACCAGGTCAAGAAGATTGAGACAGAAAGTGGGAAAGCACAATCACTTGGCTATTGAGCAGAGTTTAGTGGGATGCAGGGGGAATGCTTACCATCTGATGAACAAAAATAACAGGATTTTGTGGTCACTTTATATAGTAGACTCCTCTGTTAAATTAGTTAAATGCTGATTAACTAACAAGAAACTCTCAATACCAATGCTGAAACATAAAAATGTGTTTTCTTTTAGCTGGGTATAAAAAAGCACACACATACCCAACGTGGCTAAATTTCCTGTCAAGCAGAGAAGTGACATACCAATTCAATTTGAACGCTGATTTTTTTTAACTAATACCACCTCCTTTACTCATAATAATAATTTTTACTAGCCAGGGTTAAAGTACAAATCATGTTCTGTTTTGTAGTCAGAGATAGCATTACCAACGTTGGCAAGTCAAGCTATAAACATGTGCCATGGTTGGGTCGTAAGAGGTACCTCTGGAGACTCTTTGGATTGCGGCTTGCAAATGTCAAGCTAGAAGATAAGAATATCAGTTTTGGTCTTAGGGGAGGGTGTGGTAGAGACTGATCTAAATATCTGAACTAAGCTATATCCTTAAGAAAGCTGTTTATCTCTACACTTCTCCTTTATAGTGTCTCCTTTAATCCCTTCTATATTACCATATTTTCTTCTATTTTCTTTTCTTTTCAAAATGTACCTATATCTTTTAGGTCTGAACCAGTTTCACAGGCCAGAAAAAATTCCCGAGAGTCAACTGTCTGTCTAGAATGTAAGCAGCGCCAGCTGAGGTTTCAACAAGTGGTTCACTGGGGATGAAAATTTCTCTGCTCATTTGAACACTCCAGAGCCCCAGAAGAGACTATGTTTAGTATAGAGGTGTGATTTTGTTTTTTTTTTTTTTTTTTTTTTTTTGTACTGGGAATAAAACTCAGGACTTTGCGCTTGCCAGGCAGGTGCTGTGTCTCTGAACAATATCCCCCACCCTAGAAGTGTGATTTTTAAGAGGAAAACATTTCTATCAAAGATTAGTTATGGTTGCTGACCATCTGTAAGATTCCTTTTCTAAATTCATCAGGGCAACATGAGCAGTAAACAACCAAAAAGTAATGTTCAGCTCTTTCCTTAGTAATGATAATGTCCCCTAGGAAGATTGCGGCTGGGAACCAAGTCACTTTTGAAATTGACCTTGATTGATCAAACTTGGACTATGGACAGCACTTTCAATACCTTGATTTTCGTATTGCTGTGTTGTTACGGGGAGGATGAGGTACTCATTACTAATGGTCTGCTAAAACCGGGCAGACTGTCTCATACTAACTGATACTTGCTCCCGAGAACTGATATTCAGGACTTTGGTAAGACAATGACTAAACCTACTATTAAAATATATAAATTTAAAATTATATAAATCATTAATTAATCATAAAATTATATAAATGCAAAGGTAAAAGATGCAAAACTCAGCTTCCAATTAGTTTACAACATTTCAGTGTGTGCACTCTTCAAGTTATTTATGCCTGCTAATTCTGTACAAAAGGCATACTTTACTAGGAAATAAAACGTATGACTATAGTTTTTCTCCAAGTTTACATTCAGTGACTTCGCATTCATAGCTTGAAATTAGTCATGTTAAAAGTATTTAAATCACAAAAAATGCAAATATGACTTCAGACATCAGACCCTGACATCTGCACCCACAAGCACAGTGCTTTTTAAGTGCTTACTAGCACATCACTAGTAAAGAATCACAAGTAAAGAATCACTAGTTTCTGAGCTGAGCCACAGTTCTGATAAAGAATATGTTCATTTAAATTGCAGCTTTTTCTATGTGCACATAACCAGATTGATTTTCTCTTAGATGAGTGCATTCAAAAGATGGATTTCTAAATAGAATAACCCAGGAGAATTTCTAGTAAATAAAAACTAAGTATGCACAATCCAAGTTGCTTTTATCAAGTGTTTCATCAATAGATTTTTAATTAAAGCATATTTCATTGCATGGGGGAACAATTAAAAACAAATTTACTAGTGATAATTTATATTATGTAGGTTTAATGTTAAAGTTTTGAGAATGAAATAAAAACCCATTAAGCAATTAAGAGTTTTATAGCTCCTACTAAGCTATTTTATTGCATTAAATGCAAATATAAGGCTAATCGAATTTAAGACATACCACCTAAACCAATTCACTGTTTTCCAATGGAGTTTTGATTCATGAAATAACGCAGTTGAACTCATTGCCTTCTTCTTATGAATTTTAAATGTGGATGAATTCACCCTATGAATAAATACGAACTGACTTGTCATATTTATTCCTGAATATATGTTCAGTTGCTATAGTCAAAATTAATTTCTAGGCTGATTTATGGATTTCAGTTTCTCACTAATAAACTTCTACTGGCAACATCCCATAACTTCATTTTGTGCCCTAGATCTATGATTCTCTTGTGTCACTCTTAGTTGGATAAAGAAAAGATATATAGAGATTTCATAGCCTCAACAAAATAAATTATGAAGTTGAAAAACAAGAATGTAAGAAATTATTTAATCAAAAATCGTAATTTTGAAACTTGCTCCAAAATATACATAACAATTGCTGCACCTATTAATGTTCACAGGGAATTTTGTTCTAGATTCAAACCACTGAATTACTGCTAGAATCAACTAAGCATGGAAATCATAACAGGACAGGTATTTCTAATATAATTCTCTACTTCTATGGCATTATTTAAGTACTAAAATTCCCTCCCATCCTTTCTTTTCCTTTTTCAGTCTCTGCTCTCTACATTACTATTCAAGATATGTTATATATTTCATTTTCATTCAAAGGGGGTGTGTCTTTTTTTCAGAGTTTTATAAACCGCTACAATAGAAAGAGCCAAACAATGGAACCACAATGATCTGGATATTTTCTGCTGAAAAAAAAAGGATGCCTAATACAATTCATCTGAATTCAAAAACTGTACTATACAAGTTTAGGTTGGGGCTGGTGAGATGGCTCAGCGTGGTAAGCAGCTGCGCGGCAAGCTCGAGGGCCCGAGTCCGACTCCCGGAACCCACTTAAGAAAAAAGGGCTGGTGATATTGCTCAGCGGCAAGGGAGCCTGCTGGCATGCGAGGTCCTGAGGTCGACCCCCGGTACCCAAAAAAAAAAAAAAAAAAAAAAAAAAGGTTGAGTCAAATCTGCTCATGTTATTTACAATTTAGGTGTAAGTAGTGACTTTTAGGGCTTTGCCTCAAGTGATGGAAATACTGGTGTTTATTCATCCTGCATTTGTCTAGGTTTATGGCAAACATGATTTCATCTAAAAGTAAATGGTTTCTATTAATCCTATTTTATAGAGAAAATGTGTGAACATTTCATTTAAGATAAAAAAATCTGAGGCATATAAGGAGGATGAGGAGCTAAGCAGAACTACCTTATTAATGAGCAAATTATTCTGTGAATGAACTTTACTTTCCATAGCATACTAAGAATTTGTACAGCTCAACAAGGCAGAGGAGGAGCAAGGGAAGCAAAGTCTGTCCTTATAAAGAAGAACTCAGTCAATTTTATCTTCTCAAATAATTGGCGTGATAACGACATTTTTATTTAGAGAGAGGAATTTATACTGGAGAGTTCCCTTTGTATCTCTCCAGAGGAAGCTTATTGCTTACCTCATTTTTAGCTCTGTCCCATTTATTACACTTTTCTGGTTGGATGCCTGCACTTCTGTTAGGTAGCTGCCATGTCAATTCCAATGGCTTTTTCTCCTACTTTCCTTCATTAGAGCAGAAGCAGGAGAAACTGCCTTTATCCTGGTTGCAGACACAATACAATACTTCCACTCAGGACTGGAAGAGATGTGTCATTAAATTAAACAACAACAACAATATTTTAAATACTTCTATATATTAATTTGAGATTGAATGAAAATACATCTTAACTATAATAGAAACCATATTTATATTATAAATTCATAGGAAAGATGAGGTAGAAATTTTCTCTGCATTATTTTTAATTATTTTACTTTTCTAGGATCACGATATAATTTAGTTTCCTAGATGCCATTTCTATTTATTATTTTTAGTTTTAGATGGTGTTTGTTATTACACTATATCAGTAGTTAAATTTTTTTTTTTTTTTGTGGGTACCGGGGGGTCGACCTCAGGACCTCGTGCGCCAACAGGCACCCGTGCCACTGAGCGATATCACCAGCCCCTTTTTCGTATGTGGGATCCGGGAGTCGAACTCGGGCCCTTGCGCTTGCAAGGCAGGCGCTTACGCCGCTGAGCCATCTCACCGGCCCAGTAGTTAAATTTTTATTCTGATTTGTAGAGTCCTTTATTTGAGTGAACTTTTATCTATAAACTCAAATTGAAAACTGACCAAAGAGGCACTGTTCGACAGATAAAGAGTGATTCGCACTAACTTAAATCTTTCATAAAAAAATTACCATAGCAGATTTTTAAAAGTGAGGAATTGTGGGGAAAATACCAAATATTTTGCATGATAGTCTTTTATAACTGTAGTCAGTCCATTATACTATAACTTGAAGGTTGTATTCTCCATATACAGTATGTACAGTGTACACTTTAAAATTCCATTACAATAGGCTAAAAACTGTTCCTTGATACTACATTTCCTCAACCCACATCTTAGTTCAATAGCAAATTAAGATTACTTATATAATTTGCTAATTGCTTCCAAAAATGCCTATTATATTAGCAGATATCAAATTTTGAAGTCAAATACTATTATACTATTACTTTTCCTATCAATTAACTTAAAATAATGAGATAAAGTATTTGAAAGAGGTGAAACAATTCTGACTTTTGAGGTAGATGTCAAATGCTAATTTTTCTGAGGGTGCTAAGATTGGATAATAGTCTCTAACTGGCCTAATGAAAAAACTCTCAGCTTTTTCTACTATGATGTCTAGTGCTGCTGATCTACTGGAACTGTAATGGGATCAATTGTGTTTGGTTCTGCAAATAAAAGAGTTTGCATCTACTTACCATTCAGACCATGACATTGGTGTTGTTTAAGGGAAATTAATATCCGTATGAGAAGCATTAGATTTTATAATCAATGTTGTACCATATTTACAATGAATTACAGAATTTAGAATCTGTGTCAGGCTTGTCTAAACAAACCCCTGTGGTACACACATGCACACACATACACACCTATGTTTTTGAGAGATCACTTAAAGAGTTTGAGTGCTCTAGTAAAAAGGTAGTATAATAAATTTTAAAGAGCCCCTGTGACAACAGGCAACATACTGTAATGCTACATTTCCCTACCAATAAACCACTTCAAAAATAAATGTAATCCAATAAAAGTAAACACTGCCAAGTAACCAGCACACTTCAAATAATCTGGCAAAAGAAGTTTTAAAGGGAAAAAGAGGGGCCGGTCAGATGGCTCAGCGGCTTAAGCGCCTGCCCGGCAAGCGCGAGGGCCCGAGTTCGACTCCCGGAACCCACATACGAAAAAGGGGCCGGTGATATCGCTCAGCGGCACGGGTGCCTGCTGGCACGCGAGGTCCTGAGGTCGACCCCCCGGTACCCACAAAAAATAAAATAAAATAAAAAAAATAAAATAAAATAAAGGGAAAAAGAAACAATGAAAACGAAGTGCTGGAGTCCTTAAGGAAACATAGAAATAATCCAGAAGTAATAACTAAGTACGTAAATAAAAAAATATAGCTAGATAACTAAATAAGAGTAGGACCTTGTTTATTATGTGGGTGAAAATATATGACACACAGACATTATAAAAAATATCATATGTTTGGTGACTGAAAATAATAAGGAAAATTTCCAAGTCTCTAAAAATACGTGGCAATATATGCTGTACACAAGCATTAAAACTTTCCCATATTAACAAATAAAAAAAAAAAAGGATTTTGTGCTATTTCAGAGGAGATTACAGACACTAAGGAGTCAATTAAGATATCATGATAAAAGATACAATATTCTATTGCATTTAATCTTGAATGGTGCAGTGATTTCATAATTTAATGAAAAGAGCCTATGAGGATTAATGAGATAGTATTTTCAAACTCTTTTAGAGAAAGGTATTATACAGTATAAAGGCTGGCTATTAACAAGTTTCTACATACTTTAATGATATGTATGCTCTCATTCAGAAAACATTCTTGAGAGACTGTAATTAATCACTGCAGTTTTACTATCTTATCATTTTAATAATTTGTACAGTGTATACTGAGTAACTCTGATCAGGACTTAAGAACTTGGAAATAATGAGCATTCTTTCACAGTCTGGGGGCTGGGCTATCACTACTAATACAGAAAAAGCATCTGAATTCAGTGAGGAAGATGGATCTACAGGGGATCACTATACATATTAACTCAGAACTCAGATTTTTTTCCCATACGGATAGTTCAACTTTAAGCAGGGTTACTGCAGTCTGGAGGATAAGCAATGAGCACTCATAAATCTTTGTAGTATTAAACACTCCCAGAACCATCTAGGGGTGTGCGTCTGTGTGTGTGTGTGTGTGTGTGTGTGTGTGTGTGTTCCTCCCATTAGGAATCTGGGCTCTTCTAATTCTGTAATCTTCTCACTCAGGATGCTGATGCTCTGATGTTATCCTCTTGAAAAGAATATGCAGAAAATGAGGCTGTATTACTGGTTCATTCTCTTTCTAGGAATGTGCTTCCCCAGGAATGGAGGATAGGCTTTGGCAAAATTACTGAGAAGTACGAGTGCTCCTCACACCTAGGAAACTTCTTAGAATACAACTCCCAGCTTTCTTAGAAAAAAAAAAAAAAGAAACACAAAACAAAACCCTTATAATTGTTAAAGTCATAATTTTCTTATTCAGTGAAGAAGATTTTCACTAAATCTGGATATCTTCATTCAGCAGTGTTTTGAAACACTAATGGTAATTGAAGGAGTAAAGGTTCAGTTTTTCCTAAGAAACCTGTGAGGTTATTGGCTGTGTTATCCGTATAAGCCTATTTTCTCTTTGCTGTACACTAGATTTTTAATAATACATCTCTAGTTAAGAATAATTATTGAATCTGGGGTGTAAGGCAGTGTCAGCAGCAGCAACATAGTTTCTCTAAGTCGCAACCTAAAAAAAGTGACAGATTAGCAAAATAGCAAAACAGGAACCAAATGGACTACATTTACAGCAGAATTAGATGGCAAGATGTCATCAGGAGCCCCCAAATACAAGATTGTGTGGAGAAACCTGTGCCAGCCACAGGCTTATGGATTATGTGAGTATTTGTGAGAGAAAGAAGAGGAAATCCATTGGATCGCTCATGGACCTGAGTATCACAAAGTCATCCAAAGGTTTGCCCTAGGCCAGTTTGAAAATAGTTGAAACTGGAGGTAGTTTCGTCTAGTACGATTATTAGTACAAGAATCCCAAAGCTGGTATCTCTTACAGCACATGGGATGGCAGCAGTCTAAGCCTTGCTTCTCTTACGACTGGGCCATCTGTGAGTGTAAAGCCATTGGAGAAGTAAGATCCAACTAAACACTGACAATAGAGATTGAGGAAAGAGAAAGCCTATGCAAATATAAGGTGAGGGGAAAATGCCATGAATTCATGGAACGTAAGACACCATATATGTTTATGACTATAAACGACAAGAAAGGGAGCTTTCTGGAGTAGGGAAAAGTACTTTCAATCCTCCATCTTTCTAAAAACTACAGAAAGAACAATTTAGTACACAGTAATACTGTTCATACATGTTCTTCTTAAGGAATCTACCAAAGGAAGAGCTTTGAACAAGTAAATGACCAAGAGGAAATGTCAAAGTAAGTGTTGAGGTGAGCATTGAGAATTATGCATACCTGTAGAAATAAGAGCTAAATGAAGGTTGAAAGGGAGACCAAATGCTACATGTTTGCATAATGTAGATAAAGTAAAATATAAAAATGTGGGAGACTGGGGAAATACGTGAAAACATAAATTTTCTAGTAAGTATATTGGAAGTCACATAAGTAGTATTATTGTTCTAAGTGGTTGCATGTATAACATGGCATATAGTAGATTAAAAAATTGCAGGTTATTGTAACTGTATCATTCTGAGTCCTTCGAAACTAGAATTTTTTAATGTGGAAGCTATACAATGAGAAATAATAAAAGATTCAACAATTCATTTTATCTTAAAAACTGAAAAATAAATGAAAAGACAAGCAGCAATTAGTCTTGTAGTTTTTTTTTTTCCATTTATGTAGCCTTCATATATGAAATATGTTTAACTAAATAGTAGATCAGGGAGAAGTCTTTATAAAACTATTTCATTTAATATTTGAAAAAAAAGTGTTAGACATTTATAACCACTAATAAATTAACAGATCGAGGCACTGAGCACCAGCGATTATAAACATCTTGAAAAAGAATCAACCAGATATTATGTAGCTTCTAAGAAAAGAATATACCAGCTCCACCTCCACCGTCTTTTTTTCTTTTTTTTTCTTTTTGGTATCAGAAATCGAACTCATGACCTCACACTTGCCAGGCAGGCACTGTGCCACTGAGCTATATCCCTGGCCCTCCTTACTGTCTTTCCAAAAGCTTGGAACTGAGTCTGATAGTTTCTGACTCAATTTAACTACTTGCGGGAAATACAGACGACAGAGAATTATGTTGCATTGAATCATAAGGGTGCAATTAGCAAAATGTAGATGGTTGGAACTGTACATGTTAAATGTTCTCAATATCTGTAAAATAAACTATAAGAAAAAAAATCAAGGACTTAAAAGAGTGCCTTCAGATGGAAAGAGATTTAAACACACTTTAAATTGAAAAAGAATGGACAAGGTTAAATTATGGTGTTTAACTATAAACATTTGGGTAATCAACCTAAAAATAAATTCCAGAAATTGATAGTAAGGTCAGAGTAATGGAAGGAGAGGACAGGGACAGTTTAAGATGTTACAGAAAAAGACCGGCTCTTGGGGTGGTTGTCTTAGTTATATTTCTTGACCCAAGTAAAAACCTAAGAATGTCTGTCTTATTCTGCTATATACAGTACTCGTTTTCTGTGATTTTTCTGTATATTTGGTTTATCTTATAATAAAATGTTACAGAATAAAGATGATAATAACTAGTTTTCTATTATTGAAATGTTTTCATAAACGGACAATTCATTTCACTTTGTCTCAGCTGGCACATCTTGTATTCTCATTGTTTCTAGTTTTAATCACTCATCTCTTAATATCTATCTAAAAATAATTTCATATTATTTGTGCCACAATTTCTGAAAAACAAAAATATTTATTTTCCCAAGGTATATTACTAAAAGTTTAAGTGTGATATTTTAGGTTTCCTAAAATTAATGCCACCCTATTCTCATAGTTTTCAGAGCATGTACAAATTAGATTTAAAGCTCACACACTTGGTACCAGTGCACGAAAAATCATTGCTTCTAGCTCATCTTTTCTCTAATGCCTTCCTCTTAAGCCTTGCGGTGTTATTCTTTGGTTTCTACTTCATACCCATAAAATATTTAATTCATACAAGAAGGTAACATTTTATACATGAATAGAATACTACAGATAACAATGACAGGTTTTTATACTGTTAAATTAATGCCTCTTTCTGTAAATGAGATGTACCCTGGCACTTAATACTATGAATTGAAAGCCATGATTTTATAAGCATTAAATCTACATTTTAATTATCCCTTCTTCCTGTTATTCTTTTCTGTGGGTCAGTGAGTTTATTTTTTTAGCTTGTTTTGCAGATTAAACTGTACTGTGGGCCGGTGAGATGGTTCAGTGGTGTAAGCGGCTGCCTGGCAAGCGTGAGGTCCTGAGTTCGACTACGGGTACCCACATAAAGGAAAAAAAGGAGCTGGTGATATCGCTCAGCGGCATGGGTGCCTGCTGCCAGGCATGAGGTCCTGAGTTTGACTCCCAGTACCCACACACACACACACACACAAACTGTATTGTACCACTTTTTAAACTTTCATAGTATAAGTTTTACTCAGTCTGAGAAATACGACGCATTTTCTCAAAAATACTTTTTTATTTCACATACCAGTCCCATTCCTTTGATAACTGGTCCAGATTGGAGACTCCCTAAGAATCATTGGTATTTAAGTAAAACTCAAAGAATTGAACATTAGAAAGAACACTAATTTTGAGTCTAATGGAACTATAATTTATCCCTGGTTTCTGCATTCATTTAGAGGAAAATTGCTTCTTTTCTATGAGTCTCAATTTCTTCATCTGTAAGATGGAAACCAAATAATAAACATAGTAGGACTGCCATGAAAATCAAATTAAAAAGTGCATATAAAATATTTGGTACATGTTAAATACTCTCTAAATGATAATTACCCTCATCACTTGTTAAGTATTATTTTCTTAAATTTGTCTATTATACTAGAATAGATTTAATTCTGAAAATATTCTCTTTGGTTAGGCATATTTGCAGGATTTTTTAAAATTTATAAAAATTAAACTCAGTCAATATGCAATTCCTTTCCTTTTTAGTGAGTTTCCAATTAATACACAAATGCATTCAGAATTTAAATAGCAGTGTCTTTCTTTCTTTTCTTTCTTTCTTTCTTTCTTTCTTTCTTTCTTTCTTTCTTTCTTTCTTTTTCTTTCTTTCTTTCTTTTCTTTCTTTCTTTCTTTCTTTCTTTCTTTCTATTGTTCTTTCTCTTTCTTTCTTTCTTATTTTCTTTCTTTTTTCTTTCTATATTACTTTGAGACAGGATCTCACTAAGTCACTAAATTGCAAGGCTGACTCAATCTTGCCATCCTCCTGCTTTTTCTTTACGGACTACTAGAATTATCTCTAAAATTGAAATTGTCCACTCTGTACCTGGACCAAGTGCTGTGATGATGAAGGTGGTGAATTTGAAAGGGTAGAGGCATGAGGGTGCACAATGTCTTTTACAGCCCCGGCCAAAGGGAAGGAAATGTCATTTTAACCATTGCTGTTAAAAAATAGTAAACACTTTTCAGCCATGTGCAGTTTTGCTGCGGATCCATGGGAAGGTACTGTCAATCCTTGCAAGGTGACTGACCTCGTGGGTAGAAAGAGGTTTTTCAGGCCAGTCTCTTTGCCTGCTGTTCACTGGAGAAGTCTGTACAATATGAGGATTATGGTTTGAATTTTTTTTTTTTTGGTGTGCATGGGGAAGAGAAAAGGACTGAATTAAACATGATGGCACCACAATCTCTTTACCACACAACCACTCCAGAAGTCTATATGTAAAAATGTAAATGTTTGCAAGGATTCTCTTCCTTTAAAAAAAAAAAACTCCATTACTTTATGACTGTCAGCATATTTGAAAAATAAAGATCATTTCCAACTTCTTTGAAGTGAACAGAATCTGTTTCTCAGTGATTGTGTCAGAGGTTTAAAAACTGTTGCTCTCAGTTTTTTTCTTAACATTTAAGAGTCTGTTTCTTTTTTGAGTCTGTCAAAAGCTTTTAACAAATTGGAAAATTGTTGCTCATTCAGTTAGATTTTTTTTTCCTGTATGAACATGATACAACACATCTGTTTTGGTGTCTTTAAAAATCAGAGTTTTGGCTTATTAAAATAGTTAAATATTGGTTGCTCTCTTTAAGGATCGAGGGGTTATCCTTAGAAATAGAATTATTCTTAACTTGTTTCTGAACTAACTGGACCAGTAGTTTTTCATGTAATGACATTGTCAATGAACAAAGAATGGCAATAATATGGCATTCATGGCCCCTTCTGAACTATTAAATTATAGCCAGTGAATTGTTACTAATAAGATTGTCAAATATGATGGTTATATGAAAGCCATTGGGGAACAAGAGAAAGGAAGGCATTTTGAATATTATCAGGGATAAATAAATAAAGTTCAACAGTCTTGTGGCTGGACCGGTGAGATAGCTAAGCAGCATAAGCGCCTGCCTGGCAAGCGCAAGGTCCTGAGTTCAACTCCCAGTAACCACATATGAAAAAAGGGCTGGTGATATCACTCAGTGGCAAGGGCGCACCAAAACTCTTGTGGCTTAATTTTATGTCCAGTTTATATAGGATAAACTGCTCAAAAATTTTACAGCAAGGCTTGCATAATAAAAATTTGCTAATGGTGTAGCATTGATGAATTATATAAAGAAATGTTATATTTAGCATATATATAGTATAGTATATTTTATATTTTAGAAGACATTGTTAAATCCTTACAGATCATTTCCAAACATTTAACTTGGTTCAAATTGTCTATACAGTATTTTCTTTTTTTAGAACATATGTGCCTGTTATTTTTAGTCACTGGCAACCATAAAATAATGGAGTTAATAGGAAGGACCAGATATGGTAGATTCTATCAGAAATGGTTATGTTTTGGCATGGAAAAGATTATCTTCAAAATTATAATCTCACAGCCTTTTAAATACCTCTAAAAGCCTGTGAGACTTGAAGTTTGCACTTTAATTTCATAAGCATTTAAGGTCAAATTAAGGGTTCTATATTGATGCTCATCATCATTATATAGTTCAGACTTTTTTTGTGTGTGTGGGTACTGGAGGTCGACCTCAGGACCTCCTGCACCAGCAGGCACCCGTGCCGCTGAGCGATATCATCGGCCCTTTTTTTTGTATGTGGGTTCTGGGAGTCGAACTCGGGCCCTCGTGCTTAACAGGCAGGCGTGTATACCACTGAGCTATCTCACCAGCCCTAGTTCAGACATTTTTAAATGTATAAAGGCCATTGCATGGAGAAAAGTATTATTTTTAAAAATCTTAGGACTTTTTAAAGTAAAGAGGAGCAGTGAGAAATACCATGGAGCATGGATCATAAAATATTCAGTATGTTATCATTGTTATTAGTGATTGTGGAAAGCACAGTATTCTCTTTGGAAATGAGACACAGCTTGATTTGTATTCAGTATCTCCCTCCTTTGTGCCAGGGCACTGGAAACTTAGGATATCATACCGTAGTATGCCTAAATTAGCCACAGCAGTAAAATAAGTTGTATGGTATGATTTTATTCAGTCAAATAAATGACACACCATCGGGTAGAGACATCTGGTTCCTCCCTTGAATATCTTGTTTTATCACTTTGAAACAATCAATGAAATATTGTGTCTCAAATAATATTACTCATCACTTGTTTAAATTGCTTAAAATATTCTAAAAATAACACCAACAATTACACTGCGAAAGTCTGTCAAAATGTGTATAGTAGATGTGATAGGAAAGAACTCGACATTTGTTCCAATATTTAAAGGAAAATAATTCAAATTCCCAGGTAAAGTACCATTCATGCATTTAAAGCAGTGCACTTCTAATTCTCCTGCCTCTTTTATACTCTGGTCCTTACAGAAGCATATCTCTGTATTGTGAGTACCTTCTCCTAACACTTTTTTTGCCAGGTTAATTTTTGTTTGTCTTCTGTTTGTCTAAACTCTCACTTGGAATTTAGCTTTACCAAGTGGCTTTTGTTACTCTTCTCTGGTGATAGTAATTATAAACCTCTGCTTATTTTCTTTCTCCCTAATTATTCTGCGTGTTTCTTGAGTGACTGTTTGATTCATTTTTGGAAATACAGGGTTCCTCATTTGTACTAGATTTCAGTAAGGACTCCATAAATATTTGTGCTACTACAGTAGTTCTTCAGAAAGTAAAAAAGACCTAGATTAGCATCAGGAGAATGGGATGATTTTTTGAAAAAATATGATATACACTCAACAGAATGAGTAAATTGATATTTGGCTATGTGTAGTAGTTTGAAGTAAATACTAATAGTAATTATAGATGCATCATACATTACATGATATCTTTGATTTCCATAGAAACCCATAAAGCGCCTTTAATTATTATCTTTATGTCTGTGACACCTAAATGACCATGAGCTTAAGCAAGATGTTCAAGATCAAATAGAAAATGAGCCATAAGAAACGGACCTAGGATTCAGATTCAATCAGTGTAACTCTGATGTCTGAAATAAACCTTTTCACTTTACTTTCACTAAGAGATAGAGTCATGACTCCAGGATTGAAGCGTGTATTTTTTAGAGAATATAAGAAATATGAAATGTCAGGGGAAAGGTTTGAAAAATATATAATATCTCTATCATCATTATATAATAAAATGCTTCATTTCAAGGGAAAAATCTGTATTTAAACAGAGACAACTTTAAACATTACATATCAGTACATGATAGCCAATCTCTTTTTAAGAAACACGTACTTAAAAAGTGGTAAAAGGGGCTGGTGATATAGCTCAGTGGCATAAGCGCCTGCCTGGCAAGCGGGAGGTACTGAGTTCGACTCTCAGTACCCACATATAAAAAAATAAATTAATAAAAGGTGGTAAAAGACATGGAGAAGTGTAAAACTTATATGTAGCTATTTCACAATTTGAACTACATTAACAACGACCTTTCTAGGTAGGCATTACTTGTCACCAGAGTTATCACTGTACTGAAAGAATAACAAAAACCATTTGAAATAGTGATTCAATTATTTTGCTGCTGGAACTTGTAGCACTTCTGAAACACTATATATGGTCTTAACAAAATGACAGTGGAAGCTTCTTTAGTCAGGTAATCTACTTGCCACTGTTCAAAAATCATGTGTGTGTTTCTTGGAAAAGAGCAGAGAAAGGAATAATAGAAAGCTTTTTATTAATGGAAAAATATAAAGGTGCAAAATATTGGTTTATAACAATGCTGTAATTTCTGCTACTCAAATATATTTTAGAGTTAGAATGAAAACTATAATAGCAAATAACTATATGTGAGATTTTAATAATAGCTTGTGTTAATATTTCCCCAAGTGGAAGTATAGTTTTAGATATACTGATATGCCTCCCCAGCCACTAAAATTATGTTTGACCTTGGCTAAATCACATAATATTTCTCATGATTTTGTTTCCCTAAAGAAATGTACCTGTTTCTAGGGTAGGCAGGTGTTGATAAATTTGAAAATTAAAAAGTGCAAAATAATGGCAAATCATTATTCTTACTTCAATATTTTCAACAGCAATAATGAAAAAGTCAATTAGAGAAGCAATGCTATTACTTAAATCTTAGGGATAGATATTATAGATATTTATTTTTCCCATGAGTTTAAACTGAGTTAAAATTCAATGTTTGGTTGTGTAGAAATTACAGCCTTTGTTTTATAACCTGCATGCTTTCATTCAAGGTGAAAGTAGGGATCAAGATTCCAGAAGTTTTTATCTCTTTAAAACGCTATTTTTAAATACATATGTGATTCAGAAGTCCAAAGCCTACCTATCTAAAGTTTTTCTCAGGATACAAGATAAGGGCATAAAAATTTCTCTAGTCGATATTAGCACAAATCTTCCTTTTTAATGAACTAAGAGACACTAATAGTATAACTGACTTGCATTTTTCCCTTTTCCCTACTGTCCTTGTACATCTTGCTTCCTGAGCAACTACTTTATTTTTTTTTTATTTATTTATTTTTTTTGTGGGTACCGGGGGGTCGACCTCAGGACCTCACGCGCCAGCAGGCGCCCGTGCCGCTGAGCGATATCACCGGCCCCTTTTTCGTATGTGGGTTCCGGGAGTCGAACTCGGGCCCTCGCGCTTGCCGGGCAGGCGCTTAAGCCGCTAAGCCATCTCACCGGCCCCTGAGCAACTACTTTAAAAATAACAACATGTAATGTATTAACTATTGTTATTCTCCTATTATTTTGTTATAAAATTTTTTTACCTTTTTTCCATAAAATAAAAAAAATAAATATTAAAGTTTTTCTCTCCAGCTCCACAAGACGGGTGAAGAACCCTACTGGGCAAGAGAACCAATTTCTTTCAACCTCTTTACCCAGAGGCCCTGCTGCTTTGACACTATTAGCCAGCTGTCTCTAAAATCATGACCTCTGCTCAGCATGTCTGGTGACAGAAGACAAAATGACATTTTGGCCAGGATACGCAAAGAAACCAGGAACCTAAACAATTTTTTTCTCTGCTATCTTACTCAAATTCTGACCTAAAGTAGAGCTGGTAATAAACAAGAGTAAGTTTATGGGAATGTCAATAGAGATTCTCATGCTTTAAAATTTTGTTTTGACAAAATTAAGGCAGATAAAATGTGAAGTAAATCAATTAAATTTCTTAGAACTTTAAAATTGTTTGTGATTATGGACTATTTTACATATTTTTAATTTATAATTTATATCATGATTTTTTGAAGGATTGGGGAATTAATTCAGGGTCATGCATGCAAAGAAAAGTTCCTTACGGTAAAGCTATATTCCCAGCCTTGTATGTCATAACTCACTTATGTTATTTTATATTCTTTCTATAAACTCCAACCATATGGAAATCATTAAACAATATTTAAGTGAGGAGAAAAAAATTAATGTGAAATGCTTCATAACAAGTAGAAACTCAATCCCAAATTAATATAATATCTAAAAATGATGTTATAGAATTTACATGCATATATTACATATTCAGTCACAGGAGACTTAAACTTATTCCTTAATCTAGAAATGAGATAATATCTGTTTAAGCAAAAGCATATTTAAAATGGGATGGCATATTCAAAAGTATTTTAAAAGTGACAAACTTGTGCACCTGCAAGACATGATAGCAATTTTATCATAATTAGCACTCTGCTAAAGTAGATAAGATGCATAAAACTCGAGTTGATAGGGAGAGTGGGACATTACATAACACTCACCTTTCAGAACCTTGAAATAGCAAGGTGGATTCAAGTGGTTTGCCTCATGCCTCACTGGGAAATTATATCCAGATATAGCTCTGCGGTATCTCCTCTGGTAAAGTTTGCTATAGTATAAATTGTGAAAATGTGCCAAACTGGTCTTTTGGGATTTGTCCAATTAAAAATATCCATTTTTATTCTTAGGCTCATAAAATGGACTCTGCTATGTTATAAATGACTAACAAGGCCTGACTAAAGTAGTTTCAGACTTTAAATTGGGCTTTGCCCACCTAACTCCTTGCAGGGAACATCCAGCAAAAAGTTGTTGTGTTGTAATAAGGTCAGTAATATATTTCTCTTATCAATGAATCTTTGGTACCAAATTGGGAAGACTTACAAGTGCATTAAAAATTAAGTTTAAACACTAGAAACCAACTGTTAGCTGGTGCTTCCAGCTGGAGCATTCATGATGCAATAAATTTAGAAAGTTGGAAAGAACACACACTCTCCACAAATGTGCTTGATTTAAAAGTCAGAATTCACATTTCAAAGTTGCTGATATTTCAGATGAGCTTCTGCTGTGCATGCCCACAGAGGTACACTTTAAAGTCACAGAAGAGTGCTCTGCTAAATGTAAAATCTCTTTTTTCCCATTACACAGACAGAACTTAGGAGAATTTACTGGAGAATTCTGCTTTGTGTATTTAGGATGACTAAGCCAACTAAGAGAGCCTTGGAAATATATATAGATAGATAGATGACAGATAATAGATAGATAGATGATAGATAGATAGATATTTTTTTCCCAGGAATAGAACTCAGTACCTTGCACAGAAATATATGTTTGGGGCCGGTGAGATGGCTCAGTGGCGTAAGCGCCTGCCTGGCAAGCGCGAGGGCCCGAGTTCGACTCCCAGAACCCACATACGAAAAAGGGGCCAGTGATATCGCTCAGCGGCACGGGCACCTGCTGGTGCGCGAGGTCCTGAGGTTGACCCCCAGTATAAACAAAAAAAAAAAAGAAATATACGTTTAAGGTCCCCCCTTTAACCTACAGAATCTTAGTAAACTAAGAACTTTTCCAAAAACAAACAACGGGGCATTGAACTATAGCCTACTTAAAAATGGTTTTAGTGATTAGATAAATGGTCGTGATGATGATATGAATGATGATGATGTTGATGGTGATAATGATATGAACTATTCTTATGTACTCAGTGTCTACTGTGTACTCTTTGTGTGATATCAGATCCTCATAAAATTCTATGATAAGCAACCATGTTATTCCCATTTTACAGATGAAAAGAATGAAGTGCACAGGTGTTAGGTAACCTGACAAGGTCATAGCTACTTATCACATAGTCTAGTTGGTAGGTCATATATTCCTTGCTACGGTGTTTTCACACTCAATCTTCCTGCCACATGGTGTAACCAAGGGTGATCAAACTCCTCCAACAAAGAGCATTACTGTATCTCATATCTATGTGATCTGTGTTTATATCAGAAGCTTACAGAACTCTTGGTAAACTATTTGCCTTTAATCTCCTCCACCCACAGGAAAGTCATGTCACCCACCTCTGAAATGTAGCTGCCTGAAGGAGGGGAAAAGCTTGGAATAATGCTTTTTCACATAGGAAATAAAAACTGCTTCTCATTACACCTCACATTTAAATAGGTAATAACCACAGTTATTGGTCTGGTCATTTAAAGCAACACTTTATTTTTTTATAGTGTGTGTTACTGAGACCTTTAATGAGCATAGTTGGAGTGGGGAGTTTTCTATTTCTGAAAGCCAAAGCACATCTCCAGTTCATGGTGTTCCCTAGCAGCACATTGGAATATGCATTCACTTAAGCCCAAGGACACAGCTTAGTAACATATCTTTGACAGTGAACTTTTCCCAAAGAGGTTTCACATACGAAGAAAAACATACATTCTCCTTACATCTGGAAGTCAGTGTAAGATATGTAATCAAAATCTATGACTACAGCCAATTGATTCCATTTTCTTTTTGTGTGTGTATATTTTATTTTACTTTATTTTTCTACTTGGGCGATAGACTTGAAATCACATTTAGGAAATGATAAAACAGGTAAAAAAAAAACTGAGTTCAGTAACTTTTAAGAAAGTAAAGACATCAGTGGTTAATGGCAAAATTAAGTGTCATTCTATTTAAAACTGGAAGTTATGTGTAGTCTTTAACATAAATTACATAGCAAGCACTTGACTGTCATTCTATTTTTATCATCTGAAAAAAGTAATTGAAATATTTTAATTGTTTTGAAGAAATGGTGCATTTTAATGACAGAATTCATTTCATTTCATTTCATTAAAGAAACACTGATGAAGCACATCTCTTGCTTCTAAAGAACAAACACAACAAATGCCTGTGTATGATGAAGCCACAAAGAACATTTAAACCCTGCTATAAAAATTATGACTCAGTAAAGGAGATGGGCCATGCTTATAAATGCCTGACCTAAAGAAATATATGATGAGTACTCTCATGAAGTGACACTAGGTGGGACACAGTGGAAGCAGATAAGTGATATTATCTTCACATGACATCATCCCTACAACTTCGCCACCTTCTCACCCTCCTCTGGACTGACTCCTGTGTGGCTTTTTGAATAACCAAAGTTACTCTTTGGTCTCAGAGGCTGTCCTTGCTTTCTCTTGGCCCAGATACCCATAGGTTTGCTTCCTTAGTTCCATCTAAATTTTTCATAACTGCTATTTCTCAGTGACCCCTTTTCTGTTTGCACTATTTAAAATTACAGTTTTCTATCCAGTTCTCCATTGCCTTTGCCTATCTTATGTTTTTGTTTTTGTCTTTCCTTCTCCTTCTTTCTCCCCTCCCAACAACTCCTCTTCCTCCTCCTCTTCTTTTTCGTTTCCTTGTCCTATGCCTTCTTCTCCTCCACCTCCTCCTAATCCTCCTCCTTCTTTTTTTCTTTTCTGGCAATTGAGCCCAGGACCTTCTCACTGAGGTACATCCCTACCATTTTATTCTATGTTGTATTTTTTTGTTGGGGAGAAACTTGAATTTGCAATCCTGTGGTCTCAGCCCCCAAGTGTGCTAGGATTATAGACAGGCAGTACCACTCTCAATTTTTCTTCTTAATTCTTATTAATTTTCAAACATAGTACTATTTAGTTATTAAATATATCCTTGTCTCTTCCTACTATGTAAGACTCACAAGAGGAAGGCTTTTTAAAAAAAATTCTTTACTGTTAAAATAGCTGATCTTGGAATAGTTCTTAGTATATATCAGGCACTTGACAATTATTTGTTGCATGAATATATAAAGTGTTAAGTAGGCTAGGGTGGAGATTGTTAGGACAAAGATTAAAGACAATATAGTAGCTAGAGTAGTATCAGGATCTGGAGGCAGTCTAAAACTAAGATAGGTTTAAAAATATTTTTAGGCTAAGGCATTTGAAGTAGAAACTGGAGAGGAGATAAAGAATTAAGAAAAATGAAACCACTGAGCATCAAAGTCCTGAAAAAAAAAATGAAGATCACAGGCTTAGTGGCCTAAGTAAAATAATTAGCTTCCTCTTTAGAGCACTTTTCAGACAGGATCAAAGGAGAGAGGGAAATTACTGAAAATGAACAGAAAAAGGCAAAAATGAGAAGAATAAAGCTTGTGAAAGCTCATCTCCAAGGTCATTTACTAAGAATGAAGGCCATATGAGCAGAAACTAGTAGTTTGGGGAGGGTGAAGTATTGGAATGAACACTTGTTCAACAGTGTCAAAGAGAACTTCTGGAGATGAGAACATTTTTTATAGGTAGTGAAAATTTGATTGCAAGTATGTAATAGACATTCATAGAGCGGTGGACCTTATAATAAAAAGACTATAGGTATCATGTGGGACTAGGGACAGGGATAATACCAATGGCAGAATGCAAGGTGGGACAGCTATAAAGCAGAAAAACTAAGGTATCTTTGAAATCACCTAATACTGGTTTTAACACCTAGTTTGGAAGCATATGCAAGACACTCAAATGGTTGTTCTTGTTGCTACTATTCAAAGAGTCATATAGTGAAAAAAGTCCATGTTAGATTCCATTATACCAGAGTAGTACAGAGGTAGTTTGCTGAACCTTATCTCTGCAATTGTGTTCAGCTTTCATCAGCCCTAAGGTTTGAATTTTATCATCTGTAAAACAGGGATGATATGGATACTTCTCTCATAAGTTTACAGTGATGATTAAGTGGAGCCCATTCTAATCCTGGAGGGGAAAATCACTTGAGTAGTGATTAAAAAAACTGGCATGAATTTAAGATAAAGTGTCTAAAGCAGTATTTGGCTCAGAGAAAGTACTATATCAGTGTTATCTTCAAAATAAATAATAAAATTGTGATGGTGAAGTGTGGAGAATCACTAGATCCAGGTGCTGTGCTGATTGCCTATTGCTTATATCGGTCTGAACAAAGAGCCTGAAAACCAAACCTCACAATCTAGTGCCTATTAGCATTTTCTCCATCCTCCAAAAACACTAAGAAATAAAATAAATGATCACCTATAATAGCAGTTCACTAAGACAGAGGTTCCTACCTGTTCATTTAAAGAGGTCTTTGTCCCCTGTACCTATTTTTATCTATATAGAATCAACTTTGAGTTCCAAAGCTTGGAATTCAAGATCTGCCATATTTCTTCCCACAGACTTCTCTTTCAAAATCTTGTGACCAGATCTGTTCATACTTTTTCCAATAACCTAAGTCACTACCTGTCTCTAAGTCTTATTTTTGTTATACTTTGCTTTCAGAACCTTTTGCTTTTCTTAGTAACCATCACTCACTTTGTTAATGCCTTACGCAAACCCTTCCCAAGAGCTTCTCTGTCTTTCCTACCCTTAGAAATAACTTGTTTCTCTGAATATTTATTAAACTTTATATCTGTCCAGACTGTCGAGTATATACCATGTGCCCCCAAATGTGCACTACCACTGAAACTACGAAGGCATACAGCTTGGTAACACAGCAGTGGATGCTGAAGGGCGATAGATGAGTCATATGAGAGTGGGTATTGAAAGGAACTTAATATTCTGCACCTGAATGACCATCAAACAAAAAAGATAATAAGAAAATACGAGAAAGGAATGAGTAGAAATACATTACTTTTTAAGGGTGACGGCCAAGGACTTGCCAGTCATGTGAGCAGAAGTGATAACAGGTTAAAATAGCTTTGCTCTCTAGTCATGTGAAATAAATCTGACATCCAAAATTATCTCCAAGACTCAAGAGGGGCTTTGTAAGCCAGTTGCTCAGAATTAGCTTGATAAATCCTTTCTAGATCCTACAGCTAAAATAAGTATGGGACTGCCACTGCAAATGGAAACAAAATGCTAAGCTGTGAAATACAATACATGAATCTATAATAAAATGACCCTAGTGTAATTGCAGATTTTTTACCATGTTTTTGAATGAGCTCAGAGCTTTCTATGTGCTATTGAGTAGCACTACACAATGAGTCATCATTAACCAGAGTGTACACAGACACACAGACACACACACAAACACACACACATGGGATGGGGAGGAGAAAGGGGAGAGAGAGAGAGAGGGACCATGAGTGCTGTGGGAGGAAAGCAGATGTGTGACACATGAGCCATACCAGGATGCAGAAGAGTGGTGGTTATGCCAGAACAGAAGACATTGGCCAGAGATTCCCTTTAGCAGCTGTTGTTACTGACCTTTGGCTAATTTTTGCCATTTATGAATGTAGGCCTAGTGCAGCTCGATCTTCCAAGTTTTCAGGAGAAGCTAGAAACCCTAACCTTTTAAAGTGAAATGTATAGATTTAAAAATGCAGTAAACCTGTTATGACCCAAAAAACACCATTTTGCAATTTTTGCTTTGGACTTTATGGTGACCCTTCTCAGTGTCGCTTCAGTTCAATAACCACAGGAAAAAACTTACCTGTAAGATGTTAAAAATAACCATTATACTTTTTATAATACAGTCCCTCATGACTGAACAAAATCCTTATCTAAAAATAACAGAGAAGACTTTGAAATGATATGTGGAAATCGTGAGGAAAGGGACAGGAATTTTTAAGGGGAAATGTAGATCCCATGATATTCTTGCTCCTATTTTACTTAGTGTCTGCCCTCTGGGCTGAATATATTCCTAGAGCAATAATCCAGATGTCATCGCTGGGCCTTCTGTATCAGCAAAGATTTTGAAAGGTATTGTATTTTTGGAACTCTTTTACTGAGGCTGCTATTGCCACCATTAATCTATTAATCTCTAGTTTTTCCACAAAGGCAACTAGTCTCTGAGCAACAATACTTTTATAAAGTATAAATGGGAAAAACGGCTGGCCTTTTAGAAAGCAGGCTATAATTCGGGGGCAGGAGGGTGCTGGGGATTGAACCCAGGGCCTCACATGAGCGAGGCAAATGTTTACCATTCAGCTCCGGGCTGAGGGTATAGATCAGTGGTACAGCGCTTGTCTAGTTTGATTCTCAGCTCCTTCAAAAGAAAAGCAAAAGCCATCAGGAAGCAGATCATACATGTGTTACTCAATGAAAGTCAGAAAATAATGCCCAGCTCTACCTGTATCTTGCATTTTTAGTAAAGAATTTCAAAGGAGACTTCGTTCATATTCTTTTTCATTATAAGAAAAAATTTTGAACTACAATGTGCCTGCTCAACTTCTCAGGATCTTTTTCTAATGTCCCAAAGTCAAGTTTTTCTTTAGTAGTTAACGTAACTCAAAAGTGAGAAAAGATAAAAAATGCTCCCGACTTGGAAGCTAGACAGTAAGAGTACATTCTGAATGCTTCACACAGTAAGTGTTTTCTTGTTCCTATAAAAGGAGAAGCACACAGCAGAAGCCTCAGTTCCTGCAGTGAAGCAGGTTTACAATAGCTATTATCTTCAAAAGGAGAAGAAAAAGGAAAAGACTAAAACACATAAGCAAACCAAAAAATGTTAAATGCCAATAAACATGAATAAATATGGAAAGGGAAATATCAGCAAGATGACAAAAGGGCAATAGTTTCTGAGCCTTTTCTTCCCATCTGCTTTTGTCCTTTCTTCATTGTTGTCCATTGAGGATGTTGCATTATGTCTTCAAACTTCACAACAGGAGAGCAGTGCTTTGATCAAACTGTGCTTTACTCTTATATACTGGACTCTCTAGAAGGCATTAAAAATGACTAAAGTTTTTTACTGTACTATGGCTTTTCCCATCATATTTTTAGCCATTGAATTCTTGGCATCTTTAGAATGAAAAGCAAAAAGAACAATTTTAATGTCAGTTGTACAAAAAGTAGGTTTTTGAGACTCACTGAAAAATCCTCTTGTGTTGCATGTGCCTCCAGTGTTCTAAGCGCACGTTGGTATTTGCAATAACTTGTTTTACTTTACTGTTGGCCTCCAAAGCCCATGCCCACCCCACTGAAAAAGTCTTCTCCTGGCACTCGCTAAGGTATCTCTAGGAGTTCTACTCTACTTTTCCACTTACTCTCTTCTCTAGCTTTTCACGAACAAGGAATTGTCTTCTGGTGTGTAATGGAAGAGTGGCTGAGACAAAATTACTCATCTAAACTCAGAATCACTTAAAATAACAAGAATTTGGAACAGACACCTTAGAAAAATTTTAAACAAAGGAGGATGAGAGATTAAATGAACAACCATTCTCAAAATGTTCTTGAAATTGGATAATCTCTACTTTCTAAGTTATCCTTTTGCTATTTTATAGTACAAGAATGCCTTATTACTGCTCTTGGTTTTCATATATATAATTTAGAAGGCCATGTAAAAGTATGGTAGGTAATTTCAGCTTTTATTTTTCAAGTGTCACTTGTCAGAGCAGTTCACCAAACTTTATTGGGTAAAAGAAAGGATTTTCCTACTTGATTTAAAGTACGGAGGACAAGTGTGCACATTTGATTTTGAAATGCAGGTTTTGGAATGCTGTCATTGCAAGAGTTGTTCCTTGCCTGTAATCACTCTCTTTCTCAATCATATGGAAGGAAGGATATGTTCAGATGTCAAAGAATTAACTCAGGATGTTTCAATGACAATTTCATAGTAGTAGAGAAAGTAGTCATACATAAATTCACTGTAAGAGTGGAAAGTTCTTGTCTCATCTATTGAGAAGGAAGTGACTGGAAATGAGAGAATGACTCCAGAGGCAAACTTTGAGTCATGGAAGCACTAAGAAAACTGCTCTCTGAAGCAGAAAATCTCTGAGTCTCTTCTGGAAAGAGGACATGTCTTGAGGCTGGTACCTGTGGCAAGATTGAGGATATATTCATCACAAAAATCACTGAAAATCTAGAACTTGATATTAGCATTCCAAGAAAAGAAATAGAGGTAGTTAGAAAGGGACCTTATGCTAGTATTGTGAAGATGAAGACAGAATTAAATAAAATTACTCATGCTAGTGTAGTAACTATTTTTAAAATCAAATATGTAGATAACTGAAAGCAGCAAAACTGAAAGTCAATATATACAAGCATAATGTTATAGTTGAAAGCAGTTTTAATTCTGACATGTTTAATTATTTTTATGAATATATGTGTATATATAATTTGTTAAAGAATGACGAAGTAGAAAATGTATTACAATTATCTAATGAGTAATGTACATTGTGACACAAAATATTCCAATAAAGATGCTCAGAATATATGAGTTCAGTGTCTGGCTATTCTTTTTATCAGTTTTCTGCTGTACAAAGTGTGAGGTCAGCCAGCAGGCTCCACGGTGGAGTTATGGTTCTTGCTGCCTCTGTCAGGTGGGTTATTTGCAGGTGCTTCAATAACTTGATTTTTCATCTCAGGGATCTATTCAGAAAACTATTGGTCATTGAAATTCAGGCCAGTTAATTGTCCAAAACTGAGCTTCAAAGATGCTTTAGAGAAATCTCCAGCTAGTGTGAGGTTCACAGACTAAATAAAGCAAAAAAGCAGTGTGGAAGAAGAATAAAGTAGGAGTGAAGCTAACACAGCAGGTATATTAACTGTATTTTTAGCCAAAGACATATAACATTATTTCTGACTCTTGAAATATTCACTGAAATATCTTAGAGAAAAGACCCAGTCTGCAGGGTGGACTTTGCTGGGAATGTCTGTTTAAAACCAAAGGAGAATCACATAAGTATTTTAGCATAGGAGGTTGTAAACTTTTCCTGTAAAGGCCACATGGTAGTGCAAATATTTTAGATATAGGCTGCTTTTGCAATGACTCAACTCTGCCACTGTAGTGCAAAAGTAGCTCTATACAACATGTAAACTTATGAGGATGACAGAGTTCCAACAAAACTTTCTTTACAGAGACTGAAAATTTCATACAATTTTCGTTTGATAAAAATACTATACTTGAAAGTTGATTTTTTTCCACCATTTAAAAATGTAAACCCATTCTTTGCTTGTGTAAAAAAGAGATAAATAGCCATATGTACACATGGCTCATAAATTGCTGATTCTTGTTCTAAACTAATTGGTCAAGATAACTTTGTTACGAATGACATGGTAGTGCGGGAACTATCTACAGCAACACAATTTGCGAGATGTATTATAATAATATACTAAGAACTTTGAAGTTTAATAGTTCATTTTCACAGCAATCCTAGGTAATAAGTTGATGTGTAGATTGATAACATAACCGACCCAGGTTTTCACCTCTTTCTGTATCCATGACCTTTGGTGAGCGAGAGGTTGGAGTATGTTTTCCCCTTCCTCTTATTCTGAGTTGAGCCCCGAGACTTGCTTTCGCCAATGTATATTAACAGTTGAGATATAAGCAGAGATATGAAAAATATTTGAGTGTTTCCACTTCATATTTATTCTTCATTGTTACCATGGTATATTAACAATTGAGATATAAGCAGAGATTTGAAAAATATTTGAGTGTTTCCACTTAATATTTATTCTTCATTGTTACCATGATAATATGATGGAGGTAGACTGCTGAAGAGTGGAAAACTATAGAGCACAGCTGAGAACTCCATAATCCCACACAAGGCCATTCTAGATCAGTTAACAGCTAGGCAACCATGGATATGTGAAAAAGCTCACTACAGATCAGCAGAACCACCTTGCCAATTCATAACTAATTTTAGCTGCCTGAGTAAGTTCAGTCAAGCTCAGCTTACCTATGTTTGTTTGTGAGATAAATAAATGTTTGTAATTGTATGCAATTTAAATTTTGTGGGTATTTACTATGTGACATCATTGTGGCAATGTATAACTGATGTATTAGGGTAGGTAGTTTTGTTTGTGTTTTATAAAGGATCAAATAACCATGTTCTGAAAAGAATTGGTGAAAACTCTTTGAATTTCTGAAATTCAGAAAAATTTCTGAAAATAAGTTTTTTGGAATCTAATTTTATGGATTCCCCTAAGAAAATCTGCAATTGGAACTAATAGGAGCAGAAATTAGGTTCTCTAATTGCAATTTGGAATTAAAATAAACACAAAAACTAAGATAAAAGAGGCAAGAATGGTAACGTTAGAAGAATATGTAAAGAAGCAATTTAAGGAGATCTAAGATTATTTTCATTGTAAAAACTCATATTTGCATTTAATACCTTCATAAATATTTTTCAAAGATAACTACATAAATTTATTTACATACTTGGATTTACCTATTTGCCTAGAATTTAATGGAAATGTGATAGTGGACTCAGAAATCAATATTAACCTTAAATATTGTTAAATCAGATCTTATTTAAGGTTTTGGCCTTTCAAGGTTCTACTTAGATTGCTGAGATTTTTAAAAAATGACATTTAAAAGTATTATCTTAAAACTTATTTTAACTAAATGCTTTTCACAAATTTTTTTATATAAGGAATCAAAGTCTCCAAATAGCATTGAACTAGATAGAATGAGTGCTGTCTCTCACTAAAAGGTGGATAATCACATTTTTAGTTATAGGCTGTAGAACATATAGGTATTTCTCATATAGGTAACTCATATAGGTATGAGTTATAGGGTGTAGAACACCAACCCAGGTTTTGTTTATGTGAAACTGTATTTATCAGATGCTAATGTGAACTTATTTGGGATCTGATATTGAAAATAGTTTTGTAACTCTACCAGTGATCATACAGGTATTTCAGGAAGTTACAAGGCACAAATTTTATGAAGACATTTAAGACAAAGACTTATCTTTCCTTTTGGGATCATAACTAGTATACCCTGGAGATCATGGGTACGTATCATCACCATCAAATAGGTATCATCATTATCAAATAGTAACTAGTAATCTATTAAGAACTGCTGCGTCAGACGTACAGATATGTCTATAACCTCAAGTCTCCACTTCAGATGAGGAACCTAAGACCTAGAAAGTTCCACTGACTATGTTTTACCAGTATATGGTGGAGTTACTCTTTGAATCATACTAGTTTGCTCCAAAACTTGATTGCTTTCTTCTCTATGATCTTACAGCATAAAATGCCTGAATATTAGAATGTGAAAGAACTTTTGAAAAGGCTTAATAATCACGAATTTCTTCACTTATTGAGAATCTCTTTGTTTTTTGAAGAAGCTAGAAAACTATCTTCCAGAGTGCTATACCATTTTTTAAACACACCAGCAATACACGGGTGATCCAATTCCTTTTCATTCTTGTCAACCTTTGTTGTTGATATTTTTCTTTTAATTTTTCTTTTAATTTTTTTCCTTTCTGATCTGTTATAGTTCATTGAGGATTGAATTTGCATTTCCTTAAGAGATAATGATATTGAATTAGAGGAAGAAAAGTAAGGAATAATGAGATTCTTTTGCATCCCTTTTATAAATGAGCAAACTTTGGTAAAAAAGAGAAAACATACATACACACTTGCTCACTCACAAAGGCAGATATGACATACTCCCAGAAAGTTCTAATGCAAAAATATCAAATCTCTCTAAATTCAGCTAGAAATTTAACATGATCCCATAAAATTTTCCCAAATACCTCTTTAAACTTGACAAAATGACATAAAATATATATGAAAGTTTAATAAACTGACAATAGGCAAGAAAAATTTTGAGGAGCTGTTATGTGTAGCAAACTTTCTGTAAAACATTTGATATTTATAATAATATTACATATATTTAATTTTGATGTAAAATTAAGATAGTTTCATACTGGCTCAGGAAAACACATTTCAAGATGATAAAATCAAAGCCCAAATGCAAACACAAACATTTTTACACATACTGTACAGATTTTGAAAGAGATTGTCTTTCAATTTAGTGATGGGGCATTTTTACCTTTGAGAAAGAAATGTTCAGTTCCAATTTTACCACATAGCAAAATAAAATTTAGATGAACTAGAAAATTCAAAGTAAATTATCCATAAAATGTAGCCTTGAATTTACAACAATGGTGAATCATTGGAAATGGTTCAATTCACTAACTCATGATGTGAAAATATATTCCATAATGCTACCCATGACATGCATTATTTTCTCATATTTCTAATTCTGGCTTTTAAAAATATTATTTTAAAAGAATATATATACTCTGTCATTATGAGAAGCATTAACATTTCCTTTAAATTTTGTTTCTATAAATATATTGGAAAGCAGTACTACTTCAATAGTGAAAAGTAAAAGTAAATAAATGGTAATTGTTGTAAGGAGGTGCTAAATGAAACAACTGCGAAGGAAACGCTCACCAATATAGAGAGCTAGAAAGACGTTTTTTCATCGTTTGCCTTTTGAACTTGAACAGGTGGTTAACATTCTTCTTTGGGAAGATACTTTGGCTCTACTCTTTCTTCATTTAATAATTCAACGCTGAGAGCATGATGTAAAGTTCTGTGTTATATTATTAATTGTCACACCTATAAAACTGTGCTACTGTTATCCCCATTTGACAATTGGGTATCCAGAACATGGAGGGCTTAGGTAAATTGCATACCGGTGATAATCTAAGAAACTGATGTGTAGTCCCAGATAATCTGACTCCACATTCTCTCCCACTAGCTACTTTGCTGTACAGTGTTCTAAGGAAGGGTCCACTGCTCTTAACACCAGCCCCAGCTCATTCCCTACAGTTTAATGGCAGAGGTTGTTCTTCCAAGTCTATAGGATCTTCCCATTTCTTCCTTCTGTCACAGAAACATTTCCACTCTATTCAGGTAAACTTCTCAGAGAGGCATTTCCCAGCACAGCCTAAGCTTTCTTAATTTTTCCTGATAGCTCTTCTCACCAGTTGACCTTGTAGCTCTCATTCATATGTTTATTGCCAGTTTCCCCTACTGGAACATTTTTGTATTTTCCTAGCTGTATTCCTCTCACTTGAAGCAATTGATGAACAAGATACTAGCTGCTTATGGAAATCAACTCACTAATTCACAAAAAGGACAATGACTATACAAATGATCTCTAGCAAACAAAATACTTTAATGGACATCTAGAAGCAGCTCTAGAAATTTGTAAAAGCAATATTTGATTTCAGAATCTCATATCACATTCAACTAAATTTACCATGTGTGTGGATAAGAAATAATGACTTTTCAGCATACTGAGTTGTAACTTTCAAAAAGTGTCTTCATCCCAGAATCAACCTGTGGGCAGAACGTGCACTGAGTTTGATGACTATCATTGTCCAAATGTGTTGCTTGTAACAGTTCTTTATAATTATCTTCAAAACTCGTGAACATTTAATTTTAATATATTCAATAATGGATACGTTTTATCTATTCGTGAGTGGACTCGATTTTAGAAATAGCCAGAAGTCATTTAAAGCCCACTGTGGTGAACACGGTATGAACAAAGCCAACCTCATGAATTTTTCAGCAAACAGTGAGTGATGTGACTGGAAGATAATCAAACTCTTCTTTTCACTGATTTTTCATAAAATTTCTCTGGTAGAGCTTTCCAAATTAGACCGTACGATTTGTTTTGAGTGTCATTGTATAAAAGAAACTCTGAAATTGAATGAAGAAAATCCTATTTTGTTATATTTTTGATTTATGTTTAAAATATATCAATATCAAAAAACACTGTATATATGTGTATATCAAAATATATACCACATTACAGTAAATTTACACAGTTTAGTATGAAATGTTTTATCTCAAGACTGCCAGAATCCTTTAATTTCACGTGTCTCTGATTCTGCCTATAGATACCTTTTGTTTTCTATAAAATCATATTACCTGGGTATGCAAATAAGCTTCATTCTACCCAGATATATGATTTTTTTGTTTTTTATGTGGGTACCAGGTGTCAACCTCAGGACCTCGCGCACCAGCAGGCGCCCGTGCCGCTGAGTGATATCACCAGCTCTTTTTTCCGTATGTGGGTCCCGGGAGTCGAATTCGGGCCTTCGCGCTTGCCAGGCAGGCGCTTACGCCGCTGAGCCATCTCACTGGCCCCAATATGTTTTTGATTTTTTGTATAGAACCATAATTTTAGGAGTTACAGTGTTGTAAAATTTGAAATACAGAAAGAAAATTGGAATCAAGATCTCCCAGATGTCTTCAATCCAATGATAATTTTAATCTCTCTGAAAAAAGTGTACATAATTAGGAAAAACAAGTTCTTGTCCTTAAATATATGATTGGTGTACATGTCAGACAAGATACCTAAATGTCGTGGGTCTCCGTTTCTACTGTGTTAACATGGATACAAAACTAATCATTACAATCTCTTCTGTGTTTCATTCAGTTCATCAGTGAGAACTTGTATTTCAGAGAACCTCACTGTAAAATATCTTACAAAGTAAATATTTAACTTCAACATTTTAAAGAAAATGTAGTAAGATTGCATGAGACACAATATACCAATACAGTTTATTTTCAGTATATACACACTTAATGTGTAAAATATAGGATTTTTCACTTGTTTTTAATGAATAAAATCTTATAAATCTTCACTGGCATTCTAAAAGGTAGATAGGCTGAGTTGCTGAGCAACAAATGGTAATGGCAAGAGTGTTTATGTGCAAGTGGGCTGATTTATGTCCTTTTCTTCTCAAATATCCACAAAATAACATTAATTTCTTAGTTACAAAGTTTTTGTCATGTTTTAGCAATAAACACTTTATGATAAAAAAGAACTTCCTGACTGTGCAAATACCAGTTTTAAACAGATGGAGTGAAAACCCTAATTTTCACAACTTTGTTTTTAAATAGGAATATGTGGGCTGGATACTAAATATTAAAACATGACTTCAGCCTACTCACTATCCCAAATTGTTTGCTAATTTCAATCAACACCCTCGGGTTCAAACAAACAAATAAATAAACAAACAAATGATAACCCTCAAGACAGAAATGGTCTGCCTGAGTGTTCCATCCATTTTTGCCATATTTAATCATATTTAAAGGATCTATTAGATGTGAACAAGAAAACAAAGTTCTCAATCCTATCAATTAATGTTTTTGTTACCCAACAAGTATTGGAAAAATTATCAGGAATAAATGGATTTTACTGCTATCTTAAGATATAGTTTAGGGCCGGTGATATAGCTCAGAGGCACAAGTGCTTGCCTGGCAAGCACAAGGTCCTGAGTTTGGTTCCCAGTACCCACAAAAAAAAAAAAAAAAAAAAAAAGATATAGTTTATCAGGAAGACCAAGAATTAAGTATTTTCTCTTGCATATTTTATATTAGATCTAATTGGATTTACCTTTTTACAGTAATTGTTTGCTGAAATATCAGTCTTTATATGGCTCTAGGAAACAAGGATATAAATAAATGACATTCATAAAGAATTACAAGCAAATGCTACATACCAAGATTTTTAAAAAGTGTTATGAATATATGGACTCTAATAAACTTTAAAACCTAGCAGAAATAAAAATATTTAAAATATTTTAAGTGGCACAAAGAGAAACAGAAAACTTAAAGATGTAAATCATTATTAATGATTGAAATGGTAATGATTTTTTTTTCAAAGACCTAAGCTCATACAAGGGAATTAATAAAACTTAAAGCTAATTCTTATTGTTAATAGGTACAAAAAAGGAAAAACTGAAAGATATCACTCATTTCGTGAAGTTTATGTGATCTCAACTACAAAAGGAGATAAAAGTGTGTGTGAGGTCCTGGGTTGATCCTCAGCATCTCAAAAAAAAAAAAAAAAGGAAAAGAATACTAACCTCAGTTCACTGGAGCATCTATGTAGTAAGAAGGAATTTTGTTTCTCTAAAACAAATTTCATTTTAACAAAACCATGTATCAAACAATCTGTTCTTCCTTTAATGATTTGTGGAAGTCTTTTACATATTGTTTTCATGTATACATGAGTCTATCTCTATGATCTCTGCTTTCTTCATTGGTCTATTTGCTTTCGTATGTGTCGTCATTTCACTATTTTTTATATTGTGGTTTAGAGTGGCTTTTTTTTTTTTTTTTTTACAACTCAATAAATCAAATCCCCCTCATTGCTCTTCTGTTTCGGAGTTAATAGATCTGATCGTAGGCCTTTAGTTTTTCCTATGAATTTTGAAATGTTTACCACATTTCTAAAAAATCTCACATAGAATTTCAGATTGAAGTTTTGAATTGCATTGAAGGAATTGATTAATTTGGTTAGAATTCACATCCTTCTTTTATTGTGGGTGCTCTAATAGAAAACATGGAAAATTCTCAATTTTTCAGGATTTCCTTTAAGTTCTTAAATAAAATTTTTATTCTTTCTCCAAACAGATCCTGAAAATTATTAGTTAAGCTCATTTTACATGTCAAAAGATTTTTTGTTTAGAAGTTCTGAATGTCATCTTTTTTAGCCCAAATTCTGGTAAGAAATGTTATATATTTTTAATTTAACTTTAATGTAGATACTTTGCTATTCATGCTAAAAATTTTTCATTGTTCATAGTACTACTTTTTCCATGTAATCATATCGCTTACAAATGCTAGTTTTTAAATTGCATTTTCAATACTTATTGCTGCATTTTTTCATATTTATGCTGGAGGAGATTCTGTATAAACATAAAAGCTCTAATAGGAGAGGTAAAATTACAGTTTAAAAAGGTAGGGCTGGAGAATATCTAGTGACCCAGGAGAGATAAAAAACATTTTAAGAAGTATAAAAGTATCTATTCAAATCGTTTTCCTATTTTTACTTAAATTACTCCCTTTTTTGTTAATTTTTTGAGTTCCTTATATGTACTGGATTTTAATCCTTTGTCAGATGAATAATTAGCAAATATTTTTTTCTCTCAGTCTGTTTTATAAAGATCCAGAAGAGAGACGCTTGAATGTCTCCAGACAAAAAGAAAAAATAAGTAATGGTGATTTTCCTATTGATCAGTGCATGCTGTAGGCATGTACTGAAAGGTCACACTGCATCTCACTGATATGTACAGTTAATATGTGTTAATTTAAAATACATACAGCACATAAAACAATTCATACCTTAGTCATGACGCTAATACCATAAATGCTACAAAAGTAAGGAAGGACTAATTTATACAATTTTAAATCCTATTGTCCAAGAAAGAGTAGCATTTGCCAGGATTTATATCATAAAATTTACAGTGTTAAAAAAGTCCTATTGCAATACAGTTTGAAGAATATGTTGTTTTTGTTAATTTTTTTTTTTTTTTTTTTGTGGGTGCCGGGGGTCGACCTCAGGACCTCGTGCGCCAGCAGGCGCCCGTGCCGCTGAGCGATATCACCGGCCCCTTTTTCATATGTGGGATCCGGGAGTCGAACTCGGGCCCTCACGCTTGCCGGGCAGGCGCTTAAGCCGCTGAGCCATCTCACCAGCCCTGTTTTTGTTAATTTTAAACTAAAAGTTTTCTATTAACTCTAATTTACGGACGTGGGAAAAGAGAGCAAACAAGTTTAGAGTAACAGTTAACAATGAAGCATGATAAATTTAGTCTGGCTAATATCTTTCTAGTTCAGAAAAATAGGTAAGTTGATACAACCCTTAGCATGTGGTATGTGCACACCACACAGCTTGATAGAAAAGAATATCATCAAATGGATTGCATCAAAGGAAAGGGTTACTTTCTCAAATGCTATGCAAAATCCCTGAAAAATACTTCTTTTTCATGACTCACTGAAAGTGTGCTTTATTTTTGGAATGTCTTCTGAAAAGCTAAGGCCACATTAGCCAACAGCTTGCTGATGAACCGTTTTGTAATTAGAGAAAGAAAGCTCATAAACTTAATGTTAGCCATAATTCTGGTTTCCTCAATTTGATTGTATTTGTAATAGAATGAGATTATTTCAAATGTTTTTGATAATAATGTAAGAATTATTACAGTTTTTAATGTGGTAAATGCAAATATAAATTTCTTATTGATGATATCCACTTCTATATTTTGCCTTCACATTTATTATTTCATTCTTCATATTAGTATATTATACAATATAAGTGAAATCACATTGATATAAAAATCTTCAATATTTTCCCAACTTAACTTTAAATTTACAGAAGAAATGTATTTTTATCATCTTTGCCTATGTTTTTATAAACAATATTCTCTTTAGAGCAGGACAATACATAGTTATTAGCAAAATTCATTCATAGGGTAGCCAGAAGAATTCTGGAAAATATATTCAGAATATATTCACACAACATTCATTCAGTATTTTTTCAAAATGTACCTGGAATTCAATTTTCTTTTCCTACTATGAAACTGTTTTCATTTTGGAAACTTTCTTATACATATACAATTAGAGAAAATAAAGCAAAAAAGGCACATGCAACTGGCACTTAGTTTACATTATTATCAAGTCATGCGTAATCTTTCATTTATATTCTTAGGCACATGCCAAACATTAGATAAATTTATAGTAAATTCTAGAAAGTATATTATTTCATTTGCACGTATTTCAGCATGTATAGCTAAAATAATATATTCTTTTAAAAATACACAAACAATATTATTATGTTTTGTAAAATTAGCACTATTTCTTGATATTATTAAATATTCGGTCTATATATAAATTTTCCTGATTTCTAAAAATTTGTTTGAATTGGTACAATTTCACTTATTATACTTAATAATTATATATCTTATCTCCCTTAGCTATAATTTTTTAACTTATAAATTTTAATCTTTAGTCTTGACCTATACACTTTCCCTCCTTCCATTTTTTTGTCTTTTTATACTCATTGTTTTGCTTTATTTTTCAAACAGACTCATCTGTTCCATACAGTTTTCCCCAGTTTGGTTTTACTTATTGTACCTTCATAATAAGAAATAAGCTAAATGTTTGAGTATTTCCTTTTATTTACCAATTTTCAAGATAATGAGTTGTTTATGTGGAAAAATAGACAATGATTTTTAAAGTATTATTACAAATTCATATTTAATAATGCTTTAAGATTTTCAACTTATGGATGCTATTTTTCTTTTGCATGCTCAGATTCTCCTATTTCATTCAGTCAAACCCTCTTCAATGCCTTTAATCTTTTTGACATGTTCTTGTGACTTTCATAAAATTTCCGTACTTTCCCATCTGAAATACTGGGTTCCTATATGCACTTCTCACACAACATCTAGGTGAAGTAAGCTACTTTCCCCAAGAAATACTGGCTAATTACAGTGGAAAATGGTACTTGGGGACTGTAATGTAGATATTAAGAAGGGCGCTTATCACTAATACTGAGTCAGTAGTTATTGTTACAGTGTGCTTTTCAGTAGACAAAAATAAATATTTAACCATAAAAATATCATAAACTGATACAAATACTTTTAATTCAAAGTTAGTTCTAGAGTTTTTACTTAAACTTACGTATATTTATTTCTTCTTTCACCTATACCAGAAATCTGAGTCCCCAAACTCAATTCACTGGCTCATACACTTGCTACTACAGTATACATGTACATTTCTTAGAAAAACAATACTTAGTGGTACTAACGCAAATATCCTGAAAAATCTTTGTTTAATCCAAAGGTGTGAAGATTTTCTCATAATGCTTATCTAGATCTTTGAAAATGGGAAGGGGACCAAGAAATGGAAGAAGGGGAGGAGGAGTGAGGAGAAAGAGAATATAAAGAATGAAGATGTGTTATGTACTTGGACAAGCTCTCCATGATGAATGCAATCATTATGTACTACAAACATGTACTAATAAAAAATAAAGTTTTTTAAGTTTACGCTTCATATGTAAGCCGCTATTAGAATGACTATTCTGAGTTCGTTGTAGTGTATTAAGTAAGGTTAAAGGTTTTGGTTTTTTTTCACATAAATAAATAATTATGACAGCACCAACGTTTTGACTGTCTGTTCCCAATAAGTTATCTTGTACCTTCATCAAAATCAATTGACTAATAAATATCTCTGACTATATCAATTCAGTATTGTTCCATTGATCTAGTTGATAGTCATTTTGCTAATATGCCCTATGTTGATTAATGTAGTTTTATAGTAAGTCTTGAAATCAGGTAGTAGAGGTCCTTGAATTTTGTTCTTTTTTTTCTCTCTGCCTTCAAAATCATCTGGATTATAAAAATCATCCAGATCTTTTGTATATGCATAGTCATCTTTTAATTGCTTTATCTAGTTCTTGGAGACTGCATATTGGAGTTTGGATTTGCTTCTGGAAGACAATATAGTTGGGCTGGTGAGATGGCTCAGTGGCGTAAGCACCTGCCTGGCAAGCGCGAGGGCCCGAGTTCAACTCGCAGAACCCACATACAAAAAAGGGGCCGGTGATATCGCTCGGCAGCACGGGCGCCTGCTGGAGTGCGAGGTTCTGAGGTCGACTCCCAGTACCCACAAAAAAATAAAAAAAGCCAATATACTTTAAATTCAGGAGAACAAATGTCTAACAGTGTTGCTCTCTCAATCTTTTGTGGTTTTCAGTGAATAGTGTATATATTTTGCTAAAGATATCCCAAAATCTTTTGTTTATTTGATGTCAGGATTTCAATTTTTGTTTATTCCTAGTATTAAGATGTCCAATTGATGTTTTGGAAAATGATCTTGGTTTCGGTAATGTCACTTATTATCTCTAACTACTTTTTGTCATCTGTATATGCAATCTTCTTCCACAATCTGTTCAATTTTTTCTTCTTTCAAATGCTTAGTTTTAAGTAGCTAACATCTTCAGTAAAGAATTGAATATAAGTAATGACAGTTGGTATTTTTCCCTTTTTTTAATTTGAAAAATGTATTTCATAATTATGGTGACATTTATGAGCTTAATAAAAATATCCTAAAGCTTGATGAAATACTGTTTTATTGATTAATTTTTATCTTATTATGTGGTGATTATTTTGTTTAATGTTTTTCAGTATCAACTGAGATGATCAATGGTTTTCCAGAAGTTTTGATTGTATTAGATATAGAATAAGGAATTAAAAACAGCATGAGAATTTGAACATGCTGCTAATAGAAAAGTTACTAAGTAAATGTATGGAAAATATAGAACAATTACAAGAAAGAACCCTTCCAGAATTATTAGAATATCATATTGACTATAGTCAAATTATAAAATTTGAAACCCTTGAATGAAAATAGGTAGAACATATGAAAGAGAAATTAAGAACAGTAGCTCTAAACATATCTGAGTCCGCGAATAAGAGATTATAGAGAAAGAAGAGTCTATATTGAATATAATTATAGTTGAGAGTTTTCCAGAGCTCATGAAAAACATGAATTCTCAAGTTCATGAATGCAGTATGTTGTCATTATAAGCAATAAAAAAGCCCTACATATTTTGATATAAAATATTATTCCCTAAATGGGGTTTAAAGAAATTGTTTATGTGCAGCAGAAAGCAGAAAAAATAGATTTAAAAAGAAAAGAATTTCAACACAAAATTATTCAAATTAATCTAAGCACAGGAGAATTCATAATAAATATATGAAATAATTTTAGTTTTTAAAAACAAAGTTTATAACTACATGTTTGTATAGTTGATTTATGTACTGTTTAAAAGCTGCATAGAAACTTAACATAAAAAGCAAAAGTCAGTGAATACAAAAAATATATATCAGGTTTATATAAATCGAAAGGAATTAGTGAATGTATCAATAGTAACATTAGACAAAATTTAATTTAAGGGAAGTGTTAGGAGATAAAAGAGTGTCTATACATATAACTTGTGAAAGTTATAAGTCTAAACTTAAATACAATATCAGAGCCTCAAAATAAAGTGAATTTTGGCAGAAAAAATAGAAAATTATAAAGAAAACTATAGTTCATAAAATGTTATTAATGAATTGAAATAAATTATTTGCAAACACTATTAAAAAGACTATTTGCAAAAAAAAATGACCATTACAAGAAAAATCCATTATTAAAGAACTGATGTTATGTAAGTTGCATTCATTAACCACATGTAACCAAATTTGAAATAATAATGAAAAATTGACTAAAAGAAATGTATTTGTAAATTTTTAAAAACTTCTAAATAACTCATAAGTAAAAAGAGAAGTCATATCACAATAGAAAATTAAAAATAAATTGTAATCAAATACAAAAAGTAAATACATATATTTTTGTAATGCAACTAGAGTAGTATTAAGAAAGTTGCAACTATTAATTTCTTGCATTAGAAAAACATACGCATTAACTAAGCTCGCAAGTCAGGAAGATAAAAAATATGAGAAATTTGATGAAATTTTAAAAATGAGTTAAACATTTAAAGAGAAGGAAAGAGAATAAGAATATAAAGAAACAATGAAACCATTTGCTGTTTTTGTCATAAAAGTAATAAAATAGAACTTTGACTATATGATTGAGGAAACTATGAAGAAACAAATAATAATAGTAAATAAAGGTTCAAAACTAAAGCCGAGCGATTTAATAAATCATTAAAGAATATTATTAATAAATTTCAGCATTTACATTTGAGTAATAGCAATGAGAATTAATTAAAAAAATCAAATAACTAATGGTAATACAAACAACTAAATCAACATATTTAAAACCATTGATCTCCTTGCAAATTTTCTGTCTTACAAATCTCCCAATGATAGCCATATGGCTTACTATACAATTTATACTAATCTCACATAAAGTATGTCAGAAAGTACAAATAGAGACCCTCACTGATTCAACGAACCAGTCTAGTATCAGCCTGGTATCAAAACATGAAAAAAGTACAAGAAAAAAAATATGTTCAAATGTTGTTCATGAACACAGGTAAAAATCTGAAAAAACAAAAACAAAAGAAACAAACAATGACAACAAAAACTAAAGGATTTGGAACTGGTTACCAAAACAAGGAAGGAATGGAAGAAGGAAAGAATGAAGGCAGGCAGACAACCTAACCTAGGGATGGATCGGTCCTTACACTACACACAATATTAAATTGCAGTGAGGCCAGGCACAGTGGTGCACCCCTGTAATCCTGGAGGCCAAGGCAGGACAATCACTGTGGGTTGGAAGCTAGCCTGGGCTACATAGTGAGTTTAAGGCCAGCCTGAACTACATAGCAAGGCGCTATTTCAAAAACAAAACAAAGCAAAGCAAAACAAAACAAAGCAAAAACTGCAGTGAATTACTGACTGATATGAAAATTAAAACGTATTATAAAGTCTTATAGAAAAAAATTATTTTCTCAAAGCAAAATGTATTTCTTAAATAAGATTCAAAATATAAAAGAAAAATTGGTAAAAACGGATAGCATTAATATAAGAAACTTCTGTCTCAGAAAAAGAATAAAAAGAAATTGCCATTGCTTAAAACAATATGGAAAAAAGTCAAAACCCAGGAAGACTGGTTTATATATTGATTTTTAAAGGATTTATATTGGGCATATATAAAAAGAATGCACAATTCAATGAGACAATCATTTCCAAAATGATTAAAGATTCAAATAAATATTCCCCAAAGAGTAAACTTAAATCACAAACATGAGAAAATATTCAAACTCAGCAATCAGATGGAATTGTATATCTATGATTCAAAAATACCAAATATTGGTGAGACCGTGAAACAATGTGTTATTTCACATACTGTTGGAAGAAAGATAATTCTTTAAGGTTCCTTTTTTTTTTTTGTGGGTACCGGGGGGTTGACCTCAGGACCTCGCGCGCCAGGAGGCGCCCGTACCGCTGAGCAATATCACCGGCCCCTTTTTCGTATGTGGGTTCCGGGAGTGGAACTCGGGCCCTCGCGCTTGCCGGGCAGGCGCTTAAGCCGCTGAGCCATCTCACCGGCCCTAAGGTTCCTTTTGAGAGTAATTTGGGAATGTTTAACCAAGTGAAAAGCGTGTATATTTATAGCACAGCAACTCTACTCCTAATTTATATATACTAAAACACCTTGCATCAGTGGCTGCTACAGTACTTAAAAAAGAAGGAAAGGAAAAGAAAACATAACTGTCTACAAGCAGAATATTGAGTAAGAGATTCTTGTATGTTCATTTCTTTTAATCCTACATAGCAATTAAAGTAAGTGAACTTGTGCCACAAGTATCAATATGGATAAACATTATTGAACGAAAATAAACTTGCATAAGATAGAAATTTTATAATATTTTATAAAATATGCAGAGCAGTGTGTTACTGTTTCAATAGCTATTTGCTATGATTAAAATGTATAAATATGTATGGACAAGATCTACACCAAATTCAAGACAGTAGATTGCCCCTGGGAATGTTATGGAGCAGAAGGGTATAAACTTAGGGAGAGCTTGTTTTCTAACTGAAAGAATTGTGTCAAAAGTTAAATGTGGGTAAAGCTGAGTGGTAGGTGTAGGGTTGATGATGCTGATTATCCTTATTATTTCTTTTTTACAACATTGCATATGGAATTTAGGACCTTGCACATGTTAGGCAAGCTCGGCTCACATTATATTTGTTGTTTGCAGTATTTTGTAATTACAAAAATGTAGAATTGACAGAATTAAAGCACTTGAATTTTGGGCTAAATGGCAAAGTAAGCTAATGCTCAGCAGCTGTAAACTGGACAGATGTTGAGAAAGTGGTGGGAGATCTCTGCCCTCCTCCATAGTCACAGGGACATCGGGACCACTGTGGTGGTGTTGGGACAAGATATACTGGGTGTGGGCAGGCACTAGGGCCATGTAGATTAACTATGTATGAGGAGGGTGGAGATTTTCCTTTCTGTACCCTGTAGCAAGCTCATTTCCTGGGATGCTATTAGAAGTTAAAGAGACAGTGGACTGATGGTGTGATAGTCTCTGATATGAGCTGTGGAAGGTTATGTTACCAGAGATCCAGGACTTTTGAAATGAAGTTTCTGTATTTAAAAAAGGAATCCTAATGTAAGTTAAGCAGATGCCTGATATGTGCAGTTGTTCTACTCCTTTATATCTTTCTTCAAATTATTAATTTCTCAAAGTTAATGTGTTCCTGCGGATAAAAAGTGTTTCGTGTTTATTCAGTCACTGGTTCAAGATAAAAAGTGGATGCTTTTGAAGTCATATATTAGGGATCCAGTAAGTAAAAAAGAATGCAAAGCAAAATGAAAAGAAAATGATGCAGATGCAGTGGCCTGTTTTCAAATATACAGAATAGCGCCCTCAACAGGTTGTTTTTTCTTTGAACTTCAATATCTTCATTCGTAACAAGAAAATCATAATTACTAGTATACACTTAACGGAATTACTGTGCTGCTTGAAGCACACAATGACTTATTGTAAGAACTCCATGGACATTTTTGGAACTTTATGATGTCTGTTTGCAAATAGCAATTACTTCCTCCCAGAAGCTGCCAATTCACATTATTCGTACTACCACTGACCTGTGGTCAATGAGCCAGATTTTGCCCCAAACCATACTTCAGTTATCCCATACTCTCTTCATAAAATATTTCAATTCATTGATGACATTGGGAAAGATAAGGATTTTATATAAAATTCAACACTCCAAAGTTTTCCTGAAAATTTGGCATATTTATCAACAGTGGGAATCCATTCCTTTCAGCCCTTCCTACCCATGCTATTAGAGTCTGGGGGTCCAGAATATTTCCAGGAGCAGAACATAGCTCAAGGAATTATGACTGGAACACTCATCACTCCTCAGATTCTTTTGACTAAACAGATGTGGCAACTACTTTATCAGTTTTTTTTATAAGAATAAATAACTGAAGCTGAATAGTTAGCTGCTGATCATTCCTAACGTTCTATATTTTTCACATATTTTCTTCCTTAAACTTGTTACTTTTCCCACATTGTTAGATTATATTATTGATCAAAATATTTACCCTGTTGTAAGCTTATTTCTCCCCAACTCATTGACTTCAGGTTGGCCACATAACTCACTTTGGCCAATGAATTAGGATACAAACTACATCCAAGAAAAGCTTTAGGAGTAATTAAATGGTACTGCCATCTGTATTCTTTCCTCAGCCAAGAGATCAGGATTTCCTCAAATGGGGGCTGTTCCTTCATTCTAGCCACATAATGAAAATGATATGGAGCAGAACTGAAAAAGACTAAGGATATGCATGTATCATGAACAAAAATAAATGATTTTTCCTGTGAGTCTCTCCATAGTATAAGCTAACCAGTGTAGCCTTTTAGCTCCTCTATTCACTTTATTTTGTCAAACCTCAGCAGCAAACTCCTGCCTACATAAAAGAAGGGACATTTGATCCAGTGATCTAAATCTCAATTTTATTTTAGAAAGAAAAGTGCATAGAAAAAGAATAATGTACCCAGTGGTTATGTAAAATGTTATAAGTGCTTCATCTTTACTTTTACTATGTGTAGTGAAATGCATATAAATTAATATTAGTTGGAATCCTATCATGTACCAGCTTTTTTAAATACTTTACTTCATTTAAAACATTCAACAGAATGTTTAGAATAAAGAGATAAGCTAACCTTGCCAGCTATTGATTAAATAGAAAATTGATATCCAGAATAAATGAAGAGCTCAAAAATATTAACAACAAAAACAAAGTTATTCAGTCAATAAATGGACAAATGATCCAAGTAGATCTTTATCAAAAGATGAAGTAAAAATGGCCAATAGATGTACGAAAAATGTTCAACATATTTAGCCATAAAGGAAATGCAAATCAAAGGTACATTGAGATTCCATTTTACCCCAGTTAAAAGGACTATTATCAAAGAAAGAAAGAAAGAACAAAAGAAAGCTGAAGTTATAGAGAGAAGGAAACCATTATGCACCATTGGTTGGATTGTACATTAGTACAAACCCTAGAGAAAATAAATTTTTAAAAAACAAAAAAATAAACACTTTGTAGTCCACTTCCTCTTAAAAAAGAGAAAATATCAGGAAATACCTCAAAAATAAAACCTAAAAATACAAGTACCATATGATCCAGCTGTATCACTCCTGGGTATATATACAAAGGAAATGAAGTCATCATAACAAAAGAGATACGTGTGTATTCATGTTAATTGTGGCACTATTCAGAATAGCAAAGTTATAAAAATACAAAATCAAAGTAGGTGCCTGTCAACAGATAAACAGACAAATAAAATACGGGATACATGTACACAAACACAAACACATACATATACATGCAAATGGAATATTATTCAACTACAAAGAAGAATAAAAACCCATCATTTCGGGCCGGTGAGATGGCTCAGCGGCGTAAGCGCCTGCCTTGCAAGCGCGAAGGCCCGAGTTCGACTCCCGGATCCCACATACGAAAAAGGGGCCGGTGATATCGCTCAGCGGCACGGGTGCCTGTTGGCGCGCGAGATCCTGAGGTCGTCCCCCCGGTACCCACAAAAAAAAAAAAAAAAAAAAAAAAAAAAAAAAAAAAAAACCATCATTTCTGAGAAAATGGGTGGAACTGATATCATCATGGTAAGTAAAATAAGCCAGACGCAGAAAGGCAATGTAGAATGTTTTCTTTCATATGTGAAAACTAAAATTAAAACAAGACTTCAAAGTAAGACAAATTATTATTAAGGAACAGGATAGGAAAGGAAAATGTTAGCAGAAGGGCAGATGGAGATGAGTAAAGCACTGTATACACAAGTATGTATGTGTAACAGTAAAACTCAGGAATTTGTACAATTAATATGTTTTAATAACCATTAATGAAATAGAAAAAGCACTCTGAATATTTTAAATGTTGTTTTAGTCACTTTCTCACCTCTGAGAAAAGATACTCAACCTGACACATACGGTTTAAGAGAGGAGAGGTTTATTCTGACTCAAGTTTCAGCCCACAGTTGGCTGGCTACAAAGCAGGACAGCGTGGCAGAGGGGCAGGTGAGAAGCGTGGTGGACAGGAAGCCGAGAGAATCAAAGGAAGATCCAGGGATGGAGATATAACCCTCCAGGTCATGCCCACAGTGACCTGCCTTTTCTGACCAGGCAGCACCTCCTAACAGCAAGCCACTGACAACACCGCTATAATCCCATCACCTTCTAAAGTTCCAAGCTATGATCCCATGAGACTTCTGGAGGATATCTAGATATATGTGATGATAACAATTGTTTACCTACTGATCTTCCCAGTTTTCAAATAAATAAATTGAGATTCAGAAACTTAGTGAAGTAGCAGTGTCTGTTGTATTTGAGCTCATATATTTATTATGGGCTTATATCCTTTCTTGCTAAACCCAATCCTTTAGTAAAAGTCTGTATTTTTGGTAGTTTTGTTCCAAAAGTTCTGTGTATTAACATGGCAGCCTGAGTTGAAACTGAATCCTTCATGGGTCTGCGGAATCCCATAATAACATCTTTTTTCACCTCCCAGGATTTGAAAAGATGTGAATAGAAAATGTTATGGCTGCTTTTTCTTTTACAATGTTTTATATTATCCATAAAGAATATTCAACAAATTTATAGATTATAATACATTTATGACCAAAAGTGTTTTCCTATGGGAAATGATGATAGTCACAGATGTTGATTTTGGGTAATGTCTTTATTTGGAAATGTTACGGCAACATGATGTCTCCCCTCATTTTTTGTTATTATTAATTTTCCTGCACTTACATGGTGGGATAAATTTTGAAAGGAAGAAAAATCTATTTTCTTTGCCTGAGATTACTCTCCAATACAAAATCCTGCCTCTTGTGAAAGAAAGCTAGACAGAAGTTGAACACTTTATTTTTCAAAGTCATAGCATAGTTGACAAGTTGTTTTAAAATTTCAAAACCACAGCCATAAATATCAAAAGCAAGGGTATGGTAGGACTCAAGAGTTAAAATTTATATCATAAACCATGGTAAAAGAAAACCATATGATTAGTTGGCAGCAATTTTTCTTACCAACTCTTCTTAAATTAATGAATAAAAATATAGACTGGACAGAGTGATGTTAAAGGAAAGGAATTGCAAACTAATACAACAGATTACAATATTGATGGTTCCTGTTAACAGGAGCCTTGAACCCTGTTTTTTATACAACTTTGCATCCAAGTGTGGTATTTCGGGGTCTAAAATCCAATACATGACCTTCAGGATCTGGAAACCAACAGAATTTGTTCCTCTATTCCTGAGAGATGACAAGCCTTACAGTAAGTATGAAATAGAAATGCCTGTGTTGTTTCTAGACAAGCAAAGCTCGATAGCATACCTACCACCATTTCATAGCCTACAGACCTGCCCTTGAGATGGGCTTGGCACTATCTGAGAAAGGCCCAGTGGACTGAAGGGCCTCCAGGTCAGGATAATGGGGAAGCCAAGTGCCCCATGCAGGTCAGTGACTTAACTATAGGAAGAATAGACATGTTTGGGTAATGTCTGTTGGAACCAATGCTGATGACAACAATAATAATGAGAACAATGATATTATATAATAAACAAACCAGTGCAAACTCTATTAGTGATTGCTGGCCTTGCAAGAGGTGATGACTGAGGACCAACATTTCTTTGTTTGAGCTCACCACATGGACCTAGGTAGGAGGAACACCTTACTTATTGACAATGCTGATTGGAACAAGAAAACCTTGAAAACAATGAAATTTCATTAATTAGAATGGAATCCCACAACCAAAATTAATTGTGATTCTAGAAATATAAGTTATATTTTTGTTTCTATCATTTAAAAAATCTTTAACCATTATAAATAAACTAAAAAATCTGGGAATGTATGGGTTTTGATACTTATGTCATTAGGGTACCTATGATTTAGAGTTTTAAGGAAGAGTGTTCTGTACAATAAATGACTCAAAGTGACTTGCCCATACACAGTAAATGTGACAGACTATAGATTGAGAAGGATACTGCCAACTGGAAGATACCCAGAAGGTAAATGATCCCTTTGTGGCTAAGGGACCTTTCAACAGCTCACTCATCATACGTGATGTGATGTTTTCTAACAAGAAGAATTACTATAATTTTTGAAGTAACCAAAGTCACAGAAGGACAAATGTGTGTTGCACAGTATTGGTTCATCAGAGAAAGGTCAGGAGCATCGAGAAGTAGCCTCACAATTTAAAGAATGACAGCAAGAAGCGTTAAGGTTTCCTAAGGAAACAGAGACAGGGTATGGGCCAATCCCATAAGACTTTGTAGGAGTTCTGTTATTTCCCCATGTTTTAATTATCTTTACTGTGTTCTCCACAGTGATTGGCAACTAAAGACTTTTTGAAAGGGTCATACTTTTTTTTTTTTGAGGATTTAGCAACTAAAGTAGCTTATGGAGGAGGTATAATCTTTCTATTGACCAACTACATTCATAATTCAGACATCTGCAGCAATAACAAAAACAATTATATTTCCATTTATAATTCTGGAAAGAAGACGTCCCAAAATCTAACAGAGGGGAGAGTCTCACAGAAGATGTAGAATTTACTCTTCTACTTAACCGTAATAAGACCGTGTGCACCCTTTCCAGTGAAACAGGAAACCCATTTCCACTTCCCTATAGATTTTTACCTTGAACTCAATTGAGATGAGATATATCTTGACAATATTTTCACAGAAAAAAAATGTAGTTTTTAGAAAACATGGTTTTTGTATGAGACTACCAAAACTTGAACAGCAAATTTCCCAACATTGTTTGGGAGTATGGCTGGCATTTGAAGCAATAAGCCAAATGTAAATACTTCAAACGACCCATGTTTTTGTTAGTCCCATCAAAGGGACATAGGAAGGAAAGGGTAGCTCTATGCATCCTTAGAAATAGAGATTATCTCCTTGGTCTGCATGGATTTTTCTGTTTTAAGCAATGTGGGAAGCAAGAGCAGTAGGTTAGGACTTGTGCACTTTAAGAGGAGCAGCTGCTAAAGGATTTGGAGAAGAGCGTGTTTATGCTCATATATTCAGAACAGTGAGAGCAGCCTTGTGACTAGCATTAGGCAAGGTCATATCACCAGAGCAGGAAGGAGGAAATGAGATATGGCTTTATGGATGGAGTGAGAGTATTGCAAGCACTCTCAGAAATATTTGAGGAAGGTCGAGGTTCTGATGTTATTCATTGACAGACAAAATATGGACATTTGAGTTTTGTACGTTAAATTGGACCCCTCATGAGGAAAAGACACACAGAGATTTTCAAAAGTAATATTTCAAAATAAGGCCTTCAGGTGATATCACTCAGCGGCACGGGCTCCTGCTGGTTTGCGAGATCCTGAGGTCGACCCCTGGGACCCCCCGCAAAAAAAAAAAAAAAAAAAAGAAAAGGCCTTCAAAATCACATACTGCATTTAAAGAAAATATTAATGACTAATACAAGCTACAACATCAAAGACAACATAATAATATTGAAAATAATTCAAAAATATAACTTGAAACTTCACTACCTGAATCTAGGAAATGTTGCTCCTTCTACCATTAACTTCACTCCTTTGCTGTAAGGTAAAGAAACTCGAGCAAAGGATAATACGGCTGTTCTTTGAAAAATAGTTGTAAAAAGAAAACAACTGTACTTCATTCTTGTTGAAATGACGTAGCATCTTCTGATAAGTTCTATTTAAAAATCTTAATCTTAAAGGGCTATTAACTAAACCATTGGTCATGTGATGATGATGATGATGTTGACAACAATGAAGATGAAGATGCCGTGTGTGTTTATATATGCAGTCATTCATTTGCATCCACAGGAAATAGGTTCATGAATACCTCATGGATACCACAATCTACAGATGCTCAAATACATTATATAAAATAGCACAGCATTTGCAGATAACCTAACATTCTCCTGAATACTTCAAATCATTTCTGGAATGCTTACGATACCTAAATACAATATAAGTACTATGGGAAATATTGTTATGCTGTATTGTTTAGGGAACAATGAAAAGGAAAAGGGTCTGTGTATGTTCAATGCAAACTTACTACTTTTTAAGAATTTTCCCAATCTATGGTTGATTTAATATGCAGATGCAGAAAGAATGAACACAGAGGTATGTCTGTGTCTGTACACACACACACACACACACACACAAATGTACTGTAATGTACTGTTTGTCCCCATTTGCCATGACCCCATTCCCTCTGTGTGTAACCTTGTGTTGAGTAAGGTCTTAATGATCCTCCCTTGCTGACTACTGAGAAGTTTGTCTGCCAAAGTTCTTCAGCACAGTAGAGTGCAGCCCGTATACATTAAGATGATCAGCACCCTAATTTGACATTTTGCAAAAGGCAAGTTTACCTTGGTGGTTTTCATTTAATCAGGGTCCTCCAGAACTTGCTGACAGCAGCTTTCAGACTTAGTCAGGAGGCTTATGAACTCTGGCTTCCTGCTGAATGCTGCCTAATCTGACCTAGTTCCTCCCAGGGGAAGAAATCTAAAGGAAACACTGGGACTGAGTCGATGCTATGAGCACAATGGACAAACAGTCAGAAACAAAGCTCATAGCCCTTTCTCTCTTTTTTTTCCCACCTGTCTGGCTATCAGGCATTTTTCAAGTTATTAACACTAATCCATAAAATGAGGATAATTACATTTTTAAAATAGTCATAAAAAGAGAAAAACTTTACTTCATTACTTTTTTTTTTTTTTTTGTGGATACCGGGGTTCGACCTCAGGACTTCGCACGTCAGCAGGCGCCCGTGCCGCTGAGCGATATCACCAGCCCTTTTTTCATATGTGGGTTCCGGGAGTCGAACTTGGGCCCTCGCGCTTGCCAGGCAGGCATTTAAGCCGCTGAGCCATCTCTCCAGCCCTTTACTTCATTCTTAATAAGAAGGTCTTTCTATAGGTTCCTTTAACAATTTCTAATACTGAAGGCTAATAGGCAAGTTATGTTCAGACCATAAATAAAAGAAATAATAAATACAAGGCAATAATTAATGCATTTTAATTATCATTCTTCTCTTGAGAGCTTGATGTACAAGGTGTCTACGAGCCTTCACGTGGACCCATGCTAAACTGTAACAACATAACTTTGGTGTGAACAGAATACCACTTGCATGGAATCTAAGTCAGGTCCAGCCTAATTCTTCATGCATGAGCCCTTCCATTACATCCTCATTCTGACAATATCACCTTTGCCTTTGCTTTTTGGTTTGAATCATAACTTGTGCAGTACTTCACCTTTTCCCAAGCTTCCCCCCATACCCCAAGTTCCCTTTTTATTCAGGTCCTTCTAGATACCCATGCCTATCCCTGATGTATTCCAGTATCTGCAAATAGACTTCCACCTTTATGGTGTTTTCCAATCATCTTCTCAAAACCCCCTTTGTGTGTTTTCCCTACCTTGCTTTTGGCTCTAGCTTTTCTTTTCACTCTATTCACCCTACTCCTTGACTTGAGGACAATGAACCATGATTTAAATTTCCAATAAATGGCCAATGAACACTTCCCATTTGATTTTATCTTTATGCCAATTGTTTATCCCCTTTTCTTAGTACTGTCACCATGAATCCTCATGACAATCTTGACACACCTTAATATTGCCTTCAATGTCTTCATTGTCAGCCACCTTACCGTGTATTTTCCCTTGTCACTTGGAGAACGGTATTTTTTTCTGCCTGCTAGTTTAAATGCCAATGACTGCATCAGGAGTACCAACTTGTGCTGTTGTATGCCATCGGAGGATATGTCATGCCAAGTTCTGCATGGGGTTCGGACATGGAGTGAACTTTCTCCGTAAGATTTGTTTAAGACTTCCTGGAAAACTAGGACCAACACCGAGTGTTCCCTGGCCTGGCCATGAAAATGATCACTGAAATATATTCTTCCAAAAATGTTCCATGTAGTGAGTTCTGCTTCCAAGGAGCTATCAGACTCCTAGATCCCAGTTTCTGATTCTAGTGATTTTTCTCAAAAGAATGTGAGGTAAATAAACACATTGAAACACATGATCATTCATACTCAATGTGAATAGACAGAACTACGAAATATGGGTATTTGGGTGGCTGTGCAAAAGCAAGAAAGGCTGATTATTGATTGAATCTGAGAAGTGACTATTCATTAAAGCATTACTCACAGAAAAAAATTAACTGGACTACAGAAACTAATACAAGGGAAACCAAGTTTTCCATGGACCAGTGTCACAAGGGGCCACTATGGCTGGAGTGTCAGACAGGTTATGACATATCAGTAAGCTGGGGTGCTTCCAGGTTAGTGGTTAGTACATGAAAGCATTGATGATTTAATGATGTATGCTAATGCCAAGTCATCATTGTCAGAAAAATCTATCCCTTTGTGTCCGGGCTCCAACACGGAATCAGATAGAAGGTGTGCATATTAGTGGTGGGGAGAAGTGAAGAGAAAGTTGGAACAAAGTACTCAAAGGATCACAAGATAGACTACAAAAATACCTTGGTACAATGTCTCAGTCTGAGGTAAACGTGTGGCATTAGGCAGCTAAGGGAGCAAATGTTGTTCTGTAGGTTGGCAGAATTATGGGTGAAAGGACAAAGCGATTACAAGACTCCTCCCAGGTTCATTAGGCACCTCCAAGCTTGGCAGCACATCTAGACACCCACCAACACTAGATGGAGGGAAGGGGAGCCTGACCTGCCTTCTGGATTGGAGAGAAGAGAGTCTGGATCTTCAGGTGAGATTCTTAAGTAAAACCACTTAAAGAGAAAGACATGGGATATAGAACACATTATGACAGTCATACCTCGCTGGATAACTTTGATGTTGACTCAGCAGGGATTAAATTTAAATTGAGACACTAGTTTCCAAAGTCTAACAACCATATGGCAGGTACAGTCCTCTTAATTCTTGGCCAGGTTGCAGAAACAAACATCTGGCTCTACTTCAGGACAAGCCACCCAATGCAGCCCTTCAAAGGAGCCTGTGCTTTGTTTCCATGACTTTGCACTGGTCCCTCATTTACAGTTTCACTTCCTTTCTGTGTTAGCAGATCCTGCTAAATGGTCAAACTGCTGTAACTCCCATAGTCAATATGTATCTATAAACACTTTTATGAATGTTCTAAAACAGATAGCTTTCTTTTTTAATTTTTATTAGTACATGTTTGCAGCATATAATGATTGCATTCATTGTGGGAAGTTGGCACATGTACATAACACATCTTAATTCTTTTATGTTCCCTACCTTTCCTTTGTTCCCCATTCCCTTTATCTCTTTGTCTACTTCCCATTTGCAAAAGATCTATCTCCCTGTTTCTTATAGACCCTTTAGCAAACAGTGCTGGGAAACCTGGCTATATACAGGCAGAAGATGGAATCTAGACCTGTATCTTTCACCATATACTAAGCAAAACTCAAAATAGATCAAAGATCTAAATATTAAAACTGAGATACTTAACCCACTGGAAGATAACATAGGTAAAACTCTTCAGGTCATAAGCACAGGCAAGGACTTCCTTCCTTTCTTTTTTTTTTTTAGTGGGTAGCAGGAATTGAAATCTGGATCTCACGCTTGCCAGGCAGGTGCTGTGCTGCTGAGCTATATTCCTGGCCCCCCAAGCAAGGACTTTCTGAACAGAACTCCAATTGCATAAGAAATAACATCAAAAATCAACAAATGGGATTATATCAAATTCAAAAGAAATAACTAATAGAGTGAAGCGACAGCCTATAGAATGGGAAAAATTTTATTAGTTACACCTTGGGCAGAGGACTAATATCTGGAATATATAAAAATTCAAAATATTAGATCCCCCCAAGAAAAGTCCAAGCAAAAATGGACAATTGAAATGAATGGAACTGGTAGATTTCTATAGGTGCAAGTTTGTCATCATCTCAAGGACATGTATGTTTTTCTTATTATTTCTTTGGAGTTCTCTATGAATCTTCATTCATAATTTTGCACATGACACAGTGTTAAGAAATATATGATGATTGACTAACTGGTTATGCTAATCATTAAAGTAATAAAATTTAAGTAATTCTTTGAGAAGGACTGTTCAGTATTACACCACACCATAATTGTAAGTCGCATTATTTGTACTACACAGAATATGATTTTCAAGTTAAATTAAATGCAAAAAAATAAGAAAAAAAAACATTTTTATAATAGAGTTAAGTATATTTATATTACATATTAAATAGAGTAATAGAGCATATATGATTATATTATGCAATATATACCATAAATAATTGTGTATTATGTGTATATTATTATATACTTATTCATTTATTGCCCCTGTTTTACTAACAACTCTGTGGATTATGATAATTCTGTGTTAGGTAACTGCCTCGTAATTCATTTTAGGTTTTAAATTTCAAGTTTTAAGTATTAATGTCTCAACTTTTATAAACTGTACTGTATCCCTGTTAATAAATATAGATACCTAACAGATTAAAAAAGAATTAAAAAAATAGAAATATTTACATATTATTAGAACCCTTTTCAAAATATCCCTCCATTTTTATGAAGCAATGTAGAATGAAATATGTATACAATGCTAAGAACTCTCAGGCACGTGGCAATTTGAATTCTATATCTTACACATTTATTAAAAAAATGATTAAGTTACCAATTTAAAAGGAACTCTGGCAAGAGCAATTCTTAAGTGCTCACATCATGAAGGAAAAAAAGAAGAAAATGAAAAGAAGAAAAAGAATGGATGTATTTAAGATTTAAAAAAAACAAAGACTTTAAAATCAAAATAATATTAGGTAAGATAGAATGCTAGTAAAAGAAAATTGAAAGAAGTACAGAACACTAACTTACTAGTGTAAGTAAAAATTAAGAATGACTAGAGTCAGAATCCAAGCTTTCTGAAAGTGATATGGAAGCCTCATCACATTTCTGGTGTTACAAATTATAGGTATGCAAAATGAAGTGGGCTTGTTATCAATGGAGATTATCAGAAGCCAGGATCTTAGTGATCTAGAGCAAACTGACAACGCTGACAATAAAAATAAAAATAAGGATGCCTGATTGTAAAGAGGTGCTTAGAACTTAAATGATACCACTATGGAATCTCAGTTCCTAAGCCATTCATAAAAACCTTAATCATGGAACAATAATTAAGACACATTACCAAGAAATGCATCTAAAAGGCAAAAATATTTTCAAAAATTATGCAATAAATCTCACATTCATTTAGGTTCCAGTGAAATTAATTTATTGCTATATATTTTACAGGTATAAGGGAAAGAACTGTTTTTTTCTATTTCAAATTTCACACAATGCTTTAGTTCACCATTTTCTGAAAAATGTTAGTGACCAAGAAACTACTAGGGAGATAGGTCAATTAAGAAAGAATCAATAAAGAAATCACTTTTATAAACATATCCATTTCTCAGATTGTAAAAATCTGACAAACACGCTTGGCCACTTATATCCCAGATCACAAAGGATTTACATAGCCACAAAGATCTGCTTTAGTAAATGTATAAATGCAATATAAATAGTCCAAAAGTACTATTTGTCAAGAAAAACTTGATATGATTTTTATTGTATTAAAATGTTAATTTTAGTAGTTTCTCTATATAATTGCTGACAATAAAAACTTTTAAGATTAAGCAACAGCCTTTATCTCCCTTGTGATTCAGCTATTTTTCTTCCTATTCACTGTAATTAAATTCTCCCCAGGCAACAAGCTTCCCTACCAGGCAGGTATTCCTAATTCCTCCTGGCTCTAATCACCATATTCTTACTAGTTCTGTCTTGACAATTTAAATTCTACACATACAGTTACATTCTCATTTACGGGACTTTTAATTAGCACCACTCTAACCTGTGATTCCAGAAGAGTCTGATGTGTCGGTTCTGCTGATACTCAGACCCAGCATGACCTTTTGGCCAATTCCCATACACAAATAATCTAATGCTTTGCAAGAATTAGAACTCCTGCTTATTGGTTTTTTCTTATCCATTTTTGACACCCAGGTAAGCAAAATGCTGAAAGATGCTCTGTCCCTGGAAGGCATTAAGACACAGAAACTTGAGAAAAATCTTGCACTGTTCCTTGACTTAGCACGAACATGAGTAGTAAAGAGTCTAGCCTGTTACAGACAAAGACAACATGTAGCATCTTATCAACAACCGTGAAATATGAAGCAATTTGACCGAGTCATCCGTCAGTTTAAGTTTAATTCTCCTTTAAGCTTCACTTACTTAAGAGACTCAGCTTTACCCATACATTATATTTGATCTACCATTCATAACTGCAGTTTAACAAAATATCTCTACCTAAAGAATTCTTATAAAAGAATGCATTTTAGTATACAATGAGTGACCATAAACATTAGATGGGGGCCCGTGAGATGGCTCAGCGGCTTAAGCGCCTGCCCGGCAAGCGCGAGGGCCCGAGTTCGACTCCCGGAACCCACATACGAAAAAGGGGCCGGTGATATCGTTCAGTGGCACGGGCGCGTGCTGGCGTGCGAGGTCCTGAGGTTGACCCCCAGGTACCCACAAAAAAAAAAAAAAATTAGATGAAGTATGTAGGAATGTAGTAGGTTAAAATTTCTAGTCTAAATATTCCTGTAGTTTGAAAATAAAAATCCTAAAAGATAATTTCAATGAAAATTTCCTCAAACAAAAAATAGTAAGTATGAATTCTATTGCTCTTCCTTAAAGAAGTACCCCTTGAAAAATCATTATTCCCCACTAAGGATATTTTTCCAAGGGAACTGAATAGATATTAAGTATAGTTGTACAGAGTATTATATGACAATATACCATTTTCTATTACTGAAATATTTTATTTAATCATATTCCAAAACTTGGAAAAGCAGATATTTTTGTTGTAAGCATATGTTAGAAAAAATTTATGGCTTTATTTTTTTAAAATTTTTCCTCTTAAAACTTTCTAGGGCCGGTGAGATAGCTCAGCAGCATAAGCGCCTGCCTGGCAAGCGCGAGGTCCTGAGGTCGACTCCTGGTACCCACATAAAAGAAAAAAAAACTTTCTATTCTTTCTCAGTTTTTATATGGGCAAAAAATGTTTTGAGGAGTACCTATGTGTTTTATGTGGTTTTATTTTTAATGAGTCACAGCTTGCCACCTCTAGGCTCAGTTAACACCTCGATTCTTAGGATTGATGTAATTTTATAAATACTATTATTTTTACATATGAAGAATTTGTAAATAAAACAAAGTGGTTTAAGCATAATCTAAGGTTAAACATAGTTATTCTAGTTTCTGTATCTGAAGATCTTGAAAATCAAGTACTAGAAGACCATTTTCCTTTAATCTTCCTTCTTATAATATTGTAGTTTTCAGACTTTCAAATTGGAAATGCAACATAAATATAAAAACTAATATTACTGAAAAATAGGTTTAATAATAGCAAAATTCAATAACTTTGCATTTCAGTAGAATCATGCTTAATAAGGTCATAGCAATATTTATGATCTGTAAATAGTAATTGGTCTTTTTAGTCTGTAAGAAGATGACCGATTTGGATAGTAATATTATCAGTGCTAATATGTAACAAAGATTTGATTTAGAGGTCAGAAAGTATTTTTATCTTTAAAATATTTATAGTGAATTCAGCTTTAGTTCCTGTGCATTCTTTTCCCTTGTGGTTTTCTTTGAGATCCAAGCTTAAATGAACCAGAAAACTCAAACTTAAAACTCATCACACTTTACCAAGCTTTACATGCTTTCTGCCTGAAATAATAAATCAAACTTGAAATTTTGCCCAGAGTTGTTGAAAGCTCTAATTTCATAAAATCACCAAGGTCTTGAAACTATAACAAAATTAGAGATAAAACTGAGGCACTTATGAAAATCAAAAAATCAGGTAAAATACCATAAATTCACATAGTCAAAATGTAGGAAAATATTAGGAAAATCATTTTTATTTTGATTTCTGCAATGAAAAATTGTAAAGACAGCATAGAGAATTAGCATTGAAAATTTAAGTTATGATATTTTAAATATTAAAATCTTGAACTGTCTCAAAATCTTCTTAAAATAATCATCGTACAATAAAAGGGAGAGGCTGAAAACAAGGAAGGACTATAATTCACATCTTTCTTGTGTTACCATGATGTTTCAAATAATCCTGTCATTAGCACTTGATAATTAAAATTCTAGACTTTTATTTTCTGCCAGTATGGAAGAAGAGAATCAAAGCAGGAAGAAGGAAAAAAAGTACGAAGGCTTTTAATTACTTTGCTGTTTAAAATTACAACTTTTATTAAAATATTCTTAATGTACTTTCAGTTTTAAACTTTAACTCCAGAGTGTAGCTGCATATTTCATTGAATGATGACTGAGCTCAGTGATATAAGAACGAAGTCTTAAAAATATGGTAGCAAAGGAAGCCATCTGGCTTGAACAACAACTGAATAAGTAAAAAGAAAAAGTGCAAAAAAAAAAAAAAACAATGAATTTTAAAATTAAGCCTTATCTAAATTGGGGTTATATTCTGAGATTTGAACCATAAGGTGATTTGAAAATAATAAAAGAAACCATGCAAAATTTTGATTTGTTAGTATCAGAAATGATAGAAACCAGTACCTCACTTTTTGAGAATTATTTTCCAGAGTACATAAAATATACATTCTATATATTTAATGCAGACAACAAAATAGTTTCATATTTATTGTTTCTTGTTGAAGTGTTTAAAAATGACATTTCTGCATTCTAGTTGTGGGTGTGGACTGAACAGCTGCGATTCTGTGGAACAATAGCAAACACATGGGTAGAACCGAACTCAGTATCGAATCCAGGAGATTAGTTCAAGGAGTAGAGGGTCTTGCTAGTTGAAATCACTCCATTAGTTAAACTAAATGTAAAGGCTCTTCGGAAAACAAAGTACACTGGGATTATGGAAGTCTACCAAAACCAACCAATTGTTTGATGTTAGTAGCTTCTATTGTAGAGTGCAATTTTTGATACTCAAAGTGTACTCAATAATGATATAATTGCTTTTTTTGAAAGGGGCATGTATTATGACCTTAATGACTCTACTGAAGCTGGGTGTGGTGGTGCACATGTGTAATTCCAGCACTTGGGAGGCTAAGGCAGGAGGACCGCCATGAGTTCAAAGGCAGTCTGGCCACATAAGGATACCCTATCTCAAAAAACAAACAAACAGGGCCGGTGTTATAGCTCAGCGGCATAAGCGCCTGCCTGGCAAGCGTGAGGTCCTGAGTTCGACTCCTGGTACCCGCATATAAAACAAACAAACAAACAAACAACAACAACAAAAGCTACTGAGACTGCAACCTACTCTAGCCCATTAAATACAGATAATGCAGCAAATATTAATTCAGTAACTATTTCTGGAGTCATATTATATATATATATATATATATATATATACATTGTGGGTTTATAAAGTATATTAGTGAATAAAATAAATAAATAAATAAAAATTTCTGCTCATAATGGCTTTATATTCTAGCAAACAGGCAGATGATAAATATAATAAAAACAATCTATAAATAAATTTTATAACGTGTTTTGCAATTAATGTGTAAAACATTCAGCAGACTAAGAAGTTTGGGAATATAGAGGTGACAAGTGTCGAGAGGGTGGTAACAAATAGTAATTGTAAGTGGTAAGCTTGGCTAAGAAGCTGACATTTAGGTAAAGATTTGAAAAAGCTACCATCAGGTTAGCCAATTTCCAAAGCACTTGAATTATAGTTGGGCAGGAATGCCTAGATATACCAAACTTGACAGAAAATACCAAAAGCTAGTACCAAAATACTAGCTTACAAAGAGCAAGCTAGTAGAATGAGTGTTAGTTAATGAGTGTTAAAGGAATGCGCAGTAGAGAAGTGATCAGAAGTTAAATATGACAGTAAAGATTGAATGAAGGAGAGAGCACATCCCTGCTGAGAGCTGGGAAAGAATGAAGTTAGAAATAAATGCTGTGATAGGAATGAGCAAATTTTTTTAATGAGTAAACTTAATTTTATCCTACTGATGGCCTAGAAAGACCTTCAACTTAGAGCTTCTCTGATTTCAAACATGAAGATTACACTTGGGACATATGTGAGCCCAGGAAGGTTAATCAGATTAATTAAAAGCAATGACAACTCAGAATTCAACCCATTAACATAAAAGAGATAAGAATGAAAGCTCAAATCATGGCTGACAGAACAGCAGCTTTTACAAAGCCCAAAATGCACAGGGGCATTAGCTTCGAAGCAGTGCCACGTTAAGAAGGTTGACGATAGGGCAGGATAGAAAGAAAGAGAACAGCTTTGCTGCATTCTGGGTGGAAAAACAGCACAGAGAATGTTTTGAGGTTCAATTTTTAATCTGACTAAGAAGAAAATATTATTTGAGGAAAAAAACCTAGATAAATTTTAAAAGAAATACGACCTAGAAATTCTGGATACTTTTTGAAATTATTGTGTCATTAGAACTGGATAAGCTTCATGTTAAAATGAATAATATGGTTACAGAGTTCAGGGACCTAATATAACCCACAGAATATATATATAAGAAAATAAATATAATTTATAAAAAATTTCCAAATTATGTTTAATAAATGAACTTATATGATACTTGTATACTAGAGCTAATTTAGAGGTATCAGGAGTACATTAAACCATTTATAGAAGTTAATGGGTAAGTTAATAGAGATATTTAACTTTATGAGAATTATTTATGCAATTTTTATCAGAAGTTAAATTTTGGTTTACTCAGATTTCTTGAGTGTATGGAAGAATGTGTCACCTTGCAATTATTTTTGTTCAAGTTCTCACACATGGGAATAAGAGGGAAAAACGTTACGCCTCTCAATATTTATTCAGAAAACAGGCTAAATCTGGAAAAATAAACTCACATTGAAAATCTGCATTTCTTTTTTTCATGTTGTTATATATACATATTTTAAATTCATTATTTTTAAAATTTAACTGGCTTAATTCTTTCCCCTCTAAACTCTTTAGGACTTATCTCCCCTGTATTCAACTTCTAGGTCAAGCTTAAAAATAAAATAAAACAAACATCCAAGACAATAAAGAAAACTGATTACTTCCTGACCACATCATTCTTTCCCAAGACTCTTTTAGAAGCATAATCTAATAACCCACAGAATAGGGTTTTGTTGCTGTGAAACTCAGGGCCAGCAGATTTCTAGATGTCTCAGATTCCTTATCCTAGGTAGAAATTGTTTTACTCTGGTACAGGGAGTCCATAAAGTTGGAGGGCAAAAACTTCCATGAGTATCATTAAAAATTTCTACTTCTTTGTTCCGAACAGAAAATTAGGATAGCTTCATATCAATTACAATATTGTGGATATCCCAAATGACTCTTTACATGTATCCCTTCTTTGAAATCATCACTTTAGGTCTTATTTAGTGTGTTATTGAGAAAGCACAGAAATTTATATATCATGAATATAATTTCATATTTTGAAAACTTCTTAAGTAACAGTGTTCTATAAATTTTATTTTTTGGGCTTGAAAAATTTTTCAAATTTGAGGTTTAAAGCTTTCATCAGAAGGTCAAAGACGCATATAACATCACTGCAGATTAAGAACACTTAATAGCCCATTCTAGTTTAATTTCTAAAGAAAATTTTTGAACTCCATGAAGGATACATTTAAACTTTAATAATAATATTTAATTTGACAATATTTAGGAAACCCTAAATATTATAAATGTTTATAATTTGGCGCTAATCTTTACTTCTCTCTTCCTTCTTTGCTTATTGTGATGATGGATAACACTTTGGAGAAATGTTTAATATTCCTTCCTTTGTGTCATTCCCCCTAAATACTCTTAGTATTTTATTTTTTGTTTATGGAATTTGGGCTAGCTGGATGTAGAGAATGCTTGCATACAATTACAATTGTCTTCAACATAGTTTTCTGTCATAGCTATGAAATATAATTTGTAATTTCACAGAAGCACATATAGATTAAGAACTATGGCTTAAACCAAGTCATTCAGATACTTCCTTTCTAGAATCCAAACCATGAGCAGATTCTAAGCAGGAAACAAAGAGACTGATAATACTGGGTGTTCTATTCTACCCAAACTGTAAGGCTAAAATAAATAGAACCCCAGGTTGAGTTGGTGAATGTCTAATACTTTTTCAGTATTTTTTCTCCTTTATGTAAATCGAAGACCATTCTGTTAAATCCAAAATCTCTAATTCTATAATTTCTCACTTGGTACCCTTGAGAAACTACTGCAGATGGGACTATTCCAATTTATAGTTTTTAAATTAGTTTGAAACAAGCTGTTCACCCTGTGCTAATAAGATTTCCTAGATGAGTGACTTTGGGTTCAAGAATTATTTCTCCTTCTTGTTTAGCTTCTTTTAACTTTCTTTTTCTTCCTAAAAGCTTAAAATCTTACAGAATCGGTACATCTTCAGGTTGTAGAAGATCTACTTGCATAGAAAGAGCTCACATGTATTAGAAAATGATCATTTATATTTTCATATGAATTTCAACTCTGAACATTGTATTAAATAGCACTACTTTTAATCTTGAGCATAACCTATATAGGTCATGACTGTAACAGCACTGTGAACAAAGTAAAATGCTACATAAATGTGTGAGAATAAAAATGATAGTCTATCCTTTGATGATAGTAATATTTGCTATTTCCACTAAAATATCTTTGGAAATAGCCTTTCACATCCCAAAGTGCATAATACCAAAATAGCACAATGATTGTCGTACAAATAAAGGATGAATTTGAGAACAAAATTTAAAGCAGATATGGAGAAAGACATTGCTTTAATATATCAAGAGGCAGCAGTCCTAAATTATACAAGAGTAGAAAAATGAGAATTGTTGACTAATGCAGTTACTCTCAGGAGTGTTTAGTTAGCACCCTTTTGTGATACTGTGTGAGTACAGATTTTAAATTAAAGATGGTCATATTCAACAGTCCTCAGCATGAAAAACTAAGTGAGAAGAAGCACAAATAAGTACTCTAATTTGTTACAGAAATTTCAAACCAAAATAGACGTGTTGAGCTGAGTGTGGTGGCACACACCTATAATCCCAGTCTGAGGAAGGAGAATTGCCATGAGTTTAAGGCCAGCCTTGGCTACACAGTGAGTTCAAGGCCAGTCAGAACTACATTGTGAGACACTGTCTTAAAAAAACAAAAACAAAATAAAACAAAACACCACAAATGGAAAAAACAGACACATTGAGATACTGTAATTTCATTATTGACTTATGAAAATATTTACAATTTATATTTTAGGAAATTAAACCAACAGTCTATACTTGTTATATTTAAGTGAACATTTGGATGAAATCTAGGCATGGTGTGTAATACACCCAGAGTAGTAGTCTTATTTCCTTATTGTTGTGGAATCAGATAAATGTCAGTCTTAGTCTTGTGTAATCAGATAAATGTAGATCTTAGTCTTACCAAAATACTAAGGGAAATAAAGAGAAACAAATGACATTTTAATTCAGTATTTAACATTTTATTTTAAGGGATATTGTTCTGTTATATTTATGTTAATTAAAATAAACAATTCTGTTTAGATTTTTCATAAATCATTCATATATGAGTTATAAAATAAATTGAAAATACTAGTATGTTATTCAGTAGCCTTCAAGAGTCTGAGAAATTTTTATATATTTTCCATCCAAAGTAAATCAATATTTCAGCACTATGAAGCAAACAGAAGGCCATTCCTAAAACAAAACTAAACTAAACTAAACTAAACACAACAAAACAAAACGAGGTTGGATCCTGTCTTACCTACTTTTCTTGTTGCTAGGACGAAATTCCTGATACCCAAGATTAAATGAGGAAAGTTTTATTTTAACTGCAGTTTGTAGAGGTTTCAGTCCATAGTCAGCTGGCTCCAGGGCATGGCAGCATGGCAAAGGGGTATCAGAGAGGAGAAACACTTTCTGGCAAGGCAAGCAGGAACCAACAAGCAACCAGCCTTCCTTTCCCTTTTCATCCTATCTAGGGTAAAAGCCTAATTAGTTTAATTAGTTAGTTCCACTAGTCAGTGGCCTAATTCAGTTATCACACCCTGAATCCAGTATCACACACCCTTGATCTAGCCACTTCCCCAAGGCCCCTCTATGAGTGCACGAGGCTTTGGAGAGAGGCCTCTAGATATAAGCCAGTAACAGATGGTTCACCAGTGCTCTGCTTAAGGCATGAGCTTGAATGTAAGTTCCATGACAGCAATGGGATTGCACGTTTGCTGCTGTTCCCAGAACATAGGATAAGTCCAGGAACATATTATCCTCTCAATAAATGCTTGTTGTTGAAGTGATACTTCTAATTCAGTCTCCTTTCTGTTATATCTGAGGAAAATTTATTCTTTGTTGCTTTGTCGAAACTGTTAATTATACTAAATTGAAACATTTAGAGATCTTGTCATACAGAATAATTTAACTTACATGTGGAGTGTTTTAAAGTGGGATTTGTTCTTAGATAATGCAAATTCAAAAATAAATATCAGCTAATCCTTTAGCTAAATAATCAAAAAATTTAAATTAATAGAACCTAAATCAATATCACTTCTTTAAAAGTTCAAGTTAGTCATCACAACATAAGCAGTGGTAAAATTAGGTACTGTTTACATTTCACTGTGAAATTTACTTTCCACCATTTGGGAATTTACAAAAAAAATTCTTGGCTTAAGAATATTTTTCTATGTATAATTTTAGTTTTGCATTTTCAATTTTAGATTATTATTTTTTATTTGAATCTGTAAAGCTGTTAGAAAATGTGGAATAAATTACTGAGGTAATCATCTGCTGTTTTACCAATTCCTTCTGGTGCCAGCTAAAATTAAAATGGGAATATCAGTGTTTGGAGATTTAAATATTAGGCATGATTGAAATAGTATCATTTGAAAGAAAGGCTCCCAGACAAATCCCTCAACATGTATTGAAAAGGCAGCTGATTTTAATGACTACCCTTCAGGTTTCTCAATTAGTCTATTTAATGCATTTTTCCCTTTCCGAAAGTGCAGCTTTAATCAGACTACTGATGAAGTGAAGGAGGATTATCCCTAGAATTTAAATCTGGTCAGAAATACAAAACCTCTATGAAATGACTATAAAAAAAGCCACTTCTCCTCCACAAAATAGAAGTATATCTGTAGAAACTTTTGACCATAAAGGTATCTCAGGTTACAAAATTTCTAACTAAAATAAAGGTACTATAGTGTACAGCTGACTTTTTTCTTCAAGACTCACAAACAGGCTACTGAAAGGTGTGAAAGGAGTTTTATCCTATGTTCTGGGAGCACATGATTTAAGATCCTAGATTTCTCACAAGGTGATAATTAGAACATAAATATCTAGTACAAGTAAAGAGCAACTGATAATCTTTTTGTGTTGGGACAATTATAGCCGAATTGCAGTTTCTCCAGTAATTTAACAGCACACACACTGCCATTGAGCGCCATAATTTTATACCCTTAATCTTACAATACATGTGAATTCTTTCCCTGGACAACTGAGATAGATTCATTAACGTCAACAAGCTCACTATTCTGGGTAGAGAAAGTATTGTGAAGATGGCCGGAGATTTTATAAGATCTGGTCTGTTAACACCTGGATAAAAATATAACCCATGTTCTCTATTGTTCCCATGGAACCTGATGAGCCTGAAATATACGAAGAGCTGAGTAAATATTTATGGAATAAACAAGTGGAAGTTTAATGAGTTCATTCTAAGGAATCACAAGACATGGACCTTGAGCCAGGAGAAAAAGTCAGAAAGTTCCCTGGAGGGGATGGCAGTTCTCCAAGGTCTTGGGTACAAGTAAAGCTTGGAAAGGACACAGGACAAGCAGCCAGCTTATGTTGCTACTGGAGTGTATATTGTTTAGTCAAATTGAAAACCAATTATTTCTAATATAAACAATAAGCCAAAAATGTTAAAGAAATTGTTTAGCTTTAGTCAATTAATCACATACATAGGTTAACATATATAACCAAGAAACTCTAATAAGGCATTGAATTTAGTAGGAATTGTTTCCTATACCAAAGCCTTTATATTGAATCCCCTTAGAGGTTTACTTTGTGCACTTGTCGCAGGGTCAACTTAGAGAAGATTGGATAAAAACTGAAAGCAAACAAGAAGTAAAAATGCTACTACCTTTTAGCTAAGGTTTGATCTCCAATGATTTGGTATTCCCAAGAAAAAAAATTAAGGATACCATTATGAACACATTTTCAAGTCAAGGAAATGTGAAAGAAAATGGATCATTATTTGTAGATACAAAGGATGGCACAGAATAAGGAAAAATAACATAATGGCCTGATTCAATGAAAATTCCTTGTGAAAAAATCAAATGAGAATTTTTTTCTCCTCAAGAAAGGAAAATAGGGAAGGTAAGATTTGGGATTGGGTTTCTTTTAACTCTTGGAGTAACAAGTCTCTTGTTTTTGAAATTTTATGCCCTAAAACTTATGACTGTACCCTACCTAAGAGGACAATAGAGACCTGGAGATTGTTGGATTGAAAGATCAGTGTCTCCAGCCAGAAAGGGAAATTGGACTGTCTTCCTGTTAATGGAGGATTCCTGCAACCTTGCCTTAGGTTTTTGGAACTGCACATCTCCTGAGGAAGGGTAGCTGCATGGGTGACAATGCAGCCTAGGAAACAAGTTCAGCCTGGCATTATGGAATGACTTTGAAATGTCATCTTTCAAGTAGGTGCACTGAACAAATCAAGGTGCATTTGTAGTGGTGACCACAATGGAATAACCATCAAGTCATCTCAGTCAATTTCTTAGACTATGTAGGTCTGGGGGGCCTCTATGATTCAGAAATAATAAGGGTACATTAAAATAATTGCTCTTAGATTTATAGCTGAAATTGTTTGGAAAGAAATTGCAAGTCAGTTTGGATTGTAGAAAGAAACAAAAGGAAGGAAGGGAAAGAGGAAGAAAAAAAAGGATGGAAGGATGGAAAAAAGGAAGGTAAAAGAAAGGAGGGAAAGGAGGGAGAGAGGAAGGAATAAAGGAACAAAAGTAGCGTAGATTATGATTGCTAGATAGAATATTTATTTATTTTCAATAATCCATGAAATAGTTTTGAAACATGACACACTTCTATGGGAATCTAAAACAAGATCTGGAAACATTTTCCACTGTAAGATCCACTGTATAATTTTTAAAAATTTCTGATATGCAGATTATTTTGTGCCAGTATACATTGGTTAAAGAGGAAATTAGTACACCCAGATCATTATTCAATAAGTATTTTAAATTAATTACATATTTATCAATTCAACTACTCCTTATATTTGAAAGAATTCAACATGTGTAAATTGAATGTTACTTATTCAATTTTTAGATAAAGCTTATTTCTCCTGTGGATTTATTTGGTCCTTGTAACAATTCTGTAACACTTTAAGGTCTATGAGTAAGAGGTTTAATAAGGATAATCACTTAGTTACCTTTAAAAGTAATTTGGGGTAAAGTGACATTAATGATTGCATCTTAATTACTCCTCTAAATAGTATCTTCTGAGCCATATACTATTATGCTTAATGTGATCAAAAGTAGTGAATCATTTTTGTTTAAAACCTAATTACACTAGAAATGTTTAGTGTTTGGTACATGTAAAAATAAGCTCAGTTTCAATATTTTATTTCACTCAAGAATCTGCTTAAAAAAGATTTTCTTTTTTAAATGTATACTTCATTAAATACATGAGGGTAAACTTTTTGTACAACCAATTAAAATGTCTCAAGCTATGTGTACTAACAAAACTTCCTAAGAAAGGCCAGCACAAAGTTTTATTCTTCCACTTATAAACATAATATTATTTACAAGTAGAATAGAAACTAATTACAATTTATATATCATCTTAGTTGTTTGGCTTAGATTTCTAAATTTATGAGGTTTCTAAATTTATGAATGTCTTTCAAACATTTTCTAACAAATAATCAAATTAGTACATTAGAGTAAAAATAAGCTTGATTTCAATATTCTATGGAATATTGAACAGCAAAATTATCTTTCAGCATGTCTTTATTGAATGCTTATGTTTATTAAATGTATGGTAGAATACCAGATATTTATTGGATGCGTCTGTGTCTACTTTTTTCTACATTTGTACCTGCATTTATATGAATGCCTGCAGCAACAATTTGACTAGAAAACAATATAAGAAAGCTTACATGAAGGGATTTCCACTGTAGGGATAGGAGAGAGTGTAGGTATCTGTGGTGGACATCAATTGCTTGGGCAGCTTCACACACTTTCTACTTTTTTCTTTGGAAATATCCCTCTCTTTATTTTGACCTCTTGGTGTCTAAGTCCCCATATCTTTGCAATCCCAACATATGATTAGATTAATGAAGCTTTTCTCAAATTGTTTTCCAACTAGAACTAAGGGAAGAGAGACTGTCAACAGGAAAACAAGAAATGTGTGCCCAAAGATATTCAAATATGCTACTAAGCACTTTAAATATTTTACAACTATCATGATTCACCAAGTTACAGGATAGTCTGAACAATCTGCCAAATTGTAACTATTGCCTTCTTACCTCAGAAGGAAGCCTGCACGTGTGAAGTCATCACTCAGATGAGAAATTAGGTAAGTGTAGGTGATGGTTGCTGAGTCTATGAGTCCAGTTGCCTCTGAGCTATGACTTCACTTCTGCTCTTACTAGTTTGATCATTTAAATATCCCTTTAATTGATAGTATCTCCCATTTTGCCGTTGAATCTCAAAATCTTTTTCTTCAAATTCGAGTGCATGAGACTTGAAAAGTAATTAAGGCGAGTCCCTTAGAGCTGGGCCGAAAAGTCCAGAAGCCAACATGCAGTGTTACTCTCTCTGCCTTCCAATGGCACAAAGGCCCCATTTTTAGCTGCTCCCCCATAGCTTCTCTAGATGGTTTCTATCCCTCCACTACTTTCCTCCTTTCCTCCAACTACTCATTTTACTCTTCACAGCTAGAGTTTTCCTTTTTACCATTGTGTGTGTAGGTATTTCTATATGTCATATAACCCTTTTCTAACGGATCAATAACAACATATGTACATGAATGGCTCCTTATTCTAGCATCTGTGCAACTGAGCACTTGGAAGATCTTGCTGGAAGAGATGGAATTTAGGACTGGGATGAACAGAGGAGAGGTGTGGAGAGGACAGTCATCCCTTCTAGAGGAGGGAGGAGAAAGGGAGTGGATTTTAGATCTAATAGCCAGATGAGAAATTGAGAAAGATCATTCCTTGCCACAAACTGGGGGTCTTCCTCTCAACACTAGCAGTATTGTGTATATCATTCATTTACAAATTATTCCACATGTCCCAGGTGTTTATGATTTGAAAATTTGATCTCCTTTAAGGGAGAGCATGAATATAGATTGCTGGAGTCATGAGATGTGGGTTTTAGTTGTAATACCACTGTCTCAAGTTCATTATTTATATAATATGATTATACTAGACCCACAGGTCTTTCTGCTTTATAAAATTGTTATTAGGCATAAAATTACATGAGTAGTGTGAATATACTTAAAACTCTAACTATATGTATAAACATCCAAGGTGTATTTCTTAAGATATGTTTTACGTAGAATAAAAAAAAACAATATATTCCTTGTATTTAAGAAACTATTATTTCAGAAGGTTTTTTAACTTGCTTGGAGGAGAGAGGCAAATATTCAGTTGCTAAAATAACAGATTCCTTGTGACATCTTAAAAGTATTTTATTATGTGATGGATGGAACAGAGATGATAACGTTCATAGTTATTACTATGACTCTTTCTATTCTGCATTTTTTATTCATTTTCCTACATACTGTTCCATGTCCTATTCAGGAACCATATTCCCATATCTAATCCAAAGGACTCATGTCTTAAAACTTCTACTACTTTGCTGAATTTTACAAGTTTACTTTCATAAGAGAATGTGTGATCCTTTGAGGGAAGGTCCATGGTTCACTGAGCACCACTCCGAATATTCATTAAACACTAATATATTATTTCTGAATCATTTTTAAAATCATCAATGATTAGATTTTTGTTATTAGTATTATTATTACAGAATAATAAGATTCATTTTGGCATATTGATACATGCATATAACGTATTTTGATCCCCATTAACCTCTCTTCTTATTCTTTAAAATGACAAAGTCCTGCATCAATATCCATTCTTGTATCAAATACTAACTACTCTTTCATGTTGCCTCCCACTTGTTATGCCAAAATATACTTTTCTTTTTTTATTTTATTTTAAAGGGAAAAAAAATAAAAATAACAATGAAACGGTTTCATAACAGGTTAGCAGGCCAGTTACAATAATTAATACATTGCATATTGTTGTCTTTGTAGTAGTTATTCAGAATACAAGATATAGGTATGATATCTTGTCCAAACAATATTAGCACAAACCTTTCTTTTCAATGAAATAAGAGAAACTAGCTATATAACTATCTTAATTATCTTGTGTATATGTATATTTTTTCTTTTTCCCTTTCTTCCTTTCTCCTTTCCCCCATCATAGTTTGTCTTACAGTTTCTTACCACTTCACAATATCTATTATACATTTTGGATTTTTTTTTTTTGGTGGGTACCGGGGGTCGACCTCAGGACCTCATGCGCCAGCAGGCGCCCGTGCCGCTGAGCAATATCACCGGCCCTTTTTTCATAGGTGGGTTCCGGGAGTCGAACTCGGGCCCTCGTGCTTGCCAGGCAGGTGCTTACGCTGCTGAGCCATCTCACCGGCCCCTACATTTTGGATCTTATTTACTCATTCAGTTTCTCACACTAGTGAGACAATACAATGTTTACACATATAGGTCTTATTTATTTCATTTATGAATATGGTCTCAAGTTGCATCCATTTACCTATAAAAGCCTCCAGTTTATCCTTCTTTATGGCTTAGTAGTACTACATTATGTAAAAAAAACACATCTTTTTTATGTGGTTGAGGGGCATTTGGGTTGTTTCCAAGATTTAGCTATTACAAATTATGTTGCTAGAAACATGGGTGCACATATATCGCTGGGGTATGATGTTTTTAATTCTTCTGGAAAAATACCCAGAAGGGGAATAGCTGGGTCAAATGGGACTTCTAATCCTAGTTTTTTAAGGAATCTCCACACTGATTTCCACAGTGGTTACACCAGTCTACACTCTAACCAACAGTGCAGAAGGGTTCCTTTTTCCCCGCATATATTTTATATGTCACCTATGTAGTATTGTTTTCATCATCTAAAATTGTAAATTATTGCTAGTTGCCCAGTGTGCTTCTCTCTATCACCAAGCTGATGCTTAAAAGAATCAGATAAGCTGAAAATACAGCAGAAAATACGGTGATTGGAGCTTGCTGCATCAGCAGACTGCAAATATTTCGAGCAGTGGTAGTTTGGAATAGGTTAGGTGGAGCACCTGCAGGAGAATTAATTTGAAAAGAAATTGGGTGCTGTAGGAGCTTTTTACACTACTTGAGCTTATTGATTTACTCATTTATTCCATGTTTAATCATTGCCTACCATGTGTTAACTACTATAATAGTCTTGGGAATAAAAACTTAGCTTTTGCCATCATGTAAACTCTGTGACAAATAATGTACTGGATCATGAAAGCAATTTAATAAAGATGTTGTAGACATGTGTGTGTGTGTGTATAATGTATGTTTGTGAAGGTTTTCATGTCTCTGCTTTAAGGATAGATTTTATACTGATAGAATTTGTAAATTTCCTCTTTTGTATTTCTTTCTTCCAAAATATTTGGCATTTCCCTTGCTTATATGCACTACATTAAAAAAAATGGATAAATATTTTCCAGTAATATATTACCACAACTTTAAGTTTGCGTGTAAATTTCAAGTCAGAGCCCTATAGGTCAGGAACTGAAAAAGCTGTAGACATTATGATGTCACTGGAAATTTCATTTTATAAAATCAATAGCCACAAGAACCAGGGAGGCTTTGATTTAATGGCTAGCATGACCATAAAAATTCAAAGCAGGATATAGCAATATTTCAGATAAGAAGGAAATCATTTCCAAGGGCATATTCCTTCTTTATGTAGCTTCCCTTATAATATTTTACAATTAGTATATTGCATTTTCTTCCACAGTTATCTAAATATTGGTAAAGTTAATAAAATCAGTATAAACCATCAAGAACATCCTAAGGTAAAAAAAAAAAAAAAGAATATCCTAAGGTACTATTAGAAACTGATGGAAATGCAAATTGATACAAAAATGCTGTTTTTAAAGTGATCAAAGTAAGCTTATTTTTCCAGTAAAATTATGTGTAGGCATAAATAATCACAGAAGTGATATGAATGTAAGTAAAATAGACCAAAATTGATGAAACAATGTAGACTTAGGTATAGATGCCCAATAAGATTAATTCACAGATTATTTTCTACAAATTGAGAATATTTGTTAAAACACCAAATATAAACACAAATATCACTAAGTAAATACAGTTTATATTGATATTTTAGTATGTCATAAAGCATTATACATTGTTTACTCTAGGCAAAATAAATTTTCTTTAAACAGTCAAGGTGATTCAGGCAAAAGCTTTTGATTAGCTGACATAATTTTAAAATATTGTTATATTTTTAAGTTGTTACATATATACAACCATGTAAACATCAAATAGAGCCATAAAAAGAAATTTGAAATATATTAAAATGTCATAATGCTGACATGAATATTTATACAGACTTTTCATGTCAGTAGGAGAAGGTTAAGGAAAAAGAATATGGAGGGACACTAAATAGAAGACTTGGGTTCTATTAATACAAAATTCAGCAGTAAGTTTACTCTTTAGAGCACAAGGTGAAATAAGGAATTTTTCCTCTCAGTTTTCTGCCCAATGGTAGAATTAGCTACAGACATTAGCTCAGTTTTCTGAACAGATCCAAATTCATGGTGCAGGAAGAAATGGAAATAGAGATGTAATTGTCAAAATTCATTAACAGATAATTGCTTGAATTCTGGTGTGTCTATGAGCCCAAAAATCTATCTAAATATTAAGTACCCATCATATTACTTTTGGCATCATGTTTTAAAGTGAAAACTGTTTTTTCAAGGATGGATTATACACTTTGAATCCACATGTTACAATCTTTTATTTCTACGAATTGAAAAATCTCATTCTTTTCAGTTCTCTGAGCCTTTTAATATCTGGTGTTTCCTTTCTTATATGCCTGAGAGTTATCTTCAAGGAGTGAAAGGCACCTATGTCCTACTTTGTTGTCATCACACTTTTTTCTCTTAACTATAGGTGTTTCTAAACATAACAATTTTTATTGAATTTGATGGAGAGTGTGATGACTACAAATATGAACTGCACATCGTTCAACACATAATGAAGTGTGAATACAAAATTAAAAATGTAAGAAAAGAATAAACTTCCTTGCAACCTTATGACAGAATCCTCTTTTATATTAGATGTTCTATTTTTCATAAAATTTTCATCCTTACTTTACTTTAGTAAAAATGTAATGTTTTATGTTTCCTGTAATTCATTTTCTTTCTTTTAAAGGTATTTGCGCACCTATGGAGAGAGAGAGACAGAGATGGAGACAGACAGAGAGAGAGAGAGAGAGAGAGAGAGAGAGAGAGAGAGAGAGAGAGAGAAAAGATGAAAAGCTCTATTCAATGCTGCTTCATACCTTGGCTGGAACAAAGTTTATGTAAAAGTAAAGAAAACTAAGAGCCAACTGAGAGAAGACAATGAATTTCTGAAAGACCTGATAATGAGTAAAAACAATATCTAATCTTCTAATACATCATAATGGAATCCCTTTACTTTACCACTCAACTTTGTCTATCATTTCTTTGTTATTAAGATATCTTTCAGTAAGTCCAGGTATCAAAATTTTCAAAAGATCAGTGAGTGGTCAGTGGAGACCTGTTCTCTAAATTTCATTCCCATCTAATTTATTTTAGTTGCAACTTTTATTCTTCACATCTGTTCTGATTTTTCATCTCAGTTTTCTGCCCAAACCGGCTTAGAAAGCAATTATTATTAGAACATTTTATATACATTTATTTTTGAATGGGTAACAAAAATTTAAAAGGTGCCAAAGTTATAAAATGAAGTCTTCTTCTCACTAGTTATGGAAATAACTGTGCTAGTTATGAAGATACTGAACTACTTACCTCTCTAGAGACTGTTGATGTTTCTAATTAGTTTCTAACTTTGTGTGTGTGTGTCCTTCCAGAGATATTCTAAGCAAATTACACAGACACATAGATTCTTACTTGCACACAAAAATACAATGCTGTATACATTGTTTCCCTGTTACTTAAAAAGTAACAATTGAGCTTTGATGTAATTCCCTGTTAATTTATAAAGACTTTATGAAGAGATCGCTACCCCACCTCTCAATGTCTGTAGCTAATTCTACCATTTGGTTGTAAAAACACAGTAAACCTATATCATAGTCATAGGCATAAATATTTCTTTCTTGCAATGAGTACATATTTTTGTCACTCCTAGGTTGCTTAATTGGACCTGTAAGCTACATTTCTAGAAGTGAAATTACTCAACTAAATAATATGTACTTTTGAAATTTCACAAGCTATACTTGATTTCCCTTCAATAGAAGTTTTATTAATATATATTCCTACCAGCAATACATAAAAGTACTTGGTCTCCATGCCCTTATCAACATCACGTGTAATTATAAGTTTTCAATTTGATAGATGGAAAGTGAGTCCTCAGTGCTCTGAAAAAATTTTTGTCGCTTTCCTGCTACTGTAGTTTCTTCGTTCATATTTAGTTCATCCATTTAGAGTTTCTTATATGTAAATTTTAGAGTATACATATACCCATTTTTCCACGGATAGTTACCTAAATGCTAACTATACCATTTATCACCTAATGCAGTCTTTTCCCACATATTTGGAAAGGTACTTGACATATATTGCAAATGCATAAATAAATTGACCCTTTTCTGAGTTTTATCTTACCCATTGATATTCATGTCTATTCATGAATAAATATTTCATAGTTTTATTTATGAAATCTTTTAAACATGATTAATAACTGATAGAACTATTTCACTTGCATTACTTTTTAAATGAATATTTAAATTTTAATGTAGATGAGTTTTATAAGGCTTAGCCCTAGTTAGAAAGTCTAATTTAAGTCACTGTTGGATTTTAAGGTTTATAAAGGGTCAGGCAATAAATTTAAATATAGAATAGTAACTTGAAACATTTTGTTGCACAGATTAAATATTTCAATGACTTGTAAAATAAATAAGTTTGAGTTACCAAATAGCCATATTTTGTTTAAGAGGATAGTTAGTGGAGAATATCCAAACTAAAATATGTTCCAACTTTTAAATTATTTACAAATATGAATTTAAGTCCCTGAATTATTGATTTAAAGACTAATTTGGGAACACAGGAAATTAGTAAATTGAAGGCTGACTACCAAAAGACATATAAAAATGAAAGAAATATATTATTGATAGATAAATCAAAATTCAACTTTGCAGGGACATTAAAATGGAAGTTAAATTGCTAAAATTTTAATTATCTGGCATAAGTTTTTTGAAGTTGGGTCTAATTAGATAAACGATGCCTTTATGTTCTACCACATAGAGAAAAAAACCCAATAGTATCAAACATCTTGCATCATGCATCTATCTCTGAAATTAGCAGTGTCTTATCTTTCATCTAATTTAATAGAAACTCTAGAATCCGTCACAGACTTCATGGAGCCGTGCCACATTTGGCTCATAGTCATATCCATGGGCTAGAGAGGAGACCTGAAAGGAAAGGCAGAGGTGAAGGAAACATCATTACTTCATCAAGTAGTGAAGAAAAGAAGCCATTTTTTTTTAAAGGAAAATAGAAAAGAGAAGGCATCAGGTAACCAGAGTGCTCCATAAATGTTGCCAGGTTTTATAACCTTCTCATCAGCTTTGCTGAGGAGCAAGTCTTCCGGCTCTTGTAAGGTAGGAATGAAGGCTGTGGTGATACTGTGGTCCTCCATGTGTATGAAATCATCAAGTGGCATTTCTGTCCAAGGGCAGTCTGTGCTGGTGTGCAAAAAGAAGAGGGAGGGGTGAGGAGGAGAGAGGGTGCCCAGTGTTAAAGGGAGAGCTTTTCCACAGGGTTCTATGGTTGCTATAGAAACAGCTCCTTTTGTTTGTACATATTCAGAACAGCTGCTTCCTTTTGGTTTCTGGTGGCAGGGATATTATGGAGGTAACGAAGAGGGAAGAAGCACCAGTCTGAGCATGGAAACTAGTTACCATAGTTAGATTATTTTTATTTCACTGGGTTTAATGCTATATTGGAGCTCTTTTTGACTTTTGAATGTGAGTGAGTAAGCTCTTTTAAAACAGGATGAATTCCAACAGGGAAAGACATAAGTATTCTGTGATCTGAAATACACTGTATTTGTTAACTCGAACAACAGATTTCCACTCTCTTGTGCCTTTGACTTGAAACCTGTTTTATTTCTACCTGGTATATATGCTAACTGTATTGCAAGCTCCCCAGCAGGTATTTTTCTAAAGCTCACAAATCACTGTACAGTATATCTTTTCAAATTCTAATTAATTCTCTAATTAGAGCATTTTCTGGCTGCAACCATTTACGAAGTTGAGTTGCGTTAAAGCAAATTTAATGAATATGCATAAATTAACAATCTTCCCTGAATTAATAGTCTTCTTGCCCACATATCGCTATTGAAACCAGCTTATTAGAGTCTTCTATAGACCTTTCTAAAGAAGGCCATCTCTAAGTAAAAGGCAGAGAAAAATTTGTTTTAATTAACAGGCACAATACCAATAACATTTTATACACTGTACCATATATATATATATATATTTCATAGTATGTAAGTATATATTTATTTAGTTCCTATGTTTATGTGTATATGTATTTAAGTAACATGGAATAAAACAGAAACTGAAGGGGTTAAAACATTGAATCAAAACATTAAAAACAGCATCTGCAGGAGGAATAGTCAAATTTCATAAATACACAAACTTGGGATGCAAATAAGCAAAGGAGAAAAACAGCTGCCCTTATAAACAAATTCATATTGGACATAGGTGTACTATCATATTTCTAACCCTTTGGGATTTTTGAAAAGTGAAATGTGAAAGCAAAGTGATGCTTTTCTTTCTAAATCAAAATTTATTCAACCAACTTGGGACTTTTAAACTTTGAAATTCTAATAAAATCAAAGAAACATTTGTTTCTTTAATTTAGCAACTGCAGATATTCATGGGTGCTGCATTAGTTCATGGCAATTTTATCATATATTTGTCTGAGAATTGTCATAACAATACCCTCATTTTATCTTTTTATCTATTTATTAAAATCTAAGCAAATAAATTTTGATTTGTTCAAAAATTGAAGGGATTTAGAGAACCATAGATATTTTTAGATTATTTAATTAGATACCAAATTTTATACCATGACTATTGGATATAATATGTATGCACATTCATTTTATTTATTTAAATAACGAAATTTTAGGATTCAAAAATTTTATACTAACATCAGTTAAAAATAAGGTAATAAAAAATAAAGATGGGATTTAATAAAAATAGTCACTAATGGTCTCATTTCTCCACTTTCTCATTGCTTAAGCAGATGAATGTCTAATCTCTTTGAAAATCAGTTTCACAAACTATAATATAATGTTACTAAAACCTTTAGGATATGGTTTTGAGAGAGTCAAATAAGACAAGACATACAAATGGGTACTGAAACAGAAAATATAGAGTGATTCTGTTACAAAAAGATGCGAGAAAGCAATCGGTTATATATTTCACTTCATGAAGCTTTTATTTTCACATCTCTATGTTCTTGTGGATCATCAATACAGTTATGACATCTAAATATCTTAATATATTGCTGAATTTTCTTCCAAGCTTCAGACCTGTATTTTTCAAATATTTGCATCTGAAATCCCATTAGTTATTTTAAATGTGTTGTATACTAATCTGAGAAATTTATAACATCTTCCAAATAAATTCTCTTTATTATCAGATTTCTGGTAAGTATATTATCTTTCTTCCTATTCCTAAGGTCCAGAAAATCTTAGATTTACTTATTCCTTATATTAAGATAATTGTTTTTGGGGCCGGTGAGATGGCTCAGCGGCTTAAGCGCCTGCCTGGCAAGCGCGAGGGCCCGAGTTCGACTCCCGGAACCCACATACGAAAAAGGGGCCGGTGATATCGCTCAGCGGCACGGGCGCCTGCTGGCGCCCGAGGTCCTGAGGTCGACCCCCCGGTACCCACAAAAAAAAAAAAAAAAAAAAAAAAAAGATAATTGTTTTTATGTCTTTGTAACTTGGCACTGCCATTTGGATATGAGCTCTGATTTTTATTTATAAAATTATTCTGACTTATGATTGGAATCCCTAAGTATCTGATTTTGCTCACATTCTGCATACCAATTCCTTTCCCTAATGCAAGATACTGGCTTCTTTAAATAATTGATGGTTTCAGCTTTCTTATTGTGTACTTACAACTCCTTAGAATGACCCTCAGGACATCTAGTGATCAAAGTCCAATCTACAAGTTGAAGCAATTTCCTTCACTCTTGTCAAGTGAAATGTTTCATAATTCCCTAATACCATTCATGTATTTGTGATTTGGTTTTGTGGAAATCTATCCTTACTGTTTCCCTTTCCTGTGTAGCCTTCTACTATCCCAAATTCTAGAAGTCAAAAGTAACTAACTACTATGAAGTTTTCCTTACTTAGGTAGATCTTGTTTATCCTTCCTCTGGAACTTACATTTGGCTTTCACCATTCTCATTTTTGTATATTTCTGGTTGCCTCTACTAGAAACTTGGATATATTACTCAATCAATTTAGTACTCACTATAGTAATTCTTGTAAGAAATTTGAATATGAAAGGTATTTAAATGATGAAGTTTCTACAAATTTAAACTATGTACGTATAATTTCTGAATTATTAATAAATTATGTTTCTGAGTAAAACCCTAACTTAGTATCTCATATCCTTCTATTGCATCTTCAGACTATTTCAATTTGAATTTTTTATCAATAGCTTTAAATATTAGTGTCATGATATCTGGTTCACAGATAAAATTATTGCTAGTGTACATAATGGGTAATCTTTGCTTTTAAAGACATGCAGGGAAGAATACTTTCTATCCTTCTTGAAGGCAGATAATGCCTGATACGAAATTATCTATCTGGGGCCCATGAAGGCCTTTAGCATCATAGATAAGCTGAAGTAGAAAAGCATAAAAAAAAGACAAACTGGGTTACGGATGTCATAGTCAAATTGTTGAATTACCGCCACTGGATCTTTTCTGTCTCCAAACGTTTATTATAGAAAACGATGACTACTTGGATGTATATGTTTTTACAATTAGGTTTTCTGTACTTTAGGCCAAAAAAACCATAAAACATGGCAGTCATTCAGAAAAATGAGTTCATGATAGACTATCAGATTCCCAAGGAGAAGCAGAGGAAGAGTGAGGGAGTAGAGTCAAAGTAACTTGCAGTTTTTGTTATTGTTTTTTATGTGGGTACCAGGAGTCGACCTCAGGACCTCTCGCGCCACCAGGCATTTGTGCCACTGAGCGATATCACTGGCCTTTTTCTTCCTTTATGTGGGCTCCGGGAGTCAAACTCAGGACCTCGCACTTGCCAGGCAGGCGCTTATGCCCCTGAGCTATCTTACCGGCCCTTGCAGTTTTAAAATGAAGTAAACTATTCTTCTGTTGATTAACTGTTAAGGATTTTTTTTTTATATGCGGGTACGGGGAGTCAAACTCAGGACTTCGTGCTTGCCAGGCAGGCGCTTATGCCACTGAACTATATCACTGGCCCAACTGTTAAGGATTTTTCCGGTACCCTTTAAAGTATATCCGTATTTTACTTGAGAGACTACATGGATTCTAGTTTCCAAACAATCCCTGAAATGACAACATATATTATTATCTTCAATACTCATGAAATAACTTTGTAAGACAACTTTACTATTCATTTTAGAAAAGAGAGAATTAGGAACAAGAAAACTGAAGACTTTCTTTCAGGTCGTAACCACTAACCAGAGAGAGGTTTGAACCTGAACCCAGATTTTCTGATTTTTCAAGACATTATGACCTTCCCATTGCATTATAGCCCTTTACTTCCAACTTGTCAATAACATTAATTATATCACCTTTTGGCTTCATGAATTGAAATTTTTTGAATCTTGTATCCTTTTGTTCTGTTCTAATTTAAGCAATTTTCCACACTTTTCCTCTTGTAATGTTTCTTAAGTTTGTCTTTCTTTCTTTCCCCACTACATTGGTTATGAGAGTTGCTGAAATCTGGTGTGCATATGAATTCCCAGTCCAAATACGATTGGACACTCATCAATCTATTTTAAACTTAACATTTTGAAAGCCCCATTTAGATCACACAGAATCAATTATGGAGGCAATTAGGCTGATAATCAAACTAAATATAACTTTACCTTTTAGGTCTCTAGTATTTCACCTCCCTTTTATTCTTCCACTTCAACAAATTCAGTGCATTAAATATTCATTTAGTGGATACCAAAGTGGATAAGACATCATCACAGTCTATGAAAAGCTTATACACTGCAAGAAAGAGACATGGTCATCTTAGAGAACAAACAAAAAACCCCCACCAGTTTCCATTTTCCATAAACAGAAAAAAATTGATCTGTGTATATGGCTAGACTAATTCCTCACCCTGAAGCTTAGCAGGTGTTTTCCCAAGTAACCAACTGCTATGAAGTTTCACCTCAACTGGTTCAGTTTACCTCAATTTATTACAGTGACTTTCAATATACAATTGTATTTGTTTAATTTTCTTACTATATCAGAATTCTTTGTAGAGCAAAATATGGTTATATGTCTTTCAATTAAATAATAATTTGACAAAGTCAAACAATGTGGACTATCATTCTGTATTAAAAATACAAAATTCTTGGGCCGGTGAGATAGCTCAGCAGCACAAGCGCCTGCTGGCAAGCGTGAGGTCCTGAGTTCGATTCCAAGTACCCACATAAAAAAAAAATACAAAATTCTTGAGTTAATAACATAGATGGCTAAAAAGAGCATTAAAATGTATCTGAAATCAATATGTAACATTTCCTCCACTGAGAATTCCTGAGATTGTAATACTCACAAGTTGATGAAAATTTCTAAGCTATTGAGCTAAAAAATAAACAAATGACATCATCTTGAGATTTCATTAATTATTATACATTAAGATACACCATGTACATTTACTAAATATCTACAATGAATGTAAACATTATATATCATAAACATAAGCTAAGAATAATAATAATACCAAGAAAAATATAAATGGGGAGAGGGAATTTAGAGACTGAGGGATGGAGGTGGATGGGAAGGGGATTAAAAAAAGAAGCAAGCTGTGTTATTTACATGTTGCTACTATTCAAAATGAATTTAAATTTCATGCACTGTGAACATGTACTAATAAAATAAAAATTAAAACAGCATACTTTTATTAAGGTACCCATTTGTGGCTATAAAGACAAATAATAAGTGGTTCTTAGGTTTACAGGAATTTATAAATTTGGAGAACAAATAATTTCTCTTAAAGATGTCAAGGGCACCTTGAGACCATACTCTTAAGTGAAGTAAATTTGATACACATGTGTAAATACTGCATAGTTTCTCAGGTGTGAGAAACCAAAAATGTAAATAAGAACCGAAATGTATAATATATATTATGAAATAGGAAGAAAATGTTCAAATGGGAAGGGAAACTAGGGAGGGAGGAGAGGGAAAGGAAGGAAGGGAAAAGAAAAAAATGAGAAAAGAAGGAAAAAATGGAAATGCAGCTTTTGTAAATAAGGAGAAGAGGGGTTAAAGGGAGGGTAGGGGATGAGAAAAAAAAGAAACAAGGTATATTATATTATGTACAGGTACAAATTCCCTAGGATGAATGTGATCATTATGTATACCTAAAGTGTACCAATAAACTTAATTAAAGAAATGTCAAGGGAAGAGCTCTAAATAAATTCTCAACAGATATTTTACCTACTGCTTCTTTAGAGCTCAATATTATTAAGTGACAAGGGAAAGTTTCATCTGATTGACAGTTTTCGATGGTGAAAATCGTATCTATGTAGTAAAAGAGATTATAGACTAAATATAGTTCTTAAAATAGCAAACAAAATCCTGCATGGACAGTGTAGTCACAAAACATGTAGCATTTTAAATAATTCCAGCATGTCTTTAAAAGGAGCAATAGGGTTTTAGGAACTTGTATCTCGCCAAGCTAAACTAAAAGTTTTGGCAGATGACTATGAAAAAAGAGAAATAAGAACCATAGTCGGGCTTGGGGGTGTAGCTTAATGGTATAGCACTCGTCTAGCATTTTCAAGATCTGGATCAATTATCTGATTGTGTTATTTGGGGTTTTTATTAATTGCGTGCCTGATTTTAATTTGGACTATACAATACTTTTTATTTCATTGTCTTTGTATTTCGCAAACTGTGTTGAGCTTTGGAGATTATATTGTACAAAAGGCTTTCCTTTTATTGTCACCTATTCCTTCTATCTACTCATGTATTATCCTTTAAAAGGCACAGATAATTTGCGGTGTGCAGTGATAGAACAGGATTTGAGTAAAAGTGGCTTCTACAATAAGAGAAGCCATCACATTTAATAATCAAATGGATGTGGATGAAATACTCTAAGCAAAAGACAAATAAGGAAAATAAGGAATGAATGTAAGATATACAACTGGGAAAGGAAAGGGAGAAGAGGAAATAATTGTTTAGGAGCATAGGCGGATACACTCTTTAAGCACTCTTTGCGCTTTATTCAAGGAGACATTCTGACTTCCTGGTTGTCTACAAAGTTGCTGCCATACAAGTCCTTTCCTTATTTTTAATAACTACTACAAAGTGCCAAAATATCTGTATTTGTATGAATTAATATAGATTTGTTCTATATTGTCTGTCATATAATGGAAAGTGAGTGTGTACACTAGAGTCAAAGTGCCTCAGCGCACAACCTACCTCTGCTCTTTACTAGCTCTACAATGTTGAACAAGTTATTTATTTTCTCTGATTTTCTCATAGGACTATTATGAGGATTCCAGTGTTAAAACGTGGAATGTACATTGAACAATGCTGGACTTGTAACTAACACTCAGCCATATATTGGCAGTCAGTTATTGGTAAAGCTAATAAAACTGTAAATAAACCATACATTTACTACAATAAGCTAAGAATTTTGTGTGATATCATTTTAGTCAGCAGACATTTCTTGATCACATACTACATTCTGGAGTCTTTACAAGGTATTAGGAACATGATTGATTCTTTCCTAGTGAATCTGCTGCACCTAAAACCTCTGGAGAACAGACTTAATATAGGTATAAAATGTACACAACCCTATGTGCTGATCTTCACTGCCTGGGAGGCCAAGCCATTGGATAATATAAACAATCTGGGCCAAACCAATTTCTTTCTGGGAAATGTAATTGAAGTGGTTCAAGACTGAAAAAAATTATTTTTGAGTGCTGAACTAAAACCATGTATTGATTTGAAGAAGGCATTTTGGACAAAGTACAAGTCACAAAGGCTGGTAGAAATAGAGATAGGGGAGGATGAGCAAAAAGAAAGAAAAAGAGGAGTGATAGGAAAAAGGAAGAGGACAAAAGAAAAAGAAGAAAACAAAAGAGATTGCCAGGTGGTAGACTGGGAGAAGAGAGATCAGAGGCCAGAATTTGAGACACTATATTTTTGAAAGAGGGAGGATAGCCCAGTCTAGAACTTTTAATCCCTGATTTCCTTTTTCATATTATTGAGAAAGATTCCCAGAGGTATATTTCAGAACTTCTATAAGGAGTTCTAAATCCTTAGGGTCATTCTGCTGTTCTTTAACAGCACCATCGATCTAGTACTCTTGTCTAGTGGCAATAAGGTTGTTGCAGTAATTACTGGAGTTGAGGAGATTAATATATATTGAGCCTCTCTTAGACAAGCTAAGCACTATCCTGACTATGTTATCTATATTAACTGCATTATTTCATTCTTGCAATAACCTTGTGAAGTGTGCATCAACCTCATTTTACAAAGGAGAAAAATAGACTCGGCAAAGTGAAGCAACTTACTAACGGCCTTACGGACTGTAATGGAACTATGATTATAACCAGGATTAAGATATTCTAATTAAATTCAGAAAAAACAATAGGGAAGAGGATTACACATACTTTTAATCTGTGTGTTCTGTGAAACAATGTCGACCGGTGATATAAATTCAAATAAAAGTCATTATGCTATAATATTGAAAATAATGCTAAGTTGAGGCAGAATTTATATTACTTCTAGTACTGGTTACTGGTTTTGTAAAAACCAACTTTGGCTTATATAGTGACGATTTGGGCATGTGTTAGATAAATGAACTATTAAATATAAACAATAAATTTGTACTGAGAAATGTTTTACATTAATAAAGATCTCAACAGTAAGCTTAAACACACTTCCAATTGCTTAAAATAGTAAGCAAAAATGTACTAAAGACTGCAATGTACATGTCTGGCATCCTCAAGGAGCTAACCAGAGTGATGTCATGCTACAGCTAAATCATGTTTTCATGACAAATAATAAATTAATAAAATAAATACCCAAATCAAAATTCAGAACACCAACAGAATCTAAAGCGTAAGAAGATACACGTCAAAGACAATATAATAGAGATTAAAAGACAAAATTTTCAGGGACACGATATCAAAATAGACTAAGATAAATATTCATTTTTTCACTGCAAAATAACAGGGAGGATTAAGCCTGCTTTACTTGTATTCTCTATGCTGAATGTAAACGATTTTTAAGATTTTATGCTATAGATAATATTTACTCCATCCTGTTAATTTTTCCAAATGCAGGGCTTTGCTAGACTATTATCCCCAGCCTTGTCATCCCTCTCCTAAGTGGAACACCTGAGGGTCAATTTAGTGTGAAATATTTTAAGCCCCATATGTGCACCTAAACCAAACTTGCGAAATCTAGATTTTATAGGTAATATCATTGATCCCTGTATCTAATTATCAGCTGGTGTTCAAATCAAGTAAGTATTGACAAATGTATCTTTTTATTTACTTTCTGAAAATTCCATAGCCAATACTGATTACATAGGTTGTTGTATGTGTGTGTGTATGTGGATAATCTAACAAGTATTTAAACTGTATACAATGACTATTTGTGTACACATAGAATAACTTCATCAACATCTGCATTAAGAAGGAATTGTGTGCTTTAATTTTAAATTTAGTATTTGATTGGTGGGTAGTATGTGAAAATTATGTAGAATGGCCAGTGAGAATTAGAATAGCAAAGAGATGAAAATGCTGGAGGAACTTTTCAGTGACTAGATAGGTAGCTATGTCAATATAATTATACCCTGGGATATCTCTAGAAAGACAAATGGTGGGGATAAAGCATTTATTAAAAATAAAAATTAATGTGAATTTGAAATAATAGTTTTTCCGAAGAGGGTAATATCATATTCTATAACTTCATTAAAATTATACTAATTACAACAAATGTGTAATGCTAATCAATCATTTTAATTTATTCTTCAAAGGCAAGGAAATTGATGTTATGTTAGAAAATTTCCCATTTAGGCATGAACATAACAAATTATATTTCTAATAAGGAAGTATAAAAAGGGGAGTACAATAATAAAATTAATTCAAAGTCAGCTAAAGCTTCACTTTTGACACAAATGAAAATATATATGTAATATATAATGTAATACTTGTAACGATACCTAAATTGCATTTTAAATGATCCCATTTGAAATATAACAGTGTTTTTGTGTCACTAGGGATTGAACCCAAGGGCCTTTGCACTAAGCTATGTCACCAACCTTTTTTTTTATTTTTGTTTTGAGACAATGTCATGCTAGGTCACTATGTTGCATAGGCTGGCCTCCTATTTATGATCTTCCTGCTCTAGGATATCTGACTGCTGGGATTACAGGCACGTGCCACTACTCTTGGCTGAAATATATTAGTTTATAATTGGTATAGTCACCTAATATGTCCCTAGGACAGTGCTCCATGGCATTTTATTTTTACATCACCAAAATGTTTGAAAGCAATGGTTATTCTGTTTTATAGATAAGGAAACAGTGGCTAGGGAAAGTAATTTTCTCTGTGTGACACATGTACAGATTGCACAAGCTGGGATTCAAATCCATGAGGTCTCTAGGATCTGAAGTCAACATTCTTTCCACTATGCCACGTTTAATTCATTATGCATTTCTGAAATAAAATGTTCTACTTTCCCCTACACCATCCTTATTTCCTGACTTCCCTATTTCTGCTCAGCTTCACCCAGGCTCTCTGAAGCAGAATTTGACCTCTCCAAACTCTCACATTCTACCAGTTCCCAGAGCCACATCTATGCTTTCCTGGCTCCTTTCCCCTTGGCAAGTTTTCTGTTACATCTTTCATGGAACAGTGCTTTACTTCCCTCTAAATTCATCATTTTGTTTACATATATGCTGTTTTGTATATCTACATAATCCATTTCACTTTCCTAACAACTTCCAATGACTCTATTTTTTTTTTCTCCTATTAGACCTCAATAGATAAACTTTCTCTGTAAAGGGCCAGATAGGAGATATTTTGGGTCGTGTGAACATTCTCCACCACAGCTATTCAACTCCTGCAGCGCAGTATGAAACCAGCTATGGGCAATATGCGCATGGATGAGTGCAGCTGTAGTCCAATGAAACTTCACTTGAAAAACAGGATGGTCTGAATTTGTACTTCAGACTATAGTTTGTCAACATCTGATATAGTATAAAAATAAATATTTTTCACTTGTTCTTCATGGTCCTCCATACTTAAACCTCAATCTCTTCAGCATTATTTTAAAATAAAACATATAATTCAGAAAATCAAGTATCCCTACTCTGTATCTTTTCTTACAGGTTCAAATGTCTTGAAAGAATTGTGTACACACAATGCTTGTTTTCTCTCTGTCCTTATCCCTACTCCTCCAAAATGCATTCTACAATCTTCCTTCTTTTGCCACCACTCATGCTGCAGCCACTGAGAGTTTTGTTGTTAAATAGGACTAGGTTCATACATCAGTTCATTCGCTTTCAAGCTTTGGACAATAAATTTAACATCTCTAATTCTACATTGCTTCCTTTGTAAATCGAATGTGATACTGTGGAGATTGAAATGACAATAACACAAAATAGGAAAGAGAATAAAAACAAATCGATTGCAGGTTATAATAAATGTTAGTTCCCGCTTTCTTTTCACTGAAGCCATCAATAAACATGTCTAATTGATTATGGGTCTTTCTTCACTTGTTTTCTCTGAAAGTATGTAGGCCATTCTTTCTTTGATCTCTTTCCGCAGCTATGCTTTAGTTTTCACCTTCTATCATTCTAAATTTTCTCAGTCTTTTTGGCCAGCTCTTTCTTTTCTATGCACTCCTATAAATCCTTTTGCTTGAAGTGGGCATTCTCTTAATTTTCTCAGGCCTAGATCCTTGACATACAGGTCCTTGACATACAGGCCTCAGCCATCACACCTTTTAAAGGATTCTATGATCATATACTCTTAGCTAGCTCTGCAACTACTCTCTCTCAGATCAATCTACTTCAATTCAGTAACACTTGTCATTCACTATCTTTCTTCTGGTTTTTATTTAATTTGTTTCCATACTTGTTATCTCCTTTCACTAGAATGGAACTATTGACCATCCATTCCCTACTATTTCTCCAGTGCAAAGGGCAGTATCTGGCTTACATCAGGTGTTTCATAAACATTTATGTATATAATTGAATTATATGACCATCTTAGCATTCCCCGGGGTTTTGCCTTTAGGCCAAATTTCTTCTCACCTTAGGAGGACTCCTTGAACAAAATTTTGTACTCCTACAACTTCAAGTACATATTTTATTCCAATCATGAGTTTGTCAGTTTTTCTTCCCACAAATGTAATTTCTTCCATGCTTCCTCTCCTTTCTTTCTCAATTGATTGAATAGTTGTTTTTCTAGATTGTAACTGCGTTTCTAACATCTTGGACTGAAATCCTTCAGGATTACTCACTGCCTAAAGAACAGAGCTCAGACTCTAGCTTCTCAGGTAAGGGTGTTCCTCAACTGAACTTCAAGTGCTCTTTTCTATTACATCTCAAAATAAAAGCTCAATAAATTTGACTGACTTCCTACTTTGTATACAAATGTGGAAAAAACAGAGACCTTCCCTCCTTACAAAAAGAGACTTTTATAGAAAGAATTATCTAAAGAAAACATAAATCAAAGGAGAAGGGAATTTCTGTTATTGGGAGCCAGTTTGTTTTCTAGAACTGATCTTAGGACTCTGCAGAACTTTTATTCAATCTTTATGGCAATGGGATTGAAATTATATTGTTTATCACCTGAAGATACTGATATGTAAATTTCTCCAAATCAATTCTTTTTTTCTGCTTTATTCACTCCTGTTTGCCTAGCACCTTGAATTTAGTAAGCACATGGAGACACTCTGTAATTTTTTTTGAATGAATGGAGAATTAGAGAAGCTAATTAACTTGTCAGTAACATGATCAGCAGGCAGCATTTTGGAGTTCCCATCATGTCTAAAGTCAAACCCTTCACTTTGTCATTATTCTACACCAAGAGGTGTGGGAATATGCACATTTCTTTTTTTTTTTTTTGTGGGTACCGGGGGGTCCACCTCAGGACCTCGCGCACCAACAGGCACCCGTGCCGCTGAGCGATATCACCAGCCCCTTTTTCGTATGTGGGTTCCGGGAGTCGAACTTGGGCCCTCGCGCTTGCAAGGCAGGCGCTTACACCGCTGAGCCATCTCACCGGCCCTTAGCCATCTCACTGACCCCACATTTCTTGTCATCAGTGCAGGCACAGAAACTATCACAGCATAGATAACTATCACATGCTCCATAGGTAATATCACAAGGGTCTTAACACAATATATATATCAAAGATATATATCATATCACATGATTCAAAATAATTTTTCAAAAGTACTAAGTCATGTAAAAGAAGTCGATAGAGAGTAAATGGGTATAATGTACACTTACCTCACTACATAACTGGCAGTTTTGATATTCAGAATTCAAGCTGATCTATATGCTTCGTGTGATGGTTCTCCCCAACATGGTAACCCGACCCATATGTCTGCCTTTGTAAATTCATCCCCAGGGTTCTGTGGATGTACTGTTTGCTCAAATATTGAATCACTGAGCCTACACATCTCAGTGTAGAGAAGCTGAGTATATTTTAGGGGTTCAGCTTCCTACTTAAATTTTAGTCAAACTTGAAAAGGTTACTGCCATTTTCCTTACTTACATTAACCCTGTTTTAATATGCAATTTGCTGTTTTGTTTGCTTTGTTGCTGGCAAAATTTATGGAGAAAATTCAAATTGGTAATGTGAATTTTAATATCAAAGACATTAGTCTTTTAAAAGTTCTATAAACATGCACAAAATATACTTAACATTTTTTCTGAGAAACACCATCAATATAAGAACTAATTTTGTATGTGTGACTTCACCATAATAATAATTTTGCTTTCCTCACACACTACCACTATCTAACCCAAAAGCCTTTTCATTTTTACCATTCCCCCACTACCCCACTTCTAATGGCATCCGAACTGTCTTGGGTTGATGATGCTACCCAGTGGCAGAACACTGTATGAAGAACATGGCGTTTTTCTTTTTGATACTGGTGATTGAACTCACCAGGTCCTTCCTACTGAGCCACCTCCCCAGCCCTTCTATAGTGTTTTCTTTTTAAATATTTGAGGTAGTGTGTCACTAAATTTCAAAGACTGTTAGAAATTGTGATCTTCCTTCCTCAGTCTCCTAAAGTGATAAGATTACAGTCATGTGCCACTGTTTCAGCTTGTATCCAGATGCCCCCCCCCCGTTCATGCACTCATAGGTGGGCCTTTTTGAAGGTGGCTGGATCTAGGGTGTGTGGTGCTGGATTAGTCCACTAATTGGTTTAGCGTAGTTTTTTGTGGATAACGGGAAGGCCCACCCTGGGTGTGGTGTAGCCCAGATGGTATATAAAGGGAGCTTGATGCTGCTACTTGCTGCTTGCTGCTTACTATCTTTTGCCTGTCCTGCCATGCCATGAACTGCTTTTCTTCTGCCATGCCCCCTGCCATGCCACCGTGTCCTGGAGCCAGATGACTACGGACTTAAACCTTTCCTCCTTTAACTTTGGCTGTCATGTATTTTTTTCTCAGCAATGAGAAAAGTAACTAAGACACACCATGATGTTCACTTCTTCATGGTCTTTTCATCCTACTCAGAGAATTTTGTGCTCAGTTCAGTGTCACCATATTCCTTCCATTCTACAACTTAATTAACTTTGTTTAAAATCATCTCTTTCTCACAAGTGTGCATCCTCTTACTCTTTTCAACTGCTTTAATTTCTTCAACATTCCTATCTACTTTCTCCTTCATTGTGTTGCAATCTCAGCCTGAAACAAAGACCTTCCAGTGTGTAATCAATTGGTATATTGTACAGTACAAATGTATTCCAGGAGCTGGAAAACACGAAGTAAAATAATTTTCTTATAAGCTCATTTGATAAACAACAACAAAAACTCAGTCTCTGTCTCCCTTCCTGTTTTCCAGAAAAGCAATTCCCTATATAGAGGTAAAAACAGTTAATAGTCCACAAACTTATACACGGGCATATTATTGTTAACAAAAATACAGCTTCTTGCACATTTCTACATTTCATTCCCATGATTATATCTTAATGATCTTTTCAGGTAACACTCAAAGAGCTGCCTCATTCCTTTTAAGGACTGAATACTATTTCACATTATGATTCTACTGGTATTTATACATGAAGTTCTCTACTGAAAATCTTTAAGATGTTTTCCTAATATTTTATATTTCAATAGTATACACCGAATAACATCATATTAGAGCTTACAATATATATCTATAAATGGACTAAAATCAGCTTCTCTGTTTTAACATGCAATTGCTGTTTCATTTTGTTTTGTTGCTGACAAAATTTAAGGAGAAAGATTCAAACTGGTAATGTGAATTTTAATATTGAGGACATTAGTCTTTTAAAAGTTCTATAAACATGCACAAAATATACTTAACACTTTTTCTGAGAAACACCATCAATATAAGAACTAATTTTATAATTGTAACTTTGCCATAGAATGTGTTTGTAAGCATGATAGTCCTGCTGTACGTCATTTTACTTCAAGGAGTTACGGAAACAAAAGTCCTATAAATACTCACTTTGGAAAATGTACAGCCTAGAAATAATATAACATGATTCCATTTAAAAATGGTTAGAACAGCTGTTGATCATGCATAATGACAGTAATAATTGCTAAAATGATGTCATATATTTAAATATCATCATTGATTAATTAATTTGATAAAATATTAACATATATATTTGCATATCTAAGCATGCCAATTTACACAGAATCTATATTTTGTAGAATGAGAATTTTATTTTAGCTGAAATACAGATAAATGATATTCTAAATTGATTATATTCTTGAGGAAATTAGAACTAGAGATATAAAATATCGTATATGGGTAAGTGTATGTTCACACTTTTAAGTTATGATATTGATGATAACATGGATTTAAAGTGCATTATGCTTCCTGTATTGTGCTAAATGATTTATGTATATGAGCTCATATATTCCTTCTTTAGACCTTATTTATCTTAATAGATGAGGTGATGAAAAGTAGAACATTTCCTCAAGATCAAACCCCACTGAGTAATAATGTCGGAGACTGGGTTCTCATTGTTTATTAGCACTAGCTCAGGTATTTATTGAAGCTCTATGCTTATTAACTAAACCCTTATTTTCATTAACTCTCACTATTTTGCATAATCTCATGACTTAGGAGAATGAAAACTAAAACCAATGGCATAGAAAGAGAAATGTAAGTTGGAGAAGTGGGAAAAAATGAAAGCAATAATAGAAGAGAAGAGAGTAGTAGTGTAATAAGTAAGTAAATGTGTTTTAGGATAGATATTTAAAGACTAATGTCTACATAGTACAATGTAAGAATTTAACAAGCAAATACCATACATATGGTTGGTTTTGGGTTATCTCTCCCTAAGTCTCTAAACTCAAGTCTTTAAGAATTCAGGGAGGGCCAGTGAGATAGCTCAGTGGCATAAGCACCTGCCTGGCAAGCACGAGGTCCTGAGTTCGACTCCTGGTACCCACATACGAAAAAAGGGCCGGTGATATAGCTCAGCGGCACGGGCGCTTGCTGGCATGTGAGGTCCTGAGTTCGACCCCGGTACCAGCAAAAAAAAAAAGAATTCAAGGAGATCATTTAGAAAAAAGACTAATTCAAGTTACTGAGAGAATAAATTTATCAAAATGACTGAGAAAATGTCCCTTTGTTATTATCTGTTTCATCACTTTGCAGATGTTGTGGCTTGTGTCTAGATGTCCCCCCAAAGCCTCATGGGGTCACAGGTGGAGCTTTTCGGAGACAGCTGCTGGATCTAGCGTGTGATGCTGGGATTGATTCATGGTGCAATTTTGGATTAAACGTGCCCCACCCGCTAAGGGTGGGTCGTCTGGATAGACTATAAGGGACAGAAAGAGGATTGCTGTTGTTGCTACTTGTTCCTTGTTGCTTGTTATTTTGTTGCTTTGTTGCCTTCTGCCTGCCATGAACTCTTTCTCCTCTGTGATGCCCCTCTGCCATGCCACCCTGCCTTGGAGCCAGCCAACTATATAGACTGAAACCTCTACAAACTGTGAGCCAAATAAACCTTTCCTCTAACTTTGGGTGTTGGGTATTTTGTCTTGGAACAAGAAAAATAACTAAGACAGCAGAGATAGAAATTTTATAGCTAGATAAATTCAGTAAGTATCTGTTTGCATTTTAGGTCTCATATTCAGGGAGAGCAAAGTCAGAATTAAAAACTGAGTGGAGCATTCATAACACAAAATCCATTCACAGTGTTAATGGATAGATCAAATAATTAAGTGACTATTTTAGATTTACAAAGTTATTGTTACCTGGTTCACCATCATGCACCAAAGCAGGAAACAAAACAGACAAAAATTCCTTCCCTTAATGAGCTTATATTCTAATGTGCAAGAAAACATGAATGCTAAACACACACTACACACACCCACACATCCACACGTGATAAATTTTATAATGAAATGAATGCTGGAGAAATATATAAGTTAGGAAAGGAGAATAGGAAGCAGTTAAGGAGACAAGTATAAATACTCTCAAACCTTTCTGAGAAGTTGACTTTTGAAGAAAGTTGCACTAAGGCAACATGTCTAACATTTAAAAAAAAACAAAAAAACAAAAACAAAAAAACAAATAAACTTTGGCCAGGGACAGTGTGGATAGAGCTTCAGGAAGGAGAAAGAGATGGTTGGGAGAGAAGATCAGAGACAAAATAGGTGAACTAGTCTTCAAAGCCTCGTAGATCATTGTGAGAACTTTAGTGTTATCATTGAGGAAGAATTCAGAAAGCAACTGGAGGGACTGATGAAAAAAAGAAAACATCCAAGTTGTAAGAAAAAGCAATGATTTGAGTGCTTCTACTGTGTTGTTCTGAGAAATGTACTAAATTAAGTAGCTTCCAATGGAGACTGAAATATATTCACTAAAGCCTGCCATGGAATGGACATCATATGCTTGTACTGGAGAGCTTATGGTGGTCAGCCCCATGTATCTGGTGAAACTGGATTCTATGCTTCTAAAATCCCCTTCCTTGCATGAATGCCAGATCTTGACCAAAAGAGGAACATGTCTGAGATTTGAGAATTCAAAGTGGAGTGATTAAGTCATTAGTCCCTGAGAGTTATAATGGACAACTGCAAAAGCAGTAGGGGGTTCTGGCCTATTCTTAACCATACTGTGCATGGAGCACCTTCCTTTGAACTAACTCTATTGTCCAGTAGTGGCCAGGGACACCGTAAAGTACTTCACTGGGGAGCCACACTAGTGGTAACCCATCAGAGGCAAGTGTCTTGTACATTCCCATGCGAGCTTTTCTTGGCAGCTCCATCTGGTAGCTGGAAGTGTTTTGATTTCTTAAATCACCTTTAATGATTCCACTATCACTTCCGGTCTTCACTTCCACAGCTCTTTCCAACATATGTAAGGCCTAATTTTAAAATAAATCCCGTATCCCATGACATTCATTAGTGACTCCCCTGTCTGAACATGCCTGAAACAGTACGTTTTCAGCAAAGCTTTCATTTGTTTCAATGTTGATATAATGGCAAATATTGGCAAGTTTGGGAATAATTTAAAAATAAACCGGGCCGGTGAGATGGCTCAGCGCCATAAGCGCCTGCCTCGCAAGCGCGAGGGCCCGAGTCGACTCCCGGAACCCACATACGAAAAAGGGGGCCGGTGATATCGCTCAGCGGCAACGGGTTGCCTGTTGGTGCGCGAGGTCCTGAGGTCGACCCCCCGGTACCCACAAAAATAAAAAAATAAAAAATAAACCTATGTTTCTTTGTAGGATGTGTTTTGGCTCAGGTCAAAAATGGTTTTGAGATGTTTTCAACAAGGATGTTTTGTAGCAGATGAATATGGTTTTTACACCGTGATCCAAGATTTCAAGAATAACACTTAATCCCAACTTTGGCTTCCGAATGCTGTCTATTTGGAAAATGAGACAGATGCTGACAGAGACATATTGCCAGTCTGATGCTTCAGCAAACACTTTCTGAAGGGAAGACAATGTGAGACTAGACAGAATAAATATTCTCTTTTAAATTTATTTTGCCAATTCTTTAGCAGATCCCTTAAAGACAACATCTGGTAAGATGATGAATACAAAGAGATGTTGTCATTAAAACTTAACATAGTTTCTGTACTTTAATGGCCCAGCTTTGAACATAAGAAATCCACATTAAAGAGAATATTTCTGCATGTTTCAGTTTGAAATGTAAATGAATGTCTGTTTTATTCATCAGTAATTCCTGACTTCAAGGTGTCTCCTTCCTAAATGTATAGAGTGCACTCAAGTTGCGGTTTAAAGAGCTCACAGGTGATATGGCTGGGTAAAAACAAGTTATGAAGAATTCTCTTTTTTCTTATTTAAGCAAAATTTGCATTCAACCCAAATTTATATTGCTATCTATAATCTAGTATTTGGATTTTTTGAAATAAAATCTACTTGTAGAAAAGCAGTAGAAGTCTTCAGTGAGGTAAAGATAATAATAAAAAAGATGTAAATTACCCGATACTTTTGCAAAGTCAGCAGTGATTTATTGACATCACATATGTTAGTGATTCCCTGTTGCTTTGCTTTATTAATCTTCCTGATGATCCTGTGGGTGGGCTTTACAGAAAGGTAGACTCCAAATGATTACATAATTTCTTCACTTTTCCAGAGCCAATACATGGCAGAGTGACAGTGTAGATTCTGGTAGCCTCAATATTTTATTTATCTTTCCTTTACTTCTTATTATAGCTGTACTAATTCTCCTAATACCAATAAGAAGCAGTGATACGAGCCTTGAAAATTTAATATCTTGTTAAATTATTTTATGTAAACTTATAAAAATTTTTCATTCTAAATCCATCAGTATGGGAAAAGAGCTTAAGCCATGCAACTCTAAGTTCTCCATTTACAGATGTGGCAAATCTGAACAGTTATTCTGAGTTTTATTGTCATCATCCACAAAAGGTAGTACTCTCCAGAGGGTAGGTGAGGATCAAATATGGCAAGATATTAAATAAATTTTAAATTCCCTTCCTCTCCTAAAAATCTAAGAAGGCAGTTTTACTTTGGATACACTGTTATTCTGCATAATTTCTGCAAGTACTTAAGGGTAAAATAATATTTGACAAAATTGTCACATGTTACCCAACTATGCTTCAGAAGCTTTAATTTAGAATAAAGGCAGTACCAGTGGGGGTTATAATGCATTTTAACTGCTGAAATCTCCACAGCAATTATGACAAGCCCATCGGTTGAAAGAGAGTTGAGGGCAGAGGAGGAGCGGTGAGGTTATCGGGAAAGAGTCGTAATCTCTTAGCTGTCTGACAAGGGGAACTCTCAGACAACCAGTAACAGCTGTCCCAGTAAGGGTGGCCCTATTATCCAGAGAGTCCTATTTCCTAATTTCATTTTCAAATGAAATCTGTCATATTTCCTAATTTCATTTTTAAAATCCCACTAAAGTGTTCTCATCTATACATATATTTTACTTTTGAAAGAAAGTATGAGCTTATCATGAAACTGAAGATATCTCAAGAAATAGCAGTTTTGTTTGCCATAAATCACATTAAGCTGGATATACATATGTCAGTTAGCCATGTCTGTTTTTAAGACTGATAGACTTAAATATAAAGCCCTTTTCTATTCTCTTCTCCATAGTATATTATTATAGCTCTTAGTGCTATGTTAGTTTTTTTTTTTTTTTTTTTGGGTACTGGGGGGTCGACCTCAGGACCCTCGCGCGCCAGCAGGCGCCCGTGCCGCTGAGCGATATCACCGGCCCCTTTTTCGTATGTGGGTTCCGGGAGTCGAACTCGGGCCCTCGCGCTTGCCAGGCAGGCGCTTAAGCCGCTGAGCCATCTCACCGGCCCCAACTATGTTAGTTTTTTGTAAATAGTAACTACTTTGTATTTTACATTGTATGTTTTTCAACATTTCCCTGATTTTACTGATTTGTGATCATAACAGACTATTGTTTAGATGTCCAGATTTTCTTCATTGGGCATTTTTTCCAATCACTCAAATCTGATTTGCTTTAAATATTCAAGTAAGTGAATTAAAAATTAAAGCTTTCTGTACTTTTTCATTTCAATTTTTTTCCACTAATTCACCCTATCTGGTGTATATGGTGGAATTTTTGTGGATGGGAGTTGATTTTTGTTTTGTTATTTTTGTTCCCACTTGTTAGCTATTTGGAGTGTATGTGTGTGTGCCTGTATGTGTGTATGTGTTTGTTTTTGGGAAACTGTCTTGGGAAAGAGTTTAAGACCTTATTAGAACCTCCTGAGAATGAAGATAAGGGTGGTTGTACGGACCTGCGGTCCCATCTGGCAGGGAGGATCAGAAATTTCAGGACCCACCTGGGAAACTTAGAAGACACTGTCTTAAAAAAAAAAAAATTAAAGGGCTGGAAATGTAGCTTAGAATTCCTTGGCTTCAATCCCAGCACAAACAATAAAACAACAACAGGCAAGAATAAATGGACAACAGAGCAAAACCCTGTCTCAAAAAAACCCAAATAAATAAATAAATAAATAAATGGGGGCATATTATCAAGAATATAATGGATCATGACTTGTTCCTTCACAACACATAAATTCGAACAGTCATCTACACCCAGATATAGCTTCATGAGAGCTAAGAAACCCAAGTGAGAGTTTACAATCGTGTAGTGAAACGCAGAAAGAAGAAAAGATGCATTTAAGAAGGTGGAAAGGATATATTCACATTATCTGCATTAGTGTCCCAATCTCATGCAGCACAGTATGAAGAGATAAAACTTATGGGATAAAGCAGCGTAAGGTACACATCAGCATCACGGAGTACCCTACCACCAGGCCTGTCCCAGTGATCCCTAGTGTCAGGACAGCTACTGTGGCACCAAGCGCTAGGACAATATCCATGGTTCCAGATTGCAGACTGGCACACCCCAACCCTGAGTCCATGTGCACCCTCATGATAACAAATTCCAGAGCATCCCTATGGATCTAGATTCCAGGATTACTGCAGCAGACCACAGTGCCAGGCTATTCCCCATAGACTCAAGACCAAACCCATACCATGAATACAGGTACCAGTCAAGTCCCCACAGCCTCAAGACTCAGTCAATACCTTGTCAAATGACTCAGACCCAGGATGCAGGACTTCTCCAGTGGACAGAGGCTCCAGGTCCACCTGCCTATTAAGCCAGACACCAGGTCAGCTCATCTGGGGAGTCCAGTAGTAAAGCCACCTGCAAATTCTACAACTGACCTTCCCAGAATCTCTCTCTCTCTCTCTCCAGGATCTCACGATGTACTTCATAATCATAGTGACCTTGAACTCACCATGTAGCCCAGGCTGGCCCCAAGCTCACAGCAATCCTTCAGTCTCAGACTGGGATTACAGGTGTGCACTACCCTCCAAGAATCTGCTGAAGAGCTATTTTCCCTGCTTGAAGACAGTCTGTAAAGACTAGAAGGGTGCCAAATTCTTCAAATACCCAAACACCAAAATAAGGCCATAAAGATCACAGATAATCAGGAAACTATGACATCACCAAAGCACTAAAATAAAGCACCAGTAACCAATCCTCAAAATAGGGACCTGCAAACTTCTTGGCAAAAAAAATTCAAAATAAGTATTTTGAAGCAGTTCCAAAAACTAAAAAAGAAACTAAAAAACTAAGCAAAATTAGAAAAATGTTGTACCAAACATCTGGAAAAGAATCAATGCAAATGCTTCTTCTTAACTCTTTCCCAAAAACATGAACTTGAAAGAACAGTTCTAAATTCATTATACAAGGTCAGTACTACTATGATAACAAAGCCAGACAAGAACAGTACAAGAAAAAATTATAAATCAATTATGATCATAGACACAGATATTCTCAACAAAACACTGACAAACTAAATTGAATAGCGGATTAAAAGGATCACACATTATTGAAAAGTGAGGTTTATTCATGCAATGCAAGGATAGTTCAGCATACAGTAATAAAATATAATATGAGCTGGGCATGTGGTGCATGCCTATAATCCCAGAACTCTGGGAGGCTGAGGTAGTAGGATTGCAAGTCCAAACCCAGCTTAAACAATTTAGCAACTTAGTGAGGGACTACCACAAACTAAAAAATAAAAAAGGCCGAGGATGTAGATTAGTGCAAAGGCCCTGGTTTTAGTCTCCAGTATCATACACAAAAAAAGTCACATACCACATTAACATAACAAAGGATAAAAATCATGTACAGAAAAGGCGGCTGTGAAAAACTTCTGTTTATGCTTAGAAGGGTACACTTGTGAAACTTTAATAAATCATAGTTCCTATGCACCAGCAAATGCAAGTTATTTGTAAGAGCTGTAGTTTCAGTATAATAAGTGTGTTCATCTTTGCCTAAAAGCAATCACTTGGGACTTAAAAACACTATTTTTGCTTAATCTTGTCTTTTTTCAATTCTGAATCTTTTTGTGTGTAACACTGCACGAGTAGAGAACTCTGAAAACATTTCTTCTGACCTGATGCATTTTCAACCCAATAATAGAGATGGTTTTCCTTATGCAATGTTCTGAGATAAGTGCCAAAAGGCTGAATAGATATTTTAGATGCAGATCCATCTAGTAGGATTGCAATCTAGCTGAAGGATAGTGAGGGCAGCACAACAAGTACGCAACTCCCATCCCTCATGTGCTAGCAACCTGCTCCAGTGTATCATATACCTTTTATCTGTGTATGCAAAACCACTTTCTAGTCTTGTTCACAAGCAATAGGCATGCAAATGGTATCATTCTACCTTCCTAAAACACAACTCCTTTCTGTGTTGGGCTAAAAAAAATGCTAAGAAACCACTCAACTTAGAGGGACATTAGAGCCATGGCTTTTCTATATGCCCTGTAGCACACATACGTTGACTGCCAGAATGGCTCCACACATATTTAACAATTGCTGCCTTACAACATTTAGTTTTTTTCTCTTGTGTATAAGTTCTTCAATACTATTATACACTTAAGCCTATTCCTGCTGCTTATATGAAGAGTCTCAGAAAGCTTTCATTTGATTGAACTGCTTGAAGTTGTCTTATTTATTAGACATACTAAACCAATTTTTATTGTACCATTTATGTGTTCCTATTACTAATATCTGATAATGCCTACTTTCAAACTATAATGTAATATAGGTCCCAGAGTAATTTGACATGAAAAATGACTTTGTTAATATGTATAGAAACACATCAACTTTTCTTGATATTCTCTAATTTTATTTTTTATTTTATGTGGGTACCGGGAGTCGAACACAGGACCTTGCACTTGCCAGGAAGGAGCTTATGCCACTGAGCCGTATCATTGGCCCGATATCCTCTAATTTTAACAGTTTTAAAAGATCTGATTCATGACCTTGACTAAAATATATATCAGAGTTAGTGAAATTATACTATGATATTTTTCTTTTTAGATATTTATTTCACTCTTAACTATTTTGTCTAGTTGGCCAGTAATTAAGAATAAGCTTTACCTTTAACATCACTAAAGTGAATAAGTAATCACAAAATCTGTATTCTCAGACATTTGACTCACTTGATAGATACAAAGGGACTCATTAATTAGTTGTATATTAAGCTTTGCTTTGCATATTAACAATGATTCAATGTTTAAGGTTCAGTTATTAGGTTATGCAATTAATTTCTTTTTTTTTTTTTTTTTTTTTTCGGTACCGGAAATCTAACTCAGGGACTTGCGCTTGCCAGGCAGGCGCTTGTGCTGTTGAGCTATATCCCCGGCCCAATGCAATTAATTTCTAATAATATCTTTCATATCATTATAACATTCAATGGATAGGTTAAAATAAATTTATTTCAAACTTTTATATTTCATGAGAGTTTGACGGTGAAAGAGAAGAGAGAAGTATAAGAAAGGAGGGGTCAACAAGTGAGGACTCCAGACTACACACGTGTCATGATTCACATTTCTTACTTTGTTTCCAGGCATTCCTCTTTTTTAAAGCATATCCAGTTTCAATGGAGCTCCTCTGGTTAAAGTAAGATTTGGTCTCCTTGCTGTCACCTACCCATTGGCTTCCAGAATTTTCACACTCCCATATTTATTGGCCATCAGCTCTAAAAATGTACATTTACTAATCTAGTAGAAGAGAAGAATGTCAAGCAAGCCACAAAGGATGTGCTTGCCTGCATTCGTATTTGGACACTGAGGGCTTCATACTGAGATGCATCATGAAACCTTCTCTGGAAATCAGGGACCATTTGTTTTCATCTTATCTTGAGCTACACCCAGAATAGGAGAGTACATGTACGGGATTCAATACACAATTTAAGGCAATTTTGAACTCCTTTCTCTGCCTGGTTCCATTTTTACAATAAAAGAAAAAAACATTTTATGTCTTTCTTATAAGCTAATCTAAGACAACGGGGTTATAGAAAGGATCTGTGCATGGAATCACAAGCAAATGTTGGGTGTTTTAATCCTGTGAAATGAAAGAAAGAGGCGTAGAAAAAAGGAAACAAACAAACAAAAAAAGCACAAAGTAAGAATTTATACCACCTCAAATTTATATCTGAATATGAATAAAGTAAGGCCCAAAGAATGAGCAAACAGGAAAGTTTAGTTCTGGAATAAGTTTATCCAAAAGAATAACACATCTGTGTTGCTTAAATGAAAGGTTATTTACATGTACCACAAATAATCCCAAAGAAAGAGCATGGGTACTAGAATCAGAGAGTTCTGGATTTGATCTCATATCTATTGTTGAGTAGCTGCATGGCATTGGAAAATTATTTAGTTTTTCTCCCAATTTTTCTTATTTGTGAAATGAATATAATAATCTGGACATTAAAGATTTCTTGAGAATATTGAATGTGATAATGTATGTAAGGCCCAGGTTAAAACCTAGTATGTAAATAGCTGCAAGCTAACACTGTTGGAACAGAACTGCCCATGAAAACTGAGGGATCCCGCGTCTAATGAGAATGTAAGAGTTACGCAGAGGAACGCTGAGCTATCTGCCTCATGGATGGTCAGTGGGCTCTGGTACTTCACTAGTGACAGCAAGTTTAGAGGTTTCTGTTCCTGAAATGAGATCAATATAATTGTTCCTTGGTCATGCACTACCCGCCTGTCTTAGATAATGCAAAACACATTACACATTCTGTATTAAGAAAATACTTCAGAGGACAGGTACTATTTGTGGTTTCTCAGTGGTAGAAGCTGTGTACAACTACTTCAGCATTATGCTTAGTATGGTGCCTATGCGAACATTTGGTAAATAACAGTTCTCACTAACTAGCAACTCCAGGGTATCTGTAAGAGAGCTGAAGCACCAATAAAATAGACTATATTCATGTTTGTTGGAAAGCCATCATTTGAGATTTTATTAAAAAACCTGGTTTTGGTTAATATTATTTTATTTTTAAATTCTGAATTCCTGTGTATAACACTGAAGCAATAGAGAGGGGCTCAGAAAACATGTGCAATCTGATATAACTTAATCCCAGTGATGCAGGTAACCCTTCCTTGGGTAGTGCTCTAAGTGCACAAGTATTTAAAGTAAAGGTCAACTGAGAGGGACTGCAACCTAGTTGAAGGATAGTGGGGCAGGAAAACAAGTACATAATTTATTCTGTTGCAAGGTATAATATGGTAACTTCCTCATTTACTGAGACTATAGAAGTTTGAACCAGCACCATTAATGACTCCAGTCTTTTGCCATGAACTTGAGTTTGATAACAGAAATCTTCCCAATTTCATGCTTTGTTGAGTCAACAGTGTATGATTGGCATCAGTAATCTAGTTTGCTGGGATTATGAGTTGGGGATTCTTGCCGGAAAACACACTAGTTACCTAGGAGAACAGATCCATTCATTAGCCTCTATTAGAGTACAATTTGAACAGAGAAATCTAATGTTACTCAGCAGAAAACAAAAGTTGTCATAGGGATGAAGAAGCCACCTGTCTCCAGGGGCCAAATGATTATTATAAATACTCGTAATGGACTGAATGTGAGAACAAGAATTAGTTGGACTGCGGTTATAGCAGAATACAGACATTCAAATTATTAAAAAGAACAAAATATAACCACAGTAAATGAATCTATACTATTTTTGGCCTATATGAAATCATGGTTTGCAAACCCCTGAAGGTATAAGAATGAAGCTGTCACGTAGATCTTTAAACTCTGCACGTGGCAGCAGTGACCCCGCCAAATGCCTTTGGAGAGCTGTAAGCACCAGAAACAAGTTTTGGCCAGTGTGGACCTGACCTAAGTAGAGGTACAGCATAGAGCAAGACGCATCCTTAGGAATCCAGTAAAGTGTAGAGGGAGAGAGTCTGGATTCCCACAAATTGGTCAAGTACAAAATATTAAGGAACTCAAATTTTGGGTTGCTGTATTTGTTGTGTACAGTGACCCATTTCAGAATTAGAAAGAGGACTATTTTTTTTTTTTTTTTTTTTTTGTGGGTACTGGGGATCGATCTCAGGACCTCGCGCGCCAGCAGGCGCCCGTGCTGCTGAGCGATATCACCGGCCCTTTTTGCGTATGTGGGTTCTGGGAGTCGAACTCGGGCCCTCGCGCTTGCCAGGCAGGAGCTTACGCTGCTAAGCCATCTCACCGGCCCTAAGATGACTATTTCTGATCTCATTTCACATTTGATAAAATTTACAAAAGTGTAATGATGACAATAATAGTATGCGTGGTATTAATTCAGGTCTTCTTCAAAGAAATAAATTTATTTGCTTTCTGTAAATGGAAAACAATGGTATAAAACTATATCTATACAATTATAGATAATTTATAGCACTTTCCTATTTTCATCAGTAGAAGTCTTCTTAGAAGCAGTTTTTTAAAAAAGAAAACGAAAATGGTTAGCTGTAAGCCATTTTCAAATTTATATTTTTTCCTTGTGAGTTTTTTGTTTCAGAGACTTCCTGAAGGACATATTATAGACATATTATATTGATTATAATATAATATTATAACATTATAATATTATATTAATAGGACATATTATATTTTTGAAAAAACTTCAAAGAAGCAAAATTTTGCCAATGCTTTGAACAGTATTATAATAGGTATTATTATAGTAGAAGTTTTTAAAGACACATATGAATTTTAGAAGATTTTACACAGATATTTCACAACCTTCACTATACATTTTATGAATTGTGTGATAAATTTTGGACAGATGTCTGTGACTTATTTGCCAGGAATTGTTGTCCTAGTCCAAGAACGTGACCGGCTTACTCCAAATGCATTATAGATGAAATTTTGTCTCTAACCAAAATAGTCAGCAATATATATTGACCTCTTATGCTAGTGTTTGATTCTTTCATGTCCTAAAATAGTGGACAACATTAATCAATTTGTGTTTCAAGTTAATTGTTGTTTAAAATATTGCCTTAAAATCACACCGTCTTTAAGATTCAGAAATAGATATTGCATAGCATGGGTTGAGAGAAGATCTATAACAAACAGCATTTACACTGTTAATTTTTTCTTTATCAACAACTTAGTATATGCCAGGCACTGCACTACAAATGACAGTGAGTCGTATTTACATTGAGCTCCCAGTTCGATAAGAAAGATAGACATACACGCATAATTACGCTGTTGTTGTGGGAAGCCAGAAATACTGTTTCATGTAACATACAATATACCTTGGATTTGCTACTTATGATGAAATTTTGATTGGCCATTTAGAATTAATACTGATACATTCTCAGTTTGCTTTCCTTACATTAAAAAAAAAAAAAAAATTCTGGTCTCCAGTCAACAAAAGCAGACTCCTGTGTCTTAAACTTTAGCCAGAAAGGAATATTCAACTGTCTCTAATTCGGCAAAAATACAACCGAAAAAAGAAATAGGAAAAGTAAAATATATTTGTAAAGATGTTCTTGTTAGAAATTCTCAGTTTTATCCTTAAAATATAACAGTGAGGTGTTTTTAAAAATGTTTTTTGTTGGTTTTCATTGACAGGCCTGTAAGACATGAGTTTACTCTTCGCATTTGCTGTTGGGTAGTTGAAGTTTGCCACTGGTATCTGAGTAGAGTCAATTATATGTCTATCACCAAAGATCCACTGTGTGAATCCCCACTTGAGAAATATCCTTTATTTTTTATGTAGTAAAGGAAGCCTTGCTTCCCCTGAGAAACAGATGTTTTCTCATTTTTTTAACTGGCACTTTCTGCATTTTCCTTAAGCTGTCAAAAAATTCAGTGCCAAATTCAATGCTGAAATATAGTAATAGTGGGTTTTAAATAGTCTATATACTGTTTAATTTTTCCTCTCTAAATTTGTTGTTTAATTTATATTTCTTCCTACTTTAACTTTTGAAGGAAAATTTTGCTATTGTATTGCATTTATCTTTGCTAAAGCAGTCACATATTCTTTGTGCAGTGACATAGATAGCAGGTTGCAGATAATAAATTAATATTTATAACATGAGATTAACATTGATTTTTATTACCTAGATCTAAGTGTTTAGAAGACTGTTTAGTGTGTAATTGTAAATAGTTAAAAGTAATTTTTACTTTATCAAATTGGTTCAAAAAGTTATATTGGTCCGGTGAGATGTCTCAGCAGCGTAAGCGCCTGCCCGGCAAGTGCGAGGTCCTGAGTTCGACTCCTGGAACCCACACAAAGGAAAAAAGGGGCCAGTGATATCGCTCAGTGGCACAAGTGTTTTCTGGCAAGCGCAAGGTCCTGAAGTCGACTCCCAGTACCCACATTAAAAAAAAAAAGTTATATTCATAGAATTGAGTTCATCTAAAGTCAGATTTAATTAAGTCCCAATTCTCATTTTCTACCGTATTTTAAGACTAACAAGATGTTAAGAGGCAAAATTAAACCAATTTGAGACTAATAGCAAGGGCCAGGTAAAGTTGTAACAAACTCTTGCATGCAAGGAGATGTTTTCATTTTTAGTAAAACCATTTGCAGGTCTCATTCTCTTTTCAAAGTTTTAGAAAGTCTACTGCTGCAGCAATTAGATATTTGTCTTGCGGTGTTTCTACCCAGTGAGGGCTTATCCAAATGCAAAAAAGAAGTAGGCTTTGCATTAAGTTATAATTTTTTTTCACATGAAGTGAATTGCTACTCTAAATGTATAGAAATAACTCAAAGACTGAATAAGAGAAAATATAAATGTATATACTTTGCCTCTTACAAAAGAAACAGAACTCTTATTAAAGTTGATTTATCCATCATCCCCAACTTAAAATCTTGATGAAGACAGTTTACTTCCAGGATGCCTCAAGCCTTAATTCCAAATTCTTCATTAGGTCACCTTTGAAGCATTACCTTACTGTCACAGTAAAGAATATTATTTATTTATTACCCAGTCATAATGGAACAATGCATTGTTGGGTGAAATTACTAAGTAAAGCAATTAATTTGAAGATTGTACTAGTCAAGCACATGATGAATAAGAATATCACCTCTGAACACTAAGGAAGAGAAAGTCTATGGCTTTTATAAAGATGGGATACCCTATGCAGATTCTAAAACAAAATAACCACCAGTTGTTGATATGGATGATAATTGTCAAAGTGCTGGGCTTTTGATGCCTCCACCATGATTATACCTCCTTGATTATCCTGTACTTTTCGAGTACTAAAAGTAATCCTGCATTTCTGTTAGTCCATTGTGTGTGTGTGTTTGTGAGATGAGCAATGTTTCCAGAGACAGACCTGTAGATCTAAGTACTTAGCAGCAGTCACTTGCTGGCTTTTCTCTCCTCGTAGGGAAAATAAAATGTACTCAAATGCTACATGCAGCTATTGTCTTTTTTACTCCACACTTTAAAGTAAAATTCGTATTTTATTTTTTAAATCCATATTTACATATAGGGAAGGATAGAGATATAAATTGTCCATTTTTAAAAGAAGGAAATTTTATTTCAATATAATTGGAACTAATTTGAGTGGGGCAGGAATATTTAGAGAATAAGTGAATAATATGTAGAATAGAGTAAAACCATTCTAAAAATAAATGAATACCTAGAAAAATAGGTTAATGGGAATTAAAATATGAAGAAGACAAGCTTTCTTTTTAAAATGTAAATATTTCCCTTTTTACCTTATACATTTATACTTAAATATGAAGGGTGCTGAAATTAACAGCAGGTATAACAATCCTCAGGTATAATAGTCTTTTTGTTTTTAATTTACACAAGCAAAATCTGGAATAAAAACATTAGTAGGATACTGCTGTAACTTCTTGAAACAATTTTTTCCTTAAACAAGTTTTTTCTTTTTTTTTTTTTTTTTGTGGGTACCGGGGGGTCGACCTCAGGACCTCGCGCACCAGCAGGCGCCCATGCCGCTGAGCGATATCACCGGCCCCTTTTTCGTATGTGGGATCCGGGAGTCAAACTCGGGCCCTCGCGCTTGCCGGGCAGGCGCTTAAGCCGCTGAGCCATCTCACCGGCCCAACAAGTTTTTTCTTAAAAAAGCTTCTTCCTTTTTCCTATGACATCCATAAGGATGTCATATCTAAAATAATTCAGTACTATAAAATGTTGCATAATCATTCTGACATTCTCAAAAGGCAAAACAATCGTTTTTCATCACAAATCGATGAAGCATAGTGGGATGCTTTAAGCTAACATATTATCCCATTCAGCAATCCTTCCATGCACATTATAAAAATTAAAAGCATTTGATGGATTAAACTTTCTGGTATCACATAAAACAGAACTCAATTGAAAATGATAAGCAGTAAACTCCACTAAGAAGTCGATTAATAATTAAAACCTAAACAAGGAAGACCCCTATGTAGAGTTCCTCCTGAGTACTAATGATTTATTGTAAGTGATTGGAAGAGGGAGACACACGTGTACTTCAGTAAATTCCTTATGGCCTCAGTACTTCACTATGGCTCAATAGTTACTCATTAAATACTTATTGACTTACTGAAATCACAGCCTATTTACTATAATAAATTTCATTCAATATGTAGCAAGAATATTTTATATTCCAGTAGTGGTTTGCAAACCTCATTGTGCTTAAACCACAGACTTTCGGACCCTGTGCCCAGGATTTCTGATTCAGGTGGTCGGATGCACAGAACTTTCATTTGTAATGAGTTTAAAAGGTGATGCTGATCCTGTTGGTTCAGGAAATACTTTGAGAACTACTCCCATATTTTAACACCTTTCTAGTGTTTTTATTTTTTTTTCAAAGAATACGAGAGACCACATCATCAGAGTTTTTCAATACTCGAGAAGATTGGGAAAACAGACGTTATTGGCTATGTAAAGCTGTTGGAAACACTAGCTGAAGAACATTTTTGTGGACTAGTTGCCAGGTCTAAGCTCCACAGGACTTTATGAGAATATTTAAGAGCAGACAACTTTTCCTCCCTTGTGCTACAAGCTACCCTTTCATTCTCTAGTCATATTCTAAGCCTGGCTTGATTTATCTGAGGCCTGAAACTAATTCACATTGGGGCATGTTAACCTAGAGCTGAGTAATTTCACCACAGTCATCTCGCTACACCAACATTATCCAGTAAAAATGGAACGGATGCCACAAGTATAATTTTAATTTTCTGGTAGCTGCAATAAAAAAATAGTAAAAAGGAACAGATGAAACAAATCTTAACAACATATCTCATTTAACCTAATATATGCAAAATATTGCAACATGTAAAAAAACACAAAAATTGTTAAGGAGGTAATTTTCATTTTTGTACTCAACATTTAAAATTCAATATATAGCATACAAAAGTGTACCTCAATTAAGATGTTAAATTTTCAGCAGTTCAAATTACAATGTATGACAAAACAATAATTTCCTTTAACGGGCATCTATTTTATACCAGTTCAAGATTTTAATTTAATTAAAATAAAAAATAAACATTTTTTTCTCAGTAATATTATCGTGTATTTACTTCAAGTGTCCCATAGCTATATATGCATAAATAGCCACCATGAAGGACAGAACAATTCCACACCTTTAGTCATAGCTTTAATCCAATTCCTTTGGCAGGAAAGGCCTGGGAAGCCCTACTGCAAGGGATTGTATCACAGAAATCTGTGAGCCTCCAAAATAACTCAAATTCCACAGAGGAGGAGGAACTGAACAATTTAACAAAGGGCAAAGCTCAGTGATGTCACCAGGCCTGAAGATGAAAGGCCTCTCATCTTCATTGAAAATAACTTTTGTTCAAGTAACCAAGCACAGCTGAAAGTATTCAATTCAATGATCCAGGAGAAATTATTCTGTTTTATTATATTAGTTTCCCGAAAAATTTCAAGTTTGAAAATGAAATGCTATTATACTATAATGAAGGGAAAATGCAAATTTTAAAATAATTCTAGATGACACTGGTAAACTAATAGTGTTTACAGGAAACTTCCAGGCACCTTTGTTGATCTGTTTCTGTGAGGTATTTGAACTATGTTGTATTACTGGATTTAACTGTCCACTCACAGAGAGTTATTATCCCTGCTTTCCGGATGAGGATAGTGAAAGTATATAACGTTCCTAAGGTCAAGTGGCTAGTAAATGATCCAGTTTATTACTCTAATCCTTTTGTTGTAAATTATACACCAAAGTAAAAAGTATTCTCTTCATGCACTGAGGCTCCAGAGGTGGTTCTTGGATTAAGTAAATATGCCAATAATTGATTTCCAGGTCACTGGTCTATGAACAATGGTCTTTGCAAAGTAAAATCCTATATTATCTCAAAGTACTCGAGTATAACCGAGAGTAAGAAAGGAACAGGAGAACCTGCTGAAACCGGGAGCTCAACAGAGCTGCCCTCATTGACTGTGCTCTCATTCCTTGTTCTTTCACTCCTTAGTCCCTGCACCCATGGACAGCGACACCTGCAGTGCACACCTGATCATCTGGCATGCTTCCAAAAACTAACACAGAATTTTCCTCCAAGAACTTTTTAAAATCAAAGGAATTTTATTCCATTTTTCAGAAGAAAAAGTATATCTGGATTCACAAACATGAAGTTTTCTAATATAACTGCCTCGAAGACCAATACAGATTTCTAAACTTGTTCTAAAGTAATGATAAGTTTAGCTAACTCAGTTTCTGGAATAATAGCTCATCTCTCCATATATCATCCTGAATACAGGACTTTGGAATGAAGACAGAAAAAATTCACTTATAAACCACTACTCACTGAGTTCTTACTATATGCTCTGTTCTGTGATCCAGAAAATAGTAAATGGCTTTGAATTGTAACTGACACAAATTGTTACAGTAGTTCATAAATTCCCTTATCTTGGTAACTCGTAGGTAGAGAACATGCAATTACCAATAGCTGTCATTACTGCTAATAAAAAAAGAAACAATTTAGTCTTTCAGCCTTCAAATTCTGCTATCCGGTGTTATAATTTGCATTGTGCTTTAGGGCATTCTCGTAAAGACAGCAATGGGAGAAATACTAGTAGTCTGAGACAAATAAAAGATCTCCTAATAAAGCAACAATAACTTGGTATTACCTAAGGCATTCATACCAATGGCAATACTGGAAGTTTAAATGAAATTTGTAGTTTTGGTAAAATTGAAATTGTAGGAGTAAGGTTTGTTTGCTTCCTCTGCCACTGAACTGCATCCAGCCCTATTTAATTTTTTATATTTTATTTTTAGAGACAGGGTCTTGCTAAGTTACCTAGGCTGTCCCCGAACTTTTGATCCTCCTTCCTCAGCCTCCTGAGTAGTTGGGACTATAGGTGTGTGTCTCAGCATCAGGCTAAAAAGCATGCATTTAGTGAGGTAAAAAGAGAATAAAAAATAGTGAGTTGATTAACTCCTATTTTCTTTATAAAAATCATGGTGCTTGGGATTCAACCCAAGGCTTTGTCTGGGCTAGGAAATTACTCTTAACACTGAGTTATATCCCAGTCCCTTGATGAACTCTTCAAACTTTAAGTGCAACCTACTAGCTGTTGACTATTATATAGATTGTTGACTATTATACAGATTGCTATATAAACCACACATTTGAAAATTTATGTAAAAGACTATTAAAATAAGAAACTACAGTAATAGAAATATGGAAATATAAAATAATCATAGAAATATAAGCAGCACCAAAATAGAAAATATGAAACTATAATAATAGAAATTTGATAGATGAATACCAGATGTTGTCATGTAAAAAGAAAAACGAAAGAAACCAAAGAAAAAAAAAAAGAATCTCTAAAAATATTTCATTCTATTGGTTAACTGTAACAGGAAGTGGAAGTTTTGAAAAGAAATTAATGGGTAGTTTGTATTTGTAAAATTTAAAGTTGAACAAACCTCTGCAACCAGAAAGATTAACAAAAAATATGATGTGAAAAACTGATTTTTCAATAGTTTATATACCATGGACTTTGAAACCATACATTTTTGTTACTTTCATCATTCATCTGTTCATTATTTTTCTTAACAAATATTTAGTGAATGTCTAGTATAAGCCAAGCATTGTGCATGGTTTGAATCGACGGTGACAATCTTTACTCCACAGAGCTTCTTTGTGTGGAGAGAGATCACCAGGATTTGGCTAAATGGCATTAATCTCTTGGGTTTCCCAGAACACAAGAAGACTTTATTTTTTACTTTATACCATCTAGTATTTTCAGAATATTTTATTCCATTTTTAAATGAATTTTTAGATTATATATTAAATTTTAAATTTAGAAACTGCCAATTCATATGAAAACCAGGTTAAAAAAAAACAAAAAACAAAAAAACTAACAATATAGTACCTATTTTACCAGATTTTGAAAATGTGATTCATCATCTCGATACTCCATTTCTCCAGTTTAGATCTTTTTTGGAATGAACATCACACACATGCATACATGTATGTACATACTAATATGTGTGTTTGCATATCTAATACTTTTATATGCAACGCATACATATGTATACAATACATGTATACAATAAACAAATCCTAATTATATTTTTCATAAAGTATTTTGGAATTAGTTTCCAGTCCTAAAGACAAGTAGTGGTTCAATAAAATGCAACAGGGATAAGTAGTGAGATATAAGCAGCAGGTAGTTGGATTTTTCCTAGGATAAATCATCACATTTGTCTTGACTTGGATAATGCAATGTTTCCTCCTTGCAGCTCAGAATTTTCAGGGTGAAAGCTGCCTTGTACACATTAGTGATTAGCCAGTATCTCCTGACAGATATTCTAACCCATTACCAACTGAATTCTGTAGACAGGAACTTGAGTCACGATTTTGAAGGAGTCCTTTTTGAGATCCGTTGACTAAGAGTTAGTTAACTTATGGTGATTATTATCATTGAATATATAGAGACATGGATGAAATGATTAGCAAGGCCTATGTTATAGAAAAGAGAAAACTGAAGAAAAAAAATCTATGTGGTAACTGTCCCTATTCTTTTCTTGAGACAATGTGAATAGAAAAAGTAAACATTTATATTGGTTTAAGTCAGGTCTTTTTCACATTCTCTAGCTTCTTATTTCTTATGATATAAATTTATTAAGAACCAGTTTTTTACAAAAGATGTTATTAGTTTAACTTGCAACATTAAGAAATATTGGAATGACATTTTAGAGATTCTCACTTTTTCCTTTCCTAGAATAAGGTCAAAACTTTATTGACCCTAGGTAACTTAACCTCACTGAAGATAAAGCTTAATTTACTACTATGACTCCTGTAATCAGCACTATCGCTCATTTTAGTAAGAAAGAAAAGTCAGGCTTGTTCAGACATAAATTTTGCTAGAAATATTTTGGTAAGATCATTGAATCTTGCAAGAATTAATGCTTTCAAGAAGTATCTTTATTTTTAGGATAAGGATAGTCCAGTTCTAACTTTTTATTTCACAAAATTATTTCTAGACATTCTGAAAGTAGTAAATATATAAGCAAAAATAATTTTCATACTTTTATATTAATGAGAATAGAAGAAATGTGATACTACAATAGTATTAACTAATTTACTCTACTAAAGTTGCAATTTTTGATTGATGGATTTACATATTTCAGAATTATTTTGTAGATCATTGTCATTTATTCTTAATGTAGTATACATTTATGATCTAATTATAAGGTATACAACATACCTATATTATAATATTCATATCAAAATTGAATGCATTGGAACTAAAAGAGGTAATGTTTTAACATACAAAAATGTATCTATTATTCTGAGAACATAATTCTGAAATGGGTAAAAAAGCAAGTCAAGATATGCAATAAGAAAGTCTATTAGAAATTTTTCATCACAGGGTACTTACCTATCACACATAACAAAAACCAAGTGAAATAGGAAAGAGAAATGTTTTATACTGCATTTACAAGGGGGTAGAGGTAAACATATTACCAGGGAAGTAATGATTATATTCAGGTTTGCTTTTCTCACCAATGTTTAGGCTTCATCTCTGCCATCATTGTCCATTACCTTATGCCTTCTAAATGAAGCTAGAAAATATATGCCAGCAAGTACCACTCTTGGGAGAGTTGGTAATGGCAAAACTACTTTTTATATTTAAAATGCTTAACAGACATGATTTTTTGTGTGTCACTTTCTTTTTAATCTGCATATATCACAGTGCAGAACGTTGAAAATGAATTTAAATTTAGTTCTAAATCTGATGCAATATGTGCTTCTAAAACTTAGTGTCCTAGTTTATCTTAAAATACAAAGCCTTCCTCTAACAAATTAAAAAAAGAGAATAGCACATTATAGTTGGTCAACAAGTTTGTTTTGCTAAATGTCATCCCCCACCTCTAAAATGAGGTGTTAGCTCAAAACATTGTTATTAATTTTGGAAACATCTCTTTGAATTTCAAATAAATATTTTAAAATCAATTTAATTTGGCATACTAAATTTTCAGAGTCAGTGTCAGCCAATCTTATGATGAATGACTTCTACAAACATTTATAAACGCTGGTCTTACATCTCTTTGCTCTCTAGAAGATCAGGCATGCATTGAGTATTGCAAGGTGAGACAGAAACCCGAAGACATACGTACTTTTCCCATTTATTCTTCATTAGACTAGGTTTCAAATATGAATTTTTAAATATACCTAGAAAGTAGCTAACAATCAGAAAAATATTGGAATTAGAGAAGGATACTTGAGAATACTATAAACAAATACAAAAAATGAAGTTGTTATAAAACTGTTATGTGCCAGAGACAGCATGTTTAACAACATGCATTCAGCAGGTGTCAAGAATATGCCTGGAGTTTTCACAAGTCTTTAAGTTTCACAATTTTGCCAATATTCTGAGATAGCCTCTAGGGGTCCAACTTCACAGTTGAGATTGAGGTGCTAAAGCCTTTGCCTATGATCAAAATCCTTATAAATAGCAGAGCTAGGACTTGCACCTAGCACTCAGAAACTAAATTCTTTTCATAGCATCATATAAATCCTGCAGTTTGAAGAGTGAATTATCTTGTTCTACCAATGAAAAAAAAAGAGCTAGTGTCTTTGTTTTGAGCATACAAAATGCTACAGGAAATATAGTGTTATTCTTAATGAGTTTATAAACTAGATAGAAAAAATAAAATTTACTATCATAAAACTATTACAAATCAGCAGAGATTTATGGCCATCTTGTGTGAAACAACTTAGAAATGTTTTTCAGATAAATTTTGGATTTTTGATTTAAAATTGGTAAGGAAAGCATCCTGATTTGAGACTTAAACTGGAAAAACATGGATGAAAATATGGAAATGTGTGTGCATGTGTGTCTCTAGGACAAGGATTACGCAGTTCTGAATACAGTGTGCCGGGGGGAGAGTATGATGAAGTAAAAACCAGGTAAAGCTGTGCCTCTTCTAACTATGAAATTATCAAAGGCAAACAATTTGGGAGTTCAAACACTTCACAGAGTAAAGGACATACAGCAAGGCATAACAGAAAAATCAGATTACTTTGCATGGACTAAGTGGAAATATTATGTGAGAAATCTTGTTTCAATATGTGAGTGTACAGAAGAGAATGTATGTGTCTGCTTATGTATACCCACACACACAACACTAAATTTCAACATAAAATATAAATTTTCTATTTTTGACTAAAAATGTTTGAAAAACATCAGGATGCATAGTCAAGGTAGTTTATGGGTTAACTTAACAAAAGAGCAGGGGCTTTAGATAGGTAACAGAAAGAAATGGAGTTCCTTTAAATGTTATGAGAAAAAGGGATGCCGAGTAAAAACAGCTAATGTGTGAAATACAGTAACGACAGGAATTAAGAGATTTGCCTGAGCAGGAACAACTAGATTATTGTAGTAATCTACTGAGGTGTTGGGAATCTAGAACAACATATTGGCTGTGGATATAAAGAAAACAAAAGGACAGACTGATGTTTCAGAGAACAAGCATACAAAATAACTATAAGTAAAAGAAGATGGTAAGGAAAGAATGAGGATTTTCATCTAGTATGCCAAGAATGGTGCTTTTCAGAGACCAGTTTAAGATTATTTTGAGGAAAAGATAAATATGGCTTTCACCAAGTTAATCTTCCACTGAAGTTGAAATAGTCATTAGACGATTATGAAATTGGTAATTGACTGTACAAAGGGTTGTACAGTAAAGTTTGAGAAGTCAAACCATAGCTGAGAAATCAATAATAATAATAAAGGTGTAAGATCCAAAGACAGCAGGAGATGAGAATCAAAGAAGCAAGTAGATAGCACACTGCAATATCAAGAAAGCCAAGAAGGACAAGTTAACCAGACTGTATTTTGAGGAAGGGCAAGATGATCTGGCAGTGAAGATGGCTTAGAAACTTTCAGAGTGCAGCTTTGCTAGGACGATCAGGATTGGAAGAGTCCTGGAACTTGAACATGGAAAAAGTGGTGAAGAAATGTAGTGCGAAGGTGAAAAGAAGCCTAACAAGTTTTGCAAAAAAAAGGAGGAGACAGAAAGTGGAGAGTAACCAACTAGAAGATAATAGATCTCCTTTCTACTCTCCCTCTAAAATTCAGGAAATCTCTTTGGATGTTCAAAATAAGAATGGGCAAAGACAGTGGAGACATGGTATTGAAATGTCAAATGTTGGAGGATAAGTCAGAAATCCTGGTGGTGTGTATATTTAACAGTATACTGCTTTTGTGCCCACAAAACAGGCCCAGGAATAATTGACATATAGCAATCTTTAATTAAAAAGTAAAGTAATATAACTGTAGATAAAAATTAAAGCCAGATTTGCCCTGCCATGCCAGAAGACTCGGCTTCAAAGAGGAACATTCCTCTTCTTTTGTTTAAACTATGATGGTGTCCTTGAACTCTAAGGAAGAAAATTTTGTTAGAAGGGCTATAAAATATTAGGCTGCCATCAGGGGTGATTGGTGAGGCTCATTAAAACTTGGAGGAACTTCTAAATCCTTTACATCAGCACTTTACATCCATCATTCATTCTTTCCAATTGTTTGTGGAAAAATTATAAAAGCACTGAGAAACTTAATTATTTCCTATCCACCGTGAACCACTGCTCAAATAGTTTACAAATTTAGCAATTCACCTGAATTTCATGTAAGTTTGTCAGATATAAAATTTAATTTTAATATTTCTACCCTATTGAAATTTTTTACACACTAAATATGACAGAAATATTTAATAGACCTTACACTAGCATTAATTAGAACTGGAGAGAATCAAAGGTTTTGTTGGTTACCTTATCAGTGATATCATTACTCTCTTTTAAGACTTCTAATAAATTCTAAATTTCACTTAGCAAGAATCCTCTAAGGAAACAACATAGAATGATTTACAAAATTATTGATACAAAGTCAGATGTGCTCTAACAATTCAGCAAAAATAAAATTGTGAATCATTCCACCAATACATGATCAAGAAAAAAATTTTGAAATACAAAACCATATTATTTCCTGTGTGAGTGCTACTATCTCATACTCTTCCTCTTAAGTAACACCAGTGCACCCACATAACTAAGGTACTACCAAGCTTTGTTAACAGAGACATTTCTGCATTTAAGAATGAAAATCACATAACACTGCACGGCCTCTAGTAGTTTCCATTTCAAAGAATCTTGAAAATCACGTGTGACACCAGATTTCTAATGAACATTAGGAGTTAAGGTTGCACTTAACTAAATAATACTCATTCCTCTCTACAATTAAGCCAAGTAGGCACGCTAATTATAACACTGACACCAACAAATCCATATGTGTAATAAAATAGTATATAATAATAAGGCATACTGTGATAGATGCATATGATATAAACATATGTGACAATTTGGTCATTATACCCAGCATAGCCTTCTGTATTAATAACTGTTTATTTTATAAATGGCCACTCATCACAGCCCACTGAGTGCTGCCCACCCTACTGTAGTTGCATCAGAAACCGTGAACCATCAAAAACCAAGCTACTTCAGGTTTATTCCTGATAATCAGGGGCCTCCAGGAAACTGCACTAGCCTGCTTTAGGCAGAGCCCTACATTTATGGATAATGTTCTGTGTTAGTGATCTGCTTGGTGCAAGCCCATGTTTTATAGGCTGATTAACATCTGTCCCCTCTTCCACAACCAGTCAGATCATTATTATGATTATGAAATGTAAATTCCTTAAGATTATTAACATTAATTTTAGTTGCAGTTATACCCAGTGAGTTTTAATAGTTTTCTAACGAAAATGGGTAATATAATTTGCATTTAAAACTACTTTTATCATGTTCCCCTTTCACATATAGGTTTCTCAAATACCTTCTGTTACAATAGTATAGTGGGGTTAGGTTATGTTATTGAAATATCAATGAAATTTTGTGCTTTAATTTGACCATCCACTAGCAATTAGAAATTAAGGTAAAATGATTTGGAAAATGCAAGCCATAAACATGTAATTCTTTAAATAAAATAGATAACATATCTCTCAGTTCTACTATTTTTTATTTTAAATTGAGGCATAAATACCTTGACAATGCATATACACAATTAAATTGTCAAAATAACATTTATTAAATGATGGTAACAGAAAATGAAAGGGTATACTTTTAAGACTTTAACCAAACACTTATCTTTTCAAGATATGGAGGTGTTAAAGAATTGAAAGTGTAATTATTTCCATAATTGAGCAAATTAAAAATGTAATCAACAGCGTGGAGAAGGAAGAGATGAAATGTCTTTCCTGGGGATCTATAACTGACCTTCCTTGAGTATCCTCCTAAAGACAACTGAACACCAAAAGGCATTGAATGAGATCATGGTTTGCAAGATGCTGCTGCTTTGGATAGGAAGTAATCTCTAAGGATTATATTAAAAAGTCAGTTTCTGAAATTATACCCAAGAAAATATAAACAGATAAACAAATTCCAAGTGCAGCTGTAACGAGAATGTATGGTGTTCATTTAATTTTTTTTTTGTGCGATAAATATGAATTGTCTTCATGGCATTAGTAAGTTTGGATAATATTAGCTCTTCTTAGGGACACAAACATAAACATTTCCCAAAACTATCTACAAAATCTGTTTACTAAAATCACCTGCATGAACTCATAAAGCCAAACGAATCAGGGTTACCAGCTTGAACAGATCTGCATTTCATTTTTAATGTTCCTATAGATGCTACATGAGATATGGGTTTCTCTTGTAGAATACTGCAATATAATTTTATAGCAAATAGTGATGCCTTACTATTTTAATATACAGTACAAATAGAACCATTCCTTCTCAAGAGGTTTAAATCAATTTATAGATTCATACACTTCATGCATTATATTGGATAAAAAAATGTGTCACGAAGGTTGGTTTTAAAAGTACCCACCAGAGCAAATGAAATGTTCGATGAAGAAATAAAGAGCTGTATCATTGCCTAGAATTCAGTGATGAATGCCCATCTAAAATTCAAACAAGATGCTCCCATTTTTATGGACAGGAAACGAAATCTTTATTGATTCTTGCAAGAGTACTGCTTGCTTGAGAAAGCGAGCAAAATGATGACGTTTTCACTGTATAATGGAAAATGCTACACTCTGATAGAAATGGTAATATATGGGCCTTGGACCACATGCCAAGTGACCTTCAGCAAGTCATTTGACCTTGGTTTCTACCTCTGTAAAATGAAAGCCACTGAAACAAAAATAACAACAACAAAAAGGTAAGGAGGCCGGGCAGGGGGCAAGGGAGGAAAAGAGACAGGCAGGAAGTTGGCTAGGGGAGTAGCATTTGGGGAGCATCTACTCCAGGCCAGAAACCACAGGCACACTCCTTAGAAAGCACATTAGATGACCCCGGTTTCTTAGCATTTTAACATTTTGTGATTCTGTATCATTGTATCACCAGGTAATATTGTTTTTAGATTGATTCAAGGTAGAAATGCCTTTATTGTTATTATCTTGTTTTCATAAGGCTTAATCTAGTTAATTTACCAGAGACAAGATGTGGAAGGCAAAACAAGCCTCGAGTACTAGCTTTTACTTCTGGAAAAGTAAATCTGTCGTTTGGAACAAAGACCCGTTATCTACAGACTGGGAGCACTTTCACCTGTGCAACTGTCAGTATGCAGTTCTCACACAATACGACGTAATGAATTCCAGGGTTTCCGCCTTTGTAGCAGGGACAATCAGGATGTCCTGTTATCTATTATTCATCGCTCTTGCCTCAGCTCCAAATAGAACAGTAAACAGATCTAAGGAATAAATATTCTTCACAATGAAGAATTCATCATCCTTCTAGGATCAGGGTGTCTGGTCTCAGATAACCCTCTTGAATTTAGCCCGTCAGAGATTTCATTGACAAACTTTCTTTTGCAGGGAGAAAGCAGCATTTCCTTTTACATTGCCTTTATATATTCTTTCTATCAGTCTTTCCTGGCCTTGAAGCCATATTCCTACTCTATTTTCTGTCCACCACAGGACTAAATCTTTATTTTCTTTGCACATCACAATTGTGTTTCCTTACATTTGAATACCTCTCTCTGTCTCTGTCTCTCTTTCTCTCTCTCTCTCTCTCCCCCTCTCCCTCCTCTTTCCTCTTCTCTCTCCTCTTCTTCCGCCACTAATAACTAAATAGCAAACAGGAACTTTGCCTCGGTACTCTGAAAGTCGTATTTTTTTTACAGTATAAGTGACTTTCCAAACATCTCAAATTTAAGGACAATAGGTACTAATGTAATACTTATAACAATTAAAGAAGATGTATGTTACCTTCCAACTTACTTTAAACATGCTGCTTAAGTTTATAATCAGAGGAACAGAATTACCAAGATGAAGTCTTCCATTTGCACTAGAGGGGTTTTAAAGATTCTAAACAGACGAAAGTAATCAGCATGATACTATTTAAAATATGAGACAAATTAATTTTCTCAAAGAAGATAAACATGTGTTTAATAAGCTTCAGTAGTTTATAATAAATAAAATAATCAGTATGCAACTCAAATTTTCATTATGGTAAATGTGAATAAAAATTAGAAAAAAATCTTAAGAATGATACAATTGTGTGTGCACTAGGTTTTAGATGTGGTTTTGTAGCTATTAAAGAATGAAAGACAGTGAGAAACACAACACGTGGGTCAGTGCTTTGATGGGTTATGAGCACTGGAACTCAAAAAGTTATCCAGGGACTACCACCAAAGAAAATGGGTTGACCTTAATGTCAGTCTTAAAAGTCAATAAAATGTTAAGTTTGCACCTCAAACATGCCTGTCTCATCCCTACCAGCCAAAAATAAACTTTTCTTTTGCACATATTTGTAGGTTCAACCCATACTACCTTTTGGAAATAACTGTATATTAATTCCAACTTAACTGCATTCAACATGCTTTCACTCAATCTTTAAAGAGAATTCTGTCATTCTAGGTTTCACAATTTTAGTAAGCACATAAGTAGCAAATTTGTGTCTTCGAATTACATAATCAAGCTTCTTCAAAACTTATTCTCTAGATTTAAAAATCTTACTTAGAAATTTGTCTTACATTCTTCACTAACCACGCTTTGCTTTAGTAGAACTCTGGATCTGCATCATAGAAAAATTAACTTTCATTAAAATAATCACACTTTCTCTTTCCTATAACAGAATCTTGAAAACCACAAGCATAAATCAATACAAAGTACCCTACCCTGAAGGATTCACAGATTATTGAAGATCTATTTGTCACTTGAGAAAAAATTAATTCCCTCAAACAAAATTGAGATATTATTTACTGACATAGCAAAGAATTAAATGTAATTGGTTTATATATTTTTAGGTAAATGAAATATTGGATTTAAAATTAACATTCACTACAGGTATAAGGGACTAGTAAATACATCAATATATGATAAAACAATAGATGAGGTCCCTTTGAGACATTACTAAAATCTGAAATTGAAGTGAGGAAATTAAACACAACTAGTCGTTTATCAATATGTGTAATCCTGATTTCCTAAATTATAAAAATAAACCCTGTTTGCTATATCAGAGTATTTCTAATATTTTTCAACATTAAAAATAACTTATAAAAATGTAGAAGATGAGTTAAGGACTGATTTTTTATTGTTAGGATGAAAATGCAATCAACAGAATTTTAAATGTAAATCAATTCCTTATACATGAAAGTAAATGCCTAGAATTTAAAGAAGGTATTTCCCCTGATGTAACTATTTAAGTCTTACTGAAGTATTTGCAATGATTGTGTTGTTACAGATAGAGTCTGATTCTGAAAGAAAGTCACTTTATTAAACTGAGGTAAATCTTACAAAGTTTACCTACAATGAAGTGCAAATTTAAATAGAAAATTCGAGTTTGGACCAATGAAGAGACTCAAATAATCAACACTCCTATCAAGATAATGAACATATCTATCACTCGCCAAAGTACCTGTATGTTCCCTTCCAGTCAGTCCTTATGTTTTTTGCCTATTGCCAACTGCCACTTTGTTTTTGTCACCAGAGTTTAGTTTTCGCTAGTCTTGAGCTCTATGTAATTGGCATGTAATTGGAGCTATGCAGAGTGTATTCTTTTGTTTCTGACTTTCTATTTAACATTTTTTTGTGGAATTATTCTTTTTGAAATAACAATAGTTTATTATTTCTATTGCCAATTAATAAACCTGTGTGTGGTTATACCACAAATTTATTCACCTATTGATAATGGTGAATTTTCGACTTCCAGGTTTCAACTATTATTAAAAAAAAAACTGCTATAAATAATTCATACCAATCATTTCATGTACACGTATTTTCAGTCTTCTTAGATATGGACTTGGAAGAATTGCTAGATCATAGGTGAGTACGCATTTAACTTTATGGTTTTTGTTTGTTTGTTTTGTTTTATTTTGAGGTACTAGGAATTGAGCCCAAGGCCTTCACACTGAACTACATTCCCAGCCCAGTTTTCACTTTTTATTTTGAGACAGAATATTACTAAGTTGTCCAGGCTGAGCTTGAAATTGTGATCCTCGTGCCTCTGGCTCCCAGAGTTCTGGAATTACAGGCCTGGCTACCTTTAACTTTAATAGTGAAAAGCTAATTGTTTATAACATTTTGTAATCTCACTGGCAAATCATGAGCATCTCAGTTGCTCCACATCCACAATGATATTTGATATTGTCCGTCTTTAATTTTAACTGTTCTACTGGGTTTTGAGTGGTATCTTACTTCGGTTTTAAATTGCATTTCTATTTTCATGTGTTTAGTAGCCATAGTGCATTATTCTTCTACAGTGTCTGTGCAGGCCTCATTTTATTTGGGCTGTGTTTTCATTTTTTATTTTAGACACTCAGAAAAAGATATTTTTACATAGGCAAGTGTATATTTTATATACATGTCCACACATGATAGAATATAAGTCCCTTGTCAAATAAATGTACTGAATATTTTATCTGTTTGTGTCAGTTTTCATTTTGGTCAAGGAGTTTTTAGAAGTGAATATGGTTTTATTTTGATTTCCAAAAGGTTAGTGCATTTGGTACCTTTTCTTAGAAATCTTTACCCACTGTAATCTGTAAAGATTTTTAAAAATTTGTTTCTAGAAATTTCTTCATTTTAGCTTTTATTTTTATAATTAAAATCAAATTAATTTTGTGCATAATATAGTGTAGGGATCAAGATCCATTTTGTCTTATGTGTTTTTCCAGTTATTCTAGCTCATATGCTCATTGCATTTCTCAGTTACTATGATGTCTTTATCAAAAACTCAATTCAAAGTAAATGTGAGGATGACTTATGACCTATTTTGTTCTATTTATCTATTTATCCACACTGATACTCATCCCACATTGTCCTGATTCCTGTAGCTTCATAGCAATTCTTAAAATGAGGTGATTTCAATCCTCCAACTTTGTTCTTCTCTATAGCTACCCAATGTTCATTGTAATATTTTGCAACTTTTCTGTAGGTGTGAATATTTTTCAAACACAGATTTAAATAAAGTGACAATAGCAAAATTAGTTACAGAAATCACTCCATTTGTAATTTCATGATAATCAGGTTATTTGAAAGATATAGTAAATTTTATTTTAGAGCTTCCAATGACTTCTATATCTATTTTTTTCATATAAGTTTTGAATCAGCTTGTCTGTCAGCCTGCCAATCCTAACTCCAATCTGCTATCATTGGGATTAGGATTGCAGACCGATTTGGGAGGGCTCAACAAGTGTACCATATTGGGACTTTTGATCCGTAAACAAAGTATCTTTCCTTTTTCTTATTTTCTCCCTGCTTTCTCATAATAATTTTTATGGTTGTTTTAATATAGAAGTATCAGACATTCCTGGTAAATTTATTCTACTGGTTTTATTTAAACAGTTCTTTAAAATTTCATTTTCCATTTTTTTGTTAATACACAAAAAATGTTTGGTAAGTGATAATATCACCAATAATGGGAGAAACTGACATCAGGTGCTTCTGATGATGTTCAAAGAACATCACACCATTTATATACTAAACATAGCAAAAATTTACAACTTAAGTCATGAGAATTAATAAAGCAAATCCAAAATAAGTAGTCTACAAAACAATGAAACTGTCCCTAAGAATATCAATATCATGAAATACAGGAAAGACTCAGAAAGCCACTCTGATCAAAGGAGACTAAAAGGTCATGACAATAAACTGCAATGCATGATACTAGCTTAAATCTTGAATTGTTAGTGGCCTACAGGTAATAGTGTTATCTCAATACAAAATTTCATGAATATTTCAGCTGTAGTCACACAAAAGAATTTCCTTATTATTAGGAGATAAAATATTAATGTATTTAAGCATGAGGAGTCAGCATCTTTGCAAATAAATTCAAATGGCTCCACAAAATAAATTAGTGGATACAAAACACTGGATACAAAATATCAAAGTTGAGAGATAAAGCAAATGTGGCAACTTGTAAATAATAGCTGAGTCTAACTGAAGGTTACAGGAGCATTCATTGTGATACTTCTACAACTCTTCTGTAGGTCTGAACATTTTTCAAAATAGACTTAAAGTGATAATAGCAAATTTAGCCATATGTATCATTCTTTCTTGCATTTTTACAACAATCACAGCCATAATAACCAGGTTATCATTTGAAAGATAGCAGTAAATTTGGCTTATGAGCTGCCAATATTTTCAATGTTTTTCTTTATAGTATGAAGGACAATTTTTCCCTGGGTTATGGAGTTGAGGACAAATACAGGATGGTAGACTGGAAGTAATGACTCCCAAATCAGGAGTATCATGTGCTGTTCTTTTCTGTGACAAAATTTTTACAAAGGATAAATTGCAAATAAACCAGACTGAAGTCTGTTGCTTTTTAATTTTTCATTTTTTTATGTTTTTGGTTTTGGTTTTCTTTCCCATTTCTTGGTTCATTAAAAGGGGAAACATTTTTTCAGCTGAAAATATAGCCACTCACAATAATGTAACTTCATCTCCCCACATCATATGAATTCTGTAATGTGTTTATCAAAGCATTTCTTTATTACAATGAACTTTGTTTAGCAAATACAGAGTCAGAAGGACACCATAAATTAATAAAATCAGACAGATAAGTGTGTGGAGGGTATAATTTCTCAGACCTCCATTTATTTTGCTCACATTCTTTTGGTAATATTTCATCATGTGCAATGACCTCAACAACCAGGAGTAATTCAAAAGGTAAAGTTAGTTGAATGTAGAAGTAAAGCAAGAGATTTATAACCATTATAACTCCCTTTTCTTTCTTTTTGAATTGTAGCACTTCAAAACCTAAATTTGTTTACAAATCAAATTTTCACAAAGGTGATTTCCTTTTTGTTTATACTAAATCCACAAAAATACAAACAATATGAAAATACTAGCTGTACCACATTGATTTAACTTTCCTCTAAAAAACTATTTCCTTTTTTATGGTGCTAGGTATTGAACCCAGGGCCTGCGTATATTAGATAAGCTCTCCAGTGCTAGATTGTACCCTGAGTCCCAGTTTAATATTCTTTATTTTTCATTTTCGGTATCTGTACTTTCCTCTTGAAATTTGAAGGGATTTATTTTTATGTAAAAATTTTGAACAAATACATTGATTTTGCACTGCAAACTCTGGATTAATTCATATTTTATTGTTTTTATTAGAATGTTGATAACTTTCTCCTTAAATGTTATCAGCTCCAACATTTCCAAGGGTATCCCTCTTACTAAATCCACATCCTTCAGACAACGAATTCCACATACCATACAAGAATACTTTTATCATAAATTAAAATAGACTAACTTAAATAACCAAGGCATGAGGGGAGAAACCAGGGGAAAAAATGACAGTGCACATGCTTCATACATAGCCAAGTTTAGTCCAAGACAAAGAACGTTTTGAAAGTCAAATATACCTTCCAACAGGCTGTTGGCATTAAACAATGAACTCAGGCTTTTTACTCCTAGTCCATTACTGCTTTCTCCTGACTCATAATGGTTCACAAAATGGCTAAGGTTAATCCCATTTCCTAAGCACCATAAACATGGTATTTATAGAGGTATCTATTTGTAGTCTTATATCAAAGAGGTCAGCAGATGCAATGCATTCTTTAGAGGAATTCAAAACATTTCTCCAGATTGCAAGATAGTGTCTTTGTCTCCACAGTAAGCATTTTAGGCATTGCAAGAATGAGTGGCTACATTTATAAACTCACCAGCTTAGAAGATCTAAAAAATGTTTGTCAAAAGTTTACATTATAGAATGGTGTATACATTTTGGAAAATCTGATACACAATGCCAGACCTAGTTATTATGTAGTGTCCATACCTCCATTTTGTCTGGAATAACCCTAGATTTTCCCCGTTCTTATGGTAAAATTATTAATAACTTCTCTTCCCACTTTTAAATGAACTTTGCTTTGACTTCTAAATTATATGAATAACTTAGCTACGGCACTTTCATTTGTATATTTACATCTACATATTTTCTTCAAAAGACAGGTTTCAGTTATTTCCATTTATTTACTTTAAATAAAATTCATCTTAATTCTTATTAAGTCTTGGGTGGAGGAGGGATGAATGCAGCTTACATTTTACTTACTGTGTAAACTGAGAAATTTTTGCTTCCAAACACACTGCTTTGGAGAATACCATAGCTCGAACTGGTTGCAGTACAGCTAATAGAGAATTCTGCACTGAAAAACTGTGCGTCCAAGTTGGCCCAGACTGTTGACATTTACAGGGTGACCATACCTAAAAATGAGTCTCAGAATTTCAAAATAGAACAAGAACTAAATTAAATTATCAAGAATATGATTGAGGCCATAATCTCCTGGATGAAGTCCCTAGAACCTAACATTTTAAATTTATGAGAAATGTCGATTTCCTCTGTTGCTTGCTAATGTCAAAATTTGGTTCACACATATTTACTCAGCCATATATGTGGTTGTAAATTTCCTTTTGAATGCAACACTCAGCAAGCATATCAATTTAATATAAATTTTAATCCACATATTTTTCACATTAATTTTCTTTCCATATTATTTTATCTGTTAACATATATTGTGTTAACCAGGTACTAAGAATTGTAAGTGCTCTTATAGGTATGAGCACATATACTACTGCAAAACCCTATGAGATAAATTCTGTTGTAATCCTAGTCCCAGTTTCACTGATGGGGAAACTGCAGACAGGGTAGATAATTTGTGAAAGATCCCATGAGACAAGTAGGTTCAAGGTCTGGGCATACATAGGCCACCTGACACCACTGTCCATGATCTAAGCCATTATACTAAGCCCTCTCTTTATCATCCTTTTCAAATAAGCAATAAACTACATCCACTTTCTCAAAGAAATAATTCACAGATCAAATTCCATCTTAATTCAGAATTTGCCTCATGTTTTAACTATTGATTGGTTTGTAGAAATAATTTTCTGAACTGCTAATCTATATAAGATATTGTTGGAAACAGAAGTGAATTTAAATCATTCGTAAAAACCTTCAGAGTTGCGTACAATCAGATAATCACATAATCGTAGTTTTTAAACCTTACCACACATGAGAAACACAAGAATTTTGATGCCTGTTACTTCCAAAGAAGAATATGATTGAGGTATCAAAGACCCAGCTCTCCTGCACAAGAGGCAAGTGTTTGTCTAACCTTAAGTAGGAAGGAAGATTAGGAGCCTCTAAATTTCAAACATTTAATTGCAAAAGGACTCACATTTCTCTGTCAAGATAGGACTTGACTGCACAATGTGTGTTGTACGTGTCATTGTACCTACGGGAAGGGAGAGGGGCCGAGGTGGAGCAGATGGCCGGGAGCACTGGCTTAGGAAGGAGACAAGCTGTGCTCAGATGGTAGCATTTCTACACTGAGCTGCTGCATTAAAGAAGTTACAGAACTTCATCTTTTCAATCTGTAAAATGGGAACAATAAAATATCTATCCTTTAGATATTATAAGAATTGAAGAAAATGAAAATTTAAGAACCGTACCAGTACATCATTAGTGCTCAATAAATGAGTTATTACTACTGAAAGTGCCCAAACCATACTCTATTACTTAATTCAGGTGCAATTATAAAATCACATAAAATTTGCCACAGATAAATTAGCGAGCCCAATTTTTTAACTCATTAGCAAGATATTAGTATGCATTAATGTGAATAGAGAAACTAAAACCAAGATGAACAAATCAGAAATGGACTTTTAACCTGATGTATGGTTAAACAGTATTGGCACGTCTAGAAAGTGATTATTTTGGGCCGATGAGATCTCTCAGAGGCATAAGCACCTGCCTGGCAAGTGCGAGGTCCTGAGTTCGACCCCCAGTACACACACACACAAAAAAAGTGATTATTTTAATTCTATATCAATGAGATAAGCAGGAAGGAGGTCCTTCCTGGTTATATTATAATGTCATTAGTATTAAAAAATTGTTTCAGGTCTGTCTGAATACATTATTCTTAGGATCTTTTATCTTTTCCGTGTTGGGATCTTCATGAATGAAGCTTCATGAATGGTAGACAAGCACTCTAACATGGAGGTAAATCTCCAGCCTTTTTTTTTTTTTTTTTTTTTTTTTTTGAGACAATCTGTCTCTAAATTTCCTTGACTGGACTTGAACTTGAGAACTTCCTGCCTCAGCCTATTTAGTAGCTGTGATTAAAGGTGTGTGACACCACACCCAGCATTTTGGAATTTTTAATAGATGATAGCATAAATCTGCTGGAATGAAAATAAATATCTGGGATTTCTTTTCTTTGTCTTTTCCAGATACTGTATTTCTCATTCAGCTAAACCAGTTCAAAGATCAGGCTTCATCTTCATTCTTTATATTTTAAATATATGTTACAACAATTCTTCAAATGTTGTAGAAGAAGTACTTATGAAAATACTTTTGCCTATTCTGTTATACCTGAGATTAGTTGTCATTTCTGTATAGAGCTATATCTGTAACAGATATTTAACTTTATCTTCTAATATTGAAAAAAATTAAAAAATGATATTATGAAATTCTTAGTAAAGATTTAGAAAATGCAATCAGTGTTGTTCACATTCTCAAAAAAAAAAACAACTCATTGATATAAAGTATTTTGTAAAAGATATTCATCACTGAAGTTATTGACACACTCAAGTGAACCAATAATTAAAATAAAATGTTCTATAACACAAACTAACATACTGAAATGAATATATTTAATACAATCAATGTTGATGAGTATGAAATTTCAGTAGGACACCTTCTGTTCACTCTAGAAACATGAACTGCAGAGAAACAAGTCCTGCAATTTTAGGATGAGAACTGAGTAGATGACAGCTAATAGGAAAGCGGAAGTCATGCATTATTAGTGGCATATTTGTGGAGTTCTTCATTCAGGGAACAAATTCTGAGAATAGCAGTCTGGGAATCCATAAATCCTACTGAGCCTTGGTTAAGTGACATTCATTATAAAGAACACCTGGAGGGAAGACCTGAGAATTGAGTCACAGCTAGAAAGATCCGATTACCTGAGCTCTGCATGTCTTGGTTAAGAAAGGCAGCCTGAGAAGGGAAAGATCTTTCCCTGCAGTCATTTCAATAGTATTCTATTGGGATATTGGAATAAAGTTAGTGGCTTATCTAATACACTGTTGAGATTCTGCTGCTTAAATATTTCCTCACATATTGTATAAATTTGAGCCTTTGATGCCATTTATAGTTTTTAAGTACATTTTAATCTGCTACATGTGATTCTAGCAGGAAATTCATTCTCTATGAGTTTGCTGTCTTTTATGGTGATCACACTGCATCTCAACACAAACTACTGGATAAAAATTCTTTCTACCTCTCCCGGTTTTCATCAGAGTTTATATGTATATGATAAAAAATACTGAAAACAATTTAAAATCCAACTGATTTCATATACAAGAGAAAAAGTTCAAGATATGCTAAGGTAAAGTAAAGTAAATTATTTAAATAGTAAGAAATTGGTATCAATTTCCATATTTGTGTCTTGGAACATTGCCAGAAAATCACTGAAATGAAAACAGGAGTGTGAAGAGCAGTTTGTGCAAGAGGCATCCAGCCAGATCAATCAGCTGCTGAAGAGATTCTCACTGCTCCCAGTGATAAGAATACTCAGCACTACTTTATTTAAAGAAGAATATAAATTGACTTGCATATTTTCAATGTATGTTTTTCAATAAAGATTTTTGGCTAAAGTTTAGTAATAATAAAGTACAATTTATATTGGGACAACAAAAATTGACAAGAATGCTAAGTTTTCTTATACACATAAAATGTACAATTAAGGACATTCTTTTTTGGTGTATATAATTTGACGAAAAGTACCAAAGATACATGTATTGTAGTAAGCTACATTTTTTAAAAAAATGTACAGTTTAACTGGCAGTTATATTTTAAGATGTATATAGAAGATTAAAAATGATTCAAGTAGGTAAGATAGATTACATATTTTAGTATATTTACAATAATAAAAAGTTGGAAATGTTAAAAGTGTTATTAATACAGTACTTTTGGTAATGTATTAATTCATTCAATGCAATAGTTTATGAATATTTAAAAAATCTATGGGCAGTCTATGTAAAAATATTGTGTAACTATCAAAACCTATGTGAGTTCAGTATAAATTTCTCATTTAAGAAAGCCAGATATACATGGGTTTAGACAGGGAAGTGCTGCCCTGGTCTTTTTAAAAATATCCCCATACAGGCACATGCACATATGTGTGTATTACTATATAAAAATTATAGATCAGACACATGTCCTCATTTTAACCATTGAAATCTCTTAGTTCCAAGGTTACATAGACTTTTACTTTTTATGTTCTCTCTGTATTTTCTAATTTTTCAGCAGTGGAGTTAAATCACTTTGACAGAGAGACCAAAAGCAGAGATATGAAGCACTTTCTGAGGTGTCGAAGTCTTGCATCAGGATGTGACTGATGAAGTGTCTTCTGACACCATACAGGCTTTACAATCTCAGTCTATGACCCAGGGTTGGAAAAAAAGAATTCACCATGTTAGGAGACCAGTATAAGGATGAGAATAATTCCAGTGTGTGAAGAAGAATGATAGCAGAAACAGCCATCAGAATAATAGCCAGGTTTTTATCATGGGCATTTAACTGAGGAGATTTAGAGAGGCCTGGAATGGCTTGCAAACTTGCACATGATAGTGTAAGCAAAGTCCTCCTTTTACTGACCTGTGAATGCACCATCGAACTCAGCAGATGGTGTAGGCATTAGGGATCTATCCATATTGTTTTGTCCATTCATGTTTCTCCTTTCAGAATAACTAGGAAGGTGATTAATTATGTCTTTTTGGAGAGATATGTTATTAAATACTAGAATAAGCTACTTTAAAATATATAAACTATGTGGCAGCACATTGCTGCTTCTCAATTAATAAACATAAGTTGCTGATTTTTTAGGTTCTCTTTCCTAGCAAAATAATTGGCACAAGATGTTGGATGAGTGAATGAATAAATCAATGAATGAGGCATTTTTCAGACACTCCAACTTACAAAGAAATTCATCTTAAATAAGTCTGTTCCTAGCTATTTTAAATCTATTTCTTGCTCTTCTGTCGTTTTCTCTGGTTTTTAATAAATGGCTTAGTAAGTCAATTCAAAATACACAACATTGAGCAGAAGAAACAGAAACAAATTATGTGTAATCTCAAGAATGTCTTAACAGAGACATTGGAGTGTGTGGTATTTCTACACAATGGAGTACTACTCAGCCATAAAGAAAAATAAACTGGAAACTTTTATAGGTAAATGGATGCAACTCGAGAAAATACTCACAAGCGAAATAAACCGGATGCACATTTGTAAACATCGTACTGTCTCCCTAGTATGAAAATGCAATTTCACTGTGACTATTCCATTCCTTAGTCTTCTATTTTTACCTAGCTTTTACATGGCTTAATCTTATACTGAGTAATATTTTTCTCCAAAAGATATTTGTACATTCTCTACTGCTTGAGTTTGTTAATACATAAGAATGTTTACTTGCTGTCCTTAAAAAATAAATAAATAAATAAAAAATACAAAAAAAAAAAAAACAACAAAGCTGGGCATACTGGTGCATGCTGGTAATCTCCACTATTCAGGAGGCTGAGGCAGGAGAATCTCAAGTTCCAGGCCAGGCTGGGCGACATAGCAACTTATTGAGACCCTCATCTCAAAACAAACAAACAAAAAGTTCAAAATGTGGTTCCCGTGCTGAAATTACATCTTAAGATCTCAAAAGAAAGTCATCTTTGTGGAAGTTGGGGGGAAACTGTAAGAAGCGATTTCCGCAGGATGTGGAGTTTCCCCACACCCCGCCTGACACAGTGACAGCCCTTGGACTAAGATTCTGTAGTATCGATTAGCGGCTCGTTCCTTTAAGACCTGAGTGACGTGACTGAATACGTCAAACTGGCTTCTGTGAACGTCCTTATGGAAGGGCTGCGTGCCAGGGTTAGCAACTCTCTGGGCTTAGTGCTGCCCGCGGCACCTGGCACGAGGCTGGTGTTCCCTAAATCCTGGCGGATGTGTGTCCCGCACCTGTGCTTTCCCAGCCTGCATTGTCCACCGACCCCGAGTGTACAAAACTAATGTTTCCCAAAGCTCAGCCGGTGAAAGTACAATATCTGTTCATAACAGCGTTATTCACAGTAGCCAAAGAGCAGAAACAGAGTAGCAGAGGTCAGGTGGCCGTGATCAACAAGGGACGTGGGTATGCGTGGAAACACCGCAGTGAGCGGGTCAGTGCGTGCACTTACTGCGTAGTAATAACTAATAATGATAATAACAATAATAGGCACGATGGCAAGCACAAAAAAAAAAGAAGAAAAAAAAGAAAATAGGAAATGTAGGAAAGACATCCCAAAGGACTTACAGAAGACCTTAAGAAGATGCTGAGAATGAAGATGCGCAAAGGTTTGCTTAAAAGAGGGAGGTGTTGGAGACGCATAGAGGGACGGCCACAAAAAGCTATAGAAAGACTGCAGTGGACAGAGAAGAGTAATCCTAAGGGAAGTGAGCTATGGGAGGAAGGTGGGCACAAAGAACTGGGTACTGAATTTGACATTTGGCCCAGGATGAAGAAAAGTAGAGGTGTTGTAAAAAACCATGGACTTCCCACACTAGTAAATTTATACTTGCCCTTTTAAATATTGGTGGTGATTTTTTTCAAATTATATAATCCAGAGAGGAATTAAAATTTTGTTGTGAGAAGGAATGAATCACACTTCCGTGTGGATTTTCATCCCAACTTTCTGGACCAAGACTAGATAAATTAATACACAAGGGGCCCTTCACCAAAAATGTATTCCAAATCCAAATTGAATACATAATGCATAGCCCAAAGCTGAGATACTTTTAAAAACAAAACAAAGTTCATTTACATTTATGCAAAGATTTTAAGCATTTACTAGCTACACTCACTCTACTGAAGTTTGACATGCTGCAAGATAGAGATTAATTTTAATTGATAAAGTTATGTTTAAAATGCAAAATGCTTGATGTGAATTATTAATCAGATTTATACTTTGCATAATCAATATAATAAAAAATTAGGAACTAGAAGGGGGAGATACAGGACATACAGGAAGGAGGATGCAGGAAAGAGGATTTACAGGTAAGATTTAAAAGTGTATCCTTCGTGGGCCGGTGAGATGGCTCAGCGGCGTAAGTGCCTGCCTGGCAAGCGCGAGGGCCCGAGTTCGACTCCCAGATCCCACATGCGAAGAAAAGGGCTGGTGATATTGCTCAGCGGCAAGGGCGCCTGCTGGCACGCGAGGTCCTGTGGTTGACCCCCGGTACCCACAAGAAAAAGATAAAATAAAATAAAATAAAAGTGTATCCTTCGAAAGAAACATAATAGAGTTTGCAAATATAGACAAATCTAGATTGTGGAAATCAGATCCATCTTCCTTTGTGGTCCTGAGTACTTTACTTAACTTCTTTGAACCTCAAATTAGCCAATCTGTGGAATGGAATAATGTCACAATGTCTACTCTCATATTTGTCATAAAGATCTGAAAAAGCAATTTACATGAAGTACCAGTCACAGAAAAGGAATACAATAAACACTGATGTCTTGGGAGATCTATTTTGGGTAGAGAGCCATGGTCTATAAACTGGGACCATCTGGAAAGCACATCCAACCATGTATAAAATAATTAAATATAGCTAAAGAGCAACGGATTAGTGTTATTTTAAAATAAGTGATATACATAAGTTTTTTTAGAAAAACCAAAAATATTTAGTATAGCTAAGACATATATATATAGAAATCTAGTTAAAAATTATTCATTTACCATCTGATGTTCTAATGATTTTTGTCAAATTGATATGATCTTAATTAGCATATACAGATACTTTAAGATTGAGATTTCAATAGGTGGTCTTTTCTAATGTAAGTACTTTCTACATATAGATATATTACTTTAGTTTGTTCTAGATTTTGTCCTTTACTGGTTCTTTGAGAAATTAGCTGTAAACCACCAATTGATACTCTAATTTTTTGTCAGCTTGAACTTCATCTTGGGTCATCAGCACAGATTTCACTGATGAGAATCAAGTGATGTTTTGAGCATAGTTCTCAGTGGTCAACATGAGAGGTAACAGACATTTCAAGTTGTCTTGAACCCATGAAGTTATTACACGTTTCTCAAACCCAGAGTTTCAAACATGAAAGTATTAATGTCCTATCGAAACCAGTAAACAATGACAAATAAGAATATTACTAATGATACTGAGGAAAGAAGAAAAGAAAAAAAATAGGAAAAGCAAAGTGATAAAGCCTGCAGTGGTGAAAGTGTACCTGCTGTAATAATAACTTCTGACTGATCATTTTGTAAGAAAATGCAGATAAACAAAAGCACTGTGGCCCAAGGAGGCTGGCATTCCCATGTGACACAGCCTCGTTTGAGATCGTCTATAAATTGGGCCAACTAGCCGGGTGTGGTGTCACATGCCTGTAATGCCAGGACTTGGGAGGCTGAGGCAGGAGGATCACCATGAGTTCAGGGCCAGCCTGGGCTACATAGTGAAACCCTGTCTCTAAATAAATAAAGCCAAACAAAGAGAGACTATACACATTCCTTTTTCGCATCTGCCAGTTATTGCCATGAAGCAATATCCACAGCTCTTTTTATCGCTTATCTGGGTAAAAAGTAGTGTGAAACATTTTGTCAAATAGCGGAAACAATAAACAAAGTTCATACAAGCAGCCCTATTTTAACTGGAGAAAGGTCACAGAGGCTGCCTCAGCCATGATTTGAGTTGTGACAGAAAAAGCACTTTGCTTTTCTTAACTAGAACTGAAACTAAAATTAAAGGTAAAAGAAGAGGATATATGAAATGGTCACTCATGACAATAGGAGCATGGTACTCCATTTCCTCATAACACACTTGGGACAAGTAGAGATTTGGCCTTCTTAACTATTCAATAATAGGGCATATTTCTTCATTTTGGTAATTAATGATTTACCACTGCCTCTTAATTACTTCCCAGTATTACAGTACTGTTGTTACATGGAGAAAATACAAGAGAGAGACAAAAAATATTTATTTGGCAATTCTAATTAATGATTATTATTTTTATGTATAATAGACTGGTATTTTATTATTTCAGATTTTGCACTTTCGTTATTGCATAACTCTGAGATCAAGATTATGAATTTTCAAGAAAACAAAATAATAAGATGCTGCATTAGATATAAAATGTCAACACTGTGTAATGTAGGCAGTTAGGAGAGTAACTGTTTCAAACCCTTCAGTGAAATCAAGTAAGAAAAGAGCAGCAGAGCTCTTTAGGTTCGGCTAGCAGAGGTTGTCGGGAGACAACAGCGAGTCGCTAGTGGAGTGGTAAGTGTGACACCTGCAACAACGGGTTAATAATTTCTGGTTAACAGCTTCTGCCTAACTCTTCAGCAGATATTTTTCTAGCTATTTGTAAAGTTATTGTTATAGAGATGATTTAAAATATTAGATTATTAAGCATAGAACAAAGGTCCTTTATTAAATTAAGGTGAAAATTGCTCTGAAGTATATTTTTAAATGTATTTTTATTCCTACATGTTGCAGTACATAATTATTCTGAAGAACATTTTAGAAGTGGTTTCTAAAAATAAGAAAAAAAAACAAAATATCACACTTTATACCTCATTTCCCCCAGATATCTTGATTTCAATGTTTCTTTCTTTCAACTCCATGTAACATTCCTCATCCTCTTTTCGTTCTTTAAGTAAATACTAATTGAGCGATCATTGGGTACCAGGTACTCTTCCATGAAGTCTGGACAGGGAAATTAATGAGACCGGATAGTTTTTTTTTTTCTGAATGTGCTCAGAAAATAGATAAAATTAATTGCCAAAATATATAATATATAGCGCACTCCAGATATTACACTGGAATCATAACCAAGTATGAAGGGATACAGAGGAACCTGCAAGGAAGGCATCAGGAATGACTTTACAAGGAAGCTTTTTGATTTGTCTTTGCAATGATAGCAATAGTCTGTAACATGAGAAGCAGAGGGAAGGGCAGTCCATTCAGAGAGATTTTGAACTACTTACTATAGATAAAGAAAAACTTCTGAGGGGTGAATAAAGCATTGGGTGCATACAAGTGCGTGGCTTTTTTGAGGAACTCTGATCTATCAAGTATGATTGGAATATAAGCTTTATAGTGAAACAAAATTGGCAATATGTTCACCTAATTGTTACATATTGAGCATATTATAGGCAAGAAAACATGCCAAAAATAATGCTATTTCTTTTATCATATGTAGTAAATTTAATTGGGCAAAAAAGTAGCTATAATTCTCCAAATATTTTTCAGGAAAGTAGATTAAGGGATTGAGAAAGCATATTTGCTCAAGTTTATTTAGCTTTTGTCAGAGCTACAAATCGAATTTGGATCTTCTAAACATGCCCTACTTAAAATACAAGCAAATGTGACTCAGAAGGCCACCAAGCAGCCTATGAAAAAGTTGAGAACTTTATCTTGAGAGCTTTCATGATTTCAAATAGGTTCTTAAACCAAAACCTATTTTTGATTAAGTAAATTTTTATGCCTCGGTATGGCACAAATCCATTAAGCATCGGTAAGGGAAAATCGTAAAGAACTCAGGCTCTACCATTTACAAGCTATGCGTGATTTGACAAATTATTAAGTTTCTCTGTGTCGCAAGGTTTTTTTTTATAAAATGGGGATAGTAAGAATACTTTATGGGATTGTTGTACCATTATTTATTTATTTTTTATGTGGGTACTGGGAGTCAAACTCAGGACCTCGCACTTGCCAGGCAGGCGCTTACACTGCTGAGCTATCTCACCGGCCCTGTACCATTATTTAATACTTGAACTTCATTTACAAAGATTCATGACTCCAATAATTCATCAGTGTGATTCATGTTTCAGGAAGGTCTCTGATGGCATGGTAGAGAATGTATTGGAGAGGGACAGAAATGGAATTCTACGGTACTTCAGAAGAGGACTAAGTATACTTTAATCAGAGTACTTGACAGTGGATGGAGAAATAGAGGTAGCACTGTGAGGTATTTCACATTTAAATATTGAACAGATTTGGTGACCACCTGAATTTAAGGAGAAGAAGGAGAAAAGAAAAAAAAAGTTACCCCAAATTTTATAGTTTAGATGGCCAGATGAACGGTGATATCGCAATACTTTGTATCCCAACAGCTACTGCCCTGTGGCACAACTATCCAAACTCTCCTGGCAGGCTGGCTGCCAACAATTGATTCCGTGGCTATTTACAACACACAACAATGAACAAAAACCCTCACAATCCAGTAGAAGCAAATTTCTCCTACTAAACCTACCCTGTGCTAACAGCCTTAACTGACCCTGTTCTCGAGCCCTTTGGTATAAAATTAACTAAGCAGTTATCTATCTCTCAAGCCAGCAGAAAACATCACTTCTTCTTAACATGAGGACTGCTTCCATGTATGGCATCAATGAGTGGTGCAAACAATCTGATGAACAGAATTCACTCTCATTTTCAGGACATTTTGGTTTCACTTGGGATATCATGAAATAAAGTTTTCACACTGTGGGGAGAGGTGTTTCCTCAGAATGGATATTTTTCCAACAAATGCAATTGGTCAAGTATGACACACAGTACGCATAAGATGTTGAAATTTAGGTGTGTTAAAAACATGAATGTATGATTACTGTTGTTAAACTATCCTATTTAATAGAACATGAAAAAAGTATAGGCAGAGAGTTAAAATGACACTAAAACAAATTCTCAGGAACATACTCCCAGGAAAGCTTTCTTATGGCTTGAATTACCCACACAAAAAATATACTTCTATTCTTGTCTTAAAAGCCACCATCTGTATCTCTACTACACAATCCAAAAATTAGGAGAGCTGAATATATTATGTACCATATAGCTTATATAATGCTATTATAATAGTTATGTTTGTACTATTAAATTTTGAAGTGCATTGCTTCTTTGACAAGTTATGCATGGAAAAGCTGCAAAGAAGTATACATTAGCAGGTTTATTTTAAAGTTGGAAAATAGAGGAAAAGTGGTAATTAATCCTAAATTTTGTAGGTTTTCCAATTCTGTAACACAAATGTCCTGAAAGCATAGATTAAGTTGTATCATTCTTTGCATCTCCTGTGATTACTCTTCTAGTGCTAAATACATTATTTAGGGAGAGGTGGCACTCAGTGTGAATCTTCATCCTTCCTCTCAAAAGCAGCACTCGTTAGACAGTATATCCACCCAACTCGCAGAGATAGTAGTGTTATCAAATCAAGACCTCATCTGAGCTTAGCTGAATCAAATATTGCCTCTGGAACTTTCTGCTGATGTCTGTCTGGATATCACACAAGGATTCCCTTCAGACTCTTCTCATCCTTCAGTTCTTTAAAAGCAACACAAAGAAAAGGAAAGCAGCAATATACATTTCTGATTTGTTAACAACTTTGCCTTGTACTGCATCTAGAAGCATAGTAGCAAAAATACAGGATAGCTCTGTCCTCTAAAAATAGTACATTTTTAGGTATTGCTTTCCTTCTGAATGAAGACCTTTATTTTTCCTGGAGAAATTAACTTTGATTTTCCAAATGTTTAAAGCTGTTTGATAATTTATAGTCATATACCTAAATATGTTTGAAGGGATTTAGTGCTTCAGATAGCTACCACTATTCCACGATGCCACTCAAATGAGAAAAGCAATAAACTAAGGAGTGGCCAACTATTTTCTTTTCCGTTTTTTCCCCCATTCCCTTCTCCACAAACTGAACTAGTTAATCACTGAAGTGTTTGCTATTTTCCAATCCCCATGCCTAAAAAAGTTGTTTTTAAGGTGAATGTATTCTGCAAATAAAATATATGCCCATCCTTATATAAGCCTCAGCATAATTATAGATTTGTATAATTAGAGTTGTATGTCAAAAGATTTACAGCTTTATCACCTCAAGCAATATTTCACAGCTGCCAAGAATGATTTATGCAATAATGACTTAAACTGTAAAACAGAATCCTCAAAGGAAGGGCTGTCAAATATTCCTCCTGCAAATAACTAGGTTTTTAAAAATTGATATTCTGGTAAACAGTAAGTTCAGCTGGATCTAGCACTATCATAAGGAGAATGGTAGGAAGAGCTGCTTCACAGTGGATCAGGTAGCTCACAGTGCACTGCATCACTGTGGACTCATTGCAAAGATCAGAGACTCATTACTCCATTATGAATGAATGGAACAAGTGGAAACAGAACACCTCAACTTTCTGTTACTTTGCTCATTGTGCTCATTACATGATTTTTTAGATTTGTGGGAAATGCTAAATAAAGAATAAGGGAGCATTTATTATGTAGAATTAAGAAACCAAGAAAACAAAATTAAATGGCCCCAATAGTAGTGAATTAGGAATATTTGAGGAAAAGACCAATAAAAATGGCTTTTTCTCTCCTGCTTTTATTAACATAGAGTGGCTGGCAAGACAATCAAAGCATTGAAACTTCATAAGCTCTGACTGATTTCACAGTTGCCATGTTAATGAAACCAATATGCACTGAAGATTCTATTCAAGGTGTCGGAACTGGCAGCCAAACAGAAGATTATTACATTCAAAGCAAGTAAGTATGACTGTATCTTTACAATCTTAAAAGGTCATTCAAATTAATCATTGTTTTCCTTTGGAAAACCATAAAAAGCTTGGTGAATCCTCTCATGTTTCCCATGTCAATTAAAGCTAGATGGCCAAAGTTTACTGTTAGCACTAAAGCTCCTCTAAGACCGAGTCACATCTCTGCAAAAAAATCAACCGAAACAAAAATGTCACCAAAGGCTGTAATTTCTCTACCTAAACAAGCTTCCAAATAAAGATTCTTTGTATGAATTTTATTTATATAACCAAGCAAATCATTCAGATATAGTTTTACATTAGTCAACATACTAACATCTTCTTTGCAGAAATTTTTACAATTATCCTTGAGCTTCTGTGGGAAATTTTTTCTTTAAGGAGTTTTGAGATCATTCCATACATTCAACACCGTATGAAATAACTAGGTTTCAAAACATCACCATTTCAATTGCAGTGTAATAGGTAATCTTACGTGAAAGCCATACTTAGTATCTAAGAGATTTGGGCAGACCAGATTTATTTTATAATTAAATTCTGAAATAGCCCAGAAGTCATAGTGACTAAAGATGGTTCAACATCCTGCAGAGCCACAATGTAGACTGTGTCAACATCATAATAAACACTCAGCTGGAGAACACTGTCAGATATTCAAGTGCTTTTAAAAGTCCAGTTTCTTGGCTTCAGATATACAAAAGAAATAAGTTGTCTTTGGATAGTGAAAGCCTCGGTCCAATAAATGTTCTTAGGACCATAAAGCAATTAGTCTTTTTCTAGTATGCCAACACTACTGAGTGAAAATTGAAAGAAAATGGGAAGAACTTTCAAAACAATTTCTATGCTGTTTAATAATCATATAATTGCTTTTTCCAGATTAACGCAATGTTACACAAACTTGTTTTTCCCATAAAACTTTGTTGCATATATACACTCACATTCATGTAACGGAAAATCCAATAATTAATAATTGTACATTTCACATCATGAAAAAATTGATTGTAAGAAAAAAAGTGGAAGCTAATCTTTTCCTTTACTATTTTTTCTGTAGTTTACTAAATGATGAGTCCTTATATTATTTTGGTTTTCGAAGATTACACATTTACCAAAAACTTAGTTTTCTAAAAGTCTGAACAGCTATCCCTCTACCTCATTAATTTTTGTAAATGAAGGAAAGAAAAACATAGATGACAATGCAATATTGAGAAAACTGAGTACAATGTGCAAGCTCATAAAATTATTTTGCCTGTATGTCCTAAATTGTTAAATATCAAGTGTGCAGATGTGGGGATATATACAACATAAAGTATGTACATCTGAGAAGCCACATATAGGAATGTATATATGTGTGTGTGTGTGTGTGTTGTGTGCCATACCATGGAATGCTTGAAAGAAGGAGATATATCCTTGAAGTTGAGATATGATCTTAAGTTTGTAATGTCAGTGTGCTGCAGCTGTAAAAGTAAGTACCAATAACTTTACAGAGTCACAATTCCTTTTCTACACTTCTTAATTTAAGAAAAGTCTTGAACCCATGGATATTTCAATATACACAGGTTTACTGGGTCATTTTTAGAAGCTCATATATGTCATCCTTAATTTTGTATTAAAATAAGCAGAGGAAATAAGAAATAGTGCCTATCAAAACCTGAACTTGCAAGTTGAAAAGTTTTATTTTCAGAATATTTGGTTTTCAACAAGGCTTTTCGAAGTATTTTCAAGTTCAAGCAAATTAAACTCTATTTCTGTTCAACCAAATATATATCAATATAGCAGTAAATTATTGATCTTTATATTATACTTAGTGGAGGGAGTGTGCAAGACTAATTTGTGGCATTTTATCCTTAGTAATATTAAGCTACTACACTTTTGAAAAGTTCAAATAGAGTACCCTTATTCAAAAAAGACATTTTTTCTTCTAGTCCACTAATGAGAATGTCCATATTTCTTGGATAATAAAACACTACAAGCAAATCATATTTCTACAATTAAATATTTGGGGTTTTCCTGCATATAAACTTTTAGTAATCAAAAGCTATTTTCAATGCAATCAAAAACAAGGTATCCTAAGTACACAAAGTTTACCATTTTTGTGGTAGTAGGTGACTTCCACTTTCCTCTCCTCTGACCCCAACAATGCCTGGGCAATTTGGGCAATATCATGCCTCTTGGTCTCAGGCCCATGAAGGAAGTCGCAGGTGCATGGCTTTTGCATGACATCTGGTCTGGAGAAACCGGTCATCTCACAGAACCCATCATTGCAGTAGATGATGGCACAGTTCTGCACTCTGGCATTTGCAATGATAAATTTTTTATCTGTAATAAGAAGATGATAAGGCACCTTTAAAGCTTCCATAGGAGTCTTATAAAAACTGAAGCAATTTATTGTGTAATGTGAGGGCTGAAATGCAGGTGCTTAAACAAAATGCAAATTTCCCAGATCTTTTCACAAAAAAAGATATTACACAGGAAAAGATCCTGTAAACTTTCAGTGTGAGACTAGTCATACTATGGAACAGAAGGTATTAAGAAAGTATTATTCAAGTGGCAAGAATAGAATTTCTTAAACAGTTTAGTTTTCAAGTTGTGTAACTTCCAGGGGTCCTAGTGAGCATTCAGATATGCAGCTGGCCCACTGGTATTTCTAGAAAGTCACTAGAAAGGGTAAAAAGGCTAAAAGATTTTCTAAGCCAAAATAGTGAAACATCCTGTAACTGTCAAATTTCTCATTTCCACTCTGACTCTTTGAATACAACTTTCACGAAGTATTTATTTTTCTTGGATTTGGCTTTTCTCTATCCCTTTAAAGTATACTATACATCATTTTTTTAAAAAGACAATTAAGTTTAGCAATGAACTTTTTCATATTTATTAACTATTTCACATTTATTAGCATTTAAATAATGCAAAGGTTCACCTTTTCAAAATGTATATTTTTTAAAAATCAAAATATATATACACCTGCACAGTCACGTTAACACCTTTTTACTTTTACACTGAGAGAACCTTGAATTTTTTATACAATAGTAGATTTTAATCCAAATAACTCATTTATTTTAATAAGACTATGTTTACTATTTCCAGATTGAATATGAAACAGGAAATATAAGTTTATTTTTCACATAAGGCACTAGGTCCTCACCTTACTAAATGTGGTGCTAAAAAAAAAAAAACGCAAAGTATACAATATAAACGTTTATTAATGTAGACTAAAGAAAACAATGTAAGTAATAAATGTAGGATTTTAAGTTACTATGTTTATATAAAATAATTCTTGATAGTCCACATGAGTACATTAAATTTCTCTACATTTAGTCTATGTGGGATTTACTTACTTCAATTCAATTTTTAAAATTCTAGATAGAAAATTTAAGGAGACAATAAGAGTACAGAAATAGTGTTTTGAATAATGAGCTGTTTTCATTAGAAATCCGCACAGATGAGATAATGCTTTCCCAGATGATCTGGTTTGGCGTACATTTGCACTGATTCAACACAAAGTTTAGCTTGTATAAGCTACCAGCAGGTAAGCATCCCCGTCATTCCAGAAACCTGCAATTTACCAAATTAAAATATAGTTGGCAAAGCCATTTACATCACTACTACATTTACATTCTTTTGTTCCAATAGCATGGTTTGTTCTGCTCCTGACTTTTGAAAGTGTGCAATAAAACAGACGCAAAATATAAACCCATGTTATACTAGCACGTTCCCTTTAAGATAGTAGAATAGTAGGACATTAAGTAGCAAGGCAGATAATAGAGCAGTGGGAGAGGAGGATCAAATTGCTTTCGATAATGGAGACCGTAATCTAAAATGTAAATCAAAATTAATATTAGAGAGCGAGCACTCCCGCTGCCATTCGAACCTCCTGGCTGGGTTTCACAGCCTCGGAACTTGACAGAGCCAGGAGTTGCCGATCTCCAGGCTGCTAAGCATGCACTATCAAAGCGGAAAGCGAGGGAGAGAAGCAGAACAAATGAACTTACTTTGCCCTTCAAATTTCCGTATGATGGTCCCCAGAAATGTGTTTTGTGGTGCCACATGCCCCCTGCGAACAGGCATGTTGACCGGGTCTTCCCAGGAGCGCTCCCCGCTCCGGAGTTCGCCGGGATCTCCGCGCCGCTAGAGCCCAGGCCCGCGCGCCAGCCGCTCCTTGTGGCAGAGCATCCTCTTCGGAGGCCAGGAATCTCTTCCCATTAGCACCACTTCTAGACACCCGCTCTCCCCGCCGGAGTCCAGTCCATTCCCCTCACCTTCCGGAGGGGCCTCGCACCGGACCGCCGCGGGAGAGAGGTTTGGGGGTGGGGAGCGGGAAGGAGGCGGGGTGAGGGGAGGCGGCGGGGGAGGGACGAGGGAGGGAGCGATGGGGTGGGGGTGGTGGGGGTGGGGTGGGAAGGGGGGCTGGGAGTCACAAGGGCAATCGATCTGTTTCCTTTCTCCCAAACAGCGCCAATTTCCCAGTGCAAATGGGCTTAACCTGGCTGTTGCCCAGAGCCCTGAGGATGGCTGGTGGGAAAGGGGAGGGGGTGGAAGACTTGTGCGGCTTTTTCAGGAAGGGGAAAAAGAAAAGAAGGCTGGGGTGGGGGGTTGACGTTTCTATCCCCGCCCTCTCCCCCTACACACACACACACACACACACACACACACACACACACACACACACACACTCCCTTTATCCTGAGAGCTTGGGCGCTGCCACAGCTCAGATTACTCAAGCGTGCTTTAAAGGAAGCCGGCCAAGAAATCTCCAAAACTCAGTGACAAACAGCTACACTGGGAAGGTGATCTCCACGGCCACCAGCCACAGGGCTCCATCCCTGAGCTTCTCACGCCGCAGTAGCTAGAGCAAACACCCTTAGCTGCAAAGAAAAGACAGGTGGGAAGACAGCCCCTCAACGAGGTATATTTCTAAGCTCCGTAAACACTCAGAAGGCTGGAGATTGAGGATGAGCCACTTAAGAGTGCAGTTTAGCCTCAAGGTGCAACCCGGACCCTTGAGGTGCTCGGGGGTGGACGCTGAAGCCCCGGGGTGGAACTGGCACGCGGGTCCCTGCCCAGGGCTGAGGCGCGCCAGGGAAGCACTGAAGGCTGCCCGCGCCGCTGAGCATGCCCAGTTTCATTGCCTGAGTCCCTGCGGAGTTGCAAGGTGGAGGGGTGATTGGGTCTGCAGGTGCAAGAGGCTGCAAGAAAGATGAGAAAGCCAAAGACTGAGTGAGCGACCGGTGCAAAACAAGGAAGGAGTTTGAAAAGGGCGAGGCTGGGCACCAGGGGGAAGGAACAAAAGGTGGGTGGGGCTAAGAGTTAGCAGCCTGGCTGTGACCTCCACGCCATTCATCTCCTGAACACACTGGCCACACCGTTCTGCTGTCCTCCATTCGGAAGAATCCTCTCCCACAGAAGAGGAAACTGGTCAGAGGGCAGAATAGAGGGTCCTTTTCGTTCTGGTTTGTCAGAGAATGCCAGCGCAGGCTCCGCATGGTATACCAACATTTCCGTCCAAACAGTCGTGGAGACTTGGGAAGTAAAATGTGACAACGTATGCTAGGGAAGCATTTTTTAAAAGTGTTTTTATAGATTCTTTTTTTACTCCGCTTTCTTCTATTTTATGTTGTCACCTCCTTTAACGCAAGAGCCCTTCCCACACCCCTACCTCCTCAAAATATAAAAAAATGTTTCATCAGTGTACAGCTTTGTCCCTCCCCACCCCCCCTTTTTTTTTTTTAAATAAAGTAGTTCATTCTGTCATTTCGCTTGTTCCCTACAGCTAGGCTTGTAGGTCTTCAGAGTTCCTCTTCCAGGCGCTGAATCGTATAGAGCTATCCGCGGTGCTGACTCTGACCCTGCTACCAGCAACTGCTCCCAGCCTCCAACCAACCACAGACAATAGAACTGCAAACGCAGGCAAGTGGCCCTCTAGGTCCCCATAAACCAGTCTTATTCACCAAATACCCACAGAAACACAGAACGATGTTTTCGTCCCACTTCTAAAACACCTTTTTCTACTTAGCTTCCTAGCTAAATCCAATGTGCTCATTTACCCTCCTCCTAAAGTACATCAGGTTCTCCGGGGAATCCGAACAAACTGTGGATTGTAATTAAGGCCTCTTGCATGAATTTTCATTGCAAGTAAGTTCTGAAAGCATAATAGTACAACAGTAAGTTATAGTAATGTCAAATGGGTAATAATTACTTTAGGCCACATGTAAACAGTGAATAAATGCTTTAAGGTAATAGTGATGTCCAAATATATTTTGAAACACAATATTTATATGTCATATCACAAGATGTATTGATATGAGAAGTCGATTGAGTTACATTTTTATTTATAAGTCTGATACTTTTACAGGCTACCGAGTCTGGAAAGCCTGGGTTTCTATTTTCTTTCTGCAAGAGTAAAAGTGGCTTCCTACTCCCTGAAATATTCTTTTCCTGCAACTTTCGCAGTGGTATTTTTTTTGGATTGGTTAACAAATCACATGCTTGTTAACGTTCCATTGTCTGTGTTACATATGAATGGGCATCGTATTTTTTTCCAGCCTCATTTAGCTCTAAGATTAGTTCTACTAATGATTCAGTGTAAAATCATAGAACATTCTATAATCTATGTATTGTAATTGATTGATATGAGCAGAAGATTAAAGGCATCCTGTTTCTAAATTACCCCAGTAATCGTGTTCATGCATTATATATCGGTACAGTGGAAACAAGTTCATTAATCTATAGTCAGCCAGTAATAGGCTCAAACCATGAGGATGGTAATCATGGCTGCTTGTTCTCTGGAAAGTTATCCTTCTACCCTTACCCTTTGCAAAAGCTAAGTTCAGTTTGTGTTTTTCAATATTTCATACTTAGCATTTTTGTACTTTTTTGGAGGTCCAACTATCAAAAAAGTATATAAATTCAACTATGGAAATCTTATCAATTGAACAGCCTAATACCACAAAACAACTAAGGGCAAAAATACAAAATAGATTCAGATATGCTTTTAAAATTAACTAATTAGCCATGTTACTTTAAAATTAAGTTATGTGGAATTTTATTTTATTTATTTACACACCATACTGTAAGTACTCAAATTTCATACGTACACAAGCCTGCATACATGTTCACAGAATTAATGGAACTTGGCATAAGAAATACAAGTTTGAAATTATTTAAAGATCATATATCATTCTTCACATTTTTTAAGAAAATAGTGGTAATTATTATGGGATATTAAATGGCTTTCTTATATTGATAGACAATAGAAGCTTTTTAAGATCAAATAAGTGATATGTTTTTTTACACTTTTGAATTGATGTAAAGTATAAATTGATGAAATTGATGTGATCTTTTCTTAGTTTAGCAAAACTGGTTTACTGTTCTTATGATCGCAATGCAGCATGTTTATAGCTAACTTAATGATGCCTACTATGGAAATGATTATCCTACTAGGTAGGTCACATTTATCTTAAGAAACATCTGACTATGTGGGTTAGATAACATTTAGCTTGCATTATCTTATGTAGCTCTACAATCTCATAAGAGCCAGCAATATTGAGGTCATCAATCAAAACAATAAATATTTCTGTATGGAAAGAGGAAGCGAAAAAGTGGGTTCTACCTTGAATTTGTCTTTCATGGTCCAAACTAATAAAAATATTTATGCTATTTTGTTCATAGCTTCATTTCTTTTTTTTTTTTTTTTGTGGGTACCGGGGGGTCGACCTCAGGACCTCGTGCACCAACAGGCGCCCGTGCCGCTGAGCGATATCACCGGCCCCTTTTTCGTATGTGGGATCCGGGAGTCGAACTCGGGCCCTCACGCTTGCAAGGCAGGCGCTTACGCTGCTGAGCCATCTCACCGGCCCCATAGCTTCATTTCTAAAATGAGTAGAACAAGTCATTTCAGTTTTGTTTAAAGGTGAATAAAAGAATTGTGCAATGTTTAACACAAAATCTGGCATATAGTGAATGTTTAGCATATGTCCTGTAATACACAGACTATATTTTTAAGATTAGTAAATTAATACTGTTGACATATATCACTTAAATAATTTGGATTAAGATTTGTTAGTGGTGAGGGTGTATGTGTGTGTGTGTGTGTGTGAGTGTGTGTTTGAGAAAGCAAGAGGGAGAGACAGAGAGCAAGACCAGGAGAGCAAGATGTAGTAGGGGAAATGAGAAAGTATGGAATGGAATAGGTGAATCATGTTCATCCAGGGAAGTTGGAAGAATATCAGTGACTCTTCATAATATACTAATTAGAAAATTGAATATCAATTCTTAGTTTCTTTTCTCATTGCTGAGACAAAATACCCAACACCCAAAGTTAAAGGAAGAAAAGTTTATTTAGCTCACAGTTTCTAGAGGTTTCAATCCATAAGCAGCTGGTTCCAAGGCAAGGTGGCACATGACAGAGGGGCAAGAGTTCATGGCAGGGGAAAATAGCAAAAGCAACAATGGAAGGGGAAGGGACAAGCTTCTTTCTGTTCCTTATATTGTATGCAGGCTTCCCACCCCGGGTTGGGGGGGTGTAGCACTCACACCCTTAATCCCAGCATTGGACCATAAATCAATCATAAACTCTAGATTCAGCCACCTCTGAAAAGCCCATCCCCCCATGACTGTGTGAGGTTTTGGGGGGACATCTAGACACAAACCATATCACCTTCAGAAAGCATTTAGATAAATCTCTGATAACATACTTTGTATATTAGTTTTAATCGAAATTGTTATTATTCACTTTACTTCAGAAATGTTTCTGGCAACATATTCCACATGTTAATTTTAACCCAGATCATTAACCTTTGGATCATCTCAGTGATAATATGTGAAACTTCTAATAAGAACAAAGCCACTTCTGTGTAGATTGAGGTATTGATTACCACTTTCCTAAAATAAGTCCCCTCTTCTTGCAGAAAATAATCTGTTCATATGTGTGTTTTTAACACATTCATCAATAATTAACATATGAAGTAATTAGTGACCTAAGTGAACTGTTATACTTTACAAAAATATACATCTAGAAAGTTAAGTTTTTTAAAAAAGCAAAATCTTAGGGAAGATTTGATGGGGTGCATTGGTAAAATTGTTTAGAAGATGATTTATTTATTCGATTTAATGAATAATTTAGTAGATGTGTCAAAAAATGAGAAAATTGTTGCAGCTTAAGAAACTTCCCGTATATCAATAGATCTTAAAATTATTTTAGTTGGCATGTATACTCATACTTTTTTAACTTGATTAGTGTGTTGCAATCTTACTTGATAAGAACAAGCATAAGAAACTTAACCAAGATTACATAGCTAGCATGTATCAAAGCTATTATAAGGTCCATGAAGATATTAATCTTATTTTGTAATAATTTGTTAATTGCTATAGTTCCTGGTATAATAAGCACTCAATAATGAGTTGACTGTGTAAAAGTTATTAAATTTATCTTTTATTTTCAAGGATGCATTCTGATTTATATTTAACTAGATTTGCCCGTGTTTAAGTACTTCTGCCAAAACAATGGGCTGAACTATGAAAATCTGTTTGTGGAAGGAACTGAGGAGACTTTGGGGAAAATATAAAACCTAGGTGGAAATGTTGATTTATATAGAAAAAATTTCCACGATCAAGGTAATGCTTAAATGTTTCCGGCTATTGTATGAAGGGCAAATAAATTAATAATAAGGAATTTGATGCTTGTAAAGAAGTAATAATGAGTTTTTTCAATCTTAGTCTCTTACTGAAAATTGCAGAATATTTTTATAGTTCTGTCTTTGAATATTTGTGTCAAAATTCAGACATTTTTAATCAATTTGATATATAATTTATACAAAATAAATGCATACATAATAAGGATACATTTATGAGTTATTTTTAAATTGTTTTCTTTTGAGATCATTCATTATAGATCACATGCAGTTGTAAGAAGCAATAATGATATCATTTACCTTCACACAGCTTCTCTAAATAATATCATCTTGCATAACTATAGTACAATGTGTGATGTACACAGAGTACATTAACAGGGACGACATCTCTTGGTGTGTTGTCATTTCCCAAGACCACCCTCACATTTGTTGATCACTAGAAAGGCTCACAGAACCCAGGGGGTTGTTATATTTATTCTTATAGATGCATACAGTGGAAATATACAGATTGAAACAAGCCAAGGAAAAAGGCACATGAATAAATTTCGGAAGAACAAGGTACAAGCTTCCAGATGTGGCCTCTCAAATGACCTCCCCCCATTTCAAATTAAGAAACTGACCTAATTTTCCCAAGAACTATGTGTGATCCTATATGTCAAGTGTTGCTAACCAGAGAAACTCACCTTGCTGTCCATTGTTTTCACTGGAGATCAGTAATGGGAGCATGCAGTGCCTTCATGACTGACCTCAGTTAATGAGGCTCAAGCCTCAGTTGTGAAACTGATGCAACATGGCACAAGGTCTTAGATATACAAAAACACTCTTACAAGGCAGAATATTCCAAGGAGAAAATGGACACTACCAAGGAGCTGTGGCAAGAGCCAGTTCTGAAGAAAGGTCCTTCGTGGGAAAATGTAGGATTTAAGAAACACAGGACAGGTGGTTTCTGGTGTTTGACACATTAAAGTCTAATCACAATGAATTTTTATGACAATATGATGGGAAATTATTGAAAGAATTGAAATCTGCAGATACATCAATTATTAATAGCTATGTTAATACCAAACACAGCATATCAGTGTGTGTGTGGAGGAATTATTGCCTGTACTACATACCTATAAGTATGTACATACGGAAAGTTAAGATGGAGTATAAAAACAAAAGATTGTGAACAAGTCTCATTTTCCTTACTATATGTCTTTCTCCATTGTTTTCTGTATGATTTTACTAACAAGATTTAGATTTTTCTTGCCTCTTTTTAGACACATATCCTGTTCCTTGGAGACCATGTGTTATTTATTTTAGAATTCCTAATATTGAGCATGCCATCTGGTACACAGTGGTATCCAATAAGCATTGTTATATGAAAGAAGAAAGGAAAGCATACAGGATGGATGAGAGCATGGAAAGGAAGAAGAGGGGATGAGAAGCAGGAAGACCATCAGAACATATCTGAGAGAAGGAGACAAGATAGAGAAAAGGCAGTGGAAGCGAAAGAACAGGAAAAGATTAGAAGAAAGGAAGGAAGGAAAAGAATAAAGATGGAGAGAAATAGAAGGACAAAGAGAAAGTAAAGAAAATGTGTAAGAAGAGTTAAAAGGAAAAAAGAAAACAGAGTAGTAGAAAGAAGGAAAGAAGAGGGAAAGAGAAATGAAGGAATAAAAGTAACCATGAGTCTACTATGACTTCTCTCTAAACAAGACCACCTTACTTCTATACAAACAATTTACCATTTAAAAGAACTCTGCCCAATATTCACACCAATCCTCCCAACCCACACAACATGAAAAAATTATCTAATTCCCAAGGAACAATAAGAATCTATTTCTAAGTAAAGAGAAATGTGTGTTTCATTCAGGCTGATACACAATTATAGCATATGCTTGGTGTTTTAAATCTGTCTATAAATAATTTACTTCAAAATGGCATCCATTTTAATATCATTATAAAGTAGTACAAACATGCAAATCCAGTAAAGTAATATACTTACTGGTGATATAAAATCAATTCTACCTTGAAACTTCTAAATGGAAATATATATTTGCAAATAAAAAGCTTGTACTTGACTATAAATCAAAGATAATTATGCTCGCAAGTGGTTGTTACTGATAGCAACAGTAAAACCCAAGGCTTACATCTGCAATTGCATGTACATTAACATTTGTTCTTTTCTTTTGAAGCTTTTCTGCATTGACTTTGAAGGGAACTTTCTGATCGGAGTAAGTCAGGTGAGGGGATAAGAACTGTCATTTGTCTAAGCTCAGTTTTACAGCAAAGAAAACAGAGATGGAGAAAAGATTTGCTTTAGGTCATAAAATGAGTTCAGTTCAGTTCATTTTCCAGCCTTGTAACTAATATGTGAATCTCATGCCCTTCCTAACTGCTAAAACATACTCCTTCTCCCAAATCTGTTAAATTTCTAAATTTGATAACTAATTTGAATGTTTCTTTTTAACCAACACTGCACATCCAAACCGTACTGCACATTCAAGCACATTTCAGTAGTGTTTCCCAGCACTGTGGATCCTGAAATTCTTTCAGAGGCCTTTACCCAATGTGGACATATTTAATCTTTGCTAAGACAAATTTCCATATCTCTATCTCTAATTTGTCCTGACTGGATATTCTGTCTCATCTTGGACAAAGTATAATTAAGAAACTGCATCACACTAATATTTTATTTCAGTCCGTTTGCATTAAATTCTTTTGCTGAATATTGTTAATGTATTTTACAAAGGGAATTAATCTAAATAACAAAACTGGTGTCTGCTCTCCTTTGAATTAGTTATTTTTTTATTTTTTTGTGGGTGCTAGGGGGTCGACCTCAGGACCTCATGCACCAGCAGGCGCCCGTGCCGCTGAGCGATATCACCGGCCCTTTTTTCGTATGTGGGATCCGGGAGTCGAACTCGGGCCTTCGTGATTGCCAGGCAGGCACTTACGCCACTATTAGTTATTAACATTGTTAGTTTTAGGTAGACTTAAGCATTGAGACTAATTTTCATTGACTGTGTACATTCTTTCTACTGTATTTGTAAAGATTTACTTTCTTAACATTTTCATCTGAATTGTTATTTTATAGCATAACATCATAGAGTAGCAAATAATTCTGGATCATTTTCCCTGGCAGATCATTTTTTATTGTCATTTCTCAATATTCTATCACGTATAATCTAAAGAATGAATTCAGGTAAAAAAAATTCCTCTTTCAAATCTTTTCACTTTCGTTTCATGATGTTTTTTTCATGCACTATTATAAGCCAAACTGAAGTTCCTTCTACTTTATCCTGGTAGTCATTACATTATGAAACATGCTAAAAATTGAACTAGGAAAAAAAGAGACATTACACACATATTACACATGGAAATCGTTTGTTCTAAAAGATTAAGTAGCCCATGAAAGATTCTAGGCATTATTTTCTTTATATGTAAAATTTTCTTTGTTGAGTAAGCTTCTGTAATAATTATTCAGGATAGTTCTTGAATCTGGCATTTCTACACAGACTTTCCATACTGGTGTTTCTATTAGGCAGTATAACATAGATATTCTCCTGAGAAGTCCAGGTTATCTTATTGGCTTTGATGTTGAAAGAAGATTAGTAAGTGGTAGGGAAAGCAGATCCCTTCCTGTGTGATTAGAAGTGTATCTGTTAGCAGTTGGCTGGAAGCAATGGAAAACTCTACATCATCATTTTGACTCAGAACTCTGTCAGTCTTATGCCATAAGAAAATCTTCATGCGGGAAGCCTGGGAAGACAGATAAAACATTTGCCATTTGAGACACAGGATTGTTCTATCTTCCACTTTACTTATTTTCTTACGTTTGTTTCTTCCTGGCTGCAAAATAGCTACACTACCTCCAGTCTTCTACGATAAGATGAGGTAAGATTTCAGGTAACATGAATCATAGAAAGAAGACAAAAGAGGCAAGAAAAGGATATACTATGTGAATCTGTCCCCTTTTTATAAAACCAGAACAAAACTGAAAAGTAACCAGAGGGATATCTTCAACTATAAAGTAACTGGAGAAATATTTTAGCAAACTTTATTTGACATCTGAAATTTTAACAGTTTTCTTATTCTCTGTCAAGTACAAAGGCTCTGAGCAAATATATACATACTCAGGTTATAAACTATCTTCCTTCTATACACTTTCTCACACAATTCCCAGAAGAAAATTATTGACAGAAATATTAGGATTAACGTATATAGTGACCCAATATCCTAAGCACTTATATTTTCAGTGTATGTAAATCAGAAACATAATTACTAATAGCAAATTTGGAAGGATATAACAGGAAGTCTGCTGGAGAAAATAGCTTTCTAATGTCCCTCAAATCATGTTATCTATCCTTCACAAACACAAACACATACATCTCGTCATGACTTTATTTCTAAACACTTTAATAATGCTTTCATTCTTTCCAAGTCTTACCAGTATGGCATAATGATTTCCTTTGAAACTCAGTGTCAAAATGAAATCATCCAATATCCTCCACATGGTGGTTCAATTAAGAAGGCCAATATGTTTGCTAATTTTTCAATCATTTTATGAACTAAACATGATTGTTGATAGCCCTTCATTATCTAATTAGAAAATATGGTGTAACTATAATTTGGAGAAAAAAGAATACAATATATCTACCAGTGAAAGTTATTTGATCACCTATAATTGCACATAAACTTTTGTTATCAAGCTGTGCAGCTTTGGACACTATTTATTCAGTGAATTGAATATTGATCTCATTAAAGTTATAAAATATTGAATATTGATCTCATTAAAGTTATAAAATATTTACCTGTAGGAAGTTGTTGGAAGAAAATAACAGGTTAACATCCTGGTACAATTTTAGTTAATTTAAGTTATAAGTTTTAAAAAAACTACGTTTAAAAACCTAGTTTTCTATCAAGTAGTTTTATCCACCACCTCTTTGTTTTTATAACATTATTAGCACAGTTACAATTCTTAACTACATTTTCAGGGAAAGAGTAGTTCATAAATATGCATAAATTATTCAAGGAATGATATTCTTATGTTAGGACATTAGACATGCACCAGCATATTTCAAAATATAAATAATTTATGACCCATATTTTCTTAAAGACTTAGAGAAAAGGCTCCATTAAAAATAAACATATTAAGATAAATGCTACAATAAGTTTATCTTAATAACATTTCAGGTAACAAATAACGCCTCTGAATGATAGGAGAAATATCTGAGCATAATGGTGTGTGCTTACACTACCAGCTAGTTGAGATGCTGAGGAAGGAATATCAAAATTTTGAGGGCAGTCTGTGCAATTTAATAAGGAAGAGGGACTGACAGGTGGGAAGGGGACTTAAGAAACAATCAGGATGTTTCATGTACATGTACCAAGCAACCACACTGAAAGTATTAATTATGTATTGCAAACATCTACTAATAAAAAATTTTAAAGGTAAAAATAAAGTTAAAAGGATTGGAATATTAATTCTTTGGGAGAGTACTTGCATTACATTTATGAGGCCCTGGGTTCAATACTAGAACTGAAAAAAAAAAAAAAAAAAAAAGGAAACTAGAAAAAAAATAAATAAAAGAAATAGACTGTTTATTTAGTATTTAGCTAAATGTAATTCATATGATTGATCAATAAAATTCACTTTAGCTGGGCGTGGTGGCACATGCCTGTAATCCCAGAACTGGGGCAGCTGGGACAGGAGGATTGCCATGAGTTCAAGACCAGCCTGGGCTACATAGTGAGTTCAAGGCCAGCCTGACGTACCTAATGATACCATTTCTAAAACAGAAAAAAATAAAACTTTATGCTTCTGGGCACTGAAAAGAAAAAGGAAAATGTAATCTGTTATATGATTTCAAATGCATAAAGCATCATTCAGTATTTCAAAGGAAACCAATGTTAACTATACATTAAATTCTAAAATTAATATGTAATTTAGGTATTAGTCCCAGAAAAATATACAAATAGATACAGAGATACAAAGTGGGAAGAGAACAATTCTGGGATAGGGAAGTAAGTCCTTCAAAGGTTAATAGAATTCTGATGAGTGCAGAAGATCAAAGGTTTTATAGTTTGTTAAATAGATCTTTTTTCATTTTTATATCTTTATTGATTGCATTACTTTCAAATCATTAAACTTTTATCCTATGATCTGCTTTCAAGAAACAACTAAATTTAATTATATTTTGCTAAAAATTATATAAATATTTTCCAATGCAGTAGGAAGAAAATAGTCTTAAAATTTTTCTTTTTAGTATCTTTCTAATGGATAAAACCAAATATTTGCACATGCAAAATACTTGGTGATGAAGTACTGCCATACATTCTACTATCAGATTTTCTAGTGTCATTTTCTCTTCCCATCTTAGACAAACAAAAGCAAGCAAACTTCATAATATAGGGATCAGTTCAAATATTTGCTTTCTTACTTATCAACAAAATGTATCTTCCTTAATACCAGTGTGTAGGTACCTTCAAATATCCTTTCCCTTCATGTTTCATCTAGATCTAGATGAGAATCATCTAAACATTCTATACTTGCTTACCCTTTACAGTACCTCATATTGTGCTTTGTACATAGTTAATGCACAATAGTAATGGGCTGACTGAAAGTACGTGATAGTGACTGTCTATGCCTAAATTAGTGTACATCAATGTGGAGGACCACCTGGACGGCTCTCCTTAAAAGAAGAGTAATGATCTCCATTTTAGTTAAACCTGGCCCTATTTCCATGTATCGATACATACAGAGCTAGCTAGGACCTTTCCTTATCCCTCCAATTGGCTTTAAGAAATGCAAATTAGCCCAGCTGAGGTGCTGATGTGTAGTCTTTGAAGCAAGGTGACAAGTCAGTGTACCCCCGCTTCTGTAGCTCCCAAAACACATGTGTGAGCTGGGTGGGATGGAGAGCCATGTTTCACGCCATTGGCTGGGATCGAGCTTTCAGTAAGAGGCTATGACTTCCCAGGGCATAGAAGATTACACATCAGAGCTGAAGCACCGACCCCAAAACACTAGATATTACCTTGAATTGTGTTATGCAGATTACTCCTTCTGCATATCCTTCCCTCTGCATATTGCAAAGGTGATTTCAAGCCACCTACCTAGCCCAGCTCACAGTACTCACGTACTTCGCGGCACTCTCACAGTCACTCATCCCTGAGCCACTACCTTCCTCGAGAATTAATAAAACCCAGGTTCAGCCCTGGGTTGTGGCCTCTGTTCCAGTAATCACCACCCTGGCTGGACTTAGGACCCTCTTGGCTCCCCACAAGTATAATTATGCCTTAGTGTCTTTATTCTTGCCATGGGTTACAATGGAAGTGGTAGATTGGAATTAACCTGCTAGGATTCCAATAACTTTCCATGGGATTACAAATATAAACTTCCCAGACTGTGACAAGGACCAGGAAGGGCTCACTATACATTAAGATTCATTTTAAGTCCTTAAATATCTATTTATCCTACATGTTAGACATTTACAATAAAAATTATTCACCAGCCTCGACTATCTAGATGAAGAGGGTTTTGGGAAACTTACAGGAAAATGGAGAGTTAATCAGGCTTGATAAAAAGAACTAACAGAAAACTAACAAATTTCTCTTATTTAACATGTGAAAAACTTTACAACTTCTGTTAGAGTTTTTGATCTATCATGGACTATCTACAATAACCATATCGAGTATTAAAATTGAGTTGGTATTTAATATTAATGGCAAAAGATCTTCATTGAAGAAGAGTGCATGGGGCTAACCTGAGCTGGAAGTTTACTGAATGCTGGGTTGTTCTGCATCTGTAGAATTTATTTGTGTCAAAGTATGCTCACAGTCATTCAAGTTTGACGAGTGCTTTAATCCATGCATACAAATCTGTATATGTTCACTTAGCATTAAGCAAACATAGTAGGATTTCATATACACTAATAATAATATTTTTAAATAAACAATTTACTACATTTATTTTTACACTGCATTTTTATAATTCGTATATAACTTTTAAGAAGATGTCTCTATTATTTTTTTCCTCATATATGACCAAAAAAATCAATGAACTATTTATGTATCTTTTTTGTTTTATTAGGCTAATCTTACCATGTTGCCCAAGCTGGTCCCAAATTCCTGGGCTCAAGCAATCCTCTTTGCTGCTTTCCAATATATGAACTATTTAGATGGAAGATTTAGCTATGAGATTTGAAATCTATTGAATTATTCTTTAGAAAAGAGCAAAGTTATTTTATTGCTCTGCAATATGCCTTTAATATATGAATGTAAATTTTATGAAGCAGATTTCTTGCAGACAAGATTTGTAAATACTTTTGAGGTACACAGTGATGTTTTGGCACATTTACATACATGTCAATCAACTAAGGATACTTAGGTTATCCATCATTCCAAATATTTAACATTTCCTTGTGATGAGACCATTCAAAGCTTCTTTCAGATATTTTGAATTATATGATATAATATAGTGAACTATAATTACCATTCTATGTATTACAAATTTATTCTTCCTGATTGTGACTTTGTACCTATTTACAAATCTCTCTGTATTTCATTTCCCTTTCACTCCGTTCACCAGCCTCTGGTAACCACGATTTTGCTTTCAAGGTTTATGAAATCAGCTTTTTTTGGATTCACAATATGCATGAAATCATTCAGTGTTTGTCTTCTTATGTCTTCCTTATTTCATATATGACCCATAGCCCCATCCATGTTTCTGCAAATGGAAGATTTCATCCCTTTACGTGGCTGGATAGTATTCAAATATATATCACATTTGCTTTGTCTGTTTATCCATTGGAGGACACTGTGCACAACTCCTTATTGCTATTTAGAATAGTTTTATAATAAATATTTGAATGTAAATATCTCTTTAATATATTTATTTCATTTCCTACAGATATATACCCAGACACAGGATTGTTGGATCATATAGTAGTTTAATTTTTAATATTTTGGGGACAATCCATATTATTGTCCACAGTTTCTATATTAAATTACATTCCCACCAACAGTGTATTAAAATCCTACTTTCTTCAATTACAGATTTTTTTTTTTTTTTTGTGGGTACCGGGGGGTCGACCTCAGGACCTCGCGCGCCAACAGGCACCCGTGCCGCTGAGCGATATCACCGGCCCCTTTTTCGTATGTGGGATCCGGGAGTCGAACTCGGGACCTTGTGCCTGCCAGGCAGGCGCTTAAGCTGCTGAGCCATCTCACCGGCCCTTCAATTACAGATTTGTCCCTTTGTTTTTTTTGATTTATTGTAATAGTGGTGTGATGATAGCTCATAGGGGTTTTGATTTGCATTCGCTTGATGAACAGAATGGGCATTTTTAAATATACGTGGCCATTTGTATTCTTATTTTGATCTATTAAGAATATGTTTCCATTTATTAATTGGTTATTTTTGATGTAATTTTTTAGTTACTTACATAGTCTGGGTATTAATCGTTTCTTGGATGAGTAATTTTCCAATATTTTCTCTAGTTTTATAGCTTGTTTCTTCACTCTATGTATTATTTCCTTTGCTATGCAGAAGTTTTTTGATTTTAGGAATCCATTTGTCTCTTTTTTCTTTTGCTTCCTGTTGTAGCTTTATGTTCTTTATCAAAAGGGTAGCAAGGATTTTTTTTTCCATCTTGTTTACCACTATATCCTCAGGATTTGAAGAAGAATGTTAATCACATTAAAGGTGTCAATACCTATTTAATTAGGAATGTAATCACATAACATCTTTGTCTTATATTGAACTAAGTATAATTAACAAATACTATTTTTTTTTCTTTATGTGGGTACCGGGAACCGAACTCACGACCTCACGCTTTCCAGGCAGGTGCTTATGTGGCTGAGCTATATCACTGGCCCACGAATACCTTTTATAGTGTATATTTATACAGTATTCATATAGTCCCATAATACCTCTAAGTGCACTGAATGATACTAATGATACTACGTATCCTTATGAACCAGTTCTCCAGAATTATTCACTGTACTTTAGAATTATCCATTTACTTTAGAAGACTGAGCCATATGGACTACTTCAACAGGACCTCTTTGTCCTATAGTTCTGAGTTTGTCAATGAGAGGACAAGTCAGAGTGAGACCAAGGTCATTTTTCTTTTGCACATCTCTCATGGCTGACTGTGTTCCTCAATGGTCACTGCTCCTCTAAAAGTGCTTGAATATAAATTACTGCCTCTTCTGTTTGATTTTTCTGCTTAACTTTTTCTCTGTCTTATGTTTTATTTCCTAGGGATAGTAATACGGTAACTTGCTGATCACATTCCCAGGTTATTCCACAATCCTCCAGAGCTCACCTATATTCACGTCTTTGTATATATTCTTTGCAAAATGAACCATATTTAAATTATACTCCTTTCTTTTTGTTATGTATTTCTGATTGGGCATGAATTAATTGAACTTGGAACCTAACTGAAGAGATAAACTTAGAACATACTAGTAAAGAGCAAATAATAAAAAATAAGCACGTGATGTTAGAGAATGTGATATAGACTATTTGTATTATAGAAATATTGAGAAAAGAATATTTGGTAAGGATAGACTTTCCAGGAAAAGCTTTTTTTGGAAGAGGATGGCCTTAAATTTTATTTGAGGAATAGATAAAACTTGAACAAAAGAACCTATTCAACCTCCAATCAAAAAGACTAGCAGGAGGAGAGGTATAGAAGTGAAATATAAAATTAATATTCGTGGAACAATGTCAAAAACCACTAGGCTAAAATCAAGTTATTAAAAGAACTGGCTTCCTTCTCAAAACTCTAGATAATTCATTTATTTGCCTGTTCCAGTTTCTAGAAGCAATCTCTATTCTTTGGGCCATGGCCCCATTTCTCTACCTTCAAAGCCAGGATAATCAGGCTATTCCACGTCAGGCTGCTACGTCTCTGGTTTCTTACTCTTCTGCTGTCCTTTCATATGTATCTATGCAAGAGCATAGTAGCATTAACTATACACACACTGCAGTATATCTTTAAGTGGAAATATTTTCCTAATTTTCTTTTAGAATTGATCATCATGAAGGAAAATGATGTTGTGTGCTGATTTTGTATCCTATGACTTAACTAAATTTATATATTAGCTCTAACAGTTTGTGTGTGTACATAAAGTTGTGACAATTAACTGGATTATCATGTTGATTGGCTTCAGAGGTACCTATGGGATTATTAAAACATAATTTGGGTACATCTAGGTGGGACATGGAAACATGTAGGTACTCTATCTGGTCCTTGGCACTTTTCTGCCTGACATTGTTCTCCTGTTCTTGTTTGGCTTCTATGAAATGAGCAGTTTTGCTTCACAGTGCCTTTCTGCCATGTTGTTTTTTTCCTTGGAGCTAGACAACCATAGAAAGAACCCTCTGAAAACATGAAGTAAATTACACCTCTCCTTCTTTAAGTTTGGAGTGTCAAGTATTGTGCCCAGAAACCACAAGCTGATCAGCATAGGAAATTGGTACTGAGAAGTGGGGTTGTTGTTGTGACTATATCTGACAATGCAATTCAGAAGTCTTTGAGACCATTTGCAGGAAGAATTAGGAAAGGTTTGGATATGCAGGGTAGAGAAGCCCTTAGAGTGCTATAAGCAGAGCTTGGTGGGCAATTTTGGTCACACTATGGAAGACCAGAGTGCTGGTAATTCAGACAGTAAATTCAGACAGTAAAAGCTGGGCTCATGATGATTCAGGTGGGAACAAGTCCTTTACTGGGAGTTGGACTAGCAGCCATGCATTTTATGCTCTGGCCAAAAAGAAATTATCTACATCTTGTCCATGTCTTGAGACTTTATGGAAGGTTGAGTTTAAGGATGGCAGACAAATTGATCAGTGAAGGAAATTTCAAGGCAGCCCAATAATCAGTTTGTCCCCTCAGCCTTGCAGGCTTCTTTAAGCCAGATGTATAGTGACAATCAGGACCAGTAAAACACCACATGTATAGTTGTGGCCCCCAAAGAGTCACATGCATAGTTGGGGCCAAAGGAGTCATAGTTGCTGAAGAGAGTTGTACTCTTAAAAAGAGAGCAACAGCAATTAGGAAGACCCCACCCACCGAAGACTGAAAGTTACAAAGCATAAATCTTTCTTTGAGAAGAGAGCTGCTGAAACCCCTGCTCAAGAAGGGAATTCTAGAAAATCAGTTCCCTCAGATTCATTTCACTGTGCTGAGTCATCCAGGTACACAGAAGCCACTACAACCATACTCAACAGAGACCCAAGTACTCCCTGTGCAGGCAGCAGACCCCGCCCCTGTTCACTTAATGTTGGTTTGTTAAGCCTGCAGAATGCAATAGTTGTGGGGTCAAGGAGGCTTCCAGATTTCAAAGAAAGGGCTGGGTAGCAGGCAATTTGTCACTGAGAGGGGGATTTGTGAAGCTTTGAGAACCAACCCAAAAGTACAGTGGAGACTCCAAGGAGTCTGAGATGCCAGGAACATGAAACATCTGTCAAGGAAATCAGAAAGTGGAGCCTGACCAAAAGAGAGGTCATGTAGGCTGCTACTGACAAGAGTGTATAGGTAGGGCCACACACACCTTTTGGGGGGTCACATCTTATCACCATGTGTCCTGGATGCTAGACATGAATTACAGGATTTAATGTTTTCCCTGCTGGTTTTTGATCTTGTTTCAGTCCAATTCTTTTCTATCCCATTCTTCCCTTTCAGAATGATTATAGTTACTCTGTCATTGTATATTAGAAATACATAACTTGCTTTCTAAATTTTACAAAGGTTCACAGCTATGTGTTTGCTTTGAGTCTCAAAGGAGACTTTGACTTAGACTTTTGAGAAATGCTGAAACTATTGGCTTTGGAAGGTATTAGCACATTTTTGGTTGTTAGAGAGATAGTTACGTCATGTGAGGTGTAATTATGACTTTGTGTTTATTTGAAGATTAGGTTACGAAGTATAAATCTTATAAATCTTACAAAGTATAAATCTACCTGGCCTCATTTCAGTGCAGAAATTAGTGTAATGATGAAGTGTAATGACAAGGTAAGAAAAATATTAGTTTGGGAAGCAAGACAAAGTAATCCATTGTGATACCAGGCCACTGAGATAATCTATTCCAAATGTTAGTTTAAGGGCTTATGTGTAGTTTTAAAAATTAAGCAGTATACCCTCCTATTTTATTTATTTATTTATTTTTTTATATGGGTACCGGGAGTCAAACTCAGGATCTCGCGCTTGCCAGTGGGCGCTTGTGCCACTGAGCGATACCACCGGCCCCTTTTTTCCTTTATGTGGGTACCAGGAGTCAAACTCAGGACCTCGTGCTTGCAAGGCAGGCACTTATGCCGCTGAGCTATCTCACTGGCCCCACCCTCCTATTTTAGAATAGCTAATGAATGACTGAGAGAGAATATCAGAAGAAAAGGACATGATGAGAAAAGAAGAAAATCTCCTAATTTGTTAACACCCAGGCAACGAGTCAAGGTGCTCTTTGCCATCCCTTCCCAGTTCTGGGGCTCTTGGTCTCTGACACTATAGCAAACAGTAGGGAAAGTGTATCTCCTTATTACTACTCAAAATAGTGGTTCTCAAGCTTTGCTGTGGATATGAATCAACCAGGAAGGACTAAAAAGTTTCCAACACTTAGACTGTGCCCCATCATAATTAAACCAGAATCTCTGGGAGTGACATTAAGACAACTGTAATTTTCAAAGTACCATTGATATTGGTAGGCAGCCAAATTTCAGATCTAGTGATTTAAAGAAAAGCATTGTATTTGAATTTAAAACATAAAACATAATATTCTGTAGTCAAAGGGAAAGTTTTAATAGTTAACTTTTGTGTTTAATGGTATAATGTTGCACAAAAGAAACTAGTTAAGTTGCATACACTATATATTCCAATTAGATATGTGTTTGAATTTCTTAAAAAGAGCCTGTAAGGACAAATAGAATCAATTTTTGGATGAGATAAATGCTAATGAAGACAACATCACATCTAATAGTAATCTCAATTGTTATCATTATCATCATGATTGTACCGACAGCTATCACATAGGTAGTGTTAATTGTTATGTTTGCATTACCTCTAGTCCAATCACACAAAGTATATATTAGTATTACATATTATAAAAACACTTTGATAATTTTTGAGTTATGCATGAGCCAATATTGAAATAGTTCAACTTATCATTAAACAAAGTTTGGAAGAGTGTCACAGAATTAGAATGAGCTCTGTATTAACTGGAAACAGACTGTGTTTCATGTGTTAGGAAACCTAAAGTGAGAGTACCATCAACAGGATAAAATTTTACTTTTCTTTCCTGAATTAAAGCCTTTGGGGAACCTGTCCTAGCTGTACAGTAGCTCTTCTGATTCAGGGACCCAGACTTTTAGTGTGTTTGCCTCAGTATGGTGGCCATACTTCCAACAATTACATAAAATTCCAGGTAACAGGAAGGAAAGAAAAAGACTACATAAAGGGAAGCCCTTTCTTTGATGGTACTTTATATAGTTTCACATAGACTCCAACTCATATGTCATTGACCAGCAACTATTCTTATTGTGCACATGAAGCTGGGGAACAAACCTTTTCATCTGCATGACATGTTCCCAAATTAAAACCAGTGCTCTTTTTAAGAAGGCTGAATAAACAGTGAGATACTAGGACACATTCTTTGTCATGAACTAAAGAAAGAGAATTCTTTCAATCAGATATAGAGAAATATGTGACAAAAAAGTGTGCTGGTACAACAAAGACTTTTGAATTACCTTCTCAGTGGCATTTGTTATAATATTCTATGTTTATTTATTTTTGTGAGGCTGAATAGAAAATACCAGCCTAGAACAGTGGTTCTCAGTGGGAGAGATTTCATTGTTCTCCACCCTTTCCTGCCAGAATATTGACATTGTCTGTAGTCATGTTAGGGTTTCAAACCATGGGAAGTACTTCTGATATCTTGTGAGAGGAGACCAGAGATGTTATTAAATATTGTATAAGGCAAATGGCAACTCCCAACATAGACAATTATCTAACATAAGACACAATATCAAGATGAAAACCTAGATATTTCTTTTTTGTTTTTTTTTTTTGCTCATCACCAGTCAGTATCTAAAATGTCAACAACACCACCAAGAAAAATAGCAACAGCAAAAAAAAAAAAAAAAAAAGGTAAAATGTTAGCATTGAAAGTTTTCCTCAGGGAAGTGCATGACTCTGAAATAAAAAGAGAAAGTATTAATATACAAATAATAAGGTATTACAAACTCAAGTACTGAATTTTTACAACGATGTAATGTAAGGGAGATTTGCCACATGTACTATGTCAAGTGGCAACTGGCACTTATCTTTGGTCAGCAGGAAACCACGGTGGGGGGAGGGTTATAAGATTATCTAAATTCTCTGAACTAAAGATCAAAAACTCCTTCTAAGTGGCGTAGCTTTTGTTCATTTCAAATCTATAGTTACTTTGTTAGTATTTTGACCTAATATAACAAAATAACACAAACTGGGTGGCTTAACACAATGAAAATTTGTTGTCTTAAAGTTCTGGAGGCTGAAAGGTCTAAATTAAGATGTTGGAAAGGCCATACTCTCTCTGAATGAGAGGAGCAGAAACTTCCTCCTCTCTTTCTAGCTTCTAGTGATCACCAGCAATCGTTGGTGGCCTTGGCTTGCAGACACATAACCCAGTCATCTGAAATTCTCCCCTCTGTGTGCCTTTGTCTATGTCCAGATTTTCCTCTTCTTGTAGGAACACCAGTCTCTGCATTAAAGCCCATCCTAATGCAGTATTACTTCACCATAACTTGATTACATATACAAAGTTCCTATCTTAAAATAAGGTCACATCTATAGGTACTAGGTGGTAAGACTTTATGTTTTTGTATAATACAATGCAACAAACAAGTTACCATTTAAGTACTTATGCTCTGGGATTTGTTAGAAATTATTTTTCAAAGGAAACTGGAAATTCAGCTTTTTCATTTTATTTTTTCCAGCACCCAGGGTTGTGCTCCTACTAGGCAAGCATTCTACCATTTAGCTACACTTTCAGCCCAGGAAATTCAGCTTTCATGTTAAATCTTCAAATTACTATAATTTGGATTTGCAAAATTACATCCTTTGGGTGGATGTTTTTTATGATTTTGCAAACTTGTCACCTCCCTCTGGGTGGGTAAAGAATATGAAGTAGAAAATATCCTGATTTTATGTAGGGGCTGTCACCATACAGAATGAAAAAAGAAGTGGTAGTGGAAATAAGAACTGTAGAGCTTGAAAGAAAATATGGAATTCCAGGGACATATCAGAGGAAGAATTGTGTGACTTGAAAGGTAAGTGATGAGTCAAAAGTAGCAGCATACGGCATGTGCATAGAGATATTTTAGGCAAAAGTTCAAGCAAGTTTTCAAACAGTATGTCAAATTCTATCCAAAGGCTCATAAATGTGTTTATGCATTGTTGGTTGAAATTAATGCACTCATTCATAGGTTAGACTTCTGGGATACAACAACTGCTGGATATTTTGTAGACATTTTAGGATTGCTGGCATGTTTGCTAAAACTGTACTTAACATCTAACCTGACATCTTTTTGGACAGTAAATACAAAATATTTTCTATCTTTGAAATATTTGAGCATTCAAAGTTCTGCATTCAGAATTAGAAGACAAAGTTAATACTTAGAAAGTGGGATCAAAATATATGCTGAATGTTTAAATTTTAAAAAATATATCAAGTAAAAGATACATCGCCATTAATCCCTCTCACCTCAAGCACATTTATACCATTGTTCTTGACACTTTTTGAAGCAGTTCTGGAAATTTTCTTTGATGAGTATCTTTAGTTGGACTGCTGTAGCTGCCTCAATGTCCAAAATCTATTCAAAATGTTTATCTTTCATGCTCATTTTGACACTGGGAAAGAGCCAAAGTCACACAGTGCCAGTTCTAGTAAATAAGGTGGTTAAAAACACAATATAATGTTTTTACAAACCTGTCTTTCTGTTTGATGGCACTTGGCAGCAGCATTTTGTTCACACCTTTAAAGACATTCATGAGAAAGGACTTCCAGAACTGCTTCAGAATGGGGCAGAAATGGTGGGATAAATGTTTTGAGGGGGGAATTATTAGCAGTGCAACTTTTACTGTAATTTTTTTTTTTTTTAGTTTAAACATTCACCATGCTTTTTTTTTTAATTTATTTTTATTAGTACATGTTTGCAGTATATAATGATCATATTCATCACGGGAGATTTGTACATGTACATAACACTTCTTAATTTTTTTTTTTTGGTCCCTTTCCACTCCACTCCCTCCAACCCATCTTCCCCTCCTATTTACAAAAGCTCTACCATTTTTTTCTTTCAGCTCTGTTTTTTTCTTTAAATCCCTTTTTGCCGCAACCTATGCAGCTCTCGCAATTCCCATGGCGGAGGACGGTGGAGGATGAAGAAATGAAAACAGAGTCAGAATTCAGAAAGCTGGGGTCAGATGGAGCCTCCTCTCCTGGTAGGAGAAAAGGAACTGCCCAACAACTGCGGCGCATTTCTTTATACTCTTGGGAGGTTGATGGGAGGAGAAAACCCTCCGCCTAACGACTTGTTCACTCGGCTCACCTCTGGCCCCTCGTGCTCTCAGGGCTGGAGCAGCTTGTTCACGTGGCTCCCGTCCGGCACTCCGTGTTCTCCGGGCTGGCCATGCTCTAGCCTTGCACATGTAACTGATCTCCAGCGTCAGCCGCTTCCCGTACCTTTTCACTTCCTTGCCTCCCTCCTCCCCCATCTCTTGTTCCCCTTCCTATTTGAACAAGTTCTTCGTATTTCCTAATATCTATCATCAATTGTGCTCCTTATTTATACTTTGGTGTTCTCACACAAGAGAAGCAATTTGATATTTAAACTTGTGTGCCTGATTTATTTCACTTGGTCTGAAGATGATCACCCCCTGTATATTTTCAAAATCCATATGCTCCTTCTCAAAGCCAAGTGTGGAGTTAACTCCAACTCAGTCTTGCTGATTGGGTAGGAAAAAGTGGCTCCTCTGAAAACTACCAGAAGGATGGATGGATGCTGGGCTGGTACAATGCCAACAATGACAATTAGCATCTTCATCCCTCCTCTCCTTTCCTTCTTCACTGCCTTCCTCCCTCCTTTTTATCCTTTTCTTCCCTTCTTTCTTTTTTCTTTCTTTAATTTCTTTTTTTCTTTCCTACCTTCCTTTCTTTTTTCCTTCTATTTTATATTTATCAAGTGAATAATATCTGGCCTTACTCTACGTAAGAGTACATTAATAAAATTATGTCCCATTACTTGAAGATGAGCCAAGTATAGTAACAAGATGCAGAGCACTGTAAATCAGTGTAATACCTGCACCTGGTACAATGAGAGCAAGGAAGGGGGGTTGTCCATACAGGGTTTGGGTTGCTTTCTCTTGAAAAAAACTTGAAATATTTCATGATGTATGGGTAGGAATTTGCTAGGTGAATAATTATAATTAGGCTTCACCAAAATATAAAATAGAATGTTTAAAGAATTATTAGGAAACTGAGGCAGTCAACTAACTAGCAAGAGTAGGAATGGCTTCTTGTCTGTGGATGAGTGACTGGCAAGAGAAGCTGGAAATGT